>JAGSXJ010000009.1:0-600000 GCA_020726575.1 Plectosphaerella plurivora | reverse complement strand
GCGGGCGGCGACTATCTGCCGTGATGATAAAGGGTTGTTCTGATTAGGCGGCAAAGGCAAGAGTCGTGTCTGTTACTTAAGTCTGGACGGAGTTCGTCTGCTCGTCCCACTGTCATCCCCAGACACTCCTCATCAGAGTCTCTGACCATCGACTTTGACCTCAAGGCGACCCGAGTCCCCTGCATCACCTTGTCAACCCCTCCCTGCCACCAACCTCCACAGCCAGCATCCACAATGGCTCCCGAGTCAGCGGAGAAGAGCCTCGGGGCTTCCGACCTCGAGGCACAGACCAAGGCCGCCGATCTGATCCAGGCTCCGTCCCACGTCAAGGGCGACACTGAGACCATCGCGGACGTCAAGATGGCTGTCGTGGAGGACCTCGACGAGGCGCAGCTCTTTCTCCACGAGCACGGCATCCCTAACTCTCGTCTGGAGGAGCTCATGAACGATGAGGAGAAGCTCAAGAAACTCCGCCGAAAGGTCGACTGGCAACTCATGCCCCTGCTCTGCGGCACGTACCTGCTGCAGTATGTCGACAAGCAGGCTCTCGGATACTCGGCCGTTTTCGACCTCTTCACCTCGACGGGCATGACGAGCGAGCAATACAGCTGGATGGCGTCAATGTAAGAACCCCGGAGATTTCTTTGATTTTCTTCAGCTACTAATCTGATACCACTTCTACAGCTTCTACTTTGCATACCTGGCGGCTGAGTGGCCCGCATCATACCTGGCCCAGCATTACCCGACCGGCAAGGTCGTGGCAGCATTTGTGCTCAGCTGGGGCACAATCCTGGTCTGCACAGCGGCATCGACCAACTTTGCCGGCCTCGCCGTCTGCCGTTTCCTCCTCGGTGTCTTCGAGGCCGTCATCACCCCCGCCTTCATGCTCATCGTCTCGCAATGGTTCACCCGCGACAAGCAGCCTGCTCGCGCTGGACTCTTCTACTGCTTCAACGGCGTTGGCTCCATGTTCGGCGGCGTCCTCTTCTACGGCGTCGGCCAGGCCAAGGGCTGGGACGTCTGGCGCATCATCTACGTGCTCTGCGGCGGACTCACCATTGTCTGGGGCGTCATTCTCTGGTTCCGCATGCCCGACAACATTCTGACGGCGAAGCGCTTCTCGACCGAGGAGCGGGCCATGCTCATCGCCCAGAACGCTCGGTCCCGTGGCGGCGTCTTCAATCGCAAGATCAAGAGACACCAGGTCCTGGAGGTCTTCCGTGACGGCCAGGTTTGGCTGCTCTTCTGGTTCGTTCTGTTCAACGAGGTGATCAACGGCGGCATCGCCAACTTCAGCAAGCTCATCGTCAAGGGCTTCACGGGCAGCGCGCTGCTGACGACAGCCTACGGTATCCCTTACGGCGCCTGCACGGCCATCTTCATGTTCACGGGCCCGTACGTTGCGTCCAAGTTCAAGAACGTCCGCACCATCGTCATGTGCGTCTGGCTGCTGCCGACGCTCATCGCCGTCTGCCTCTTCTGGCAGCTGCCGCGCACCAACAAGGGTGGTCTCCTGACTGGCTACTACATGTGCGCCTCTTTCGTCGGCTCTCTCATCGTTGCCCTGCAGATGCCGGCTTCCAACGTGGGCGGCTACACCAAGCGTACGACTGCCACAGCCTTTGTCTTCCTCGCCTACTGTATCGGTAACATCATCGGACCTCACGGTTTCATCGGCGCCGAGGCTCCCATTTACCAGACGGGCTGTAAGCTTATCATCGGCTGCATCGCGGCGCAGGTGTGCATCGCCATTGCGCTTCGCTTCCTGCTCATCCGCAGAAACAGGATTCGTGATGCCGAGCCTAGGGACGAGACGGCGGATGCTCTGGACCAGGCTGTGCTGCAGGATTTGACCGACTTTGAGAACCGGAACTTCAGGTACGCGTACTAGATGTTGTCAGCGGGTTGTTTATCTTTCTCGAGCGTTCAATTTGAGGTACTGTTTGTGGTGGACAACGAACATTGTCAAGGTGCCTAGTCACTGAGGGCATGCCCTTGTAGTCACGGGAGAAACCAATTCTACACCTTGAAATGATCTCAAGAGTTTGACCAAGTGACAATCGTTACAAGGCCGGGGCATGCAATCTGTGTACAATGTGAATCGATTGCTCGATTGACAGGGAATGATGGCTCTGATGGGAACATGGAGGCTTCGGCTTCAATTCAGGGGCTTCAGGGGCTTCCGGACTCCTGGCCAACGGGCGATCAGGCGTGTCCAGGATCAGCCAGCGCTTGGACGCATGCCCGCCTCGTTGGAACTCACCTAAGCCCCTGAATTTCGACAGAACAGCCCATGAATCTCCAGTCATCTTTTCTTGACACCAACAAACACCATGGCGACTATGCGAAGGATTCGCCCACACACTTTGCGACTTCCCCATCAGTCACGGTCGATGAGCTCGGCGGTCAATTGGAAAGAACTCGACCTCAATGGCCCTCCACCCCCCGGCGCCGTCGTCGAACCACTCATTCCAGCCTTCATCGTCGCCCGTCTCTGCTCCGTCGCCAACCATGGCCGTCACTGGGAGCCGCGTCCCTGCAGGATGGACGGGCAGAAGACACCCGCAGGCCCCGCGACTCGAATTCCGCCCATGAGCGACATGCCATTCTGGGCTCACTACTGGACCAACCCCAACGGCCTACCCGCAGGTCTCCCTCTCGTCGTCCCCTCATCTCCAGACCTGCGTCGCCCGTGCGACAGGGTGATGGAGGCCCTCGGATCGACGACCAACCCCTACGCCCTCATGATGATGCAAGACCGGCTGCAGAATACCAAGGCCCGGCTCGAGTCTTACACTGAGCCCATGTCATCGTATGCGATGCGCAGTCTCCTCCGTCAGGCAACAACGGCATCGGACCCTCAGGACATTGACGACGCCCTCAACGCGCTGATGGCTCCCCTACACGACGCTTCCACCGTGTTTGAGTTGACCCAAGACCCGCAGGTCAAGCGACAGATCCAGTGGCTCAGGGCACTGGTGGCCACTCAACTGGGCATTGTGGAGCAAAACTGCCCTGGCGGCCAGGGGTTGGTGGCTCATTGGGCCGAATTCTTCCCCTATTATTTCAGTGCTGTGTCGTGGCACGCGCGGCGATGGGCGAGGGGGCATATTGGGGAGATGAGGGCATTTTACCAGGCAAATCCCGGCGCGAGTGCGAGAGACGCGGTGCTGGAAGCGCTTGAGGAGAGGGAGGGTACTGTCGAAAGGATGAGATATGCGTTTGAGCTAGAGCAGTGAGCGACCAGTCTGATACAAGGATGGGCGTCTCTAGGGGTCAGAGTGGCCCGAGGACATGCCGAACCCCTGAACAGCCAAGCCAGTTTCAAGAAAGAAACCCTTCATTTCATGTTTCCTCCGAGTCCTCGGGCCCAACGCATCACCTCACCGCCTGCCATCATTCAAACCCATCACTCGTCACCTAGGTCCGTAGGCATTCATCCAGCCCGAATCACAATGCGACCTTCGACAGCTTCCTGTCTGAAATATCTACCACAGAAGCTCCTACGACCCACGACTAGTCGTCATCAATCGTGTCTAGCCCGGCCATCGTCGCGTCTCACCGCGTCCCTGTCGGTCGCGTCAACAAGGCCTCTCCAATCATGCGTCCCATCCCATGCAACACGCAGCCTACGCTTCATGTCATCTCCCCGGACGCGTCCTGACAACTCAGGCAAGGGACTCGGCATGGTCTTCTACGACCTGTCGCCTGAGCGTCAGATCGAGCTATCACTCACCTCCGACCCCAGCGCAAGATGGGGCTGGGTCATTTACCGAACCACCTACCGACCAGATCTCGATCGCCACTGGGAGTCTTTCAAGAAGCTCATTCGGGGGAACGCCATAAGCCAAATGATCGCGTCTGATAGCCCCAGATTCTATGAGAGGCTGGACTGGGCCTTTGTCGAGGACCCCTCACTTGAGGGTGCTTCCCTGAAAACTCTGAAGCAGAGGTTCAGGGATTGGGCTATCGCTGAAGGCGCAAATCCCACTGAGGACGAGGACTTGCGCACCACCCGACATACCTACTTCATTCAGGTCGACGAGGAGTCACTGCTGAGCCTGTTGAGCGACTCCGCTTCCCCGACAGCACCGTCTACAGAGGCGAAGCTGGCCAAAATGCATGTCAGCATGGTCAGGGGATGGGTGGATGAGGAGGAGGGAGTTGATGAGAATGGCGACCCGCATGAATCAGAGGACTGGATGAAGATGAAGGCTTCCATGATTGCGCCGTACTTCTATGCCGAGATGACAGGTTCCAGCGAGACCTGGTACGTGCATTACATGCCGCCGCCTGATGGTATCAGCTTCTGGTAGATGTGTGTTCGCTGGAGACGGCGTCTCGATGATCTCGATGATCCCCAGCTTCTGGTCTAGACCGTATGTCATATCAAGAAGAGTTCTATGAAGCCCTCAAACAAGCTTGATAATCCTTTCCTCGGCCCAGATTGCAGACTTCAACCCGAAAGGCGCAGCGCCGACCCTCCGATATGTCACCCCGTCGCCCACGTCCTCCAGCACGAGGCAGAAGACCAGCCAATTGCCTGCAGTACAGTGCTTCATCAACGGCAGCAGATAGACGAATTCTTCCTTGTACTCCCCCGCGTCAATGTAATATGCCAGGGAAACCATACGGCCGCGGTGGCCTGACGCGTCCTTGCCGCTGGCGTAGATGTTCCATCCATGCCAGGCCTTCAACGTTGCCTTTCCCCAGACCGCCGGCCACGACTGCGCATCTCGATGATGCACATCTTGCGTCCACATGCTTGTTTCGGAAACTTTCTCCAGAATGCCTTCATCCGTGTTGATTGGGACCGCCGTCATCGGTCTGTACCGGGAAAAGCAGCGGCCACGGATCAGATGCCCACGAAGGGTGATGGTCGCGTCCTTGACGGCGCCATACACACTCGCCTCAACAGCCTTCCAAGACAAATCGAGTATTGAAATGAGAGACTCCACCTCCCTTTCGTACTCGGAAAAGGTGACGCCTTCGAGAGGTATCGGTTCGCCGGACGAGTCCTTCGGGTCATCTGCATGTGGTGCAACCTCCAAGGACGCCCAGGACCAGGACGGTGCCCGAGCTTCCGACGGAAGAGCGCGAGTGATCCCTTTGCGCATTGGGCCTCCGCCGTAAATTTGCCACTCGAGACCACGGAGGAGTTCGTTCTTCCATATTCCTGCAATGTAGGTGTCGTCTTTGGTGATTGCACTGAGGCGCTCGGCAAGTGCTGAAATGGCAGGCAGCCTGTCCGACTCGAAAGTCAGTGACCGGCGGGTAAAGTCACTGACGACTCTGAACCACAGGCGGTAGAGCTGCTGGCGGTCCGTTGGGGTGATGGAGACGGTCTTTCCCAGTTGCGCTTTCTGCTGCGTGACGGGAGTGTGGCCGATGCGACGGATGGCACCGCCAGTCGTGGACAGCGAGTAGTCGCGTTTTGATGACCCAAAAGCTGTCGCCAACCTTCTCGTGTCATCTGCGGAGAGTGCCCTCTTGAGTATGCCTCCCGGGCAATTCTCCGATGCGACCATCTCGGCGCAGTCAAAAGAGATCCAGTAGGGATCGAAGAAGAGTGTCCGAAGAGGGAAGAGCCTCTCTTGAAGGATCCAGCCTCTCGAATCCAGATGCGACCACTCATATTGAAGGGCCGGGGCAATGTCGAGCATGTATCGTCGCGTGCCCCTGTCGTCTGGCAGAACGATGGCGATGGGTAGGCGCATCGGCTCCGTGGCCAGTCCTTCGCGCTCGCGCCAGAGACCTCCAATCGCTTCAGTAGCTGCGGCAATGTTCAATTCGGCGTTTTCGTAGTAGTCCCCCATCAGCGGTATCTCTACGGCCTTGTCGGCACCGGAGTCTTGTAGAATGCACAAAGAGTCGATCCAGATGTACTTCAGGCCCATCTTGTGGGTAGTAATGCAGGCCTCGGCAAAAGTCTTGCTCAAGTCAGACACACGTAGTCCCTTTGTTGTAAGTTCGTCGAGGTTCTTGGTCGTCAAGGTGTGTGGATTGTTCGGCGTCCAGCGATGGCTGAGCGTGGCGTACCGGCTGTCGATGCTAGGGGTGATGCCGAGGCCTTCTTTGCCAGTCGAAATGATGACGACCTTTCCAGCGAAACTTCCTGCGTCGGTGACTTTGACCAGCCTCGTCGGAACCTTTACCTGTTGCACTGCACCTCTTCGACAGCTTGCGTGGTTTTGGCGACATTTGTCCACCCATTGTGCCGCAAGTCGCAGCGCCGCATCACTGCCTGTCGAGTCGTTCTCGCGGGACAATTGAGTGGGAGAAGAGGCGTCTATCTGCAGCTGTGCCACCCCCTCCGCCAAGCTCTCGTCCGGCAAGTCATCGTCCCAGAGGGACCTTGACAACGCTTTTGGCTCGGCAATTCTGACAGAGCTGTACCCAAAGGGATGGCGAATCTTGATAAAGGTCGGATAATCTTCGTCGTCGCCATCAAGATCTAGCGAAGCCAGGTCTTCATCGGGGTATCCCAGCATGAGCGTGACGCCCTGAGCAGGCTCCAACTTGATACCGCGCTGCCATTGCTTGTGCTCAATCAAGCCGTGGAGCAATGCGCAAAATCGGCATGACCGCTTGGCTGCAGCGTCTCGCAGGTCGGCAAAGTCGGAGCGAATCTCCGCTGCAAAATCTAGCTCGTTGTCGGGGGACACTTGGCGGAACGTGATGTTGCGGCAAACTCGGCAGAGACTCATTGCGGCGCAGTTGAAGATGGTGTTGAAGAAGAGGGGTTCGCTCAGCTGCTGGGGCTCGGATATTTTGAACGCGACGGGCCGGGCGGCAGTGTAGCCCCTCGTGGCCCCTTGCGCCCCTTGTACCTAGCCAATCGTTGGGGGCGGCCCTCGGTGTGCCGCAGCAGACCGAGTTCGGGCTGTCAGAAGCAGTCACTGACTGCGCTTGTTTATGAGACTTGCAGACAGCGGGGGTGTGCTGTTGAATATCCGTCGGCTTTCTCATACGAAGATGGACGGAGTTCCGTCAGGTCGCCAAGGTCAAGTGTCGTCAGGGATCTCGCCTCGTGTCCGATGAATCTGGCGTGGCCAAGAAGCACTGGCTATCAGTGAAGGGCTAATGGACTTCAGAGAATATTATCGTCACCAAGCCGCTGCAAAATGGACACATCTGCCTAGTCTGACTCTTGACTATGGACATACCAAAATCAACAGCAAAGGGGCAGACTATCCTGGCCATTGCGGGATTTTGCATGTTGCGATCATGCAGACTGGTATCGACATCGACTGACATCAATCTGAATTTGGCCCCAAGCAGCCATCCCCACAGCGGCAACCTCCCGACCATCTCACCGAGACTTCCACCCTTGAATTCGAAGCTTTGACACTAGAATAATATAATTTTCAAAGTGACATTGATCCGGACCAGTGATTTCAATGTTCTCTACAAGCGATGGCGGCGGGGTCGTCTGTGCTGCACGCCTGTGCCGCACGCCTGCCTCGTTTACTCGTACAGCTGTATTCGGAACCCTCGGGTAGAGCATTGATCCTTCTCAAAAATGCACGCCGGCCAATACGGCCGACCTAATAGCTTCTCGGATTTCGCTTTCGCTTATTTGGGACTTTGGTCATGACAGAATGGGTGCCTATGGCGATGGGTCGCGGCGCGTCCCCACGCCTCGGCTGCATCGGCGAGGCTCCTCCACGGGGTAAATCCCACAGGGTAAATCCCACGGGCTCTGTAAATTTTCAGCTAAACCACTGGAGTCGCTAGAGTGAAGCGAAGAGTTAAGTGTTACAGCGAGGTCCGGACAATCGGATACGACAGGCGGTAGGATTCGCGCCCCTGCGGCCAGCAACGCAGATCGACCTGCTCCATGTTGTCATTCAGCCACGAAGACAACTCTCCGAGACTGAAGATCCCAGCAATGTTGCAAGCGATGTTGCAAACACTCTATGCTTGGGTCCAAGAAGGGAAAGTCTGAGCCGCTTTCTTGCACAAGTCGACCCATTTGAAGATCATCACCACAGCGGATGCGTGACCCCGACGGCCCGACAGTCCGTGAAACCACGGGCGGAACAGTCCCGTCACCCATTGCTTCAATATCGGAGTCTCGTCTAGCCTTGATGGACCTTTGGCGAGGAACATCACAGGCGCTTCGTTGTGGGGCAGCCGGAATCTGATGCCAATGATGGAGCCTCGCCGAAGGCCGGACGAGTTGGAGGAACCCTACGGGGCCAGATCATGTATATATAAAGACATCATGGACTGCTCTTTGTTCTCATATCTATTCTCATCAAGTCATCAACATCATCAACCACATCTCAACCACTTCATCAACCCACCAAGTGAGCAATCTCAATTCCTCAAACCCAGCCTTGGACACGTGAGCATTCTAACACACCCTTCGAAGCCCCCAACCATCACCATGAAGTTCTCCACCATTGCCTTTGGCGTTGCCGCCTTCTTCACCGCCTCTGCCATGGCTGCTCCCGCCGCCGGCAGCTCCCTCGAGGTCCGCGAGGTCGATGCCAACAACATCCTCGAGGTCGCTGCCCTCATGGCCCGCGACGACCTCGTTAAGCGCAACTGCTCCAACTGCGCCGGAAAGATCAAGACCTGCTGCAGCGTCAACGCCTGCTACACCATGAAGTGCTAGACGCCACTCAACATGATTTGATGGGGGTCTTCTGGGTGGTCGGGTTCGCAGGCTTGCTAGCATGGGGAACGAAAGCGTGTTCCGAGGCATCACTCTGGCAGGTCTTCAGCACGGCGTGTCTAGCTCCCGAGATTCAAGTAACAACACGATGAAGCTATCGCTCTTTTTGACAAAAAGCTCAAATACTTCCGATGCCCCAATGAAGAAAGTGACCCCATTACGTCTGCTTAGCTTTCTTCTGCTCTTCCTCCCACCGCTTGCCCAACTCCTCAATGTCCTTGTTCGTCTTTTCAATCTGCGCCAGAGCACCGGGCCAAGCCTTCCTTCCGCGCCCAATGTCAAACAGGCGATACGCAGCAGGAGTATCAAAGCCATCCATCAGCAGCTTGTACAGCTTACCCTCATTCCACCAGAACTTCCACCCCTCCCATCCCCAGCCGCCGACCTTTTCAATGAGTCCTGTCCCCGCGGCTTGGTTGAGCCAAATGTACGTCTCGCGGCAGTCGACACGCCAGCCCCAGTGCGGCATCGTCGCCGACTGCAGACACGACACGACAAAGTCGTAGTGCTTGTCAATGTCCTGCTTCATTTCGCTGGCCGTTGGCAGGGGGTAGGCGCCGCTCCACAGACTAGCAAGAGCCATGGAAGTCAGATCGTAGAGAACAAAGGGCGGCTTCATGAAGATGAGGTGGCCCAGCACGGCGAGGCTCTCGGGGTATTGCTCCGAGACGAAGCCGCGGTACAAGCGCGGGAACTTTTTGCCTGGCTTGGAAAAGGGGGCGGCCTCGATCCTCTTGAAGCCATCAGGGGCAAAAACCGGATCGTTAGGGTCGCCCTTGCCATCTATGAGAGAAATGTCGTGGTTGTACCCAGTGGCGAGGACGATGAGGTCGAGATCGTCAAGCACCCTTCCATCAGTGAGTCTGACAGAGCGGGCACCCGTAACTTCCTCCACGCCGCATACATCCTCAATGTCTCCATCGCGAAGATAGCATGGCAGGTAGTCGGAGAAGAAAGGCACGCGACTCGTGATGGTTGAGTCTTTGCGGTCCTTGGACATGCTCGGGTGGTCTTTGAGGAAGGGAAATGCCTGGGCCTGGGCGGCGGCCATGCCCTTGCCCATGAGCCAGGAGCATAAGCTAGTCGAGCAGCTGCCGATGTAGCGGATGATGTTTCCGATCCGACGAGTCATGGTGTGGTCGAAGCCTTTTCCCTTGACTACTCGTGGAAGCTGGAGAGAAATGTCAGCGGGTTGCTTCTTCTGGGAGGAACATATGCTCAACTTACCACCCAGTACTTCTCACGGTGACTTGAGTAGAGCTTTCCTGCACCCGCCTGCTTCAGAAACACCAAAGTGTCCGCTCCAGTGGCGCCGATTCCCACGACCAGGGCATTCTTGCCCTTGTACTTCCCCGGATCTTTGAACTCGCGCGAGTGCATGAGGTCTCCCTTGAACTTCTCAGCGCCCTTGATGTCGACTTCGTTCTTGACTTGGCCCATCCCAGTTGCCAACACGACCCTGTCGAATCGCCGAGTCGTTTCCTCGCCCGTGGATGTCTTGCGAGTGGTGACGAGCCAGTTCTCGTCCTTATCATCCCTGACAACACGAATGGCTGGCTCGGACAGGCGAACATGCTTGGCGAGATCAAAGTGCCGGACATAGCTGTCGATGTACTTGCCCATGTCACTGGAGGGTGGGTGTATCCCGTACTCTGTTGGTGAACGTGGTCAGTCCTGTCAAAGGATGCTCAGAAGCAGGGGTCGAAGGGGAGGCTCACCGTCAGGCATGGGGAAGTCAGTGAAACAAGCCTGCAGAAGTCAGCAAAATGGACATCAAGCCACGTCGGAACAGCTCATCGTGTAGACTGACCGCTTGCTTCGAAGTGTTAAGAGAAGTTTGATGTAGGGCAGTAGTCTTGGCGCCATCGCTGGACGGTTTCCACAGGCCGCCAATGTATTCATCCTTGGTGAATGCTGTCGGGTTGAGGCCCTGCTCGAGGAGGTTCTTGATGGCCACGACGCCAATCATGCCGGTTCCCACCACGCAAACATCTTTGCCCGGCGTTCGGCGAATTGTCGACATTGTTCGATTGAAGCGAAGCTCTCGTGTTTGGATTCCTGACGACAAGTTGGGCCGCAGAAGATGGACGCTCGGTTTTGCTTTATACAATCCGTCATGTCTGACAGGCAGGGGGGGCGATCGCCGGGTTTGCCGTCAGCGCGATGAGACCAATGATATCAGTTGCACGTCAAGCTACCCCTGCGGTCCCCGGAGCCGAATGCTCCCCAAACTGGACTTGGCCAAGCATTGAAGACGTATCAGGAAGTCACCGAGACCAATTAAAAAGTCTCCAGGGGAAGCTCCATGATATCTCACGTCGAGTCTGACTCAGCACTACGACCAACAACTGCAGCGTCAGCCCTACCATCAGCTTCCCTATTGGACAGAAATCTACAGCTACAGTCATCCCTGTGAGGATATCTTAGGTAGAAGGGTACTGAAAAGACGTTTGGAATTCAACGCCTAGAATACATGCATTGAGATCATGGCTGTGGCAGTCTCTAGGAGAATCTCTTGAGATTCAGGGTTGACGCCCAGACCCCTTGCGCGCAACAAAGATGGACCCCGTCAGCTTGATACCGATGCCAGAGCCCGAGGGTCTGGTGAACGGAACAGCTCGCTCGCGTGCAACTTTCCTCATCACCTCCACGACTTTGGGTTTTTCCTCCTCGCTCCACGTGTCAAACAGCCTTGCGCCAAACCCGTGGATCAAGTTGTCGGCAATTTCGTCTGTCGTCTCGCCGCCCATGTATACATCGGCCGAAGCGGTGACTAGCACGTCAAGCCCAGCACCCGATAAAACGGCCTTGGTGTGACCAGGGTCGAGCCAGATGTCGGCAAGGGGCGCCTTGAACGGCGCATCATTGGGGCGAACTTGTGCCTGGACTTCCCGGACGATGTCGATAGGTGTCATCTTTTGCCAGCCAGTAATGACAGCAACTCCGTCGGGGTGCAGGGTGCGCGCGATCTCTCGGGCGCCTTTTGCAGGATCGGCGAAGTACATGATGCCAAGACTCGTGATGGAGTGGGTGAAGGTGTCGTCGGGGAAGGAGAGGTCCTCGCCGCCCATGACACCAGCGTGGACATTGGGATGTGAAGAGAACCGGCCTTTGACGATGTTGATCATCCCCTCGGCGACGTCGACGGCGTGAATCTCGGGATTGATGCCGGATTGGAGGATGATATCGGCCGCGATGCCGGTGCCGCATGCGTTGTCGAGAATTTTGGAGTCGGATGTCAGGGGCCTCAAGGCCGCCATGTGTGAGATGGCATGCTGAGCGAGTTCCCGGGTGCCTCCGCCGGTAGCGGCTTCAAACTTGCTGGCGGTCTTGTTGAAGTGCTCGGTGGCGGTCGAGCCGTAGTAGGTAGACGACATTCTGATGGAAGAGACGGATGATGCACGACACTGTGATTGAAGCTTCAATAGATTGTGGCAGTGTCGTAACTGAGAGCTTATGTACATCATATGGAGCAAGCACCGGAACCAGTTACTGGCTGGTGGGGATGCATCTGTGTTGTTTCAATGGCTGGGTTCGGAAATAAGTGGTGTCAAAGTCCGGCTAGCACCATCGCTGTCGCCGATCATCCCGATATTTTTGTTCATAAGCAGCTCGGTTTAGCTCGGGCCTCCTTCACAGTGTCTTACTCGGGTCGGAGGGATGAATAATCGGACCATTGCCTGAGCGGGTCATCCCGACTCAGAGGACATGACGACGTGTTGCTGTGCGATGGATGTTGTGCAGTGTTCACGATCGGGTCCTCACCAAGTCGAATGCTAAAGATCCAATCGATATTTATCAAACCTGAAGACATTGCATTCATTCATTTGTCGAATTATATGTTTGTCACGCTGAGATGGCTCGAGTTACGCCGCAAAGACATACTTCTCGAAGTCGGAGAACGTCATTCTAATCTACAGACTTGCGCCCCCTGAAATGCAGTTCCCAGACGCCGGCCCATCATGATGCGTCAACCTGCACCTACACAACTCACGCCGTCAACCCGTACACACCTTGCATGCCGAGCAGCGATGTAAACCCACTGATAGCCTCCCGCATGGAGCTCTTGATGGAGTCTGGTCTCGTGACGCTGGACCCAAAATCGTCGCTCATCTCATTCCACAGCGTGTGCATCTGCCTGGATGACAGCAGGCCATCGACACGCTCAGGGCTCAAGCTGATTCCCAGCAACACCTCAAGTCGCTGCAGCAAGTTGTGGATGGCCCTGACAAACAGCATGCCCTGCACGCCGGGGTGTGCGTTGTACGCAGGGAACAGAGCGTCCGGCGGAGACATTGGCGCCGTGGGCTCGGCCTTGAATATCTCCAGCCGCGCGAGGAGGCATTCGATGTCCAGCTCGTACAAGTCAAGGAGCTGGACAAAGATGCTCGTCATTGCTAGCGTCATTGGTGTTGTAAGCGACCCCGGGGAGGCTCGTGACGTGAGGCATGAGCTATTGTGTTGGGGAGTGGTCGATGCAAGGGACTTTCTTCGTGAGACGGCCGAGTGTACGTTCGTCAGGATGGAGAGATATTCTCCCGAGACCTTGAGAGTGAACTCGGCCAGGGTGAGATTGTTGATAAAGAGCGGGCCCTGTCGGTAGATGAGGAGGTCGAGATCCAAAACGCGCTTGTGGGCATTGGCGACCTGTAAGCGGTTATGCAGGTCGATGTTCATCAGAGAGAGAGTGGCCATGGAGGCTGATACGATTTCCATGGTTGGCTGCGGGTAGAGAATAGGAGCAGGTGCGCGCGATAGACTTCCAGCACGTTCAATGGGCGGTCTGAATCTGGAGAGTGGTGTGGGGGGTGGCGGAGGCATGACCACACTCGATGGTACGAGCGCAGAAGTCACCAGAGGCGACTCTGGCCACCCTGCGGCATCGTCGAGGGGCCAAAAGTCGACATCAAGGGATGCTGGGGTGTCGTATGCACCAGAAGTTGATGATGTCCACGATGGGAGACTTGGCGCTGCCTGGGGATCGTGGCTCGTTCCGTGCCCAGCAGCAACATCAGCAGGAGGGCAAGGGGTGTCTTCATCTGCCCCCTGCGGCCTTGGCTGCGGCGTGGCTTTGATGACAGCGACATGCCGCTGCCGAGGTCTTCCGATTCGTCGCTGTCTGCCAGTGTTGCACTCGATCTGGTGCATCAGGCACCGTCCACATTTGGGATCGTCTGGGTTGATGCGTCGGCACTTGGCCTTGTGCTTTCGGCAGCCCTCGCATGACTGGCGCTGCTGAGTCGGATGTATCGATGGGCCGCGGCTAGAGCCATGTCCATCCTCCGCTAAGTCCGGGGCAATGCCTCGAGGAGTCGACATGGGCGGCAAAGACGAGCGACGTGATGAGCCGTAGAGGGAACGATGAGAAGGGGGTGGATGTGAGTGGAGAAATCGGCCTGGGGGCGCTGTCAGTGCTTTGGCTTGGTTTTGTAAATCCCTCCGAGGAGGGTTTCCAGGTTCATGATTCAGGCGTCCTCAGCCCGCTACCGACAACAAGGTCGTCCCCTAGATTCACCGATCTGGGGCTAGTCGGGCTGTCGGGGTATGCCGGCCAGCCGGGCTTGTAACATGTGAGACAGCAGACTCCACCGAGTCGGGCTGATTATGTCAACAGAAATTCTGCGCTGCGATAAGCTATGACATTAGCATATCCGCCGAGGAGCCTTTCCGCAAAGAACACATTCGTGATTTCAATTCTGCACGGAAGACTGGGCAAATCCACAGGGAGCATTCTTACGAAACCACCTCCGACTGCGATAAGCATGTTGTAGTCAGAATGTCCGAGTAGCACGCGTCATGACTTGAGCCTCAAAAATCTGCAGCCCTCGATGCGGCTCACTTTGACCACCTCCAAAGCAATTAGTTTATATCTGGCTCAAAGATGGTTGTTATGACCACTGCCTCTCGTTCCATGTCTTAACATCTTCATCACTATTCCTCCATTTCGTCGTTCCAATTGAGTCTTTTGGCCTAATTTTCCACCACTTTCCCACCACGTTGGACCCCGGTCCCGGCCTCCCTGCCACCCTATTCCTACCATGGCCACCGCATCATCCATCACGGACGTCGAGTCCGTCCGCTCGGCTGCAGAGAAAGAAATCTCCTCAGGCGACGAGCAACATGACTTGCAAAAAGTCGCGACACGAGCACGAGCCCCATGGCACATGGCCGACGAGGTCCGCGCATCAAATGCCCGCTCCGAGGAGGCAGGCGACAAGCCGAGAAGGCTAGGCGTGTCCTGGGAGAACCTCACCGTCACGGGCATCGACAGCAACGCCAGCTTCAACGAGAACGTCGTCTCCCAACTTTACCCCTTCCACAAGGCCGGCAAGGCTGCCCAGACCAAGACCATCCTCGACAACTCGTTCGGCACCGTCAGACCAGGCGAGATGCTTCTCGTCCTTGGACGTCCCGGAGCCGGCTGCACGACCCTGCTCAACGTCTTGTCCAACAACCGCCTCGGCTACAAGGAGATCACGGGCGACGTCAAGTTTGGTACCATGACCCCGGACGAGGCCGAGTCCTACCGTGGGCAGATCATCATGAACACCGAGGAAGAGATCTTCTACCCCATGTTGACCGTCGAAGACACGATCAACTTTGCCGCCCGCAACAAGGTGCCCCGCCATCTCCCTCCAGGCGTTACCACCGCCGAGCAGTATGTCGAAGAGAACAAGGATTTCCTCCTCCGCCTTGCCGACATCCCCCACACGGCCCACACCAGAGTCGGCGATGCTTATACACGAGGCGTCTCAGGTGGCGAGAGAAAGCGCGTGTCTATCCTCGAGTGCCTCGCTACTCGAGGCAGTATCTTCTGCTGGGACAACTCCACGCGCGGTCTCGATGCCAGTACGGCCCTGGAATGGATCAAAGCCATGAGGGTCATGACCGACGTGCTCGGTCTGACTACTATCGTCACTCTTTACCAGGCTGGCAACGGCATCTACGACCACTTTGACAAGGTCCTTGTCCTCGACGAGGGCAAGCAGGTCTTCTACGGTCCTCGAGATGAAGCGGTTCCCTTCATGCAGGACCATGGCTTCATCAAGCAGTCCGGTTCCAACTCGGCCGACTTCCTCACCGGCGTGACCGTTCCCACCGAGCGCATCATCGCACCAGGCTTCGAGGACTCCTTCCCTCGTACTGCTTCCGACTTGTTCGCCGCCTACGAAGCATCTCCCATCAAGCCTAAGATGCTGGCCGAGTGCCGTGAGTACGTCTCAAGCGCCGAGGCTGCCACCAACACCACCCTGTTCCAGGAGTCGGTCGCCCACGAGAAGCACGGCGGCATCTTGGCCAGGACTCCCACCACAACTAGTCTGGCCGTCCAGACCAGGGCTGCTGTCACGAGGCAATACCAGATCATGTGGGGGGACAAGTCGACGCTGATCATGAAGCAAGTGGCGACGCTAGTCCAGGCTCTGCTCGGAGGCTCGCTCTTCTACGCTGCACCGGACAACTCGGCTGGTCTGTTCCTCAAGGGAGGCGCCCTCTTCTTCTCTATTCTGTACAATGCCCTCATCGCTCTGGCTGAAGTCACCGACTCCTTCACCGGACGGCCAATCCTGGCCAAGCATCGCTCATTTGCCCTCTACAGCCCGACAGCAATCGTCCTCGCACAGATGGCCGCCGACATCCCCATCCTGCTCTTCCAGGTGTCACACTTCGGCCTCGTCCTCTACTTTATGGTTGGTCTCAAGATGTCCGCTGGTGCGTTCTTCACCTACTGGATCACGAACTTTGTCACAGCCATGTCCATGACTGGCTTCTTCCGTCTGGTTGGCGCCGCCTTCCCTACCTTCGACGCTGCCACCAAAGCGTCGGGTCTCTCTGTCGTCGCCCTCTTCGTCTACATGGGCTACATGATCCCCAAGAGCGAGATGCACCCTTGGCTGAGCTGGATCTTCTGGATCAATCCCATGGCGTACGCGTTCGAGGCTCTCCTCGGTAACGAATTCCATGGGCAGGAGATTCCCTGTGTCGGACCCTTCCTAGTCCCTAACGGGCCTGGATACATGGAGGGAGACGGCGGCCAGGCCTGCGCCGGCGTTGCTGGTGCTCGTCCGGGAGCCTCGAGTCTGACGGGTGATGAGTACCTCGCAGCTCTCTCGTTCAACCACACCCACGTCTGGCGCAACGTCGGCGTCATCATCGCCTATTGGGTCCTCTTCCTCGCACTCACCGCCTTCTTCACCTCGAGGTGGAAGCTCCTTGGCGAGGGCGGTCGCAGCCTGCTGATCCCACGGGAGAAGCAGAACAAGGTGACACACCTGCTGCAGCCGGCCGACGAGGAGTCTGTGCGGACAGAGAAGCAGAGCGAGAAGTCTTCATCCGTTCCTGGCTCTGCTGGTGGCGTCGCCGAGGCTCAAGGACAAGGCCTCATCCGCAACAAGAGCATCTTCACCTGGAGGAATCTGACTTATACCGTCAAGACCCCGGATGGCGACCGCGTTCTTCTTGACAACGTCCAAGGCTACGTCAAGCCTGGAATGCTTGGTGCTCTGATGGGCTCGTCGGGTGCTGGAAAGACCACTCTTCTGGATGTGCTCGCGCAGCGCAAGACAGAGGGTACGATTCACGGTTCCGTTTTGGTCGATGGCCGGCCCCTGCCGTTGTCCTTCCAGCGCTCCGCCGGTTATGTCGAGCAGCTCGATGTACATGAGCCGCTGGCAACCGTCCGGGAAGCCCTTCAGTTCTCTGCCCTCCTGCGCCAGTCCCGCGATACCCCCGATGCCGAGAAGCTGGCCTATGTTGATACGATTATCGAGCTCCTCGAGCTCCAAGATCTCGAGAACACCCTTGTCGGTCGCCCTGGAGCTGGATTGTCGGTTGAACAGAGGAAGCGCCTGACGATCGGCGTCGAATTGGTCGCGAAGCCAAGTATCCTGATTTTCCTCGACGAACCGACTTCTGGTCTCGACGGCCAGGCGGCGTTCAATACTGTTCGCTTCTTGAGGAGACTCGCAGACATTGGTCAAGCCGTTCTCGTGACGATCCATCAGCCATCGGCTCAACTCTTCGCCCAGTTCGATACTCTGCTTCTTCTGACCACGGGCGGACGAACCGTCTACTTTGGCGATATCGGCGAGGAGGCATCCACCGTCAAGGCCTACTTCGCCCGCAACGGACAGGCGTGTCCTCCCGACGTCAACCCGGCCGAACACATCATCGACGTCGTCACGGCCAGCGCTCATCAGGCGGGTGGACAGGACTGGAAGCAGATCTGGCTGGAGTCTCCGGAGAGCGACAAGCTCAACCGCGACTTGGATGAGATGATCTCGTCTGCTGCCAGTCGGGAGTCCGCCACTATCGACGACGGACACGAGTTCGCTGCCCCGATGTGGACCCAGGTCAAGATCGTGACGCATCGCATGAACGTCGCGCTTTTCCGCAACACCGACTACCTCAACAACAAGTTCGCAATGCACATCTCCCTTCCGCTTCTCAACGGCTTCACGTTTTGGATGATCGGCGACAGCCTCACCGACCTCCAGCAGAACCTCTTCACCGTTTTCAACTTCATCTTCGTGGCCCCAGGTGTTATCTCCCAGCTGCAGCCGCTCTTTATCGACCGCCGCGATATCTATGAGACTCGCGAGAAGAAGAGCAAGACATACCACTGGGCGCCCTTTGTTACCGGACTTATCGTCTCTGAGATGCCATATCTTGTCGTTTGCGCGCTTCTGTACTTCGTCTGCTGGTACTTTACGGCTGGTCTCCCGTCGAACGCGTACAGCGCCGGCAGTGTCTTCTTTGTCGCGGTAAGTGCCAGTCGTGCTTGCTCGCAAAAACATTGACAGAAACTGATACTGATACCATTTGCAGGTCTTCTACGAGTTTCTCTACACCGGCATCGGGCAGATGATTGCGGCGTACACACCCAACGCCGTGTTTGCCTCCCTCGTCAACCCGCTTGTCATCACCACCCTGGTCTCCTTCTGCGGCGTTATGGTCCCCTACAGCCAGATCGAGGCTTTCTGGAGATACTGGTAAGTTTCGGCCTGGCCTGTGACGCTTCGAATCGCACACTGACCCTCATCCAGGGTTTACTACCTTGACCCCTTCAACTACCTCATGAGCTCCCTTCTCGTCTTCACAACCTGGGACAAGCCCGTCGTCTGCACTCAGGGTGAGCTGGCCATTTTCGACCCGCCCGCCAACCAGACCTGCGGCGACTACCTTTCCGCTTATCAGCAGGGCATGGGCGTTGGTACCAACCTGCTCAACCCGGACGCCACGGCCGCTTGCGAGGTCTGCCAGTACAGCCAGGGGAGCGACTATCTTCGCACTCTCAATATTGCGGAGAAATACTATGGTTGGAGGAATGCCGGGATTGTGGTTGTGTTTGTGGTCGGGTTCTACGGCTTGGTGTATCTGATGATGAAGCTCCGCACCAAGGCCACCAAGAAGGCAGAGGCTTGATTCAACCTGCCTTTGATAGAAGAGCAAGCGGTTTAGAAAGACGGTTTAGAAGGACTTCACGGTCTACCAGGACGGTTTAGACGGGCTCGACGGTTTGGAAGATTAGAAATACTGTTATAGATTGTACTTCGTTTCAGATTCATATGTAATTGTTAATCCCCATAAGAGAACCCCTCCATGTGAAGAGCCTGCTTTGTGGTGAAAATGACCCTCGCGGGGCGGTCGTACGTCACATGCCGCTGCTCTGTCGTAGCTGTTGGGCGTCAACAAAACAGACTACTGGACTGTTCGTAGCATTTGTCTATTATGAATAAGAAATTAAGTTTGGACCTGTATGCAGGTTGAATAATTACGCGGAGCAGAAGACCGCCGGCCAAAAACAAAGGAGATTCATCTTTCGAGCCCTTGGGCGCCGGAAGCCAACAGTGTTCACCGCCCCTAGTAGCCGTAGCCGCCCTTGGCACCGCCAAAGAGCTTACCAAAAATTCCTAGGGTACCGCTGAGAATGGTGCCCAGAGTGCTAATGACGAAGTTGGCAACAATACCAACAAGGCCAACACCGCCCAGAATGGCGCAGAGACCGATCGACAGCACCGACTTAATGCCAAATAGGCCCAGCAGAGCAACGCAGAAGACCTTGTCCGCGAAGATCTGACCGATCCAGAGAGCGAAGCCGACCTTGGCAGAGATATATGCGCCGAGGAAGCCGCAGAACTTGACGGCAAAGTCGCCGTTCAAGATGAGTCCGGCCCACGCCTTGAAGAAAGCACCGCCGGAGAAGCCGCCGCCACAGATCTGGTTGAAGCTCAGGTTGCCGAAGAAGCCCACGAGCAGGTCGGTGCAGCTACCGGCACCGAAAAGTCCACCAAACTTGCCGTTGAAGCTGGCGCCGAGAATGAGCTCAAGCTGCGCGGCGAAGCTAGCTTTGGCGCCAAACAGAGCAACGAACTTGGCCGTCAGGTCGACGCCGAGGCCAAGCGTGCCGCAGATGTGTGTCATGAAGCCCACGTCGGCAAGCAGGCCGCCGAGACCAGCAGCGAAGCCGGCCTTGAGGTTCAGCAAGGCGCCAAACTTCTCGAGGAAGATCGAGTCGCCGAAAAGGAGACCGAGCTTGCCGCCGATGGCACCCTTGCCACACAGGCTGATGAAGAACTTGACGAATGCGCCGCTGCTGAAGTAACCTGAGAACTTGGCGCCAAAGTCGAAGCCGGCTCCAAAGTGTGCGCCGAAGAGGCCGATGAAGGCGTCGCTGCTGATGCCGGCCGAGAAGCGCTTGACAAACTCGACGTTGGTGAAGAGAACGCCGAGTTGTAGGCCGAAGTTGCCGTCGGCGACCAGGCCGGTGCAGGTGTCGAGGAAGGCGTCGTTGCTGAAGAGGAGGTCGAGCTGAGTGATGAACTCGGCGCTGCCACAGAGCTTGTTGAACTTGACGAGGAACTCGGCGTTGGTGCTCAGATCGATGACATGTTGGCCGAAGTTGGCGTCGCCGAGTATGGTGTGGATGCCGGCGCCGATGTCACCGCCAGCGAGGAATGTGTCGACGATGCCGGAAATGGGGCTGAGGATGTCAGAGGGAGATGCGCATGGAGGCTACTACATGGACTTACTTCTCATTTTCGCAGTCGCAATCCTCATCCGAAACGGCTTCAAAGGTGCGCCCAATGACTGAGGTCATAAGTCAGGCTCAATTCTTGAGCGGACCCGATAGGAAAATGCTTACCACGAAACTCGGGGATGGCAGAGCGGACTTTGATGTCTGATGCATGTTAGCGAAGGGCCTGTTGACGACCGCATAGCTTACATACCACTCGAAGTCGTAAGAGGGAGAGCAGTAACAGTGCTCGCGCAGAAGAGCGCTGTGAGTGGAATAGAAAATCTCATGTTGGCGATGTGGCGTGGGACGAGATGCTGGGACGAGATGTTGAAAGAAGCGAATGATTGACGAGCACGGCTCGATGAGAAATGAATGAAGATGTGAGAGCAAAGGCAGAAGACTGAAGAAAGATTAGGTATGAAGAGTGATGCGGAATGGAAAAGTTCTTCGGTGCGACGGCATCGTCGTCTTATATCTCAGTCGCCGAAGAACCAGGGGACGAGACCCCTCTGTCTCTGATGCCCATATTCAATCGCACCTCGCGACTATTGGGACCTCCAACCTGCTAAGTTGGGAGTCGAGGCAGAACAGATCGACCGACTCTGGTCGGAGTGAGGCTCAGTTCTTCCCACCTGCGACGCCGACCTCGTTCAGGGGAGAGGGGATCATCAACGACCTGAGACCACCCTATTTTGCTAGTCACTGAAGCCATCACCAAACGCGGCATAGCACGTTCTTGGGATCCCCTAAAGCTCTAGCTTTCCGTGCTATTTCCAGGGCCCCTCGCGTGCCGCCCACGCTGGCCACGCTTCCTCCCGCTCGGGGCGCGCCCCTAGCTCCCTCGCCAAGTGGGCGCTCCCGCTCTGTCCATCGCTAGGCACCGCTCACCGGACGGTGGGCAAGGTGTTCTTCTGTATTTAGCTCCTTGCACCGGCAGGCGAGTTGATGCAAACAAGAGAAGTGAATACGAGAGAAACGTACTAGACCTGGTCTGTGATGGCTCGCATCGCTTGTTTTGTTCAACGGGAAGACAAGACCAGCCGGTCGGCAACACTGCATTCTCCGTGGATGGTGTGTCCTGAAAAGACATTCGATCTGCTAGCCAATGATGGCCGGTCTCCACAAGGCGAATGCTTCTATTCTAAATCAATTGCCGAGAAGTTCTACCGCGTCTAACAAGCAAAAAGAAGGCTATGCATATGCGCTGTGTACGTCTCAAGATCAGGGGTGGCTAGCACCTTCCACAAGTACCAGATTACTCTTACTAGCAGCGTTGTGCTTGCAAACATTTTTCCCCCTGAGTGCTAGCTCAAGGAAAGAGTAGAGCTCCACGAAACTGTAGGCGAGAATGGTCGGTAGCATCAGGACCCAATGAATTAGGCCTCTTGTCACCCCCCAAAGCCCCTGGTTGTATCCGTCATTCCCATCGCCAGACACAGGCAAGTTCCAGCGAACGAGGATGGTGGCGATAAGCAGGAATCCGTACTGCATTCCCAAGAAGATCATACAGATGGTCATGAAAAGAGAGTCGTCGATGTAGAGTCGGTCGTGTTCGGTAGCAGCCATGTCGATGAGACGAACGACGACTGGCGAAAAGATGGAAAAGATGGCGCTGGCGCAGAGAACTAGGCCGTAGTATGTGAAGAAGCGGGTGGTCCAGCTGATGGACAGGGCGAGCGAAGGCATCCGGTAGGTCTTGACGATGAAATAGTGGAAAACCTCGCCGGCTCCGATGGTCCAACGTCGAATCTGCAAGGCCCATTCGCGGATCTCATCAAGATAGTCAGCGCCAGAAGTCGGGCCGTTGACGGATATGATGTTCAGGGGTCGGATTCGGATCTCTCGTCGCGTCATGATGGTGTAACGAATCAACGCGATGATGTCTTCCATCTGATAGGCGGGATGAGTGAAGGCGCCCTCTTCCAGCAGCTTGACGCTGAGGGAGTAATGGGACATGGGGTTGATGTTCCAAGGAATCAAGACGCCCATGAAGAAGAAGGTGCGTAAGACGCCGGTGATGTCGACAAAGAAGGGCATCGAGTGGCGCTTGTAGACGATGATGGACTGCCAGATGGAGGCGTGGCGGTCGGCAGAGTCCAACTTGGAGTACTCTGTCTCTAGCTCGATCATGTACTGAGGATCGAACACGGCATCGCAGTCGCAGTTGGTGAAGATATGTTCGTACTCCCCATAGCTATAGTCGACATCTTGACGGAGGATCTGCAGGCCCTGGCGACAGGCGTAGTTCATGTTAGAGCACTTGCCGACAATCTCACCAGGTACGCCAGACGGGTGGAAGGTGACGATCAGGCGGAGGAACTTGCTCTCATATTTTGCAAGGACTTCATCGCGCTTGGCTTCCTTCTCAGGCGTGCCGGATTCCATGCCGATGATGACGGAGATTCGGGACCGGGCATCTTGTTGCTGCACAAGAGAGTCCAGGGTGGTCTGGAGTACGCTCATGGGTTCCTTGTACAAGGTCATGGCGACGATGTGGCGAATGGTTGTGTGGTCGCTGACTGTGGCGTCGGATGATTCGGCATCTTGGGCCTTGATGGCCTTGAGCTTGTGTCGTCTGTTGATGGCGATTGTCCGACGAATGGCGCAGATCGTGGCCACCAGCCAGATGAGTTGGAAAAGACCAATGACGATGATGATGAAAAGGTTGGTTGCTTGGTTGATGCGGGGCACGAAAGGCATCCATATCGGGAAGAGAAGAAAGATGAAGATCATGAAGAGAAAGAGAAGATTCCAGCGAACATATCTGTTGGCTGCTTCGAGTTTCTCTGCGTTGACGCCTGTGTCTAGGCTGTCGAGGGACGAGGACGGTGACGGCGGAGACATGGTGAAGGATGCCCGTGATGTAAAGAAGGACGCCGTCTACGAGAGGAGAAAAAGAAGATGAATCGTGGCAACTCTGAATCTCTGATCGTGTATCACTAACCTTCTGAATCCTTGAGGGCAGTTTTAGGGACTTTGCCTGTTTTCATTCACGGCATCGGCTGTTGACCGCTTCGTCGTCGTACGTGCGTGTTCGTCAAGGGTCCAATCTCCCCTATCGCTCAGCTGACTCCATCATTCAGCTGGCGATGTGGGCAGCGCCCATGCCTATGTAGTTCAGCTCGCTTCAGCTAAACCTATAGTCCAGGGGCCCCATTCCTCAGCAACGTAGCGAGACCCTTGCTTCAGCTGCCAAATGTCCGTTGTGGAATGGATAGTTCCTTCCGTGCGCGATATTTTCTTTTCGCGAGGATATTCACCCTCAGCCAGTTGTCTGACAAGTCATCCAGCACGGCCGCAAGCGCGGCCCGCCGCAGCCCTAGGGGCGGCATCACCACAAGCGTCGCCCGATAGTTTGGTTGACGCGAGCTCTGGCGCCTCCTCTAATGAGCTAGTTCATGGCCTAGAACAGCCTGTCAACGAGACACGGCACGGGAACACATACATCTCGCATCTGCGCGTGCCGGGTTGTCGGACCCAATCGGTACTCGCCAATGCTGACTTTAATCAACACATGCATGATAGATGACGGACGGACCGCATTCTGAGCGACTTTGGGAAGTGCGTGCGAGGAGTTTGCCTTGTTTCCCATCGCTTCGGCTGGAAACACAGTGTCCGGCGCTTAAATGCACATCATCATGGGAATCCTTCCAGGTGTGCCGTCGGGAGGAGCGGGCCGCCCGACGCCCCTGGCTTCGTCGACACGCGCCCTGGGCGAAAATGGACTAAATGCCGAAGCTTGGCGTCCAAAAGGGCAACTCACATGAGCTATTCGAGTCCGAGCAATATATTTCTGCTTGTTGCTGGGCATGGGACGTGCACAAAGCTCTGATACGACCCTCCAGATCCCCGGCTGTGATGTTTAATGAGCCGGCTCACTGCGTGCCCCTGCTGCAAATCGCACTGTACCCCTGTAGCTATTGCAGGAAGCCATTGCAGTGCAATGTTGTTTGAACGGCAAGGGACCTCAAGAGTCGGGTTGACCAGGTCTCAAGGCCAATACATGGTCTGCTTTGGTAGACTCGGACCTGTAACATCCTGACTTACTTTACCTAGCAACAGAGCACATGGCCCAACAAGATCCCCAATTTCGATCAAACCTCTTCGTCACTCGAACAGCTGGTCGACGCTTCTAGATTTTCCCCAATTGGAGACATCTGCTTGGCAAGATTTCAGGTTCTTTTGGATGCATCACATGACCCAGAAGCAAAACTAAGTTGGTCCTTATTCTGGGATTTGGTCAGTCGTCTGCCTCTGAGAGCATGTCTAGCTCTTCATGTTCGCTTACCAAGCAGGCCGGGCAAAGGAAAAGTTCACCGTCCACCTCCATCCAGGCCAGCACCTCGCTAGAACCATCTTATCCCAGGGCGTCCAATAACAGCACCTATCTCCCATCAGTCTGTCAATTGTAGATCGAAAGGCGCGTACCGATGGCGTGCTTGAAGACCCCACTCGATTCTAATACTTCAAAGAGTGGCCTCTCGCATATGCACGTCGTATGGGACCTGATCATCTCAATACCAAAGCAGCCAGGCCCCGCACAATTATTGTCTCCCTCAAAGACTTCTCTCGCGGTCTACTGCCTTGAACTCTCTTAAAATGAAGGCCCTCGTCCTCAGAACGTCGGACAAATCTTTGCACGTCAAAGATGTTCCCGAACCAGTTCCCGGCCCAGGAGAGGTCCTCGTTCAGGTTCATGCCATTGCGCTGAACCCTGTTGACGCTTTGTATTCGTTTGAACCCATAGCCAAGCAGCCTGAACGAGTTGTCGGCACCGACTTTGCTGGCATTGTTGTCGAAGCCGGGCCTGGCCTTGAACATAGCGCCCACGAGCAGACAAAATGCGGCACCCGAGTCTCGGGTTTTCTGCAGGGAGGTAAGTCTTATATCAAGTCGATATCCGTCATGCAGCCCGAAACTAAGACACCTTCAGCGTCATCCGTCAACAATCGCCCAGGCGCCTTTGCCGAGTTTGTCGTCGTTCCATATGATCTGCTTTGGGTAGTCCCGGAAGATATCTCGCTGGCCTCTGCTTCGGCGGTCAGCATGTGTGGACTTGCTGCTGCTCAGAGCCTGTTCACTCGACTAGACTTGCCGAGTCCATTCGGGGCTCCTGCGCCCATATCATCAAAAGACACAGCCAGCCCCGAATATGTTGTCATTTATGGCGCTTCAACATCGCTAGGGTTATACGCAGCCCAGCTGATTCGCGCATCCGCGAAAGCTTCGGGACGGGAATTCAAGCTAATCGGCGTTGCAAGCACCTCGAAGCACCCCTTCCTCCAACAGGCACCGTATCTGTACGATACTCTTGTTGACTACAGGGATCCTTCATGGCCTGATCGGGTGAAAAGTGCGACTGTCGGGGGGTCTGGCGTCCAATATGCTTTGGACTGCATCTCGGAAGGAGAGACCCAGCCAAGGTTCATTCCATCTTTGCAGCCGATATTGAAGGCGATAGCCACTTCGCCGTCTTCAGAAGCCCTGGCGGTGGCGGGTACACGGCTGATATGAGAGTACGGCCAATGTACGGCGCTGTTTGGGAGGGGCTCGGCGTCCAGGTCGAGTACAACTGTAAGAAGTTCCCACAATCACGGCTCTGTCTTTGCGTGTAACAACTCTACTGACGTCGAATATCTTTTGCCAGCTGCAATACTTCCAGCAAATCCTGCTGCGCGCGCCTTCGCTGTAGACTTCTTTGCTTCTTTGAGCTCTCACGACGGCGTCAGGCTCGAACCGAATCCGATCCGATTGATGCCGGGAGGTCTTGCCCGAGTTCCTCTCGATGGCTTCCAACTTTTGGGCAATGATCAAGTCTCGGCACGGGCGCAGCCTGTCGCGACACAGGCAACGGACGAATGGATGCGTCCCGTCAGCGGAGAAAAGCTTGTCTACGTGATCAAGGAGACTTGAGGATGCCACCATGAGTTCAAATCGAAGAATACGTTACCAGGTCCTTTTGGTTCATTATGCGTATTGCGTATGATTGTTTTGCTATACCGAGGCACCTGTCCTTGGCCGAAACCCATAGCATGAGCACTGACTTCGGAGTAATAGACCCAGCCTTAACAGCACGAGTACCTGTAGCGGCCCGAATTGTCAAGGGGCTACGCTGCAGCACATCACCTACAGGGGTCTCTCTTGCTGTAAACCAACCGCAAAGTGCACCACTTCATCTCGCTTCCCCGGCCCGCAGCAGGCCTTGGCCGCCAAGCTGGGTCACCAAAGTCCCAAATCACACGCGACTAGAGTGGACAAGTTCGATCCTACAATTTCAGACTTTTTCTCCCCCAAACACATTCATCGACGCCCGCCACCACCATGAGCTCAGCACCAGCTGTCCGAAGCGCCGGCGGATACGCCTTCCACAATGCCGGGCCTCTCACGACCACCTGGACAGCACCGTCGGCATGCTCTACCGTCCAGACCAGCTACACTGGTGTAGGCTACCCGAATGAGCAGGGCAATCTCAGGCGCGTCTACGGCAGCTGTTCCCGCGACGAGGAATTCCAGGCTGAGTGCCACCCCAATGGCGATGCAATGCTTGAAATCAATGAGTCAATCATTGAAGAGGAGGGACTTCTGCCGACCACGTGAGCTACCCGCGGAGTCGATTTTCACCCCTTCGAGCTGTGTCGGGAGCAGTCAGGAGGTTGTCTCGCGAGGTGGTCCACGTATCAACCAAGCACAGGACTCCCAACACAGCCGTGAAAGGAAGTTCATGTACTTACTCCGCGTTATTTAGATATCACTATTACATCAATTCGCCGGGTCTGTATTGTCCCGACAAGTGGGAAACGGTCGGTGTCGCCTCGTACAACAACGAGACCCTGGACGCCAGCGGTGTCTTCGCCTCGACCAGCTTCCTACAGCCCAGCTATTTCCCTAATGACGAGGCGACGATGGTCCCGACTCCTTCCTTCAACTTTCCCGTCAACGCCCTGACTTCCGTCCTGGCGTCCACGGAGACGGCAATTGTCTGCTGTCCAAGGTACGAGGATCAAACTCCCACCCCAGAGACCATACTGACGCTGCAGTCGCAGTGGCTTCTCCGCCCACCCGGTCAACGGCTGCTACTCCTACGCGAGCCTCTCCGTGCTGGCGAGCAGCACACTCTGCATGTCCGCGTATGACTGGGAAAACTTGGTGACGACTGAGTTGACGAGAAATTTTGAGTATTTCGGCACCCCGATCACGCAAGTTTTCAATGTCGCCGTTACTCCTACAAGCACCGGCACGGCAGCCGCCAATTATTCTATAGTGTACTCTACTGTCACCATGGACGCATCTGGTCTTCCCGTCATAGAGGGAACAGCAGAAGCCACGCCAACTGAGGTGGTTGTGTACTGGGCCCCGTTCAACTACCTCATCAATAGCGGTGAGGATGGCGAGGGGCAGGGCGGTGGTGATTCTGCGGGAGAGACAGGGGGCACTGGAAACGGGGAGAGCGCCGCGCAGTCACTGCGTCCCGTCACGTCGTGGCTTGTAGGCGCGGCCGCGCTTTTCTGGACTGCAGGTTTCATCATTGGAGGTGGCATTTAAGGGTCCAGATCACCAGATTTAGGCAATGTTGTCTGTAGGATCACCATGTTACTACTAATCGAACGAATCAAGCGTCGAAGAATGTTCAATATTATCCACTCAAATTTACGACTACCAAAGGGGGTAGGTCAGGCACCTAGCTAAATAGCCTCTGAATATGTACAGGAAAAGTGTTGCCGTCCTAGACGCCAGTCTTCAAGTCTCCGATATCTGGCTCCAATCCATCCAAACTCCGCTCCCAACCCGAAAGGCTTGATGCCCTCAAACGTCCGAAGAACCCGGCACGTGTAAGCTCAGAGTTTGAAAGGCACATACTCATGCGCACCCTGCCACTGCTCTACTGCTGGTGCAACCGCTTAGCGGAAGTTGCCAGAGCCGTTGCAGCGGCTGAGGGGAATCCTGCTCTGGTTCTTGATGCAGACAGTAATGGCGCCCGAAACCCACTTGACACCCTCGTACGCGCTCTCCTCGTACGAGTCGGCCATCCAGGTACCAGTCTGCTGCAGGGAGCCAACGCAGCCGCGGAAAGTGCGGCCGTAGCGGCGGTTCTTCCAGGGCCTGGTGATGACAACGCCGGTCTCGCCGGGGAAGATGGTGCCGCGGACGGTGATGGTGGCCTGGGTGGTCCAGGTGCGCGAGTAGCTCACGCCGAAAGAGGCACCGAGACGGTCCTTGATGGCCTTGATGTCGAGGCCAGCGCTGGCGGTCACGCTGTTGGCGACGCTGAAGCTGGAAGCGACGGAGACATCGATGCCGTTGCGGCCGGCACCGATGACGACGGGGGACATCTGAACGTCCCAGTCGACGAAGCGCTGGGTGGTGTCGGTGACGTAGGAGGTGGTGCCGCTGCAGGAAGCCTGGCGGGCCTCGATGTCACGCTCGACGACGTTGTTCTCGGCGTACTGGTCACCGGACTCGAGGAAGGCGGTGTCAATCTCGGGGGTAGTGGTGCTGATGCCCTCGGACTCGAGGAGCTTCTCCCAGACACTGACGTGGACGACCTCCACTAGATGGTGTAAGTGATGTGCAAAACAGAAATGAGGGGAAGATGGAGCTTACTGCGGCCAGAGCCGTACAGGATAACCTCATCCTGGGCGAGGACGTGATCGGGGGTCCAGACGGTAGAGTTGAGGTCGCGCTCAGTCATGAACGGAGCGGCGGAGACGGCCACGGCCATGCCGAGGGCGATGAAGCGGGAGGCAACCATTTTGAGAGAGGACGAGGGTGAAGAGTGCAAGGAGAAGAGGGAGGATGGTGGTGAGGAGTGAGTGAGATGGAGTTGTTTGAGGGGGTCGACAAGAGGTATTTTATACTCCGAGTCAAGGGAGCTTTCCGCAGAGGTCCTGTCCAGACCGGCACCCTCCTCTGTCACTGTCCATGGCCATGGCAACCTCCAGTCATCGACACAGCGATACGAATCCGAGCCGCTTGACTGACCCCGTGGGCCAAGGGGCCGTGTCACACCCTTCGAGAAGCGGTTCAGCCCGACACCCGCTATCGGACGGCACTTGAGTGCCGGTCCAAGCTCAAACCTGCCCCCCAGCCTTACCCCAAGCGCGAAGTGCCATCCCATACCAGTGGGCCCCCCTGAACTGCGAGTCATGGCGGAGCCCCATGATATATTGCCCTCCATCACGGAACGGGAAGGAGATTCAGGGCCTTCCCTTACCCATCCTTATCATGTGTCCAGCTTCTGGCACCAGATTGGCCACCACGCGACATCCACCTCTCCCTTGCCTCCAAGGCTGTGGACCCTCTGCCGTTCGAGAGTCATGAAGTTCTTCCGTGCTGGCGTCGTGATGCCGGCAACTTGCTGGGTTCGTGAGTGATGATGCTGGGGTTATGAGTCGTAAACAGCTCAAGAATGGTGAGATATGCGCTCAAAAACGTGGATAAGAGGCATCACGAGGCGGTCTGCGCAATCTCCCGACATGACTTGATGGTTTGGTGGCTTGATGGGTCATGTAAGTTGTGAATCTTTGCGGGCGTAGTTACTCACGGCGATTCCGTTGAGAGATCAAGGGTCCTCAGGTCAAGGGAGGTGGTCGGGGAGTCGACCGAGGGAGAAACCGGCATGTTTCTGTCCGAGCATGACTGAAGAAACTCGCGAGTGATATGCTGGGTCTGAACCTCGTGGAGTAATCGTCGTATAAGAACGAAGACGACCTCCACCCAGAAGCATCTCTCCATCCCATTCTCATCCCACACTTTCCACTCTCAAGTCTCTAGCACTCCTCTGGTCCCCTCCTCTCCATCCCATCATCAAGATGCAGTTCCTCTCCTTCGCCGCTGTCCTGGCTCTTGCTGCCACGTGAGCTTCTCCATCTCTCTTCATATCAGCCTTTCATAAATCTAACATCCATCAGCGTTACCGCCGACCTGCACAACGTTGCCGTCTGTGTCAACAACAGGCGCAGCACCCCCATCGGAGGCACTGGCTGGAGCGTCAGCTACAACTGGGCCAAGAACTACGAGATCGACCCTACTGCCACCAAGTGCGCCTGCGACCTCTACAGGCAGCGCAACACTGGCAACAAGCAGTGGGACAAGTGCCCCGACTGCACCTTCGACGGCCTTGGCTGCAACTCTGCTGGCTGGCACATTGGTGGCGACGAGGTAAGGACATACCAATGGCTCGCCCCGTCTGGTGTCGATATGCTAAGCTTTTCTCTCCCAGATGAACTACTACTGCAACAAGAAGTGTGGTGCTCAGGGTTCCGAGGCCAACTAGACGTACATGGGGTCGACACGAGAGGAGAAAGCGGAGGGACTACGGCGCAACATGAAGGCATTTGCTGCGGGCGACTTGTACACATAGACGGTATACCACTGTCATCGCCATTAATTCACTTCTTGACCGAGACTTACGAGAAACCCTTCCTGACCCTGTGCATGTCAGCCACCTTCTGGGGCAACTTTCGCCGTCCTTCCCCTCTTTCGTTAAGAACTAAAGGCCAGCCCTGCGGAGTAGCGCCTGAGGTGTGATAAAACTCTCAGTAACTAAGCATGGTAGCAAGCGGTTTGGATGACAGGCCACCGTTGTCCCATCGGGATGGTTGCCGTGTGCCTCAGATAGACTGCTCACCCCAGGACAGGGGACATGCCGGCAGCGGTAAGGCCGCTGGGTACGTGCCGACCACCTCCCTTGGCAAGTCTAGCTCAGCGCGGCAAAATACTCGTAGCGACGTGAGATGGGACGAGGGCACGTTCATTCGGGTCTGTCAATATCCCTGTCGATCATATCTCTCCCCTGACTCGGGGTCCCGTCTTGGCCGCTTTGCAGTGCTCATTTGCCTATTTCTCCGCCGTATACGACCTCCCGGACCGACATGCGGCCTGTCGACAGGGGCCCTGCTTGTTCGGCTTCCCGCCAATGAGGGGTGCGTGGGATGTTGGGCGCTTGCGATTGCCTGGGTTTGTGTGGTGGCCCTCCTCCGCCATGACTCGACGTGGAGAAGCATCGTGGATCAAACACAAAACCCGGGGGGCAGGGGGCACTGACAAGCATGGAAGTGTTCCTTGGAAACAGTGCTATCATGGTTCCACAGGGCTGCCTTTGCAATCTTCCATTCCAAGGTAGGACTAGACGTGGGGTGCTCTAAACTTCTGCCTGGAGTTCCCCCTGGTGAGGCTGGTCACGCTCACCTCCACATTGTCGACGGTGTTGTCGGCGTTGCCCGAATCATCTGCTCAGTGGCTGGCTCTGGCGTCAACGGTTCAACAGCTCGCGTCGAGGCCCAGTGAACCGTCCCGTACCGGTAGAGCTCCCCGAATGTCCCTGGCCGGTGATCGGCATCCCAGAACTCTTTCTTTTTGACCAGGTCCCCGAGCGCCGGCAGTCCTCCAGCCGAGTTGTGGTAAACCTTGTACATGTGGCTCTGCTCCAGCACCTCCACCACAAACTTCTCCGCGGCCGCTCTCTTGTCCAGATCCGGGTCGTCCAGCTGAGTCGTGAACAGTTCCACCTGCCTCTTTCCGTCAAAGGCCGTGTTGATGGCCCCAAGAATGCCGTTGCGGATCCCCTCGACGAGGAAAACCTTGTTCTCAAAGTAGTCACGGCCGTTCCACCCCGTACGGACGTCGACCAGGTTCTTGGTGCGGTCTCCAACGAGCATTTGAGCGACGTAGTCGCTCATGTGGACGATCTTGTCCGCAAACTCCCAGTCACCCATGCCATCGGCGAGGCCGATGTCTTTCATTATTGGCAGTTTGTGGAAGCCGTCGGCATTGGTACGGCCCGTCCAGAGCTCTTTGTAGCCATCGTGCCAGTTTCGGATGAACTGGCTCCCCCGACGGGCGGCGATCATGTAGTTGCCGAAGCTGCCCCATTGCTTGCGGATCTGACCGCTGATGATCCACAGGCCTATCTCGTACGAATACGGCGAGTCCGGGGCAGTCAGGTGGTCCCAGAATAGGTCGTCGAGGTGTGTGTGAAGCATGTTGCCCACGTCCATCCAGACACCGCCATGCAGAAAGAGGAGGGGTAGGCGGACCAAGTCGGCGGCGTGCTGCGCGGCATGTGCTCCATCCATGGTCCTGTCGTTGAAGCAGTCTGGGAACCAGTCTTTGTCAACGTATTCGTAAACGTTGTTCAGAGAATCATGGACCAGGTCAACCAGTCGAACGGTCCAGGAAGGGCCGAGCTTGCGCACCCAGTTGATGACAGTGCAACGGTAGCTGGGGTACATAGCGTCCAAGCCCTTGTCCCAGAAAGCCCAGACATTCTTTTCGCCAGTGATGGGGCGGAACGTGCCGAGCTCGGCGACGATTTCCTGCTCGGGTCGTAGGTCGAGTCGTGATGTCGGAACCTCGCGGAGGCCAGTAGCTGATTTGGGGATAGGGAACTTGGTGTTCCTCGGTCCGACTTTTGGCTGCGTCATGGCTGGCGTGGTTGTAGGGAGGTATGGGGTGTTCGTGTGATGGAGGGGAGAAAATCATGCGGTGTGAGGATAGGTGGGAAGTTTACATGTGAGCAGAGTGGGAAGCAGCGCCTTTTCTGCAGCTGTGGAAGAAAGCACGAAACGCCAAGAGCGGATTGGCGGTTGGGGCAATTGCTGGAAACCTCCTTCCGCACTTGCCCTCTCACCGCCAGAAGGAAAATGACTTCATTGTCGCTCAAGTTTGTGATCCAAGACATAGGCATTCGTGGATTGCAGATGTCTCATGATGGATTCCCAACGGGATATCTCAACTTCCTGGCAGTTTCGTTGGTCAACTGCCCAGCCAAGGGCTCCATTCCTCCGCCCAGAAAGGCCAAGTCGCGATGATTCATTCTCACTAATTCTGGGGGTGACGACCAATGCACGACAGCGGGTCTGTGGCCGCAAGTTCCCCCAAGGCATTTTGGTGGGAGCTTGTGACCTTCGAAGCCCTGAAAAGCAGCGTTTCAGTGGCTGTGTGCTACTCTCTTGACTCAGTCGGCGGTACTGGTAGATGACACCAAGGGCGAGTCTCCATGGTGATGTCCTGGGCCCTGGATCAGCTCCTCCTCCCGCGTGTCGGTTCGCAGCGGGACTTAGTCACTCCCGCAATTGAGGTGCTTGAGCCTAGATGCAGTCATCATATGTCATAGCAAGAAAGAAGTGTGGCTGCAGTTGCAAGCCGTCTTGCCATGGTACCAACAGGGGCTACAGATACGCGGAATAATACGACGGCGGATATAAAAAGATGAAGCCACAGTTCAGCATCTCGAGATTTCTTCTCCCTCATGCACCTCAGAAGCCCATGAAGCCATTCCGAAATATCACTTTACACGCCAATCATGGTCCTCCTCAAACCGATCCCGGAATATGTCGACCTCGGCGCCGACTTCACTCCCCTTCCCAAGCATGGCCACCTCTCCGAGAAACACCCCTCATTCGCTGCCATCGAAGCCCCAATAGGTGCTGCATTCTCGTCACTCTGGGCTCTGCCAGACTTTATCGCGTTCCGCGAAGCCGCCGGAGACCCTGACGCCGCCATGCCCGCAGGTGGCCCAGATCGCTACAAGGATGTTGTGACGGAGTTGATCAACTTCAACGCCCGCGACGGCCACCAGCTTGAGCTCAAGGTCTACAAGTCTCCAAAGGTGGAGCCCAATGCCACTCTTATGTACCGAATGCATGGCGGCGGTGAGTTCTGGAATCCATCATTCATGCTGAAGGTGCCGACTAACAATGGTCAGGCTGGTGCGTCGGGAGTCATGAAGTCGATGGGGTGGAGAATGTGCACGCTGCCACCAATCCCAGGATTGTCGTCGTCAGCGTCAAGTATCGCGAGTGAGTGAGAGGCACCGTCCGTGGCCGATTTTGACTGAACAGTATCAAAGAGCCCCTGAATTCCCTTTCCCGTACGGCCCGAATGATAGTTACGACGGCTTGATGTGGGCAAGTAGAACCCTTATACCCCTTTGACCAGGGAACTGACTTTCCTAGTGCCGAGAGAACTCTGATTTTCTGGGTATCGACCCCGAGAAGATCATCCTGAGCGGAAGCAGCGCAGGCGCAAATTTGGTACGTCGTCTGAGATTTGATTTGCCCATTCTCACTGACGAGAAATCACAGGCCGCATGTCTCGCCATTCAGTGCCGAGACGAAGGCATCCCCGGCATCGTCGCCCAGGTCCTCCACTTCCCTCCGACAAGCCATCCCAAGTACTTCCCTAGGGACAAGTATGACTTTGGTAGCTACATCCAAAACAGCAACAACCCTGTCCTCAGCACCCTTTGGATGGAGGCTTTCTACGATGCATACATTGCAGAGCATGGCCCTGATCACCGACACTCGCCGCTCCTCACCCCGTCGCTCGAAGGGTTGCCTCCCACTCGTCAGTAAACATGGAACCATCTATGTGTCTGACTCTAACTCGAAACAGTAATTCAATGTGGCGGTGCCGATATCCTCAGGGACGACGCTTTTGCATACGCCGAGGCTCTTTCGGGTGAAGGAAATGATGTTGAATTCTTCGTGTACAAGGGCTTGCCGCACTGCTTCACCGGACTCCTCCTCGACATCCCTGAAACGAAACAGTTTCACCAGAGGTATAACAGTTTCTTGGACAGGCATACCTAGGGCTGAGAGTTGACCCCTTGCCTGGCTTAGGTCCACGGGTTGGTGATACTCTCAAAGCGGGGAAATGGGATAATTTTTGTACCGGATCGAATTCTGGTAGGAAGCCCGACTAATCAAGCCAATGGAAGTAATTCAAAATATTCAGCGCAAGGTCAGGGAGGGTGTGGAGGAGTGCTCGTACTGCGAGGCTCCTTAGTGGAGGGGGGAGAAAAAAAAAAGGGTAAGTCGGGGTGGCACCGCCAAAAGTGAAATGCTGACGAGAGTGGGATTCGAACCCACGCCTGTGAAGACTAGTAATGATCCCCGAAGGGTCGGATTTCAGTAACCTGAAACTAGCGCCTTAGACCACTCGGCCATCTCGCCTGATGAGTTCTGAGCGAAATTTAACAGTATATGACTCACACTGTGTCTTATTTCAATGGACAGGACATCTTTCCAACATTCAAGTAAACCTGTACCACAGCTCTCGGTCTCCTTCCTACCTGGTACTCAAAACATCGGAGCATCCATATGAAGTTTAGACCTGATGATTGGACAACTGGGGTAATCTCCAGTTCGACTTGGACATCCATGACATCGGCGCCGATAGACTTCAACAACCCACTTAGGTCTGATTTGACACGAACTTGCAAAAGCACGAAGTAGCACATTTGTAGCATAAGTTGGTTTAATTGAACAGGGTTGTATTGATTTGACCTAGAAGCTCCCACCTCGAGGATAGGCATGGCAGGTCTATGATTCAGGTTCCAGTGCCTTAAGCCCTGAAAGCAACGCCTCGCCTGGCGTTCTTGGACCCCTTGGTGCTCTTGGCGGCAGCAGCAGCAGCAGGGACAGCGGAAGTCGACGCGGGGGCAGCAGGGGCGGCAGGAGCCGCAGGGGCGCCGTTGACAATCTGGAAGGGCACGACGCCGCCGAAAGGTCCGGCCTTGTTGCTGTTGGCAATCTTGGCGAGGCACACGTTCTCGACACCGTTGACGGTACCAGTGCACGTGGTGCCGGCGGGGACGGAGAAGGCCATGGGCTTTGAGATTTTGTCAGTCTGAGCTTATTGCAATCAAATGGCAAGGGAGAACTCACGAAGTCCTGGTTGACGTTGGAGGCACGCTTCTCGATGCCCAGGCTGCGACGCACGCGCTCAACGGTGCGGCTGAATATGGTGTCACGGGGAACCTTGCCGTTGGGCCTGATGTTGCCGTTGTTGCCCGGGACTTGGGTGGTGGTGGTGAGCTTGATGCCCTGGGAGAACTGGCCGGTGGCAGTGGGGTCGACGACGGCCTCGATGGGGCCAGCGCCATCGGTGGTGACGACGTGGAAGGTACCGGAGAGGGAGCCGCCTTGGGCGGAGACCTGGGGCAGGGTGCTGCCGGAGAGGTCCATAGCCTGAGCGATCATGGCGACATCGTTCTTGCCCGAGCCGGTTGTCTTGCCGAGGCCGTCGGTCATGATATCGGTGCTCTTGAAGACGGTGGTATCGACCTCGGTCTATGATGTGTTTGTCAGCGAGAATGTCTTTCATGATGCTGGGGATGGAGACTTACAACGCGGTTCCTGCCAGGACCGGGAACGACGCCGCCCTGAATGGCGAGCGCGGTTCCGTTGCCGCCGGCATCGCCTTGCACCATGGCCACCTTGCCGTGGGCAGAGACGAGGGTGGTTGCGGCCAGCGCAGCGAGGAGAGACTTGGTGAACATTATGAAGGTGAGGGTGGTGGAAGTGCTGGGTATCTGGGTTTGAAGTGGATGGAACAAAAGCTGGTAGTCAAAAAGGGGCTCGAATCAATCGATACCAAAGAAGAAAAGGAGGAAAGAGAAGAGGTGAGGTGGAGGATGGGGTGTGAGATGGAACTGAAGACGAGAGAGTAGACTTTGAGGGCGGAGGACTTGGGGGCATTTATACTTGATCCTCATATGATCCTCCAGCACGTCGTTGAAGCATACAAGGTCCCTCTCTGTGGACAAGGGGCATCATCACGGTCTCGCATCCTCTGAGAAAGCAGAGGTTAGCACCGAAACACCATTTTCCGTCGAATCATGACATCTCCCGCCCGCAAAGTGGAGTGTCCTCGGACGATTACGCAGGTAGGAATAATCCACAAGCGGGCGGTGATGCCGCGAAGATCAGCGCCATCCTGGTGGTGATGCGCGGCCATCACGGCGGGCGGCGCCGAAGCATCTGCGCTCGGTGGATCGCCATGCGGCTCGAGCCCCCCAATACGACGGGCCCCTGGCAGCTTGAGGGCATCGTGGCGGAGAACGCGCGTTGTGATGAAACTTGAACGAGGGCTTCGGATGATTCGCTGGGGGAATATTGTAGGCGGCGATGCCGCACTGTCGGCCGCTGCCAGAATCACATTTTGTTCATCGCATCCATTATCGTCTGAGGATCGGATTGAGACAGGTCGGGGATTTCCTGGCAGCGACCGTTTGATCGTGTGCCGTGAGCCGTGAGCCGCGAAGGCGGGGGGCAGGTTGCAAAACAATGTGTTGTGGTCAGGTTTGGTCGAGGGCTGGAAACCTCTGCGGGGCTTGGTCCTGCTTTCTAGTGCATCGAATGCTTCAACAGGTGCTTTGAATCCCTAGCTTGAACTTTCGGTCAGTAATGCTTGACCGCATGTGATGGACTGGCGGTTGTCGCAGAGGACTGACCTGGGTATTGGACTGGTCGACTTCAGCGGAGGGCAGACTTGGGCATCAGTGAGAAGGCCGCGCAACACCGTCAGGCAACCACCATAACCCCGAACTCGAAGCAATGCATCCATCGTCAAAGCTTCCTTCTGGTACATCATCATTGCCGCTTCGCCGTCCGGTCTGTGGTCGCTGGTCGTGATGACCACTGAACCGTTGCGGCGAACTGAGCCGATGTTGCCGATTTCCGGGCGTGTCCACCGCCTAGTGCGCCCCTGACGGAGCCGAGACTTCGGGCGAAACTTGTCTCCGACAGAAGGTCGAGCCGATGCCCAGGGCTGTCAAGCCCGTTTGGCAGTTCGCCGAGCCCCTCGATCAGACTGAACGCCCAAATGCAGTGATGAAGCAGTGGATTGCGAAGCAGACTGTGAGAGAAGAGACGAAACGCAGAGTGGCAGCTGACATGCGGTGGATTGGGAATGATAACGAGACGCGAGGGGCGTTGTGGTTCGGTCGCCGGCATGTATTTCCGAGTGAGGCCGCGACTTGACTCGCTGACGGTTGGTGGTTGGGGAGAGTTGATGTGGGATTCCTGTGCTGCCTCCACCTGCAGATTTCTCTTCAAACGTGGAGAGATTCTGGTCAGACCAATTGTGGTCAGGCATCTGTTACATTTCACGAGCACCCTTCCACCTCGTCAGTCATTTGTCCCTATCCATCTGCCTCGTTCTGCTTGTTTGAGAGTCAGCAGCACAAAAAACACACTCGAAGTGACTGCTTCTCACATGCGATTCTGGAGGCAGCCGAGTCATTTTCTGCCTTCGGACGAGGAGACCCTCAAGTCGAGATGGACCCCGCCATGGTTCTTCTCTGCCTGCGGAAGAAGCGGTTGGTAGGGCTGCATGTGGTAGACTCAATCTCTGTTGGAGGCCTGCGCCAAGACCAACCTCATTTCTCGCCGTGGAGGCATCCCCCCCCTGCTCTGGGAATCACCTCATTGAAGATCCCCGCTCCTCAAGCATGTCACCACCAACAGCCAGAGAGCTCCCCGCTTAGCCTGAAGCCAGGCACCAGCAATCCCTCTTCTAGCGCCCCGTGATGGACGCCAAGTGCTGCACGACGAACCTTGAATCCCTGTAGCTCGATGCTTGCCATTGCTTGATTCCCCAACCGACAGGGGTTCCTGCAGCCAACGGTCTTCAGCCCCCGCAGGCGGACTGCCCTTTCCAGGCGAAGCGTGAGCCCGTTGCAGGTGGCTCGGTCGGAGAAGCCACTCACGAACGGTGATGGACAGGTGAGATGAGGGGTAACAAAGAGGCTGTGTCGTCACGTATTGCAGCCAACCGCGAGGAGGCCTCTATACGATCTGGATACGATTAGGTATATAGGAATGGCGTTGGGAGCGAGGGACGTTGGTGGGATCTTATCATCATCATTCTCGTCGCTATCGCTGTCGCACACCTGAGCTTCTTCCATCGACATGAGCTCCCAGCAACCCTACTACGGCGGTGGCCAGCCCGCTTACCCGGGCGGCCCTCCCTCAGGCCCTCCGGGTTCAGCCCCTCCTTCTGGCTACCAGCAACAGCCCCCATACGGGCAACAACAGCAGCCAGGTGGTTACCAGCAACCTCCGTATCAACAGCAGCCCTACGGTTACCAGCAAGGCCAACCTCCAGCAGGGGCTGGTTACCCACCAGCGCCCGGAGGCCCCCCGCAACATGGGCAGCCTGGCCAGCAGTATCCCCCGCAGCAGCAAGGCCAGTACAACTACGGCCAACCTCCCCAGCAACAACCGGGACAGCCACCACAGCAGCAACCTCCATACGGCGCGCCTCCCTCTCCCCAGCCTGGGTACAACCAGTACCAGCAGCAGCCGCCCTATGGCCAACAGCCTCCTCCTGGTCAGCAGCAGTACGGTCAGCAGCAGCAATACAACCAGCCGCCATACGGTCAACAGCCCCCGCCAGGGCAGCAGCCGTACGGTCAGCAGCCACCGCCCGGACAACCCCCCTATGGCCAGCAACCACCCCCTGGCCAACAGCAATATGGTCAGCAGCCGCCTCCTGGTCAACAACCATATGGCCAGCAGCCTCCCTATGGCGCTCCTGTGAGACTCCAATACTTCCAGGACACCCCTTAATAACTGCCTGCTGACCCCCGTGACAGCCCCAGCAATGGAACCAGAACCAGCCCCCGCCCGGCGCAGCTCCCTACGGAGCCTACGGCGCACCCGTCGCCCCGACACCGGCCTCGCCCGGCTACGACCCGGCGCAAAAGACCTGGGTCCACCCCGTCGACACGGCGAGCGACGGCGAGGTCCTGCGCAAAGCCATGAAGGGCATGGGTTGCGACGAAAAGGCGCTCATTCGCGTCTTCACAAGCCCGAAATATGCCAACCCGTGGGCCATGGCGCAGCTCGTCCGCGACTACAACGCCCGCTTCGTGCGTGACTTGGCAAAAGACATTGAGAGCGAGACGCGCGGCGATCTCGAGACGACACTTCTCGCCCTCCTCCGAGGACCTCTTGAGAACGACGCTCGCATCCTTGACAAGGCCCTTAACCGCCTCGGCACCGACGAGGAGGCTCTCAACGACGTGCTTCTGTGTCGTTCCAATGCCGACCTCCGCGCTATCCAGGTCGAGTACAAGCGCCTCAAAAACAAAGACCTCCTTGTCGACATCAAGGAAGATGTGGACGATAACCTCTTCCGCCTCTACAGCATGATCCTGGCCGGCACGCGCGCCGAGGATGCCGCTCCCGTGGTGGCTCACGAGATTGACGCCAAGGTGACCGAGATCCAGCGTGCCACCGAGGGCATGATCGGTGCCAACGCCGTCGCTGTCGCCCAGGTTCTCAGCAGCAGCAGTCCCGCGCAGATCATGGCCATTGCCGACGGCTACCAGCGCAAGTACCACCGCTCATTGACGGAAGTCATTGAGAAGGAGTTCCGTGGCGACATGGAAGATGCGCTGCTCCGTATGGTGGAGGGGGCGAAGGATCGTGGAAAGGCGGACGCGGCGAGGTTGTGGGCGCCGCTGGGGCGGTCGCGCAAGGACACGCTGTTCATCAACAGGATCGTGTCGCTGTACTGGGACAGGCCGCGTCTGGATGCAGCAAAGGCTGCGTACAAGGCCAAGTTTGGGCGAACGCTGGCGAAGGATGTGAAGGATATCTTGAGCGGGGACTATGAGGATGTCATCCGCGCGCTGATCGGGGACAAATAGGGAGACTTGGTGTGTGTGCCGAGGGCTTCAGATGGTTGTTTGATATGAGCTGGGATAATGAATGATGAGCCAGTTTGAACCGATATCTGTGCAAGTGTTGTTTGGGGGAGGATGACAGTCGAAGGGGTCTGCCTCCATGAACTCTCACGAGACGTTCAAGGCCACGTCGGGGCTGGGATTTGGTTGCAAGCTCCATTCTAGCCTCGAAACATGAGTGCTCATCTACCGGAATACCATTATGTATGTTTCGATTTGTTCCAGGCCCCTAGATATGATCCCACATCGTCGAAGCGACCCTGTCAACCCTTAGCCTTGACTCATGGCGCCAACCCCATGTGGTCAGTAAACCCTCCGCCTCACCATCTACGGCCAAACCCCCATCCCGCCATCCCCCAAAAACGGCACACGGCCCAAAAGTCCAGCCGCTGCCCTCGTGCGCAAGACCGCCTCATCTCATGCACACCGTCCCCGTGGGGATCTGCCGGCGCGACACGCGTGGCCCGGATGTTGGGAACGGCACATGGCTCGAGGCGCGATGCCACACCTCCTTGACAAGGGTCCTGGCGTTATCAAGCACTTCGCGTACGCTGAGCAATGCTTAGTAGGGCCCGGAAGCGAGCTACCCCGGGCGTTCCCCGGAGCCCCCATTATCCCCCGCATCATAACACCGGTCGCTACTGACACGTCGCGTAGGTAGGCTTCGTGCTAGGCAGGGGTTCTGGATCTCGGCACGCAAAGGAAAGTGCCGAGGGATGGGGTAGGTGATGAAGCCGAGATGTTGTGAGGGTAGAAGAGAGCAGTGTCGGAGATATAAGTTGGATGGTGTCGACGATGCAGTGAAGGTGGAAGCAACAGATCAGATCCTCCCTCAACTTGAAGACATCACGAAACAAGAATACTTGTCAAGATGGCGACTGACCACGAGAAAGCGGTACTCCTTGACCATCATTCAACCTTGTGACTCCTTCCTAATTATCTGGCCAGGAACGCGATGAGATCCAGGCGGAGCTCCATATCGAGGTGCTCCCGGGCACTGAAATCATGACCGACGTCGGCAAGCATCACTTCATCAAGAGCCAGGAACACTCGACCCTCGTTCTGGTGCCTCAGCCATCGCAAGATCCTCACGATCCTTTGAACTGGTCTCCGCTGTGGAAGGCATCCGTATCATTTGCGGTGTCGTCCATGACTTTCACGCAGGGCTTCGCACCTCTGGCTTTGGCTCCGATGTTCCCGTACCTGATCCGGGATTATGAGAGTTCTCTCGAAGCTGTAATTCAGTTTACGGGCGTAACGATTTTGATTCTTGGATTCAGCAACTTCATCTGGTCGGTTCTCTCATGCTCTCAAGTGGATGGTCTCTCTAACTTGGGTTTTGCAGGGCCCCTATCTCTTCCTCGTTTGGCCGCCGTCCTGTTTACATAGCCTCCCAGCTCATCTGTCTCGCTTCGCATATTCTGCGCGCCAGAGCTAGGTCGTACTCCCAGTTTATGGGGGCATGCATGTGAGCCAGCACTGTCTTTGACTCTTTTGCCATGTGTTGACACGGAAGGCAGTCTGAATGGAATCGGGGCTGGACCTTCCGAGACTCTGCAGCCACAAGTTATTGCTGATATCTACTTCCTCCACGACCGCGGCAAGTGGAACACGCTGTACTGGGTGGTCTACATGGGCTCTCTGATGGTAAGTCTCTCCAGATTTCTAGAAAAGGTCACCCCCCTTACCATTGGCAGATCGCTCCTGTCATCGCAGGCCCGATGGCCGATCACGTGGGCTGGCAGAACTTCTGGTGGCTTAACGTGGCAGTTACTGCGGCTTCAACACTGTACGGCATTGTTGGGTTTCCCGAGACAAAATGGACGAGGGCGCCACTGGGCCATGATGTCGTCTCAACCCCGGCTCCAGCCGACGCAAGCTCCCAGGAGAAGACCTCGGCGACGCCCAACGGCCAGGCAGAGGTGGAAGACACCGCGCAACAGGGGGAAACTGAGCATTTTCTCGGCAAAGGCTCGCCGAGCAAGCAGCAGTGGCATCTCTTCCAGCTCAACTCGTCGCCGATGAAGGCCATCTGGTTTGACCTGTGGACCCCATGGAAAATATTTGGTTTCCCCATTGTCTTGTTTGCTTCGTTTGTCGTCAGCTGGAGCTGCAGCAACTTTCTCATCCTCAACCTCACGCAGTCTCAAGTGTTTGCGGCGCCACCCTACAACATGAGCTCGCAGTCAATTGGTGAGACTTGACTCCAACTTCCCTTGAAAATGCTTACTAAAGTTATTAGGCTTCATGAACCTGGCTGTCCTTGTGGGCGCGCTGCTTGGGCTCGTGACGGCTGGCCCTTTCAGTGACTGGGTTTCTGCCCGAGCGACGGCGCTCAATGGCGGTATTCGAGAGCCTGAGATGCGTTTGCCAGCCATGATCCCGTATGTGGTTGTCATGGCCTTTGGCAACATCATCACAGCGGTTGGGTACCAGAAGCAGTGGTCGTGGCCCATCATCGTGGTGCTCGGATATGCCAGCGCCGGCATTCAGGTGGCCGGATTGCCAGCTATTGCAAGCACATACGCGATTGACTGCTACAAGCCGGTGACTGGACCGCTCATGGTAGCTATTACTGTCAACAAGAACGTGTGGGGATATGGTATGGGGCGATTCATCACGCCTTGGACGATAGAGTCAGGGTGAGTACCAGGGCTTTGTCTTTGGAGAGGTATTGAAGTATACTGACACTTTCTCAGATTCATTCCCGCCTTCATGATGAACATGGGTCTCACTGTTCTTTGGTGCGGATTGGGGGTGGTGTTCTACTACCACGGGAAGACATTCCGTCGGTGGACCAGGAACAGCAGCGTCCACCAGGTGTAAACTGGGGGTGATGGGGGCATAGGACCCTTCTATCAGCGGGATGGCAGGGGTGTCTGAGATGATGGTGCTGCTGTACTGTCCCGACCGGCGAGCAAGACGTGTCGAACAGTTGAAATTGAATGTGGGGGAAGAAATATGGCAATTCAAATCCGGTAGAGTGGTTCATGGTGATCTGACCACGAGGAATCTGAAAGCCCAAAACGTGAAATGAAAACATCAACCAGAATTCCACGTCAACGTCCAACCTGAATCTGAGTCGGAGATCTGCCCGGTTCCCCTGCCAAGACCCGACCGCACTGGACACAGCCCGCTGCAGCACAAGACGGGAGCCCTTCCGAGTCTGTCTTCTGCTGACATAACCAGAGTCTGTGGTGCCACACGAGTCCTCGGCTCCTCGCCCTGGCCCTGGTCATTGGCGGGGCGGCTGGATCGTGGCCGACGTCATTGTGTGGATCCGGCCGATCTTCCCCGGTTCGAGTTCAGCTGGACGGCAGACACTCAGTGGACAGGCACAAAGACACACGCACCTGCACGCATCCCGCGACTGGCGACGAACCGCGCAAAAATCCAAACGCCCCATGGGACCATGGGCGAGTCTGGACGCCCGACGACACACTATCCCGCGACTCATGCTAACTCGCTTGGTCGTAGTGCAGGCGAGGCAGGGCACCGTCGTCACTCCAAGGGAAAGTTCTCTGCCCAGGCTGGCGGGAACGGAGCATCGTCATTCCTCCTCAACTTTGAACCCTGACATCCTGCTGCCGCGCAACCACCTCCACCACCATCACCACCACCACCACCACGTCCGGCGACCGCCTCCGCAGCCGCAGAATTGACGTGGAGCCGGTCAACAACTTCCACAATTGATCGTCCCGGACATGATGCATGCGAGGTCGGACCGCGTGCCTCCCGGCCACCGCCCGGTCAAGGCCGTGACAGAGTCGGCTCGTGAACGCGAGACGTTCAAATACGATCCCTCCCTCTACACCAGCGTTCGCTTCAACGATACGGGCGTCGCCATTCCCAGCTCCGAGATTGTCAGCTCCTACGACAGCGTCCTCACCAGCCTCGCCCAGCTCGGCGCCTACCAGACGGGTGCCGAGCGCGCCTTCATCTCGCTCTTCGATGTCACCCACCAATATGTCATTGCCGAGACCGTCCCCGGCATGGCTCTCACGCCCTTGCTGCCGAGCGATCAGTGTCCATCACCCTTGGCTCTCTGCGGCATCGCCATCCCTCGCAGCCAGGGCACATGCGACCATGTTCTCTACCTCACGACCCCGGGCTCCAAGGAAGACACGGACCTGCCATTGTCGCTTGTGCCCAACCTGGCGGCAGACTCCCGCTTCAACACGAGACCTTACTGCCAGTTTGCGGACCCCGGCCAGTTCTACGCCGCTGTGCCCATTCGAACCCATCGCGGCATCGACATTGGCTCTTACTGCGTCATGAGCACGAGACGGCCCAAGGAGTGGAATGACGACTCACCCAACCGCCTGCGCGACGTCTCCCGAGCGGTCATGGCTCATCTTGAGGCCACTCGATCCGTCCACGTCAATACCAGAAGCGAGCGCCTCAGCAGGGGCGTGAGATCCTTCCTCGAGGGCGAAAACACAATCACCCGCCGACCCGCACTCACCAACTCGTCAGACTCGGCGAGCACCGTCCTCACCGGCGACGCCCAGAGCGGCAGTCAGCAATCCGTCAAACTGTATGAGGAGCCAACGGCTTTGTCGAGCCTCTCAACATCGACGCAGAGCTCGCCAGAGCCGTTGGCCTCCACCACACCGCCGCGAACCGAGCCGCAGCAGCTGGGCTTCGACCAACGAGACCACGAGCCAGCTGCCTCGGCGCTCAACTATACCGCACCCCCCTCCAAAAAGACCAGCACCAAGGAACAACAACAGCACCCCACGGGTGACATATTCTCTAGGGCTTCCAGCATCGTTCGGGAGGCCTTTGACGTGGATGGCTGTTATTTCCTTGACGTCAGCTTGGGCCACTACCGCCGGCCATCGTTGCGGCCATTATCCGGCGACAATGTTCCGACGGCCGAGCAAATGTCCTCCACAAGTGGCAGCGATGGGACATCCACCGACGGGGCCTCCCATGGACCCGACAACATGTGTAAACAGCTCGGCTTCTGCACATCCCAGGCCTCTTGTAATGACCCATCAACCACGTCCGACGACGCCGTGGGCCAGCTGCCCAAACGCACCTTGGAGAGGCTCCTTCGCAGGTACCCCAAGGGTCACATCTTCAACTTCGACGCCGTCGGCGATCTCGAGTCGAGCGAGTCGAGCGATTCGTCCGATGGCGAGGAGAGGCCTGATGTGGGGCCCGAGGCAGCGAGCAGTATCAGCCAGCGAAGGGGATCTGTCGGCTTCTCACCCACTACGGCCAAGGCCAACAACGATCGGGCCAAGCAACGCAGACTGCGAGAGGGCGCTCTGATCCAGGCCGCATTTCCTCAGGCCCGCAGCGTCGCCTTCGTCCCCGTCTGGGACACCAAGCGCGATCGATGGCTCGCCGGCGGCTTCGTCTACACACGAATGTCCACACGGGTGCTAACCCTCGATGGCGACATGAGCTTCCTCAGGGCCTTTGCCAATCTCGCCGCCACAGAGTTCCTCAACCAGGAGGTCAGGCAGGCTGACAAGGCCAAGTCAGATGCACTAGGCTCACTCTCCCACGAGCTCCGAACGCCATTGCACGGTATCCTCTTGGGAACTGAACTGCTCAACGACACGGACCTCGACGTGTTGCAGGGAAATCTGACGCATACCATCGAGACGTGCTGCGCAACGCTCATGGATACCATTGACCACCTACTAGACTACTCCAAAGTCAACGACCTGGCGACAAAGCGGAAGAAGGAAGCAGGCGGCTCTTACGACACGGTGTCGAGCATTACTTCCGTACAGCCGGGCAAGAAGCAACTTTTCACCGAGGTGCGGCTCGACGCCCTGGTGGAGGACGTGGCGGACAGCATGTATGCGGGCCACACATTCAAACGGTTCCCCCACTCGGCCAGAGACCCCAAGGGCACCGACACGGTGATTAGGCGAACAAACTCGATACCCCTGGCGGACCTGGAGTCGTCCATGTACGGCCCGTGGCAGCCAGAGTCGGACGCCGGCGGGGTGGCAGTCCGTCTCTCAATCGACCCAGCATGCAACTGGATGTTCCGACTCGAAGCCGGAGCCGTCCGTCGTGTCGTTATGAACCTGCTGGGCAATGCGCTCAAGTATACGGCACGCGGCTCCATAACGGTGACATTGACGCAGAGCGAATCGTCCAACAAGCGGCGCAAGAGCGAGCGCAACGTTCGACTCGTCGTCAAAGACACAGGCAAGGGCATCAGCGACGACTTTCTGCAGCACGAGCTGTTCCGGCCTTTCTCGCAGGAAGACGACCTTGCTCCCGGTACGGGCCTTGGGCTGAGTCTTGTCAAGACCATCGTCGATGGGCTTGGTGGTCGCATCTCGGTCAAGAGCGCCGTCGGCGTCGGCAGTACATTCACGGTGACGCTACCATTGGAGCAAATCTCGCATGCGGCAGAGGAGACGCGGATTGGTGCGCGCGACAATGAGCAATTTGAGCAGCAGCTCGTGGAGTTGAAGGGGTTACGCGTGCAGATTTGCGGCTTCGATGATGCCAATGCACGGTCTGTCATTGAGTCCATCTGTCGCGACTGGTTACATCTTGACGTGTCGGACGATGCGTCGCTGGCGCCAGATATCATGCTGTGGGCGCATGACCGACTCATCACGTCTGGTGATAGTTTCAAAGAGCTGTCGCGGCACCCGCATATCATCATCTGCCATGATGCTTTCACGGCGTATCATCGGTCCTCGGAGTGCGCCTCGGCGGGCCAACCTGGGGTGTTTGAGTTTATTTCGCAGCCGTGAGTCCGGTCGAGCACGTTTGGTGGAGACAGACACTGACAGCATTTAGGATTGGCCCCCGTAAGTTGGCTCGGTCCATCCAGCTCGCGTACGAGAGATGGACGAGCATCACGCCAATTGCCTCGACGACAGGAGTTCGCCCTGGAGGTCACAGCCGGATGCCCTCAGCGACGGATGACCTGAAGATGGCCGCCCAGGTGGCCGCACCGGCGACACCAATGGAGGCGTTCGAGCGCCTTTCGGTACACGACCGGTCCTCCCCGCGACCAGGCATCGCAGAGCCGGTAAATTCATACTTCCCAACAGACCTAGCACCAGGGCAGGAGACGGCGATACCCCGACATTCGGTGTACCTGCTCGTGGACGACAACCACATCAATCTCAAGGTTCTATCGGCATACATGGGCAAGCTAGGGCTGCGGCACGCGACGGCGGTGAATGGACTCGAAGCTGTGGAGGCATACGCGGCGGACCCGGGCCGGTTTGCGGCGGTGCTGATGGACCTGTCGATGCCGGTGATGGACGGGCTCGAGGCTACGCGGAGGATTCGGGCAAGAGAGGCGGAGGGACGGTTGAGCCGGGTGAAGATTCTGGCGCTCACTGGGCTGGCGTCGGAGAGGACATATCAGGAGGCGCTGCAGAGTGGCGTGGATGTCTTCTTGACCAAGCCGGTGCGGTTGCAGGTGCTAAGCGAGCAGCTGGACGCGTTGGCGGGGGGTGGAAAGCTCGTGGCGGGAGGCGCTGGCGGGAAGCCGGTATGAGGGACAATTGGACAACCTGTGAATGGCATCGCGAAAGCGCCGGAAATCGGGAGACCGGCACCGGACGGCATGTGCCGCAACGGGCCCCGGAGATTTCGGTATGCCGGTCTGAGGGGTTCCGGGGAGATTCCGAGCTCCATCCCGATGTTCATCCCCCCTGGCGACTGCTTGTCCAAACACCTACTTTATCAGACGATGCCGACGTAGCGAAGCGATGATATTAATGAGGCCATTTCCAGGACATGCCCATCGCGACTCGAGCAGACCAAACCAGGAAGGCCGTATTGGTCAGCAATGCATTTCTCCTGTCGCCTTGGCGGGCGACTATTCTGCCCAGTAACTGAGTCGTGGGGGGATGAGTGCTGTGATCTGGACCGTCCTAGGGGCTTAGAGGGGAAAGTGACAGGGGGCGTCGGCCTTGGGCGGCATTGAATGGTGCGTACGCTTTCGAGGGTGTCCCGGCATGCCACGGGTCGTAAGGGTGTAGGGCAGGCCAGGCCGGCGGTATGTGGGATGGAATGGGCCAGCCGGTGCTGTGCACCATAGATAGACATGACCAGCGGCCCGCGTGGGGAAGTAAGTGTAGGCGACGGTGCCGTGTCATCGGATGATTCCAGTTACGAAGCGAGTCAGCGGGCGAGGTTTCACATTAGGAAGGTAAGCTTAAACAAGGCCGGCCTGGAAGAGGGAGGTGACGCATGAGGTGTCGGCCCGCGGGTGACAGGGGAGAGGCCTGCCTGGACTGGGCTGCTGTGGTGTGTGCGGGTGGCGGAGCATCTGTTTCTCTGGGGGAGCACACGGGATGGCAGGTTGGGATGTCATTGGCACGGTAGTAGGATGTTGGTATCACGAAGGAGAGGGGTATCATGACGGGAAGAGGCATTAAGGAAGGTCGATAGGTGAAGTCGAGGGAAAATGAAGTGCGAGGGATGACGAAGTGGTAAATATAGAAACGAGTGTGCATGTTTGTGCATCGGCGGCTCACGTCACATTGCCTCGCCTCGCCTGGCCTCGCCTCGCCTCGAAGGAACACACCACACTGCACTCGCGCACTTCCTTTGGGGCCTGACAAATACCTCATCACAGCCCAAGAGGTGCTAGTAGGGATTCCACGTCCCAAGATGGATGATGCTGCTTCTCGTCTGCTTGTTGCTGCTGGGCGGGAAACGATCGTCTCGTTGGTCAGGCATGGTGACGCTGCTCTACCACCACGGGCGGGGACGGTTGCCACAAGCAGCCACTGCAAACAAAAGTGTGAACTGCATTGGATGGGCCCTGGTTTTCGTCTCTGCCGATCCCTGTACCCGCCTGCAGGTCCCCCCCTGAAGCACATGAGCCCCAGCATCATCCCGGCCACGCCGCGCACGACTCGGGCTCCTTTTTGTCTTTCGTCTGCATTGCTCAAGCTCCCCCCGGTCTCCGGCCAAACTCAACCTCCCGCACACCGGGCGGGCCCCATCCTCGGCAGACAAGAATCTCAGATGAACCCGAAGCTTTTCCCAGCGCCACCCGTGACAATTGCCGTGCGCCTCCTCCGGCAACTCCTCAACCTTGCCCCATTTCCCCTCCGGAGCACGGGTTACGCCGCGGCGCGTCCGTTTAAGTGCCGGGTGGCATGGGATGATTTCGAATGCCGCTCGCGTCGTTGGTCAGCATCTCACAGGGTTACATGAGATGGGTCCTTTCTCTGCCCTCTCTGCCGGGATATGTGCTCGAGCCTGTCGTCCGGCGTCGTCACCTAAGCACAGTAATGCTCCTGCGGGCACAGGCACACAGTCAGAAAGGAAGAAAGGCTCGGCGGGCGCGTAGTAGCTTTCGCCCAGTCGCCTTGCTTGCTTCTGCTAGTGCTCGAGCTCCCTTCCTCATCCCCGTCCATCGTGCCATATGGGCCCTTGCCAAGCACTGCGCATGGCGGAGCAAACGATCGTCCTGCGGGCACCTGCTTGAGGTAAAGTGGCCGGAGCAAATGGGCGAGGCCTTCGTTCATTGTGCTCCGCCGGACGTGACGACGAACGAACGAGGTTCCGAGGTCCCTTCCCTGCCCAGTTTTGTTTCCCAGTTCCGTGGAGTGTAGGGTGTATTTTCCTTTTTGCCGATCCCGCCCCCGGAGACCGGTATAAAGATGACATGGGACGATCGCCATCGGACGAGATAGGGCTTGTTCTCTGGCACTCAACGGTCTCTCTCTCACCGGCCTTTACCCTTTTTTTTCTCACCTGATCAGTCATCTGCCTAGGTGGTCCTGTACTTCGACATGCTTTACTCAACTCTCGTGGGCTGCCTGCTCACGGCGGCGCCCCTCGCTAGTGCCGCGGCATGCCCCTTTTCCGGACGCAGCGATATGCCGCCACCCGCGGGCCTGCACAAGAGGCAGAGCAATGCCGGTTCGACTTTTAGCCAGTGCGCTGTCAAGAGCAACAAGGCCGGTGGTGGCACAAGGAGCAGTGACTGGTGGCCGTGCCAGCTCCGTCTTGATATCTTGCGCCAGTTTGCGCCGCAGACGAACCCCCTGGGCGAGGAATTCGACTATGTTGAGGCTTTCAAGGGGCTGGACTGTGAGTACATGGCTGGGCTTTGTTGGGTGATGGTTCATGACTGACTGATGGATGCAGATGCCGCTCTCAAGGCCGATCTTGAGACTCTCATGACTGATACCCAGGACTGGTGGCCGGCTGACTTTGGTCACTATGGTGGTCTGTTCATCCGTATGGCCTGGCACAGCGCTGGTACATACCGTGCCATTGATGGCCGCGGAGGTGGTGGCATGGTAAGGCTTCCCCGTCAAGATATGTTGACATCACTGACATCTCGCAGGGCCAACAACGCTTCGCCCCTCTCAACAGCTGGCCCGACAACCAGAACCTTGACAAGGCCCGCATGCTTCTGTGTAAGTCACACCGACTTCATTCCCTCGGCCTTCAGCTTACATGTGTCAGGGCCCATCAAGCAAAAGTACGGCGACGCCATCTCCTGGGCCGACCTCATGCTCCTCACCGGCAACGTCGCCCTCGAGTCCATGGGCTTCAAGACCTTCGGCTTCGGTGCCGGTCGTCCCGACACCTGGCAGTCTGACGAGGGCATCTACTGGGGTGCCGAGACATCCTTCGTCCCCAACGGCAACGACGTGCGCTACAACGGCAGCACCGAGGTCCGCGATCGCGCCGCCAACCTCGAGGAGCCCCTCGCCGCCACCCACATGGGTCTCATCTACGTCAACCCCGAGGGCCCTGATGGCAACTCCAAGCCTGCCGACTCAGCTCTCGATATCCGCGTCGCCTTTGCTCGCATGGGAATGAACGATGAGGAGACTGTTGCCCTGATTGCCGGTGGACACGCCTTTGGCAAGACTCACGGCGCCGTCAGTGGTGGTGAGCACTTCCTCCATCTACCTGATATGTTCAAAAGCTAACTCGGTTTCCAGACAACATTGGCCCTGAGCCCGAGGCTACCGACATGGGCATGGGTCTCGGCTGGCACAACAGCGTCAACAAGGGCAACGGCCCCGACCAGATGACCAGCGGCCTCGAGGTCATCTGGACCAAGACCCCCACCAAGTACGTTCCCCTGCCACAAACTTCTCACTTCCTCTTCTGACCTTCTGCCTTCCAGGTGGAGCAACGGCTATCTCGAGTCTCTCCTCAACAACAAGTGGCAGCTCGTCGAGAGCCCCGCCGGCGCTCACCAGTGGGAGGCCATCAACGGCACCGTCGACTACCCCGACCCATTCGACACCACAAAGTTCCGCAAGGCCACCATGCTTACTAGTGATCTCGCCCTCATCGAGGACGCCGCCTACCTCAAGATCTGCCAGCGCTGGCTCGAGCACCCCGACGAGCTCGCCGACGCCTTTGCTCGCGCTTGGTTCAAGCTCCTCCACCGTGACATGGGCCCTCTCTCCCGCTACCTCGGTCCTGAGGTGCCCGCTGAGCAGCTCATCTGGCAGGATCCCCTCCCCCGCTCAAATGCCACCCTGATCAACGACGCCGACGTCGCTTCTCTCAAGGAGAGCATCCTCGCCGCCCCTGCCGTCAACATCTCCTCCCTAGTTGCTACCGCCTGGGGATCCGCCTCGACCTTCCGTCACTCCGACAAGCGCGGCGGTGCCAACGGCGCCCGCATTGCCCTCGAGCCCCAGAACAAGTGGGCGGTCAACAACCCTGCCCAGCTCGACACTGTTCTCTCCGCCCTTCGCGAGGTCCAGTCGTCCTTCAACGCCGCCAACTATGGCAAGCACGTCTCTCTTGCCGATCTTATCGTCCTCGGTGGCTCCGCGGCCGTCGAGAAGGCCGCCGCAGATGCCGGTCTTGAGGGTATCACCGTCCCCTTCGCCCCTGGCCGTGTCGATGCCACCCAGGAGCAGACTGACGTCGAGTCTTTCCGCCTCATGGAACCTGTTGCCGATGGTTTCCGCAACTACGGCCGCAGTACCACCCGCGCCCGTGCCGAGGAGATCCTCGTCGACCGCGCCTCGCAGCTGTCCCTGACGCCCCCCGAGCTGACCGTCCTCGTCGGTGGCCTGCGCGTTCTCGGTGCCAACTTTGACAATGCCAACACCGGCGTGCTTACCGACAAGGTTGGCCAGCTGACCAACGACTTCTTCGTCAACCTCCTTGATGTTCGCACCGAGTGGACGCCTGCCGAGGGTGCTGAGGTCTGGAACGGTGCTGACAGGGCCACGGGTGCGGCCAAGTTCACAGCTACCCGCTCCGATCTTGTCTTTGGCTCGCATGCTGAGCTTCGCGCCGTGTCGGAAGTCTACGGCCAGAGCCAGGCGGGAGAGAAGTTTGCCAAGGACTTTGTCAAGGCTTGGGTCAAGGTGATGAACCTGGATAGGTTCGACTTGTAAGGGGGGAGACATGATGACGAGATGTTGTGGTTTCAATTTATGACTTGCTATTTCCAATTGAGCTTTGCTCCATCTTCACGATCGTCCCGACCTGTGTGACTAAAATCCAACTGATGAGAGAAGAGTCTTGCGACGGATCGGGCGTGCTGAGAGGGCGGACACGGGGCTATCGGCGCTGGTGGTCTCGCCGACCTCGTATCTCTTGTGCATGCCCTTGGTGTCGAGCGTTGGCGCCCTGCGGATTGTGTTGCCTGCACTAAGGTTTGACAAGAGTGCAAAGGAGGCCAGAGCTGACGCTACCGAGATCCAGTTGAGTATGTAGACAACATGGCCATGCTTTTGAGGCGAGGCGCCGACGTCGGGGTGGCTCGTCCGCTCCATGAGCTGGCCAAAGGTGAATTGAGCGGCGGCAGCGGTCATAAGAGCCGCGGCAAAAGAGAGCTGGTGGTCAGTTTGGGTCCTGGGGTATTATGGAGGAAAGCTTACTGAAGACAGGAAGACGGTCAGCGGAGAGACGACGTTGGTTGATGATGCCCGACGCCCGACCAGCAACGAAGAAACACCCAGGGCCGCTGCGGCAAGATATGCCATGTAAAGTCCGTTCGGTCCATGCTCGAGCCAGTAGAACCGTGTTCCCTCCTGATGAACCTGTGCACCCCAAACCGCCCAGTATCGGTATAGGTTGAACAGAGACTTCGTTCCAGAGCTGGCACAAAAGTCGACGGCATGACCACCACCCCGAGGAGCGAGATGGCCGCTGCAGTAGGTCCAGAGGTACAGCGCATAGAAGTCCTTGTGCTTGGAAAAGTCATTGGCATCTGGCAATCCGCGGAAAGACTGGTTATCGACCTTGGTTTGGACATCGGAGCAGTCAATCTGTAGATATCAGAGTTGGTCAGGGGCAGGGCGTTGAGGGGAGACAACTCACTACGGCGAAACTGAGCCAACCCACGCCTCCCGGGGCAGAGCCGAGCCCCGACGTGAGCACGATGAGGAGACAGAAGAGGGACAGCCCAGCGGTACCGAGGGCGGCTGAGATGCGAGTCTTCCTCCCTGACACAGGGGAACGACCACGAGGAGGAGGAGCCATGATGGGGTTTGTGTTGAGCAATGGTAGGGAGACCAACTCTCTCTCTGGGATTCTGTCTTTCCCACAACCCACTCGATGAGGCGGTGCCCCTCCCCTAAGTACCCTTTCCCCCTCCCCCTCCGATTAGGGGTCGTAGGGCTGAGACAAGCTTCGGGATAGTGCCAAGGCTGGGGGACAGCTGACTGGCGCACGTCTAGCAAGCTGCGGCTGATTATTAGCCTGAGACCAAGCTCCGGAAGTGAGACAGATTCGTGCGGGGGATGGGTGAGAGATGGACTAGATGGAGATATCCGCTGGTGAGGGTCTGGGTGAACTGGAGGTCATCTAAGCTTTTTGGCTTTAGGGTTCGGAAATTTCCAGCGGTGAGCTTATTCTCATTCGACGTTAATGTTTTCGGGGCTCAGGCGGTGCGGCTGATGGTGAGATCGGGCTGTCACTGGGCTTTCACTAGGATTGCCGGATATCCGAGCACCTGAACGTGGGATGGTGGTTATCGCGGGGTGCACTCCGCCTGCTCCTGTCCCATCAATGATATATCCCCAGCGTGGGTCAGGCACCTCTCTTCCACAGACCATCAAGCCCATACAGCATGATCCTCCCATCTCAGATTATTCCCCTTATCCTCCTTCTTGCCGAATATGCCCAGGCGGTCCAGTTCGTCTGCCATGACGGATCGGTAGCCACCTGTGGTGACGGCACTGCCCCTCTCCTCCACGAAGGCCTCTTCGCCCGCGGCGACTTGGGCACTCGCTCCATTTGCGCACAAAGCTGCAACGTCTTCCGCAACAAGTGTGCCGTCACGGCGCCTACATGCATCTATCCCAACCCCCAGGTCCCCAACCCTCGTGCTGCCTGCGCCTGTCGTCCCGGCTTCAAGGCCGACAACGTGGCGGACGGCGACACGACAAAGCACTGGCGTGTTCCCGTTACTGGTCAAGAGCACCGTGTTTGGGTTGCCGAAGGTGTCTCCTGCAACACGCAGTGCGGGGGTTACGGCGCCCAGAGCTGTATGGAGGTGACGATGGTGGGGGCAGACTGCGTGGGTGATGTCGTTCCGGGGAAGAAGTATCCCGGGATGGTATACCCAGGTGGCGGTCCAGCCGACTACAATGCTCCGCCGTTTGGGAAGAACATGTCGACGACTCGCTATGCATCAAGTGGTTCCCCCGCGAAGGAGACAGATGTGCCAGGAGGACAAAAGGGCATCCCAACTGATCTCCCTGGTTTTCCTGATCTCGGTCATCTCGGTGACTCGAGCGATACCATCGTGGATTCATCTACAGACATGGAGCCCACCGAGTCACTCGATTCCGATTCTTTCGAGCCGACTTCTTCAACTCCTAGTACCGAGTCTGAAAACACGGAAACTTCCACGGATACGGACTCGGATGTGGACATGCCGACCTCCCTCCCCCAGCCCACCGATGATGCCAGTTTCAACGCCAACTTATTCCCCGACGTGCCCCTGCCGACGGGTGAAGCTTCCAAAAGTAAGGACCTCCCCGAATATTTGACCCAGGGCGGCGACAAAGGAGCCCCGGCCATCGATTTGACGCCTTTCGAGGTCCCGACCAAACGCTCCAAGCCGCATCGACGCGACAACCTGGCGGACATTCGAGCGGCTGGCGCGCAGCAAGCCTGGACCATCCTCATCGACAAGTGGAATTGGTACATGAACAAGATGTCCGGTCCCCATAAGGAGTTCAAGATGGATGAGCGGCCGAACCAGTGCAACATTATCAGAGACGCCGTCGTCGACGCCTGCAAGAATGCCCTCAACACAGAAGACACAAATTGCTCCCTCGGCCCCGACGGCAAAGACCCACGCTGCACTTCGGACCATCCTACCGGGTGCTGCGAAGCACAGCGCAAGCAGACGTACTGGTGCCAAGGACGCTGGTCCACCGAGAACTTCAACCTCGCCATCCGCGACATGCGATACAGCTGCAACATTCAAACAGCGGGTGGCCGCGACGCACTCAAGCTGGGTGTGTACCGCCGCCTCTTGACACCTCTGCATAATATCATGAAGGAAGCCAACCCTCCCCCTCCCTTCCTCCAGCGCGCCGCCGAGACGCAGCAAAAGTGGCTCCTCTGGGAGAGGGAGCTGCGATACCTTGTTGGCGGCGACGCCTATCGCGGCATCAACGGGCTGATCGAGATAACGGGGAAGATCTCCACCGGCGACAAGGGCTACAACGGTGTATTGTGGAGCGAGGCTATCGAGGAGCCGCTGTCGCAGAACCTAGACGCCTTCATGCTTGAGGCTATTGCATTGGCTTTCGACGTCTTTGCCATTGGAAACGAGAGAGACTTCCTGGCGTTGCTGAATGAGGGGACTGTGCCGCCGAGGGATGATATTGAGGGCGTCCGGAATTGGGCGGATGAATTTGTTTCCAAGAGGATTGATGTGTTCTTGCCGTCGTCGCCGGGGAGATTTGACTGGCAGAAGAGCCAGGCGGATGTTGATGCCACGGTGAGCAGTTATGGGACATTTTTGGATGTGAGCTCGTTCCCTGATCTGGCGAGGGCGTACGCTGTGGTTGTTCGGGCAGATAGGGTTATTGGGAGTAAATAAGACCATCACCTGTTTATAGAAAGGCCTCCATGTAGTCAGATTGATCAACCCTTTGGACATGCTATCTCTCCAAAGTCCCTGCGTCCCCGGCTCAGGGCCCGGATACGGGCCCTCGACGACACTTATTATCGAGATGATCCTCCACCCGGACCTGAGTCGCTCCCTGGGCCCTGTTTTCGGTCACTTCCCCGGCCCTCTCGTTGCCCATCGTTAAATCCATAACGTCTTTCAGATTGAAGCTCGGGATGCATAGTCCGCTGCTGCGTCCGTTGATTCGCCGTGTTGGCGAGCGCAGTCACCCAGTTATCCTGGGCGCCACCGCTGGGCTCTTCGAGCTCCTCAGTGCGCTCGGGAGGCGGGTCCTGGAAGCCGATGAGACTCGGATGGAACAGGCTCGGGAGGAACCTGGCTTCGGGGTCTCGCTTGACGCCTTCGCGGCGTGAGTCGAGGCGGTCGCCAACACGCCGCCGGAGGCGGCGCGCACCCGATTCTGACGACCCAACCCCGGCCAACTCGTTCGCCGTCATAACAACAGGGTGGAAAGCAAAATCAGACAAGTTGTCTGGCTCAATGTCGTGCATAAGTCTAAGATGCGTTCGGAAATCATCTGCCCTCGGCCATATTCTGGCCTTCTTTGCAGCGCATGGGCCGATGTTGCACTTGTACTGAGGAGTCCCTACCGTGTGATCATTGTGAATTGTCTTGTGGCGATCCAAGTCGTTGAGGGCTGAAAAGCGCCGCCCACAGCCTGTAGTATCGCATATGAACGGCTTCTTGTGTTGAAGCTCATGCTTTCGGAGCTCTGCCAAATGTTTGACCTGCTGGTTGCAAGTTGGGCATACCAATCCTGCCTGTTCATCCACAGGCCTGCGGTGCTCGATAAATTGACCATTTGGGCCCTCGACCAGGACACGATCGTAGTTTTGTGGAATCGATGGATGAAACTCATCACTTTCACTGTCTTCCTCATCCTCCAAGATCTCGAGGCCTTCAATATCTTGTGGAATGGCCGCAACGGCTAGTTGCTGTTGATGTCTTCCGACATGATGGCAGAAGCTTAGAAGTTTGTCTTTCGACGGTACGACCCATTCGTTGCAGAAAGGGCACGACTCAGAGGTGTAGTCTTCGGTCGGGCGGCTGGCTCGCTCCGAAATGCGCCAGGCTTTCTCTTCGCTCATGTTGTGAGAATGATATGTGCTGTAGTGTTCAAGGAGCTTGGCTCTTCCAGTGAAAGTCAAATGGCAGAGTGAACAGCTCCAGATACTTCGATGTAGCTCAAGCTCATGGGCAAACCATTCGTGTCGGGTCTGGAAGAGCCCGGCCGAGCATCCGTCAAAAGTGCAAGCGTATGGCATTAAATCCATCAGAATATGGGCTCTAAACAGTACGTTAGGTTAGCGTGTGTGTTATTAATCATGCGGATTGGAAGAAACCACTTTCTTACCTCCAGTCCCTTTCTGTTTCCACTAGCTGCAGGTCGCGGCAGAAGGGACACTGAAAGGGCTCGTTGTATTGGAGCATCTTCCCATGGAATTCCATGTTCTCCAGATCCGGCAATTCAAGTTCCCCGTCGTCGCCCTCTCGGCAAGCTGAGGCAAAAGATGTCGTGTGACTGATCGTGCTCATGACTTCTTCTGCCGAATTTTTCAAACCACCCACACTGGAAGATTCTTCGTAGAATGTGGTTGCCAGCTTGGAAGACTGGTCGTCAGGGTGCTCGGATGCATGGGATATCGCAACATCGCCAGGGTCTATCAGGGGACAACGTTGTCGGCCGTGTATCCAAGCCCGTCTGTCAGCATAGCCTAGGACAAGTCGGCGAAGGAGTTGAGGCTGTTGCTCCTCCATCTTCGGAAATCTGTCCGCTAACCGTATGGAAAACTTGATCTGGGCGGGGTCGTGCTCATCTCCAACTTGAGGGTTGATGAGCCTTGTTTTCTGGCTGAAGGTGTCTTTCTTGATCAAAGCTGCAAGTCGGTAAAGTCGGTTGATAAGAGGCTGGAAACTCTTGATAAGCTCATCAAGCTCGTTCGTGGGAACTGAAAGGAATCGAATAAGTTCGAACTCCTCCTTGTCGGTTGCGTTCAGCGAATTGATCAGTCCCTGTAGGTCGCCTCGATCTGCGTCACAGATGTGTGACCCGATTTCGTGCCGTGGGATGATGGGAGTTACCTTGGGCAAAAGAACGATTAGATTTGTACATGGTGCGGTGTCTTAAAGAAATGGAACAGACTACCACGTAAGGCCTGTAAGCCCACCAGTCATGGCGGTGTCCCCGGTGAAGAGCCGGGTCGTCAGATCGATTAAAGTCTTTGGCCTTGATCTTTCCCCTCCAAGCTCTGCAGCTTCAAGCGTGTGGTATGTACTGCAACCGCGCTGGAACCCAGTCTGCCCCTATCGGAACAGACCTGAGGCTAAGAAAAGACTCAAGAACGATGAAAACTCGACAGAAAGCATAAAAACAAACAGTGATGTAAGCAAGAGGTCCTTGAATGGTGCGTCCAATAGCAACAATGTCTACCTGGTAACCGCACAAGCGCCGCGGTGAATTTCCGTTTCGCCTCCAACTATGTGTAGCCTTGTCCACGATGGTGTCGAAAATGACTGCAAGACCGCATATCGGTATTGTGGCTATGACGCCCAAGCAAGAAAAACGCCAGAGAAGTTGCTCTTCTACCGTTGGGAACCACGACGCCAGGGTCATGAGAAGACGAATGCCGCCGTACACCAGTGGCAGGGCAATGGCGCTGATTCTCATCCATTTTGTGTTGGATCTCCCGGATATCGTGGTTGTTTCAGCAAGAATGAAGGTAGATCGCCATGAAACCGGAAGGCTGAAGGCTTGTTGGATTTTGCCGGTCTTGAGCTCTTTGTGCATCTGGCTTGCTGATAGACCGATCGCCTCGAAGGCCTGGATAACTGACTGATGTCGCCGAGCTATCGTAGTCTGTGCATCATGTTCGCTCTGATGTCTTATACGAAGGTTCTGATTCTTCGTATGGATATCTACGTGGATGCTTGCGGGGGTGTCGCATTGCAGTAAGCGGACAGGGAGTCCACGAATGTCTACCTCCCTGCACCCAGTGTGTGTTTCGGTAGGGGTTCCCTGTGGAAGTCGGAATTTTAGAGTCGTTTCACTGTAGAATGTCTTCTCGCAAAGGACAGAAATGACATCGCCCCAGGAACTGTCCGGAGTGAGCTGTTCTCCTTCGCGTATGTCGACAGGTTTCTTATGACCACGTCAGCGATACAGACAACACGGAAGGCCGGCAGTCTCACCTTGAACCAGAAGGCAAACATGGCAGAAGCATAGACAACATGAATCGTTGTGTGTATTTTTCAAGCAGCGTCAAGGGTAGTCCGAATATCCTTCGTGAGATGCAAGAGCAAAGCATCCATGACACCTGGAGGAGGAACAGACTCTTCTGAATTCCATCTGCCTTACTGTGATCACGGATGCGCTCGGTTTTGATGTATACCCAATGTCCGAAGCGAGATATATCCAAGATGCCGGCGCTGCTCAAGCGGAAACTAGGAATACCAGCGCCCTTGGACGGGAAGAGAGCGTCATACCACTTGTCGTCCAGAAACTTCTCGGATAGGACGTCTTTCAGCTCTGAGCGTGGGAGGTTAACGCCGCCCATGATGACGAAGAAGGCGTACTTCAGGTCGAACTTGAACTATGTAGAGTTAGCTGGATCGTTGGGGTTTGAAACTCGTGAGAAACTGGCCCGAACGGACTGATTTGTCAACAGAGCCTTCAGGAGCCTTAGCTTGGCGGCGTTGAAGCTCCTGGGAGAGCTTGCACGCAGCCACAAACTGCATCACGGCCATGTAAAGGACAATCTCCGGGCCGAGGAGCGCCACGAGCACCCATGCTATGCGTACAAGAGCGCGATGCCGAACCCCGGGCTTTGAGGGGATATCAAGATGCAGCGCTGAGTATATACACGCCACCAGGGTCAAGAGGCATGTCTGCAGGATTGCAAAAGTGCTTCTGAGCTCCGTTGGACGGACCCAACCAGGCGCAATGATGGTGTGTAGTGCTGTCTGGTTGTCTTTGTTCGTGCGAAGGAGGTCCCAAAAATCGTGGTGACATGATTCATTGCCAACATCTGTCGACTGAGCATCGCAAAGATTGCTCAGGACGGCGAATGTCGTGGTGAAAATGGCAAGATGTGCGGGTGCTCTCGCCGCCATGGTAGGAGAGCGTTGCACGTTCGTAGATGATTAGAGAACGGCACGCACAACGTGGCGAACTCCGTCTTTCAGGAGCCGACTTCATGTAATCTTTGCCTACAGCAGCCAAGAGAAGACAAGACAGGCCTGGCTGTGTTGGGCTGACACAGTATGATTATTCGTGGAAGGTGAGGTGAGGGTGGAAGTGCAATTGCTACATGGCGTCTGCACCCACCGACCGAGCACTTCTGTGATTGGCTGGTATGATATCGCCATATCACGGCTTGTCAATCCAGTGCTCGAATGAGGCATGAGCTCGGAGCCTCGGCCCAGCCTCGACCAGAATTCGCACGTGGCAGCATGAAGCAAAAGGATGAGTAGTATGCCTAGCTTCGAGGGTCGGTTGGGTGTTGACCTGGGATGGAGATGTGGATGACGTAAAATGTCACTGGGACGACTCGGGTATAAAAAGTGGCCGTTGGTCCAGAGTTGCAATCGGATAAAAAGAGTGAGGATAAGGACATCAAGGTGTTGAAGACTCAGCATCCAACCACCGAGGAGTCCCACGCCAGGCAACGATGTGCGAGTCGGGAGGACTTCCTCCCGGGCGGTCCACAGGACATTGGCCCGAACCCGACGACAGGGGTCGGGGTCGTGTCAATACGAAGGCTCGGTTTCGGGTCTTTGGCCCAGAATGCAGTGATCGAGCATGAATACAAGGTATCTTATTTCTCCTCGTGCTACTAGTCACCTAGCCTAGTACGAGTGAGTTCACTTCACTCTTTCGCACCAAAGGGTCATTCGTTGCCTCAGATGCAAAGCTGTTGACGTCCCTTCTCACTGAGCGGCCTCGGGGAGTTGTCCGACGAGGGGGTGGAGAGCTCCGTCTCCGGGCTGGAGTCGCGCCAAAAATGGGGTCATATTAGAGCTTTTACTGGAGCGTTTACAGGAGCTAGATTTGCATTCATCCACAACACCCAGGTCTGGGCCCGGCTCACGACTCATGTCTGGAATTCCCCGCCATCGGAGGGTCCAGTTGTCAGTTTTCTGTCAGGTCAACGAGAAATCATCCAAGCGACAATGACACCGTGATTCTGGCTGAGGTTGTAACAGACACAACTACTGCACGTCCATGGACATTTCAATCTGATAATGCCCGGCCTTGACGCCATGTGCCCGGCGTGGCTTGAGGCTTTCGGTGTGCCGGGCATCTTCCCGGAGCTATACCACAGACCGGCCAAACCGGCAAAGATCCCAAGCTTTTTTACCCCGGCATCCGCCACCACCAACACCACGTCCCTCCCTACAAGTGGATCGCCCTGACACCCGTATCCCTAACCGAGCTCTTTCTGTTGCTAAAATGTCCATCCGTCAGCGGTATTTTCCCCTCGCATGTCAGGTCTCGCCCGGCTAGGCTCGAACCGAGATGGCTTACACAGCGGACGCATGACCGTGCAGATCAGATAACTCTGTCTGCTGGCGCGTCGAGCTGCCCGGGATCTGATAAAAATTTTCAGCACGTCGTTGGCTCGCCGGCCTCAAATACATGGGGGTCGTCTGTTGTCTGCTTGTCTCACGGTCACTCTCTCGCATTCAATCCTCGAGGTCACCCCATCATCACCAGCAAGCACCATGGAGACTACGGGTACCAAGCTGTCGGCTCGCGCCAAGGTCCGGGGTAAGGACGCCACAACCACCTCGCTGCACACTGCGTAGGGCAGACGAATGTTAATCCCCGATTCGGCAGCATTTTTCCTCGGTGCCGCGGCCGAGACGAAGGAGGAGAGGAAGCTGGTCCAAAAGCTTGGTATGTTGGCTCTCATCCGTGATGTGTGATATTCGTGTGCTGACCTCTGGTTTAGACTTCTTCATCATGGTGAGACGAGACGAATATCAATTGTCCAACACATCTGAGACGCCGTAGACGTACTGCTGCCTCAGCTACTTCTTCAACTTCCTTGGTGAGAAGACTCCAGTCCTCGTGCTTGCGAGCTTCATGAGACTAACGTGCCTCGTAGACCGCGCTGCGTTCGCCAATGCCTATGTAGGATCACCAACTCATTCTGACCTCCTTGTACTCACACATCCCAGGTCGCCGGTCTCCGCGAGGCCCTCGACATGGACGGCCAGCAGTATAGCACCGTCCTCGCCGTCACCACCGCCGGCATGGCGGTCGGACAGCTCCCCAACGGCTTCATCATCCAAAAGATCGCTCCTAGCATCTGGTTCCCCTCCATGGTCGTCGTCTGGGCTGGTTTGACCATGGCCAGCGCCGCCGTCAAGACGGTCACCCAGATGTACGTCATTCGCTTCCTCCTCGGCCTCGCCGAGTCCAGCACCTATGCCGGTACGATCTACATCATTGGCTCCTGGTACAAGCCCGACGAGATTGCCAAGCGCACTGCCCTCTTCACCGCCTCGGGACAGGTCGGTACCATGTTTGCTGGTATCATGATGGCCGCTATCTACCGCGGTATGGACGGCATGGGAAACCTCCACGGATGGCAGTGGGTGTTCCTCATCGACGGTATCATCACCCTCCCCATCGCTGTCTTTGGCTTTCTCTGGTTCCCCGACACCCCCGACCGCACCAAGGCAAGCTACCTCTCCGCCGAGGAGAGGAAGATGGCCATCGCCCGCCTGCCCCCCATCAGCGAGGACGGCCACAACGTCATGCCGCTCTCCGTGTTCAAGCGCGTCTTCATGTCGCCTGTCTTGTGAGTTCATGCGCCACATCGATCCATTGGTGGATCTTGACCCATGCTGACCCTCCCCAGCTGGATCATCTTCTTCTGGTCCCCCGTCTGCGCCGCCATTGAAGGTTTCCCGATCCAGGGCAACTTCCTCCTCTGGCTCAAGTACAACAAGGATTCCTTCACTCAGTCCCAGATCAATCAGTATCCCCTCGGCATTCAGGCGGTCGGCATCGTCTCCAACATGCTCGCCGCCTGGCACATGGATGTCAGCGGCACGCGCATCCCCACCGCCCTCCTCATTCTCGCCCTTCAGGTCATGGTCGGTGCCATGCTGCTCGTCCGCAACCTGTCTTTCGCCGGCACCTTTGTGGCTTTCTACATCTCGGGGACCGCCTATGCCGTGAACCCCACCATTTTCGGCTGGGCCAACATCATCCTGCAGCGCAGCGGTGACGATGCCATGCGCAGCATCACCCTCTACGCGATGAACATTGGCTCCATGGTCCTCTGGAGTTTCTGGGGTATCCTGTTCTACTCGGGCGCCGACACCCCGTACTGGTTCAAGGGTTGCATTGCCCTGCTGTGCAGTTGTTTCGTCATGTTCCTGTACATGGGACTCATGTGGAAGGTATGTCTGCTCAGCTCCAACCCTGACTGCCAGAAGCTAACATTCACCCGCAGCTCGACCGCTACACTGCCGAGAAGTACAAAGACCGCCTGGCCGGTATCAGCAACCCTGAGGGCAAGCTTGAAGAGCCTTTCGAGACTGCCGAGAAGGAGGTGCCCGCTGTCTCTGAGAAGACGGTCGACAAGGCCACCAACTAGTGCTCGCACTAGCATTCGAAACGGCACTCTCCGGCAAGCCCAAGGTCTTGAGTGCTTGACTCTCGAGCCCCGGGATATTACGTTAGACGAGGGGCCATGACAGTCATTGTCCCTCTATATACCCTTCATGCAGAATAATGTTGATAATGACATCTGACAACAATGTCTCGAGCTCGCCCCTCTTATCTGGTTCCTCAGGTGACATCCATGGACTGCTGTGATATGAGCCTTCATCATCAACTGGCACGTATCACCCTAGGCATGATGAGGGAACACGCTTAAAGTCACATGACATGTCTCCCAAGCACCCGCAGCTTCAGTAATCAACAAGCTCGGTCAAATACAAGAATACAAGCATTCACCAATACGTCATGATGAGAGCTTTGGAGTTGTCACATTGGGTTGGCGGGTGGATCCATGGTCCCTTTGCCCCAAGTCGCAGAATTCCCATACTCGCCCCTTTTCTGTCATGTCCCTTTTGGTTCAGTCCTAATTCTCCGACGATGTTCTATCACGCATGGCTTCGGATTTCAAGCTGAGTTGAAGTCACCGGAGTGTCTCGACAGTAGTACTGGCTGGGAACGCCCATCTTATGTTCAAACGTTCGACGTCAGTCTCAGAGCCGCACCCCACCAAGGGGGTCGTCGGAATAGGCGTGCCCAGAGACGTGGCGCGAGGATCCCGGCCCTGGGGCTATCAGGGTCCAGTTTTCCATGCACAGAAAACGACTGTTGCGGTGGAATGCCCCGCCAGCAAGGGCCGTACAACGCCACTCGGCCTTTATTCCTAAAGGGTGATCCCCTCTGTGCCGTGTCTGCCGTCCCGGGAAGGAATTGTCGACTGTGGGAAGATGGGCCGATGCTGCAAGGCCTCGGCCGGAAGACACGCCCCGTCACCTTGTGGTGGTCCCTGCCGGCTTGGCAGGCGAACGGGCTGGACCGATCCTTCGGCCTTGTGGGATAATTGCCAAGAGTTGGAAATGTCTTTCTGGGAGAGCAGAGGGAAAGAAAACGCGCTGGATACTGCACGAGGTTGACACATTTTGTCTTTAGATTTACGACTGGCATGTCAGCGACTCAGCATGGGCATGAGACCTCGTGCCTTCCGTGGTGTCTTCGGCGTCAGCCGAGAGGAAGCAGCCTGTAGCGCCAGAGCATTTGAGCCGAAGAGACACTGTAAAAGCCAAGCCGGGCTTGCTCAACTGCTTCTTCAATCAGCTTCAAGCTATGCCCAAGAAGAGAAGCCTGTTCACACCTGGAGATGACAATCCATCACGCCGGTGCCGTTTGCCGCTTTTTACTTCAATGACACCCTGAAACCTGCCCCGAACCCCGTGAAAGACCGGTCAGCAAATTTGTCATGCTGTGAAATACAGTCCGGCAAGATCAATACTCCGGGGACTTAGGACGCCGGCTAGGTCAAACACCCGCACCACGGCCCGTCACCGGCTCGGAGCACGGCTCGGGGAGGGTCGGACAAACTCGGAGATGTACCGGATGCTATCGAGTGCTATCTTAGCTCGTTGGAAGGGTCCTTCTCCACTCTCGCCCGACAACTGTTGCAGGCTTCGAGAAGGGTGCTGCTGTGCTGGCAGGGGGGTTGGGGGCGGGTGGTGTCGGCCAGCTCCCGAGGCAGCCACCCGCGCGGTGTGCCGGCGCCATTCCCGGCAGACGAAGGGTGTGCCCGCCCAGGGTGTGAGGCATTTGCAGTGCCGCGCCGTAGGGCCAGGAAAGAAAGTGAATGGACTGCTGTGCATGTGAGCAGGGGTCCTGTAGCCGAGCCTGACTGGAAATGGAGTCACGGACGGATTCGAGGAGCAGGAGAGGAAGAGCTGTTGGACCCCTCGCCTCGTGCTACCGACGCTGACAGACCTCTTTGAGAGCCAATACGATGCGATCCAAGGAAAGTCAAGCCGCGCGTGGTCCGTATGAGGTAAGGGAAACGCTCAAAGTGGCCCTTCGCATGCCTCATCGACCGAAGATCTGGACCATTCTCACCGGGCTCTCACCTGATCATTTGTGCATCGGCGTGGGTCGGCCGAATACGTTGCCTCCATCCAGGCCACAGAAACGACATGGTGGCCCTCCATCTCACGAGGAAGGGAGCAAAAACTCTGCACCAGCCGACGTCGGGGCTCCTTGGCTGCGACCCCCCTTGTCGATAAAGTTATCTGATCCGTGTGCTCTGTGGGGCGCCAAGGGCCCGCCGTCATTTATCAGATCCGCCTTTTGGCGCCGTCTTTCCGCATCGACGCGCCGTTATTGGCCCGGGAGGAGGGCCGTGGGAGCGCCGTTGGCGATCTTCCCGTAACGACTCACTCGGTGCTGCTGTCCACTGACCACCGATGTACCGCATCTTGAGGAGTAGGGCGTGCCCCGAAGGGTGCTGTGGGTTACCCATCATGTACTTTGGTGTTCTGGTCCACTTCGCTGCATCTGTGGACGTGATGCGACCTGACCACGACATGGGGCCGTGGGGGCAAACAAGACCGGACATCGGACGAGGCAAGGCGGGTGAGGAGAGAAAAAATAATGGACGTCGTGGGTCAACTGTGCTACCTTGCCTCGGGCTTCACAGCAGTATAAGTAGAGCTACCGCTGCTTCACCCTCTTTGACATGTCTCCCCTTCCCACCGTCAACTTCTAGAGTCCCCCGACACCGCTCACTCTTGAATCCTCCCCAAGACGCCCAGTCACCATGGCAGTCCAGCAGCCAGAGGTCGCGGCCGTGTCCGCCCAGCAGACCTTCCCCGCCGACGAGAAGATCGCTCCCCAGACCCAGTCGGCCGCCACCGATGCCGAGGCCGGTATTGGCAACGACAACGACGCCAAGTCTCTCGACAAAAAGTCCAACGACGAGTCCGATGTCGAGTATGACACCAAAGAGAAGCAGTATGGTGTCGAGAAGATTCGCGCCATCACTTCGGCATGGTCATGGACCGCCCTGATCCTGACCTATGCGCTGTACGCTCCCCCTCCCGTGTGACAAAGACATGTCAACTGACTTGACCCTTTCCCAGCATCCACACGGCGTCGTACGCCCACGCGATGCAGCAGCAGATGAACAGCAACCTGGCTCCCTACGTCACCTCGTCCTTCCGTCGCCACGGTCTCACAGCCACGACTGGCATTGTCGCCAACCTCATGTCCGGCGTTTCCCAGGTTCCTTTCGCACGCATCCTCAACATCTTCGGTCGTATGGAGGGCTACCTCCTCGCCCACGTCCTGTGCTGCTTCGGTCTCATCTTGCTCTCCGTCTGCAACAACGTCGAGATGTACGCTGCCGCTCAGGTCTTCTGGTCCGTCGGCTCCGGCGGTATCGGCTACATCCACACGGTCCTCATGTCCGACACGACAACTCTGCGCAACCGCATGCTGATCTACACCCTCAACTCGACCGCCTACATCGGCACTTCCTTTGCCGGTCCCGCTGTTGCGCAGCTCTTCCTCGAACACAGCTCCTGGCGCTGGGGCTTCGGTACCTTTGCCATCATCTTCCCCTTCTTCGGCATCGCCATGTGCGTCCACCTCTTCGTCAACCTGCGCAAGGCCAAGGCCAAGAACCTTGTCCCCGAATCGCCCCTGAGCAGCCGCAACTGGCGCGAGTCGGCGGTCTACTACGTCGTCGAGTTTGACTGCCTTGGCATGCTTCTCCTCGTCGCCGGCTTCTCACTGCTGCTGCTTCCCTTTAGCATCCGCTCCTATGCGCCCAACGGATGGACCACGCCCTACATCATCGCCATGATCATCGTCGGCTTCCTCCTTCTCGTCGGCTTCGTCATCTGGGAGAAGATGTTTGCCGCCGTCCCCATGGTGCCCTGGAACAACCTGCGCGACCGTACTGTCCTGGGTGCGGCCGGTGTCGCCGGCGTTCTGTTCCTCTCGTTCGCGTGCTGGGACAGCTACTTCTCCTCGTACCTGCAGGTGGTGCACAACCAGAGCGTCAGCCGGGCCGGTTTCATCCTCAACATCTATAACATCGCCTCGTGCACCTGGGGTCCCATCGTCGGTCTTCTCATCCGTCAGACCAAGCACTACAAGTGGGTGGCCTGCTGCTTCATCCCCATCGCCTGTCTGTCGACCGGTCTGCTCATCTACTTCCGCCACCCCGACACTCATATCCGCTACATCATCATGTGCCAGATCCTCAAGGCCTGTTCTGCAGGTTCCATCATCATCTGCGAGCAACTGGCCGTCATGTCCGTCGTCTCGCACAACGAGATTACCATCATGCTCGCTGTGATCGGTCTCGCCTCTTCGGTCGGCCGCTCCATCGGCAGGGCCATCTCGGGTGGCATTTGGACCAACCAGCTTCCGGGTCTGCTTCTCAAGTACCTCCCCGAGGACGAGAAGGTAAATGCTGCCATCATTTATGGCGACATCACGGAGCAGCTCGCGCGTCCCTGGGGCTCGCCGGCTAGGGATGCCATCATCCACGCCTATGGCGACGTTCAGCGCCACATGGTTATTGCTGGTGCCGCCTTCATGCCGCTGGCCCTGGGCTGCGTGCTGCTGTGGAAGAACGTCAACCTGACCAAGTTCAAGCAGACCGAGGGCAAGGTCTTCTAGACGGGGCCTGCAAAACTTGGTAGCATCTTGGCAACTGTACTTAGTTAATCGAATTGCCCTGTTTGCACACCAATTCTGTTCATCTGCACGATTAGTGACTGTTTTGAACGACCATGTGGGTGAGGACTGTGAGTGACAAACACGAAGTGACCCCTGAATCCGAGCCCGGCCCTGTCTCCAGTGGTCGCCCACTGATCCTCCAGGGCCCTCAGCGGGTCTCGGCCGCCCCCAACATTGTCGCTTCAAGTTCCGAGTCCCCGTCAATATCAAGCTTCTGCCCCCCCCACGTGGGCACGCTCCATCGGCGATCGATGCGTCCATTCCATCGGGCTGATCCTCGGCGGGATGATACATTGCGCAAGGATGAGCAACATGCGCCGGCAAGGTCGAGACGAGAAGATGGACAGACCGAGCTGAACAAACGACCATGGAAGGCCTGGAACATTAGCGAGGTGCTGAGCGCTACTGCGCGCTAACGACACGGTGACGTTATGGGTGACGTCCTGGACGGTCGCCATTGGCCACGTCCTGCCACTCGCCACAGGCCCCACGGCGCGTGTGTGGCTGCGCGAAATCTTGGAAGCGTCCAACTTTGGGTGATGCCTGCCTGCCTTTTGCGCTGCAACGACTTGGAGGCGATCATCGATGCATCACATGTCTGGCGCCTTTGGCTGTGGTGTTTGAGGTGTTTGATGGAGTTTGTTTCCGTTTCTTCTTTTGTTCCCAACAACACCTTTCATCCTGAACCCTACAATCATACCCCTCTCCCCTGCGACACATTTGATTTACTGATCAACGACACGACACTTGCCCAACATGCCGCGCATCTTGCTGCTGTGCTTCATCCACGGCTTCAAGGTAGATCTCCTCTCCCGAACTCATCTCAGAAATCTCAGCTAACCACTTTTCAGGGCAACGATGACACATTCCACGAGTTCCCTTATGTAGGTCAAACCTCCCCGTTTGTCAGACACGTCTGACATCCTCCAGGACCTGAAGAAGGAAGTGTCTCGCCATCTGCCCGACCAGCGCATCGAATCCGTCGTCTACCCAACCTACGAAACCAAAGGAGAGCTGGCCCAGGCCACAGAAGCATTCCTAGGATGGTACTTCTCACTGCCTCTCCAGCCCAGACTCTTGCTAAACTTTACAGGCTCAAAGAACGGGTAATGGACGTCCGCAAGACACATCTCGAAAAGCCATGGCCACCACATGACCGCGACGTCGGCGTCATCCTCGTCGCTCACTCCATGGGGTAAGCATCCCCAGCTTCTCTCGTCATGTCAAACCTAACATCTCCAGTGGCTTCGTGGCCGCCGACACTCTTTTCCTCGCGCTTAAGGAGCGTGACGAGTCCGATGCCGCCGACAAGCCCCTGTTCCCCCTCATCCAGGGCATCCTCACCTTCGACACCCCCTACAACGGCCTCGCCCGCTCCATGTTCGTCTACGGCGCCTTTTCAAACTACCAAAAGGTCAGCAGCGTCTTCAACGTCATGACCGCCCTCGGCGCCGCCGCCCCAGCCGGCCTGCGAAGTCTCGCCACCCAGCGTGCCTCGCGCTCCGCCGCTCTTTCGGCCTCCTCTTCCCGCTCCAACCCGGGTTGGAAGGCCTGGCAGCTCATTGCCGTGCGCACTGGCACAGTCGGCGCCATCGCTGCCGGTGGTGTCGCTGCCTACGTCCACCGTGAGGCCATCATGAAGGGCGTCCAGAGCATGCGCGGCCTCAACCGCGAGTCCGTCGCCGAGGGGTACCGCCAGGGCATGGAAACACTCGGCCAGGGTCTCGCCTACGTCAACCGCGGCAGTGTTGGCCATTCCTTCGCCTGGCTCTCGGACCACTTTACCTTTGTCGGCGCCCTTCTCAAGCAAAAGGAGCTCAGCCGCCGTCTCGACCGCATGGGAGCCCTGCGTGGCGTCGGCATTCGCGACCTCTACGTCTCTCTCGGGGAGAACGGCTACTGGAGCGGCGGCTATTTCGTCCCTGAGCGCACCTTCTGCGCCGTCCCCGACAAGGACCACTCTGCCCACGGCCTCTTTTCGCGCTACCCCATGGCAGACACTGAGGATGAAGTTCAGGCCCACATGACCATGTTCAAGCCTGACAAGAACAACTCTTACGAGCGCATGACGGACGAAGCTGCCGAGCTTGTCAAGACTTGGTTCCTCAGCGAGGAGGAAGCCGTGGACGACCCGAGCCTACGTGAGGCCTCGCCGGATGAGACTGCTGAGGACAACAAGGTCGAGGAGACGCTGAAAGAATCGGAGAAGGCTGTCGAGGAGGGGGCAAAGGTGACAGAAGAGGACGCCGATGACGATGGTCTTCCTGACGAATCGCCCCTCGACATTGCTGCCGCCGCTTCCATGGTTCCCCTCCCTGAAGACTCCGCGGGTGACCTTGTCGGTCCTTCCGTCAGCGACGACGCCTCGGCCAACGAGCGGAAGCGGACGTACCGTCAATATCTCTTCAGCGTTGCGCAGCAGACGGGCAACGGAGCGGCCGCGTGGTTGCCGTCCAAGATGCCGCAGATGCCACAGATGCCCAGCGTGTCAATGCCATCGATGCCGCAGGTGCCGTCGGCTGTATCGTCCCTGGGCCAGGTGTCTATGCCGAGTCTAGGCATCTTTGGAAAGAAGAAGGCCGAGGACAAGGTGGCGGAAGGCGAAAAGTCCGTCCCAGAGGAGAAGCAGGGAGAAACGGAGGTCAAGGGAGCCGGTGCTGAGGCAGGCCAGGAGGGGTATGCTGCTGCTCCCACGGAGGCTCCCCAGGCAACCGAGCCTGCTGGCGAAAAGCAAGCTGCAGGTGAGTCGAAGTAGTGGGTGTTTGGAAAGAAGTCAGTTGGTGGTCTTGGAGGGTGATTGCTGGAGTTAGCCCTGCGTACGTACACAGAACTTGTATAGTCCGATTAGAACGAAGCACCTAATACCCCTTTCATCGCGACCAAGATATTTTGGGCATGTCTCGACTCCATCCCGCCCCCCTTCGCCCCCCTTTAATATGTTAACTGCGCACCAACTTGGCCTTGGTTCGCAAGGCTCTGGCTCAACTTTCTCGCTTGGCGCATGGCGTCCTGCAAGGCAGCTCAGGCAGACACGGGCGTGGTTGACGCAGCTACCCCGCTCAGGATAATCATGCTGTAGCCAATCGTCCCCCTACACCATGGCTACCAAAGCTGGCTGGGACCGATCAGGCTCTCTCCCTTCCCGTGTCAGGCAAGTTTCTCCTTCGTTCTTTCTCTTCCTTTCACCCTCACCCCAAACCCTTCTGGCCTGTGCCTCCGCCCACCATGCCCGGCTACGTCGGCCTCCAGCTCGCCGTCGAGCTCACCAACATCCTTCCCGTGCGCCAATGGGCTGCCGATGGAATCAAGTCCATGCTGGACCTTGCCTGAGACCTCCGAAAGTCTGGATCCGACATCGTCGTCGAGGAAGACCTGGCCGATGTCTTGGGCCGAGGCCGCGTATCTCGCGACATGGAGAAGGCTTTCAAGGACGTGGTCAAGATTTCCAAGTTCACACCGCTTTACACCTCTCGGGATGGCTCGACGCCCGAAGTTGAACTTCACAGCGGGCCAGGCCCGACGGTGCTGCGAGCTTTCCAAGACTCTCGGTATTTCACCACGGTACTCACTCTGTCGATGCTGGGCTACTATCACGACCGAGTATCCCTCGCGATGAAACTTTCCGCAGTCATGGACCGGCGATCCGAAGCGAACATTGAAGGGGCGCGTCCTTCGCCTGGTTTCGAAGGCATCTCTGCCACCATCGATTCCTGCAGCAATCAGACAAGCGCCTTTCAATGGGCCACTCTCGGTCAGCAAGTCGAGGTCCGGTTGCAAGCATCGATCCCAGATTATCATCCCTCGCCGAATTATTGTCAGATTTCAACCAGCGTTTTACTCGGCGCCGTCGACTTTTTCTGCCGTGTTCAGCAATTACCTCTCCACCGCAAAGTCTCCATCTCCTCATAACACGGGTGTATCGTTCTCATTATTTGGGCTCATCACATACTGGAGTTGACTGTTGCCGTCACCGCCGAAAGCGGTGAGGTTATATTCGGGGACGCACCGGAGCCACAAGTCCACATCTTGTGGACGGGCACTATCTCGGCACCACCAGATCAACGGTCGCTATCGTTGCACGTGTATGGAGAGGCAAACGCCGAACAGTACATCCAGTTGATGGACAAGGACGCCACTGTCAACATCTCATGCGAGCCAGACAAGAGTGACAGAGCGCCTCTTCAACATCTTCACTCCGGGGCAGAGCGTCACCCGCTGGCCGGATACTGCACAACATATCTGCGGAGAGTGCTGAACACACACGACTTGACACCAGACGATGATCCCATCTTCCATGAGGCCGCTTGTCTCGTCACTACTCTCACCATGATCACATCCCGTAGGCTTTGCCGCGGGGGAGGTGATGAAACAGAGTATGGTGATCGTTCCATTCGATACTACCTTGAAGCTTGGCGAATTATCAAAACGGCCAAAATTTTGTTCGAAGGCATTCTCCTCGACGAGACCAAGGTGTCTCAGCATATTCAGTACTACACCCAGAATTCACTCGATGCTAAGTCTCTTCCGCCAGGATTCGCCGCATTTCTGGAAAAGATCCCGGAAAATCCACTTCGTCGCTCGCCAGCTACGCAGATGATAGAGACAATGGGGTCCATGAGCACTATCATGCTCATGTTTTCACACGTCTCCGAGATAGGTGGCTGCGCCAACGTGCCGCTTGTCATGACTGATGACTACCCCTTGAGGAACCTGGATAACGTCTGCGATACAACTAGCGAACTTCCCTTCGTCCTAGAACCGCAAGATGTTTTCTACGGCATCGCCAGCCTGCTCGACCTCGACTCAAGCGATCCGGGAGAAAGCGAATCCTACAACCAGAGTAAGCACAACGTATGTCTCTATAGCGCTTTTGGATGGACCCTCCATCTGTCAACTGTTGGCGACGAGGATCCCTCCACCCTTCGACCAGAGATCCTGCATCTCCGTCGCGGAACGCCTGTAAATGTCAGAACCAAAGAACGCAAGAAACTCATTCGAGACGGAAATTGCTTCATACGCTACAGTTACCCCGACGTCTACCCTTGGTTCCGAGACTCGGTGATGCCAAAGCCGGCAGCCCGCTTTCTCAGCCGCGCAGAGTATTGGACATCACTTCGACAAGAGTTCCAAGCCGTTTCTCTGCTCAAAATGGAACCATGTGAAGAATGGGACTCAGGCGTAAGGGAAATAGATGGCATCTATGGATACCGTCAAAGGCAAACGGACTTGTGGTACGTCCACGTGACGCCTCCTTGTCTGTGTGGCAGTCAAGGACAGGGTCAGGGACGATCCACGAGTAAAGAGCTACGGCAACCACAGCGGTTACATCTGGGACCGGACACTGCCGCTCTAGTCGGTTGGTTTTCTAATTCAGATTCAACGGACCCGGACTACACTGTGACGGACCGCATCATCGTCCTGCTAACTTGCGGCGACCGTCACCTTCGGTGGCTTGCTTTGGAAGGCATACATCTGGATCCAATCACAGAAAGAATGACCATGCTGCGTGCACTGAGGTCCTGCGAAAAATGTGCTCTAGCACACGTGGAATCTCTGGAAGGGAAATGGACACTGGTGCTCTGAGCCGTGATGGGGTCATGACAGCAATCAATACAACTCATCAGACCCTGAAGATGACCATGATGTCTTGATGTCCTTAAGAGCCAGCAACTAACAACACGCCGACCCTTCAACACCCACCACAGAGACCCTACAGAAACACGATGCCGCGATCGGCACATCCGCCGACGCCACAGCAATATCTCTCTGCAGACTCACCGCCCAAGCATCCTCCGTATTCCCATTCTTGATCAAGCTCTCATGCAGCCCATGCAGACCCCAAACATTGTTGATCCTCGCCTTGCGGCGTGCCAGACGCTGTCCAATGCCCAGGTCATCCCTGTATACGTCCTCCGCCTCGGTCGCATGCCCCTGTTCCAGCAGCAGCGCCCCCAGTGCGTGCCGCACCGGCTGCATCCAATTCGGCGGGTCGCTGTAGGGCAGCGCGTCTTCGAGCTCCACGGCCTCGACCAGCAGCTTGAACGCGGGTCCATGATGGCCCTCGCGGTAGGTCAGCTCGCCCTCGCAGAGGCGTGATGCGACGGCTAGGACTTGGCTGGCAGTTGATGTGACGCCCCAGCGCCGCTCCTTGGGGATGGCTTTGCGCGCCTCTTCAAAGGTTTTCTGGGCTGCTCGCGCCTCTTGACGCCGGTTGAGGACTCCAAGCGCGATGGCGCGGCCGTAGTGCGTCGTGGCCGTCGTGATGCCCCACAAGGCCTGGTCCTCTGGCAGCTCAAGAGCAAGGATGTCGTCCCATCGGCCGAAGCGTATGAGAGCATGCACAAGAATGCCGCCCTGGAACTCGACCCAGTCAACCATGGGTGGCGATTGGATGGAGAGCAGCTCGGGGGTCAAGATGCTGCGCAGGTGGCGAGCGGCAGAGATGGCATCGGCAGAGCGGCCAGCCATCATGGCGGCATATGCCAGGGCGCTGAGATTGTGCGTGCGATAGGCCTTGTACAGAACCGAAGCCGAGTCGCGGGCAAAGTAAGCGTCGTCAGAAGCGGCGACGCGACGATTCGATTCAATGGCATGGCGGTAATCGCCGACCGCGACGTCGATGTGCGTAGCCATATGCTCGAGATGGGAGCCGTCCGGGGCAAGGGTGCGCAGGCGGTCGGCAGCGGGGAGAGCAAGGTGTGATGTGGACGACATTTCCATGAGGTGAATGTAGAGGTGGTTCAGGCCTGGGTGGCCGTGGCCCCCTTCGCGACCGAGAGCCTCCTCAATCGCAGCGCGAGCATCAGTCGTGTCGCGCGTTGTCGGCTCGCCCGTGTCGAGATCCCAAAGCTGTCGGGGACGCATGCAAATGAGAGCCTCCGCGTAAAATGCCGCGACGTCAAGGTCATCTGCGCCAAAGCGGGTGTAGACCTCAGCCATGGCATCGGCATATGCCTGATTCCACGCAGTTGGGCCACTGCCTTCGCGACTGGGATTGGCAGCGACTTTTGCCGAGGGGAACCTGGCGCCAAGAGCTTGAATGAGGGCCTTTTCGATTGAAGAGGCGCCGTCTGAGAGCTGATCTGCGCGAGCGAGGGCATCGCGGGCGGTGGCGGCGCTGACTTCGAGGTCAGCAGCGTCGAAGCGGCTCCAGGCCTTGTTGTAGTTGGGTCCGACGGCGTAGGCGATGCCCCAGTAGGCCATGGCGCAGCTTGAGTCGTACACGAGGGCGCGAGCGAAGCAGCGCGCAGCCTCTTCGTGGTTGAAGGCGAAGCACCAGACGAGGCCACGGTCAAACCATGTCTGCGCCTCTGGTGAGGTCGTCGTGACCGGGCGGGAGTATTGGCCCAGGTCGTAGGGGTACGGTGCGTTTTTCCTGAAAAAACATGAGTGGGCGTTCCATGTCCGCGGGGAGCTGCACTTACGCCATTGTGAATGTGATTTGGGGTGGTTGATGAGGGAGGTTGTCCCGAAGGGATGATGTGTCGTTGGTTTTGTTACGTTCCCGTACGACCTAACGCTAACAGGACTCAAAACCCGTTTCCCCGCGTTGACGCCAGCTTGCGTCGGCGCTAGCGGGCAACACCAGCAAACAGCGTATCACCAAATGATGACATTCGCCCTGAACCAATGGCCAAGGAGCAGAGCTCTCACCACTTCTGCTCGGCGACTTTTTAATCACAGGTTCAAAGTCAAGTCTCCACTGACACAGGGCGGATGATCCGGATCTCCTACAAACACCTCCGTGTCCCAGTCATGTTTAGTACCTACGTAGGCATGTGTACATTTCCCCGGCATATCCGCTGCAGCATATTGCTGCTTTGATTCATCCTTCCATCACCGTGTGCCGAATGCCAGGCAACTGGCTTGTCCTTATCGTCTCGTCGCGGTCGAACACAGAGTACCTGACAGCAACTCACCACCACCCACCCCTCGGCCTGAATGGCCTCCTTCGTCTTGGACGTGACGAGGCACCAAGCCACGATTCCTCCGTTACGTCCGTTGCGTCGCTTATGCGGTTATCAGATGGACCGTCTTGTGTCATGACCACCGTCACTCCACAGGACTCATCCAACCAGGGATCGGTTGGGTACTCGTCCAAATGGCTGGCTCGATCACCACTATTGTCCTCGTCGTATGCCGTTGCCGTTAAGCCTGTGCTTGGCTCTGTGTCCTCCCCGTCTTGTCTTGTCTTTTGTCCCTCGTGTCTGGAACTTTGATGGCCCCCGTACGTAGGGGACCGCTAATCCTCTCCCGCCAGGGTTATACCGCTGGGTGTGTGGGCCTCGCCCTCGTCGTCAAGCTCTTCATCCTCGTAGATGCTGCTGCCTTCAGCACTGGTGTTGTTGGTGGTGGGCGACACCCGCGACCGGATCGCGGGCACATACTGCGCCAGGGTCATATCCTCCGAATGCGAGGAGAAGGGGATCTTGCAGAAGCCGTGGCCGCCCCGGCTCTTGCAGTCGAGTAGTTGGCAAATATGGCCTTTTGTGCATTTGGCGTCGCGGCAGGCGCCGCGTCGGCCACAGGGAGTCGACCTTGCCAGCGTTTCGAGGGCCGCCTTTAGATCGTCCTCGAGCGGGGAGTGGTCGTACTCGCAGTGGTCTCCCGCGGGACATTGCCCGTTGAGATGGAAGTTGTTGCAGACCCGGACGCGACGGGTTCGCGTGTTAAGCCGATTGACGGCCTCGTTTGTGGATGGCTGCACGTAAGGGTCAAGGCGGAAACCGTTCTTATTGACCGCAACGTGACCCTCGGGCAGGCTCTTTTTGGAGGGGAGCTTCTTGATGGCCGCTAGGGCGGCAGCGCTATCCAGCCTCGCCGTGTCTCTCCAGGAAGTCGAGGACGAAGACACGGAGTGGGATGGGTTGTGGGTAGGGGTGGCGGTGGTGCCAGCCTTCCTCGGGTCGTCTCCGTGCGAGTATCGGCACTGGGCGCCAAACTTGCACTTGCCGAGGGGAAAGGTCTGGCAGACAATCTTTTTGCGCGGTGCAGCGGCGGGGGCCGTGGTCGAAGATGGCGACGGGGTCGGCGGCGAGCCTCCCTGAGGACCACGGGGCGCCTCGGGCGGGATGACCCCATTGCTTCCGCGCGTGTAGGATGTAGCCAGGTCGAGAGGCGAGTTGCGGAACACGCCAGGGAAGTGCTCGACGGCCATGCCGAGCTTGGTGAACTCCTTCTGGAACCGGATGCAGTGAGCGTCAACGAGCGTAAAGCGATTCGTATTTCCCATATGCGGGGTCAAGTCGGAAATGTAGCCGACGTCATGGCATGCAGCGAAATATATATGCTTGCACTGTCCATTTTCGGCGTACAGGTTGAGTAGTGCGCGGAGCTTGAAATCGGCGTTCTCTTTCAGCTCGCCAGCGTCAACAAGTTCGGTCAGGCCATAGGACCGGTTGAAGCTCGCGATGAACGGGGCGAGCGAGCGCTTTTCGGCACCGACGGAGCCGCCGGCCTTGTTGAGAGCTTTGGATAGTCCGGCAACGTTGGCGTAAATCCGCACCATAACTTGGCAATGCTCGAGTCCCTTCTTGCGGAGGCTCTGTCGGACAGCATCATTCAGTACCTGGGCGGCGGTGCTTCCGGCGTCGGGTCCGCGGCCGATGAGGTCCTCGTTGAAAACGTAGCCATCGCCATCGACGAGGACGAGAACAAAGGGGTTCCTCTCCTGGCTTTTCGCTACTTGCTTGTACTTCTCTCTGGCATCTCGCTCTTCTTCATAGTCGCTCTTCAGTCGTCGATACTCCTGGATCAGGGTCGAATACTTGTCGAGGATATCGGAAAGAGTGTCGCTCGTGCGGTAGGCTGCGAGTTGGCCCGCGTCGCGGTCAATCTCGCTGTCATTCAGCATCTTTTGTCTCGGAAAGGCATCGGCACCACAGGCGAGAGCTGCGGGGGGTGGCAAAGTGTCAGTCAATGTCTCTGGGTGTGGAGGCGTTTCCGTTTGTCACCGTTGGGCAAGGAAGGTGGTTGCGGGGAGAGGGGAGGGGGGAGCGATGCATCGTACTTATAAGCTGGGGGAAGGGTTCCCAGTTTGCAAGTCGGCCGATGCTGTCAATCGAGCATCAAGACAGACCGTATTGGTCGTGTCGCCGGCCGTTGTCCTTGGTGGTGAGAGATGCTGGATTGGACAGGCAAACGAAAAGTTGTGGCAGGACCCCAGATTGTAGCTGCCCGGAGTTTTGGTGCAGGTCCATAAATTCCCCCGGTACCGTCAGCCCTGCCCGCCTGCCGTTGTGTGGGGCTGCTGACGTAACAAAGAGGGGTCAGGGCCAGTGATCTTCAGGGCCTTGGGGCAGGGCTGACCACTGAAGGCTCTGCAGTGCGAAGGCCTGAGCTCCCGGGCCAGTGGAGGCCTTCAGGTGACAGATGGGTGGGCATGGAACCTGAGGGGGAAATCTTCAGCGGGCTTGATGGAAACACCAAACTTGACCTCCCGTCACCCGGCTTTGTTCCACCACATCCACCATCGATTGACTTGTCACCCCTCTTATTTGGCCCATCTGCTGCCTCTCCTCCCTACCAGACAACTATGACTCAGGCAGCAATTTCAACCCAATCACCAAACCTGCTTCCACCCTAGCCCAACGGTCTCAGCTCGCTTCTCAGAAACCTCCGAACCGACATGATCATCGGACGCAGCAACCAAGCCAAACGGCGTCGTCAGCTCGCGCGATGACCAACTCCCCCAACCACATCTGACATCTGGCGGTGTGATCTCCGAATCGTCACTACAAAGACCCTGAACGCTCAGACGCCCTGACTCGCCGCCTGGAATTCCCGGCGAACACCATGGAACGGCGACCATCGTGATTCGTCCCCTTCTCAGCGCCGTTCCGTGGCTCGACCTGGCTGCCGGATCCAGTGACCTTGGCACCGCTTGAGAGTTTGGGTCGGTTTCGCGCACAGGCACAGTGATCCGGAGGGGGGGAAGTACTCCAAGACGTCGCCATTCCATCATAAGGAGACAGGCGGCTGTTCCGCAGCTACCTCGTCCTTACTCGACTTTCATCGAGCTTTCAGATCCAGGGCAGTTTTCCCGTTGCATCTGGGGCTTTTATGATCTGCCTTCACCACAACCGGTCCGAGCCGTTGGGTTTTCATCTACCGAGAGGATCACCCTTACCAAGACCGCTCCTCATCTCCTCCCGATGGCAAACACGGACGGAGGATACGGGCGTGACCCGCCCATTCCCACCAACATTTCTCTCGCCATCGTCTCGTTCATCGCCGTCGCCTTTTACAATGTTGTCGAGCTCAATGTCATTCTCCTGACCACCTTTCGAAACCGCCGAAGCCTCTACTTTTGGAGCTTCATCATCGCCATCTGGGGCATTGCCGTCTGGTCCTTGGGCTTTCTCCTCAAGGACTTCCGTCTCACCAGCTCTACTATCCTCTACTCGATCTTCATCGCCAGCGGATGGTGCGCCATGGTCACCGGCCAATCCCTGGTCCTCTACTCGCGCCTACACCTACTCGTATACAACCAGAACATCCTCCGTGCCGTCTTGGGCATGATCATCTTCAACGCCATCACCCAGCATATCCCCACCATGATCGTCGGCTTTGGGGCAAACTCGGCCGACCCGCTCCGCTGGGTGCGTGTTTACCCGTACTTTGAAAAAGTCAACGTCTCCGTCTTCTTTCTCCAAGAGATGGTCATCTCGGGGATATATGTCTTCTACACCGCCCGCTGGCTGAGAAGTGACGGCGCCGTGCTTGGTGAAAAGATAGGCAAGATGCTGCGGCATCTGATATGGATCAACTTTGTCATCGTCGCACTGGACATCACTGTTCTGGCCCTTGAGTTTGCCGGGCACTACGACATCCAAACAGCCTACAAAGGCATGGCCTACAGCATCAAGCTGAAGCTCGAGTTCCAGATTCTCAACGATCTCGTCAGCATCACAAAGGCGAGTGCCTACAGCACGTCCCGCTTCGAAACGGGGACATTGGTGCATACCACGGAGCCAGTCGTACGCGAGGTCGAGGACGGACAGATGGATGCACTACGGGAAGAGGATGAGGTACCAGAATTGAGGAAAGATCTGCCGAGGCAGTCGGCTTGACACGATTTATGAGGTAGTACGAATGATGAACACTACCCTTTTGACTCTTCTGCGGTATGATCGCTGACTCCTGCCTCCCGACTCCTGACATGCTTCGTTCATCCTGCTCCGAGGGGAAGCAATTCTTGTCAAACCGAGGTTTGGTCTTCCTCCCGTGTGCGTCACATACTTCGCTTTGCCGAAACTGCCTCGGGCTTCACGGGAGAGGTTCTCCGTACTCGGTGTGGTGGCGACGGTCAAGTATCCAACCCATTAATGACGCCATTCCCACCACAAGAAGGCAGACTGCCGCTATTAAGACAAATTGCGAGTATGGTGTCACCTTGGGCATATGTATCCCCGGGAGCCCGGAAGTGTGGATTCCGGTTGCAATTGCTGTGTCTGTCAAATATCAGCGAAATTCCTGGGCCGGAAGTTTGCACATGGAAGGCTCACTGGCTGTCGGTATTGAAGGGTTTCATGCGGTACAATGGTGGCCGAGGCTTGGAGAGGTTTTGACTTCAATTGCTTGTTGCTGAACTGCGCAGATTGGGATCGATGAAGACGAATGCGTCATCCTCGATCCCGGAGGAAGTTCAATGTAGGCCGGGTGCGTCACGACATAGGCAGGTGCTTAGATCGTTGATGCCTACCTTTCTTTCCGTTCAGCGCACTTACCACTACCCAGCTCAAGACCTCAACGCTCCTCCCTCAGCTCTTGTCTCTGGTCAACTTCCTGGTACCTTACTTCCAGTGCTCACTGCCAGGGCCCTCCGACGTCCAAAAGCAAAAAGTGATCCTGACCTGAAGGTCTGGATCCAAGGGCCATGATTCAGGGGAGGCTCGATCTCCCGGCCTTCAGTGGAACTATCCGAGGATGTTAGACTGACGTGATAACCAACTACACCACCGAACCGGCTAGGCCGATTGATTGGATGACGACAATCCAGTCGATTGCGGCTTTTGAGGGAGAGGGTTTGTGGGATGGGGAAGAAAAAGTGGCGATGCGGAACCTCTTCGTCTTGTGGAGTCGTGGTGTTGCGGTCACCGCCGCCGGGTTCGAGGGGTCCAAGGCGCCAAGAGCTCCGAGAAGAGGGGGCATAGGGGCGTACTTTACAAGAAACTGCACATGACACAGCATGAATTTGATCAGAATGGTGATCCGTCCGGGGAGCAGTGCGGTTATGGTGAACCACTGACAGCCCGAACTCCTGGAGATCGCCCAGAGTCATCAGCCAAGGGCCCAGTCTGTGAGGCGGACATGGCACTTGGCCTCTTGAGACGGGCTTGGAATTGAACCCTCACTGGAATATACTGCGCGCCTCAGAGCTCACAGTGACTCCCCTTGGAAGATGTTGGGTCAAGAGGAGGGTTGTGGTCAGCGGCAACTGTCCCAGTGTCGTCTCGCCTACACTTTGTTAGACGTGCTCGAGTTCGCCTATGGTCTGTGGGGACCGAAGTCCTGGGCCACTTTGGCAAGTTTGAGGAAGTCATGGACAAGCACACAGTTGTCGAGGACGGCCTGAACGAGATAGTGTCCCGGGGTACCGGTGTCATGAGGGACCATGTCCAGGACAAAGGGCCCGAGGCCGACGGCAACAGGATTCTGGGCATCTCGCTGGAGAGGGTTCTTGATCGGTTCAAAAAGTCCATCGCCAAACTGGTACACTACCCCCTAACCCTCTAAAGACATCAAATGCAAAATCCCTGACAGCCAGCGAGCCTGTTTGATGGCTCTCCCGAAAGCATCTCCATCCTGCAAAGATCACCAACGGCAACCTCATCGGCAACAAACCAGACACCAACTACACTATCCAGATCGGCTCGAGCGCGCTCCCTACGCAGTCAACATCGGGCTGATGAGCGGCGTGCCGAAAAGCATTTGCAACCTGGGCTAATCTCAGCTCCGAATGACTGCCGCCTCTTTCGTCGGATGTCGGATTCGATGCTATCAAATAACAGCATGATGGCTACCTATTTAATCCAACAAGTTTAAAGAAATAGCTTCTTCCAATTGACTTCCCACTCCTGAATTTCTAAGCTCCTCGCATTTCTAAGCATCGTGGATCTTGGCGATCTGCGATAGGGTCAATCACCTCCTATGAGCTCATGGCCCCCGCAGCCTTCGCGGGCGCTTACCCATCGAGAAGTTTAAAATGCTACCCTCCCAAAGTCCAATGGACAACCCCCGTGAATCACACACATCACACATCAGTCCCTCATATGACCATGGTGAACCCGGTCCCCCCAAAGTACGTCCAAGCATCCGCCATCGCGTCCCTCAGCGGCCTCGCGAATGGCCTCGACACGGGATGCATCGGCGGCATCATCCACATGCCGCAGTTCACCGCAACCGTCGGCGAGCTCTCGGCCACCATGCTCGGTTTCACTGTCTCTCTCATCATGCTCGCCGGCGTGCTTCCTTCCATCTTCGCGGGTCACGTCGCCGACCGCTTCGGACGCGTCAAAACCGTCATGTTTGGCAGCGGCGTGTACACCATCGGCATGATCCTCGAAGGCACGGCAACGGGTCTTCCTCAGTTTCTCGTCGGGCGCGTCCTAGCCGGTATGGCCCAGGCGTTTTCTCTCGGTAACGCGAGCGTCTACATTTGCGAGATCGCTCCTGCAAGATCAAGGGGGATGCTCTCGAGCATGCCTCAGCTCATGGCTTGCGCCGGCGTGTGCTGGGGGTACTTCCTCTGCTACACCTCCATCAGCTTGGAGGGAAGCATGGCGTGGCGGCTGGGCTTCATTGCGCAGACCCTCAACTCGGCGTCGCTGTTCTTCCTGTGCTTCATGTTGCCCGAGTCACCGCGCTGGCTGCTCGTCAGCGACCGCAGGGCTGACGCGATCCGGTCACTCGAAAGACTCCAGTTCAGCATGGCCGAGGCCGAGAGAGACTTCCTCTCTGCAACCGACTCGAGGCCGACACTATCCCTGTGGCAGAGCTACGTGCTCATTTTCAGGAGAAACTACCGCGCCCGCACGATCCTCGGCCTCTTCGTGCTCGGCATGGTCCAGCTGTCTGGTATCGACGGCGTCATTTACTACGCGCCCATCCTCTTCGGCCAAGCTGGCCTCGACTCCAATACAGCCGGCTTCCTCGCCTCGGGCATCTCCTCTATTCTCATCCTCGTCGTCACTGTCCCCGGCCTCCTCATGGCCGACAAATGGGGCCGCCGCACCTCGGCCATCTCCGGCGGCGTCGGCCTCGCTGGCTGCATGCTCCTCATCGGCTCTCTTTACGCGGCCAACGCCGTGCAACCCACCGGTGCCGCTCGCTGGGTCGTCATCGTGTCCGTGTTCGCCTTTGGCATAATCTTCTGCGCCACTTGGGGCATCGTCGGCAAGATCTACGCCAGCGAGATCCAGCCCTCGCACACACGCGGCGCCGCCAACTGTCTTGCCATGGGGTTGAGCTATTTCGCGAACTGGCTCGTGGCCATGTTGACGCCGATCCTGCTCGAGTCGTCGGCGCACGCAGCGTATTTCCTGTTTGGAGGGATGGCACTCGGGAACAGGTTGATCTTGGCGGCGTACATGCCCGAGACGCGCGGGCGGTCCCTCGAGAACATCCAAGAGGCGTTCCAGAGGCCGTCTTTCGGAGCGTGGCTTTCGTCTCTCAGGGGCATTGTGGCCCGCGGGACTAGCAGGGAAGGGAGCACGAGGTCGGAAGGAGAGGCTCGTCCTGCAGAGGGTATCGAGCTGGAGAGAATCGCCTCGGAAAACCTCCGTCATGACGGAGGGGCACTCACGGCCACAGGTGTCCGGCTGGATCTCTCTTGAGTACACGTGGGCGACACAGAGGTCGTTGACTTGTTCGACATGAGCTTCACCTACGGTCCACAGACGAGCACTGCCAGCGCGGCCAATTATGCGACGTCCTACCTGGCCAGCGCATGTCTTGCTACCAGGACGCAATTGCGCCCACCGATAGACTTGGGAGTAGATAGATGAAATCTTTGATGCTTGCCAGGTGGTACGGCGTTGAGGAAATAGATGCGCGAGCGGATGCTTGTGATAATGTTCAGCATGAGAAGCTTCCGATGGCCAAGGTCTTGAATTCTACCCTGGCCCAATCATTGGCCAGGAGCCTCAGTTGCCCCGCTTAACGGAGGTGGTTGGGGGGACAGATCTGACGGGCGCGTCTCCTGTTCATAACCACCTCACTTTTTCCCACATGTTGCCCATCGGAGTGCCTCTCGACCCTACAATATGGATTGAAGATGAGGCAAAAACCAAAAGAAAACTTACAACACCGGGTATAAATCATATCAACAGCATCAAACAACGTCATCTACTTCAAGTACTGGGACATGTGTTAAAGTTGCCGTGGCTGCGCCATGAAACGGTTCTTGAATTCTTCCCAACTAACTCCCAGAGCTATCTCTACATACCTAGGTACATATATAACTCTCTACTAGCACCCGTCCGAGGCATTCCCAAATTGTCCCCGTGTAAATTTTCACTCCGCTGTGAAAGATTTAACAACCACAGAACCGCCCAGCTCCTTCGTAGCATAGTTGAAGATGCCAAAACGGTACGCAACGAAGAAGGCCCAGCCCCTGTAAAGCTGGTATGTCGGTCCAAACAACTCAAAAGCCTTGCCATCGAGACTGTACGCAAACTCGGCCGTCGTGTCACCAGTCGCTCGCGCGTCCATGTCCACACGGAACCAAATCTTCTCCGTACCGACAGGCAGAGTCTTGGATGCAACAGTCTCGCCCATGGTGAGGTTCAAACCCGACCATTCGTCCATCCAGGCGCCCTGCATCGCCGCCAGGACAACCTCTTCGCCTGCCCCACGGTGCACACCCAGGTAGCCCGTCTGGTCGCGGAAAGCGGCGAGTCCTGCGCGATCACCGTCGATCATGCCCGAAATATCGAGCTGCACTGTCCCGCGCGGGAATATGCCATGCGTCCGGTGTGTCAGCGTGTTCCTCGCGCGGTAGATGTTGTCCGTGACAGAAGCCGTGCGGAGCGTCAGTCCACCACCGGAGCGCAACTGGTACGCTGACTCGTCCGGGTTATGGTTCCACTCCCATGAGGGATCGAGCTTGGCGCCGGTGAACGTGTCCGTACGGTCCCACTTCTTTGGTTGCGTGTTGCCGGTGGGATCAGGATGCGGGAGGGGGTACTCGACGCCCCATCCGCCGTTGGCGCCTTTGACGAAGACGGGATATCCATCGGCACCCCATGTGACGGGTGCCAGGACAGGCATCCGCCCGGCCGGGTACGCCCATGTAAAGGACATGTAGTACCAGTTTCCATCGCGGGTCTCGATCAGTGAGCCCTGATGGGGCGAGTTGCCGCCAGGGACAGGCGAGACAACATCCTTGATCAACATCTTTGCTTCATATGGACCCCAGACATTCTTGGACTTCCAGATGTAGGTCTCGCCGCCGGGCTGGTCGTTGAGGATATAATAGAGACCGTTGATCTTGTAGAAGCGGTTGCCTTCGAGGCTTCCCGCACCGACGTCGTTCTGGGTGAAGACGGTCTGCATACGGACCTGCTTCGTACCGCTGGGATCAAGCTGCGCAACGCGAATGTTGCTATTGCCAAAGACGACGTACATGGTGTCGTCATCATCGATGAGAATGCCGTTATCGTAGTAGCAAGTCCCGTTGTAGTCAATGATGCCTTCGTTCTTCCAGGGTCCGGCAGGGTCGGAGGCGGTAAAGATGGGGGAGTTCCAAAAGTTGACGCAGCCGATCCAGTACCAGAGTTTGTTGCTCGGGCGATACCGCATGGATGAGGCCCAAGTACCGTAGCGGTAACGGACAGGCGCCGAGTCGGGGTCCTCTCCAGGGTTGGCCGGTGGCAGATCGTATCCCTCGCTCCAAGTATGGCGTGGGATGGAGTGACCAATGATGTCCCAGTTGACGAGATCCATGGAACGCAGGATGGGCGCACCGGGGCTGAAGTGGAAGTTGGATGCAGAGAAGTAGTAGGCTCCATCTGGACCAAGGAACACGTCATTGTCGGGGAAGTCAGAGTAGATGACAGGGTTGGTGAAAGTGCCGTTGCCAGACGAAGGAGGAGGCTCCTGGTCACAACGTCTCTGGATGCGTGCCCCAGAGACAGAGACAGCGCCGGCAAGAGCCCCGATCAAGAGGGTAAGAAACTTCATGACTGGCAAATGAGCTTCAGACTGAGAGGCAGTATGCGAGAGCAGGCGGGAGCATGCACATGTTCTCGGTGGATTTGGGCCTCTTTAAGTACCTTACCTCAAACATTTACTGCCCGCCACACCTTGGCAAGGTTTGATCCGAATACATCAACATACTCGTATATTTATCCGACGAGCCGCCGATCCATTGCTACGACACATCGGCGCGGCCAGGGGAAGTGCAAGCCGCGCCACTCACAGTTGATCGGGAATACTGTATACAGTGGAGGGTTACATTTGCGATGCGGGCCTGGACGTTGTCGGTAGCCCCCTAGTCGGGGTAAATTCCCAGTATGCTTCCGGAAGGAGGTGGCCCGGCATTTGTTCAGCGATCGCCAGCTTTAGGCGTCCCGAAGACCGCCATTGGAGGAAGTTTGGGAAACATCAACGATAGGCAAGTAAGAATTTGATAGTTCGAATAGTTGGACGAAGCTCGTTAGCATGTTCAGAGAGACGTGATAGAGGGATACAGTCTTCCATCCGAGTCATATATACGAATTTGTTAGAAGCAGCGCGAAAAGACGAGATACTTCAAATCGGGTGAGACGGGGCTTCGATGCCTGCACCGATCCTGCAAACGTCTTCACCAGGATCGGATGGAGTTTATCGTATTGACTATTGAGCATGCGTCAAGGCGGATTCCTACTTGTCCTCGCATGCCATGTTGACATGGTGCATGCGGGGAACAAACATTTGGAACGTCGGCAGCACCAAAGGCTCGTGTCGACTTCAACTTGAGCATGGTGATGATCTGGCTCTACCTTCTGGAGGAAGAAGTTCTTACTAGAACGAAGCGGGAGGAGCCGATATCGCTCCTGCTACCAACGTATTTCGGGGTACCGTACTTCTCCAAACGCTCAAGGCAGCTTGGTTTATCGCAGGGTGGCCAAGCCATATCGTGCGGACGGTAGCTCGAAAATCCTAGGTCCTTCGTAGGAAGAGTGGTTCCAGTGGCCAAGCAGCCAGATTCAATGTGGTCAGTAGCTCCTCAGGCCCGCAGATGGCGAGGAATGGGGTGCAAGTTGCCGCATTCCCCTCACTTCGGCTACAGATTTGTTAGAACCGCGGGTATTCGACGCGAGGTGGGGTTGCGACTTGACTCGCAGACATCAATCATAATTGTAGCGTACATGTATAAAACAAGCAATGACCATAGCCTGCGATGCCCAGAAAGCAGCCCTGTCGTCGCGTATCCTTGTACAGCGCCGTTGACGAACATCTTGTTGCTTAGGTATTTCCTCCAACATGGCCGTCCTCTCCACCCAAACGCCGCCCCCTCCAACTCCCGAGTTCCTCGATCTATCCCTGCCAAAGCCTCATGTGCTCCTGATCCGCATGAACAGGCCAAAGGCCCTCAATGCCCTCTCTGTATCGGCCCTTCGCGAGATGGATGCCGTCCTCCGCTGGTTCGAGTCGGAAATCACCCTTCTAGTCGCTGTCCTCACCGGGACCGGTCGAGCGTTCTGCGCGGGCGCCGACCTGAAGCATTGGCGTCGCACGCTCACTGGCGAGAGTACCGAGCTCTTCAGCGACCTCGAGTCCCTCTCGCGGCGAACAGGCGTGAAGCCCATCATTGCTGCCATCAATGGGCTCGCGTTGGGAGGCGGTTTCGAGTTTGCGGTCAACTGCGACTTGGTCGTCGCCGCCGAGTCGGCCGTCTTTGGACTGCCCGAAGTCAAGCGCGGGATTGCACCGAACGGGGGCGTGCTGTCGCGGCTTGTGTCCACCGTCGGGATGCAGATAGCATCAGAGATTGTGCTGACGGGGCGTCAGATATCAGCGAGGGAGATGCACGGTTGGGGTCTCGTCAATCAGGTCGTTTCGTCGAATCAGTTGGTGGACGCGGCCCTACGGCTCGCCGAGCTCATCACACCAAACAGCCCTGACGGCGTCATTTGTGCGCGAGCTGGACTGAGACAGGCCTGGAAGACTGCGGACGTTGATGAGGCGACGAATATCTGGCTGCGCGACCATTTCGCGAAACTCGAGAAAGGCCACAACGCGAAGGAAGGTCTGTCAGCGTTTGTGGAAAAGAGGGCGCCGCAATGGAAATGGGGCAAAAGTTTACTGTAGCATATCACCTTCCAGGGAAGTGTTGTTATGGTGACGATGTCCTACCCTGAGCAAGTGTTCTTCCAGGGGTGGATCATCTTGTCTCTTGGCTCCTATTATCTTACAAACCAGCAGGTAGACCAGAGGTACTCTGGAAGCTGTCTGTGAAGGGTCAACAGTCAATGTGGTATTTTACATCAAATTACAGACGACGGCAAGTTGTGACAAGTATTTATTGAGAAAAAGGGTCCGTGAAGAGCCACTACACTTGTACAACATATGGTATAATATCCAAATCCCATCGCCCATCACCTCAGCCCACCGAGCCTGACGCACTTCTCGATCCAGGTCTTCTGCTGCGTCTCGGCCGGCATCTCGGGCTGGTACTGCGGCCGGGAAACACCACCACCCCAGCTTGCCCAGGTACTCTCGGTCCGCTCCGTCATGGCCATGGAGGGGGCGCGCGGGTTGAATGCATTCTGCTGCTGCGGCTGTTGCTGCTGCTGCTGCTGCTGGTCTTGGTACTCGCGATGGAACCACGAGCCAGAGTTGCGGGCGTAGACGGAGACAGGGGACCGTTCGTGGTTCGAGTAGTTGCTTGAGACGACACGGGCGGGAACGGCAAGAGGCGGTGGCACGAGGAACTCCTTGTCGTCGTCGCCGGGCAGGTTGCGGGACTGGTAGACGGGAGGCACGGCGGGGACGGGAGGGGCGGAGCGACCGGAAACTTCGTGAGGCGTGACGGTGCCGGCGGTCGAGTAAACGCTGGTGCGGCCGTTGACGGGGTTGAGCTTGAGAGGGTTGTGACGACGGACCCAGCTGGCGATGGACTCGCTGACGACGGGCTGGGCGACAGGGGCGGGCTGCAGGATGGGCAGCTGCTGGTTGGGGTCGTACCGCTTCTCGTCTAGGTAGCCTTGGGGTGTCTGTGTCTGTGTGTATCGCTGCTGGTCTTGTCCGCCCTCGACGTCGTAGGCGGCAGCCATGAGCTCACCCATGAGGCTGGAAGGCGTGCGGCGTAGATCGGGGCGGTCCGGGGGTAGGTTGGCCTGCTGCATGTATCGCGGGTCGACTTGCGGGGGCTGGGTCGAGGCGATGGACGGCTGCTGGGAAGCACGCTTCTTCTTCCGACTACGGCGGCAGAGCCACCAGATGCCAACACCAATACATAGCACGACGGAAGCAGCGCCTGTGAGGTGTCAGCATGAGAGGGATGAGGTTGTGGACGGCAAGGAATACGCACCGACGATGCCAAAGGCGATGGCCATGGTGGGGGCCTGGGCCGTATTCGCGGGATCGATCCCATCCTGGGCAACAGGCCTCGAGGTGATGCCGGATGCACTGGCACCTTCAGGGAGTGTCTCCGAGCTACCGGCCGTGGCACCGGCAGGGAAGCTGGAGGATGTCGGCGACGGCGAGTCCAATTCATCATCCGAGTCCGACTCGCTGTCAGACAGATCTTCTTCGGCAGCAGGCGGCTTGGCGGTACTCTGGCGTAGCTGAAGAGACCTGGGGCGGAACTTGCGTGTGAGCGACGGCCTCTTCTCCACGAAGCGGAGGCCGAGAGGCTCCTGGACCCATTTCCCTTCCATTGTGTTGGCGTTGAACTGGAAGCTGGATTGGTCGCAAGGGTCGAGGGCGAAGAGGAAAACTTCAGACCAGCTGGTGGGCGGGAACAGAAAAAAGGGGGCGGATGGATGATTTAGGTTGTTGAAGAGGAAACAACGACGAAAAGGAGGGCACAGCCCGGGGAGTGACAAGAAACGAACGAAGAGAAGTGAGTGAACTTGACGGCCCGGTTACGACATGACCGACGAGGGCCTGAGACGAGAAGACGGGGGTGAGGGGAGGAAGGGGGAGGGGGCGCGGGAGAGCAGACGGGATGGGATGATATGTATTGAAGAAGGGAAACGACAGGGCTTGGCCTGGGGGAGGGGCGGAACCAAAGCAGAGGCAGCAGGTGAAGCGCCGAGCCGACTATCTTCGTCCCAATATCACGGTGCCAGTGCTAGATTGAAAGGCCAATCAATATCTGGGCCGACCACCTTGCTTCCCTCTTTTTCAGGCGAAGGGGGCCTGTCCTGTCGGACGGCGAGCCCGTTTTCCCTACTGCACACCCCTCTAGATGATCTGGCTGGTGGGCCAAGTTCAGATGGCGGTCCATGGGTGCGGTGGGCAGCGGTGGTTGATGGTTGCGACGCTGAGCGAGGGAAGTACTCTTGGGCTTTCCGGGGGCGGTACCATTTTGCGGATCGACCGGCGTTGGGGGTACCTGGTCTTCTACCCAGATCGACAAAGGGGCCGATACATGAGGGAGAAGCAAGGTAGCGGTTTCATGAGCCCCCTGGCTAACGTTTGGGCGCAAAGCAAAAAAGGGAAGGGACAGACAGGCACTGGCCTCGTCTCAACCTGCCCCTAACGTACGCCAAGATCAGTACATCATTGGCCCAAAATGGCCCTGTACGGGTCCAAGGGGGGCGTCGCAGCACCGCGTCCACTTCCCCTGTTCATTTGCCGCTCGCGACTCTTGTCCCCAAACTCAGAGGCGTGCCCGAACTTCAACGTCCACTTCGTTAAGTCTGCTCGCTGTGCACCGCTTCTGCCCCAGAAAAGATCAGCGCCCACGCGAGCTTCGACCGTTTCAGAACAAATCGGCCTTTTCCATCCTCGCATCCTCCTGCCCCCCTTGTCTTTCGAAGCTCTCCAGCATCCCATACCCGACCTTCTAGCTTCCATGACACTCCCCTCAAAGACGGCAGCTCGAGGCGAACCCCAGATCTTGACATGCGCTTAATGCATCGCAGATATCACCAGGGGGATGGGGTGATATATCCCACGGCCCCGTCCGATGCGGCTCTTCTTCATCTAGACGGCGCAACCCTCTCTCTACTCCCGGCCGCTCACGTCACCACGTCATCCCATCGTCGTGCTGTCCAATGATTCTCTCGCTGTCCTCAAGACAATGTCTCCCATAAGAACGACCTCATCCCTCAATCATAGGGCATACCCTCCGTTCAGCTTCCGTTTACCCGGGGCGAGCGTCTTCACAAAACAAGGCAATTGCTCGCCTCCTGCGCTGCGAGTCACGGCTATTTATGGGAGACCTACCTAGGTGTTTCAACACAAGTGGTCGGCGGGTCGAGTCCGAGGGCCGGCGCAAACGGTCTGTGAACAAGGGGTCCGCGGAGGCGTCCCGCCCCTGGGTCAAGCTTTGTGAGCGGGACAGGGCCCAGCCAGGTTGGGGCCCCGACTCTGTCTGGACTCTGGGTTGACAAATTCCCAGTCAGCCTTCAATTGATGTCGGCATCGTCTCTTTGCCGCGGGATACCTTGCGACGGCCTCTTATCGTCATCTTGACTCGGAGCATTTCTCCGTGGAAGCTGCCCCGAGCATGGCATGAACAAAAGCCGGGTCGCGTCTCGAGTCAAATACCATGATATGCCGATCAGACAGCACCGCGAACCTCCCGAGGTGCCTCGCAAAGGAACCCCAAAGCCTAGATTCCTGCCCTGAACGCATTGTCTTAGCACCTAAGCCGGCACCTGATCCAACGCCCGCAGAGGCCTTGTCGTTCATCCAGCCTCCCCTCTCCCCCGCCAGCCAAGCCTCACGGCCGGGTGGTAGGTAGTGCAGCGAGGCTCAGGAGGCACCGCCTCTCCAACCAGCCAGGGGTGCACCCTTACTTCCCCCCAATTTGTGATTAAAAAGAGCATCCTCCAGAGGCTGTGCGGCTGGTGGCTGGCGGCTCAGGGGGACTTTGGCATCGTCGATCAAACTCTTCACCACCTTTAATAGCAGTCCCAAGCCCACAATCCCCTCCGTGGCTTGAATCAAATCACCGTGACCTTAACCGCGCTCGCTGCACCCAAGCAAAAGCCAGACGACCGACCTGAAATTGAACCTCTTGGCCCGCCGGTGACAACACCGGCCTCAGCGTCCGTCCCATCTCGAGACCGCCCCAAATGCCGCGTTTCACAACCTCCCTCCTCTTCGGCATCCTCGTCATCCTGGGCTTGTTGTCGGCATCGTCCCGCGGCACCTCTACCCCAGCAGCCCACAGCCTGGCAACAGCCGCCTGCCAAAATCAAGGCCCAATCCTCGACAGACGTGCAATCTTCAGACCACGCCCTCGTCCAGACACACCAGATCCCTCCTTTCCAGACCTTGGTCCAGGGAGCCGGCCAGGCGGGGTCTATCCCGGCGATCTCCCTCGCAACCCAGACAAGAAAACCGAAAACGATCTTGAAGTGCCCGAACCTCCAGGTCCCGACGGCAACGCCGCGACCACGCCCGCCGCAGCCGCAACACAGCCATCCGTCGCGCAGTGCACGAGTGCCTGCAACTTAAACACAGCTGCTTCCGGCACCGCCTCGCCCGAGACGCCATCTCGAGCCTCGCAGACTCAGGGTCCTGCCTTGAGCGAGTCAGCAGGGCAGAGCGCCCGCCTGTCACAAGCGGCCGCCGGGATGGCGCTCCCGCTTCTGCTGCTCCTACTGCTACACCTGCTCGCATAAAGCGTCATGACTCTTGGCGGTGGGCAGACGAGGCGTCTGATTTCATGGGATGTTGCGTCACGGTGTCGCCGGTGGTCTTTTTTGCAGTCTTGATACCCCTGGATCGTTCGTGTCATTTATTAAAGTTTTGGGAAATCAACCAGGAAAGCGCGTTGCAGCACCCCCTCGCTTTCGGAAAGAGCTATCCGACGATGCCACCTTATTCGAGTTGACTCGTCCTAATTCGTATTCCTCAGATTCAATTGATGTAAAGTGGAAAGAGCTCCCTCGGGCTGGATGCCCCTTCCGTCAAGAAAAGCCCGTGGCGTTGCTGCCTACCGAGATTTGGCCTCAGTGCCTGCCTTGCCTGCCTGTGCTCCTTCCTCCTCCTTCCTGAGGCCAAATCCAGTGGCCCGAGCTCCTCCACCGGCCCTATAAAGCTTCGCCGCCCTCCTCGCCTTTGACTGTTTTCCTCTTTTCTTCTTCATACTTACCTTGTTCGGTTCCAGGGCGCTCAAGATGCCTTGGAGCAAGAGGGACGGCCTGCATTGCACATCGCGGAGTCAGCCCTCTTCGATTGTCCTTCGGGGCCATCGCGGGCGGAATTTTTGATCTTATCCTCTTGAGGGGTTCTTTTCATTGTTGTCTCTGCTTGCAGGGCCACGAAGAAGAGTAGGACGTTGTTTGGCCAATCTGTTTGTGCGTAATCTCGGGACTTGAGCAGGCTGGAAATACTGTGGAAACGCCGTGGCAACGAATAGCTGCCTGGCCTCACATCACATGCACTTCGTAGGCACAAGCATCATGTCATGTCATGTGTCATTCCTCCCATAGCTATAGCGGGCCAAGCTCCGCACGACGTGGTTTTCGTGAATCGTCAAAAACACAACAGCAAGAGGATAACCGGAGGCGCGTGCGTCCATCCCCTCTCGCCCGTTCGTCCAACTTTTCTCTTCCGCGTTCCCGACATGTCTTTCCCCTCCTTTTTTTCTTCCTCCCCGCAGTCTACGAGTGGTCGACGAGGGAGTTGTCTCGACAGGCGCGCGTTCGGCGAATAGCTTAGTCGGTGTCCATCTTGTCGCCATTGTCCTTGTCCTCGGGCGCCTTGAAGTCATCATCATCCTCATCCTCGTCGTCGTCGGCGGGGTTCTCCTCGGCAGCCTTGGCAAAGTCGATGACACGGCCGCGGGTGCGGCGGCCGCCCTCGACGATGTTGTTCAGGTCGATCTCCTCGAGGCCATCCTCCTCCTCGGCGGCGACTATCTGCGCGTTAGCATCTAGCAGCGGGGGGCGCGTCTTTGCGCAAGGTATCATGTCGTCTTACGGGGCTCGTTGTTCTGCGGGGCACACATGGTCAGCAGGCTGTCGCAAACAGAGCGCGTTGCCGCGCAGGACAGGTCAGAAACTCACCTCCTCGCCCTCATCGCTGGAAGAGCTGTCATCATCCTCGTCCATGGCAGTGTCCTGGGCGACAGGCTCGGCGGCCTTGCCCTTGCCTTTGTCGCCAGGGACCTCCTCGGCGATGTTGGTGGTGTGGTTCTCGGAAGACATTGTGAAAGTGGTGTGCGTTCGCGGGGAGTGCTATGTGCAGGCGGAGGGTATGTTCGGGGGCGAAAGGTGGTGCGACCGAAGAGAGCGTTTGGTTGATGTTGTTGTTGCAGAGCAGAGGCGGGACAGGGTGCGGGAGCGGAGGAGGTGAGCGCGTGGAGCGGGTGGGCTTTTGAACTCGATCACTCGCTTCGCGCTTTCCCGTCCTGTCGTTGCTGCAGCTTTCTGAAGGGGCAAGCTCCATGCGACGACGCTAGGCCATATTGGGCGGTCTCACCGAGGCCCCTTCACCGAGGGGCGGCAAGGCACACGATCATACGAGCACGGGACGTACAGCGCTGTTGCAATGTATTACAAGTCATGAACTCCAGGTTAGATGCAATTATGCCTGTCTGTGACATTAAGCATCTGGCTTCCTGGGTGACACGAGCTCCCTCGACTAGCTTGGCTCCATCGATCAGGATAGAATAACCCCAAACTCGAAGGCCACCGTGGACCTTCGCGCTCTCAGCTTCCCATCTTTCTGTGCCTTGCCCTGGGCAGGCAGAGCACTGACTTGATTTGGCAATGCAGAAAACAAGATGCCCATCCGCCGAGACCTCCGAACCACGACAGAGATATCCGAAGCCATCCCCCGATGCCATTCCCCCGACATTCGTCCCTCATTTGTCGCCAGAGCCGAGCATCACAAAGACCAGAATACCAATCACCCACCAGTACCTGCAATCCCTCAAGTTAGCAAACATCCACCCCAAAGACTGACCACCCAGGGTATACTCACTTCTGAATCAAACTCTTCGGCGCCTCCTCCACCTTCTTCCTTCCATCAACACCCAGCTCAACCGGCCGTCCAACCTCAACACCCTTCCCCTCCCTCGCCACAGTAATCACTGCCTGCGGGCCAAAGTCCCTCGTCTGTCCAGCATCAATACCCACCCCCCGCGCGCCAGCGCCCAGCACCCGCCCCGCCTCGTCGACGTGCAGCGAAATGTGTGGCGAGTATCCCTTTTCCGTAAACGTCGCCGCGGACGCGACGCCCACGCTCGAGATCCACGCTGCCTTCTTCGGGTCATAGAGGCCGATGCGCACCAGCTGCTCCTCGCCCGCGGGATGCGTCTCGAACGCCGTCAGGAGGTCCGGCGCCTCGTATGAGGATACTTCGGCTGTCGAGGGGGAGAAGGGGTCAAAGGTGATGTCGGCCAGCGGGAGGGGTGTCGTCTCCGCTACGGTGATGGGCTGGTAGTAGACCTGGGCGATGCGTGGGTTTGCCGTCACGAGCGCCGCGCCCGCCAGGGCGACGAGAGTGGCCGCTCGCATGCTTGCGTGTTTCGAAAAGGCTTTTCCGTGTGTATGACAGGCTCGTAGGCGTCGGTAGGGTCGCCGATTCTTGGTTGACGTTGAGAAGTCGAAGCTCTGGCGTGCGATGGAGTTGGTTTGGCTGACGTTGAATTGGACAAGTGCTCCCCCGAGCTAGCACAAGCTGTAACGTATTCCGCGAGTGGCCCGTGCGCTCCCATCACCTCGACCTCCCACCATCACTTCACTCCCCAAACCAAACATTGATCAGAAGAATTTCTTCAAAGGCTGAGACCTCGCGGTCGTTCTAGAATCATATACTAGGTTATTCCCAGTTCGCTGGCTACATACAGTGGTGTTCCCCCTATCCAAAGCATTAAACAATCCGTCTCAATGTCTGCACCCGTCGGCTGCCTTCACAAAACGACAGCCGACCATGGACCTCGCGTTGTTTGTCCTCCCCTGAAACCCCAGTCTACCCGGCCCATAACACGAAACGAAACTCGGCGCATCCGAGAAGGTAACCAAAGAAGAGAAATTCCCATAATGTCCAGAAAAAGTGATGGAAAGGGCGTTGCCCAGTGTCGTGGTCGGTACTCTCGATAACAAAAAAATAAAATAAGCCTGCGTGTTCGGCTGAGCGGCGGCTGATGTTTGTGAATAAACAAAAAAGAAAAAAGGTCGGGAGAATCGAGGACACAAAGGTGTCGAGCCGGGACGCCTAGCTGGAGAAGCCGAATCCCACCCATCATCTGGCGCCAGCAACAAATAAAGCAAGTCGTGTCGGAAACACAATCATTAAACTTCAATGACCCTCTCAAGAGGGTTCATGACGGCCGGGACTAGGGCTGGTGTCTGGCCGGAAACGACGGAGCGAATGAAGCCATAAGCCACGGCGAAAACCTGAGGGAAGCGGTTGTAGAGCATGGCGGCAAGGATGAATGTGAGCAGAGGAATCTGTTGAACGTCAGCGTGAGCGCTTGCCATTAAGTGACCCCCAAGATGGAAACGACTTACCCAGATGAACCACAGGTTCTTGTCGCTACGCATTCCCTTGAACTTCTCGGCGTGTGCCCGGAGGAAGTCCTGCTGCTGCTCGCGTGTAATATCCTTCTTGCGCCCGATTGTGAGCCCCCTAGGCTCATCCGTGGCGGACGAGGCCTCGCCGACCTGTTCGACATCCTCGACCTGGGCCTGGGCCGTATCGTAGAGGCGCGAGCACTTTTCATCTGCCATGGCCTCGGCCGCAGCCTGAGCGGCCGACGCCTGCTTCTCGTCGAACGCATCGCCACCGCGGGGGTAGAGCTCCGCGTACGACGGCGGTGGGAGCGTGTCCTTGTTAAGCAGTGATGAGAAGTCCCACCACTTGGCATGCTCCGGCTTGGGCTGCTGGTCATCGGCCGACCCGGGCCGCGAGTTGGTCATGTTCGGCATCAGGGAGCTCATCCTGTCCATGAAGTGCGACTGTTCCAGGTAGTTCTGGTAGTTGGGAAGCATCCTGGGCAGCGTCGGCATCTGAGGGAGGTTCGGCATCTGGCCAAAGTTGGGGAAATGCATCTGCATCGCCTGCTGGAACTGGTGCAGCTGCGCCGCGACCTGGTCTCGGACGACAGCGGCAAGAGCGGCTGTTGGTGAGTTGGGCTCAAGCGGGAGATCGGTGCCGTCGGTGGGAATACTGCCCCTCCTGTCGACGCCGGGCTGTAGCGGTTGTGACCGGACTCGCCGCATGTCGAGCCAAGTATCCTCGAGCTCCGCCTCCTCCTCGTCCTCAAAGTCGCCGGATGAGTACTCGAGGCTCTCCTCGCCATCTGACGAGGACGATGACGAGGAGCCCACTCCGTAGTCGAGGGCTGTTTGGGGGTCCCAGAACGAGCGGAGAGACGCCGCGCTGCTGGCCCTGCTGTGCAGGGAACCCCGACTCCTGGAGCGGATGTGGTGCTCGACACGACGGATGTGGGTAATGACGGGAGCCGCCGTCGCCAAATCAGCAGGCAGGCTGCCCGACAAACTTCTGATGGTCGGGTCCGCTCCCGCCTGCATGAGACGGCGAACGATGGTCTCGTTGTTGCGCAGCGCCGCCATGTGCATGGGAGTGAAGCCGCCACGGTCCCGGAGGTCTGGGTTGGCTCCCCTAGCGAGAAGACCGCCAACGAACCGGTGGTACCCAAGGTAGCAGCCAATGTGCAGCATGGACTGCCCAGTGGCCGATCTCCGCGCATCAAGCCGGGGCATGCGCGCGCTGTCGTCGAGGTCGACCAGCTCCAGGCACTTGAGCAGTTGCGACTCGGTCCCGGAGTTGTAGGTGTTGCCGCCAAAGCCAGCACCACCTGAGCTGACGAGCGCGCTCCAGTCTGTATCGGCAGTGCCCATAATCCTCGCCGCCAGTTCCTTAACATCGAGCAGCTGGCCGGTCATCTTCTGCGAGATCATGCCAAGCATCATCCTGGTCAGCTGGTTCTCCTCGTCGTCCAGATAGCGGAAGACCTGGTTGGGCGTCGGCGTGAAGGGCATGTTGGGTGTGTGATTCGGGTTGCGCAGGTCCTTAAGCGTCACAGGAACGACTCCGCCCACGGAGCTTGGTGGGAGCAGGCAGACGAGGGATGAATCGCCCCAGAATGTCGTGGTGGTAGCCCTAACGTCTCCAAAGTTGACGACCAAGCTCTGGGTGAAGTTGCTGCCAAGGATGGTAACCTCGATGCCGCCCATCTTGGGGCCTTCACCAGGGATGATCTTGTGGATGCACGGCGGCAGTGTTGGCGTCTGCACCGGCGCCTGCTGGCTTTGGTTCATCGTTTGCGCAAGCTGGGCATGCTGAGCTTGCGGTGGCTGCTGCACGCCGAAGGACTGAGCGATCGAGGGCGGGAGAGACAGACCCTGCCTAAGGGTGTTAGGACTCGGGGCGCGGCTCGGGTGTGCTGACGTCGGGGCAGAGAATAGGGCCATGCCAACATTGTCGAAGCTCGACGAACGGTTGGCATTGCCAAAGACGTTGTGTTCCCGACCATTCGTCATCGGCATGCCATGATTGCCGTTCATGAACGGTTGCTGCATGTTGGGCGCGCTCGGTGCCTGGCCGTACATGGCATCCGGGGACTGGAAGTTGTTGGGGCTTTGGGCGTAGGGGGATGGTGCGGCAGATATCGGCGCCTGGGGCGGAGGTTGTTGCATCTGAGGAGACGATGCCGTGTCCAGTCTTGTCATGGTCATGTCTCTTGGTATCCTGCTGCCGCTGGCCTTCCTCTTCTTCGTCGCCGGGCCGCCCATAGCGTGCGAGGGTGAAGCAGGCCGTGACATGGCTACCGAGCTGCTGGGTCCGCTGACAGAACCCTGAGATTTGTTCGGCGTGGGCTGGTTGCGAGGGGTAGCTTGGAGGTCGAGACTCGACTGTGAAGTGCGGAAGGCCGAGACTGGCGCCGGGTGGTTGTGGCTGTTGTCGTCGATGGACATCATAGAGCTGTCGGCGTCGCCCTGCGGTAGGTGTGTGCTGGAGCCCTGCGGCGCAATGTGCGGGGCAGCGGCACCGGGCGGTGCTGGGTGCGTCTTGTGGTCATCGGTGATCATGATGGAGGGAGACATGGCCTGGGCCACCATGTTGCCCTGGAAATCCTTGATGGTGAAGATGACCTGGAAGCCCAGCTTTTCCTGGTGGTGGCGGCAGTAGCAAGAGATGCGCATGGGAGCATCGACCTGCAGACTCCCAGGGGGGACGTTGAAGTCTTTGGGGAGGGTCGGGTCGTCGGCGACAGGGGAGCTCCATTCGCGGACCTCGCCAATGTTGAACACGACAACGCGGCGGAACTCGTCCTTCTTCCAGACCTCCTCCTCCTCCCACCTCTTGACCTTCTTCCGGCCAGCCCGTTTCCGCTCGCGGGTAATGCAGCCGGAGCAGATGCGAACCTCGCCACCGTTTTGCGGCCTGTCCTGAGGCGGCAAGTTTGCAATGTCCTCGTTCAGCTCCTCCTCGCTGCCAATACGGGGGTGCGGTGCGGTGCGAGCACGCTCTAGGGCGCGCTGCTTATTCTCCTCGTTCTGCATCGCGCTCGTGCAGACTAATTGGATGTACAACTCCAGCATGTCCGGAGCCGGTTCGATGGGTTCCTTGAGCAATAGTTTCGGCTTGGATACGGTGTAAGTGGGAAGGTGCAAGCGCTTGATATTTGGTGGCGCGCCGGTGAGGGTCATGCGGATGGGGATCTGCGTCTCGACACGGGATTTGGGTGGTGTCGCGTGGATGACAAGCTTGCAGGCCCCAAGCATGGGAGGGAACCGAGCATTGTTGGCCTGGTGGTTCAGAAACATGCGGAACAAATCCTGGGCCGAGGCCATGTTGAAACCAGAGGGAAGGCCGTCCAAGGGCGGCATGTTGTTTCCCCATGGACCGCCCATGTGCATATTGGAGTATGGTCCCTGATGGGCGGCAAAGTCCATGTTAACGGGCGACGGAGAGTTGTTGAACACAGCTGACGGCGAGGCTTGGTGGCTGGTCATGACCTGCGACATGGGTGAGACCTCCCGCGAGCCCGACATCTTCATGCCGTTGGTGGACTGCTGTTGTGTGTAAGGGTACTAGACGGGTGTGTCAGTGCAAGGTCCGTTGCACAACGACATTGGGAGGGGACCAGGCGCGATCGCCATTACACGGTCGGGTCATATCGACGTTGGGGATCCGGGGGTAGCAGGGGGGTCCGGGGGAGGACTCACGGCGTTCCTGTTTGAGGCGGGCTTCTTCTTGGTCTGGGCCTTTGCCTTTGACTTCGACTTGTTTGGTGTCGTTGTGGCGGTGGGCAGCTTCCGTGCTGACGGAGCGGCCTGGAAGGAGGGCATGGCGGGGGAGACGGCCATGGGGCCGCCGAGGCCAGCGTCGGGGCTGTTGCCGTTGGAGAGGGCGCTATAGTCGAAGAGGGCGTCGTCTGCCATAAATCGACCGTTGAGGCCAGGGGAGGCCATGTTGTTGCCGAAGAGGAAGTTGGCGTCGGCGTCATCCTGGCTAAATGATGGCTGCCATTCGTCTTTCCTCTGATCGTGCGCTGTAGTAGCGTCCATCATGTGGATGTCGCCGTTTGTGAGAGCGGGCTTGCCCGACGCGGATGCGGCGCGCTTTGAACTACCCGAGTCGGAGGAGGAATCGCGAAAAGAGGAGTCGTTGAGCGAGTCGGGCGACTCGGCGGCGCCCAAGTCGATGGCGCCGAGTGTCGAAGGAGCCGCCTGGGGGTTCTGAAGCAATTGCGGATTGAAGGTCTTAGGGTGGTGGTCTTGGGAGAGATCGAGGTCGATATCGAGGCCGTGGGGGAAGGAGGCGGCAGCGCTCAGGGTCTCGTCGTCGTCGAACTCGAGAAACTCGTCAAAGTCGTTGGGGTTCATGTCTGCGTCGTAGATCAGGGCGCTGGCACCGGCGCCGGCACCAGCAACCGACATGTCGAGAGCGCTGAAAGGCCCGACCGACGACTGAGGACGGGTCGTGCTTGGAACGTCGATATCGATGTCGATTTCGCGGTCGGGTGGTCGAGGATCGATGTGCGTGTGTGTGGTGGTTGATTGAAGTTTCCCGGGGGGGTGCTGGAAGGGGGCGGGAGAATTGCACTCGCAAGTCTTCACCTCGCTTGGGTGGTGCAGTTGTGTCTTTGGGCGCCCGGGGCGAGTCGCCTTGTGGGGAAAAATGGAGGATGGACTGGCTGAACAGACGGTGGACGGTGGATGGACGGTGCGTGGACTGGTCGGTCGGTCGGTCTGGTCTGGTCTTGGTCTGTGTGTGGGTGGTCCGTCAGTGGCTTCGCAGATTGATGAGTGGTGCTCAAGGGGGAAAGAGGCGGGGACCCGTTAGTTGGATGGTCCTTGCACACACGTCGCGTGGGACAGTGTGCATGCAGTGTGAGCAACAGAGCCTAGTCGATGGGCGGGTTCTTCTCCGGTCTGATCTGTTTGGACTGCCGTCTGTCTGGATCGTGGATTCTGCTCTTTGGGCGTTTATGCAGCGACGACACTGGAACCTTGGACAGGTTGTGCGTGGGATGTGATGTGAGGTTTGGAATCCGGAGCTATCTCCGTCAGCCCTGACGCTATGTCTGGTCCATTCCCCGAGAAACGGCACACCGACCCTGGATTCTCTCAGGAAATTGACAGGGCGGATGGACAGAGAAGAAGCAGGGCACGACCAGGGATCTGCTGCGTGGAGTAGAGTACGTACAGGGACTGACTGGCTGGATGTACGTAGGGAATCGCAAGGCAAGGTCGAGAAGAGAAAGAGACGGTGAAGGAATGCAGCAATGGTGATGCTGTCTCAGATGGTCCCCTGTCGCGGAGGGTGGAGGCTGGACCGTGGGCTCAAGATAGTATGCCGTTGGTCTGGCAAAGCTGCAAAGCTGGAGGAGGGACAGGAGTCGTGTCTTCGAAATAGTATGATCTCAGGGCCGACTGGCACCCGCGGAAGCAGCAGCCGTGTCTTGGTTCAAACACCGAGCCCGAGGAGGGCGTCGAGTAGGTACTTACTCGGTGCGGCGCTTCACGTCAGCAAGGCCAGGGCTTGCGAAGAAACAAATTGCATGTCGTGCGAGGTTGGAGGTCATGGAAGCCAGAGAGGCAGATTGGCAGTCAAGGAATTCAGCCATCAGTCGCAGCCCTTTCCGACCACTGCCCAGTAACAAGGTTTAAACGCCCACTCAGCCCCTCCGGTTTGATGCGCAAGTATCGGCAGCCCGTGGCGTTCCTTCACCACGCACGTTAGCATCATATCTCGATGCTCCTTCCTCCTGCCACTCTGTCCATCTTTCTCATACGGGAACGAAGTCGGTGGAAGGAGCGAACGAGACGCTGGGTTTGTGGCTGGGAAGTCCCCCCATCATCTCATATCCTTACGCACTGTGCACGGACCCATAGTTTACTGTTGAGGCGTGCGGCTTGACCAATCACCTTGATGTCAATTGGGCCACCACATCGGAGACCCGCGGGCGCATTACGTACGGTGCTCCATCCGGTCGCCGCCTGGAGGAACGCGAAAGCACTGTCCAGGCAGGACCGTTCAACCTGCGCACGGTGCGGGCGACATCGGGCCTCCTGCACCACCGACCCGACCTCCGTCCAGTCCCCGTTCCCCGTTTCCCTCCCAGCGAATCTTGGACGGACACATTCTGCTCGGCGGCTACCGTGTGGTGTGTGCATCGTCCCGCCGAGTCCGACTGATTACATACATTGCCCGTCCAGCGTCGTCACCTCCTCAACACATCTGCCTGGCAGCCATCTCCATACTTGTACTGCAAGTATGTCAGTTCGTTACCGAGTATTCCGCCGTCTGGAGATCTGTCTTCATCTTCCAGGCACCAATACCAGGGGCAGGGGGCTGCTTCTTCTGCTTCTTTGCGCTTCTTTTCTGCAACAGCCTCCGCCAGCCCCTGCGATAACGCGACGCCGGCCGGCCACGCCAGGCGTACGGCGTGCCTCTCACTGTTACGTGGGAAGGATTGAGTTCAGCCACGCACTCCTCTCGGCCGCCGCCTGGATCACGAAAATATCCACTCTACAAGTCTCCAAGAGTCTTCGGCCCAGACAGACTTCAGACATAGGTTCGTTACCCTCGACCCTGTCCCGTGGCTGCGGGCGTACCCAGGACGACCTCCGTGGGGGGCCAAACCAACTGGCCAAGCTTCCCAAGGGGGCCTTCCAATATCGGGCTGCTTCTCGAGTTGATCTTGATCGGCATCCATGCCTGACTGAAGCTCTGCCACCTTCACCGCCGACGCTCCCTTGCTTCGCTGCAACGAAGAGTACATCTCATCAAGCGTCATGTCCCCCCCCCCCCCCCCCCCCCCCCCCCGGTTCATTACGACACGATGGCGATAGGACGCACGCAAGCATCCTCGCCACTGGCACACAACATGCATGCATACACACACCTTAGACGAGACTGCAGGCGGCGGCGGGTCAGCGCTACGCCTACTGTACGCGTCCGCCCGATGCCAGGCCCCGGATGGTGTGTTGCGTGTTGTTGTTGATGCGGCATATGGCCCCTGGACCACTCGAACCCGCCGATAGACCGCCGGGCCCAGGAACCACCGGTCCAGCTCATCTGCACCTCTCCGCATCCGTGCGGTTTGGGTTGCGGCTAAGGCAGGCCGGGACCCGCGCCGCCCCTCGGAGGGGGGGAAGTTGAGATGGGAGGGGGGGGATGAAATCGATTCGCGACCGCCGAGCGTCAATTCGCTCCGACCCTCGCGAAAAACATTCCGATATGCTCCTGGCTTCCATCACAGTCGTACAGTACGTCGGCCGTGCGATTGCCCGCTGCATCTCTCGTCGCGATACCGTGACGGAACTCCCCCGGGATATCCCTCGACGGCGGATTCGGGCGGCCACCCGGACAGATGATGCCCTCTGCCAATCAAGGGAGTCGACATCACGTACTCTTATCAACATCTGTCGTGACATGTCAGCCTCCGAGACATGGCCCTGTGTGGCGCCCCTCCTTGTGTGCCCCCTCCACCGCTGTCACATCCGGGTGCGTTCTTGGCCTGGCTGTGAGGCGTGTCTCGACCGACGCTCACCAGACGAGACAGCCCCTGCGTTCCAGCCATGCGCAACGTGTATCGTGCCTTTGGTGTCTCTGAATTGAGGATCCCCCATTCCCGCAGAGCCACGATGTCATCCCCTAACAACCTTGGCAATCTGGAACACCATCATCCTTGGCGGCGAGACACCGCGGGGGTTAGTTCAGTTGGCAGCAAAAAGGCGCCCTCCACGTCGATCCCCGGCCCTCCGGGATGAGCCTGAACCCTTGGGGTCTAGGCCACGGCCCCCGTGCCCCCCGGCCCCGCCGCCTCGTCGATCCGTACCAACCAACCATCGCAACCAAACCGCGATCCCGCCGGCCGATTTCCGGTTTGCCACAGGGCGCTGCGTCAACGGGCCGCCAGACATGCCGAGACTCGTCGGCCGACAAGCCCCCAGCCTCCAGACACGAGAAGAAATGTCCAGACGCACCACGTCTCTTGCCGGCCGGCACCAGCAACACATCAGCCTCACACGTCCTCACCTGCCTCACCTCACCGCCAGAGCTGTTTCTATCCTTGTACACAGACACCCCTGGCTCTCGCTCGCGCCCTCGAGGAATGGTCGAGTCACCGCACGGGGTTTCTATCAAACTCTAATCGTCAGCGCATTCTTTTCTTCTGTCCCTCTTTCCTTTCTTTTTCCCCCTCGGTCTCGCACATCATTCAACTGTCCACGCCCTTCCCCCGCCGCCTCCCTTTGCAAAGACGCATCTCCGGTGACGCCCACCGCCGCTTCCACGCTTCCAGTCCAGCCGCAGTCTCACTCATGTTGACGAAAAGGGCGTCCTGTTCGGCGGCGGGTCCCACGACGGCGCTGGACCCTTGTGGCTGGGTCCTCGAACGCCCGACGGCGTCATACAAACACGTGGTGAAGTCACAACGGAGATGGCGTACACACGCCTCACAACTTTATGATGAAACCCGAGCCGGATGAGTGGTTCCTCTTCGCCGAAGGTAGGTTGTACATAGGTACTGGTAGTATAGGTCCCTAGAAACGGATCCTGATAATAAAAAGACCCTTCCCCTCGGGGAAAACAAAAGGTAGAGAAAAAGCCAGTCGAATCATGGCGGCTATCCCATTCCTCCAAAAGGTATCTCAAGCGCTCATATGATGGAGAAAACGAAGACAGCCCATAGGAAAGACGGAGAGGAGAGAACGCACAAAAGGAGGGATGAGAACAGGAAGGGAAACAAGAAAAACATCGAGCTCCAGAACCCAGAGTGGAATACGCCATGCCGTTTGCCTACCCTTCCTCGAACCAAATAATCGCCCATATCCCATATGTCCATGTTCCTCCTCCACCTACCCAGCCTCCTCCATCAGTGAAACTGTGGCTTCCTGGCGCCGGCCACCGCGAGCCGGTCCGCCGCCGTGTTTCCCAGGTTGCCCTTGTGTCCCTTGACCCATTGGAAGCTGGTCTCCCCCTCCCTCTCCTCAATAAGTCGCCGCGCCTCCTTGATGAGGTCCTGGTGCTTGACAACCGCTCCCGTCGTGTTCGTCCACGTCTCGTCGTTGTTGGCCTTGCTCCGCTGCTCCCATCCCGAGGCCCACTGCGTGATGCAGTTGATCGAGTAGGCGCTGTCGGTGAGGATGCGCACCGACTCGTCTCCCGGCGCCGCCTCGAGCGCAGACACGATGGCCTGGAGTTCCGCACGCTGGTTCGTCTGCTCCGGGCCTTCGAGCCGCTCCGAGACGTTGCGCGAGTCGTTTGGTCCAAAGTACACCCCGATGCCCGCGGCCGCGCCCTTCTGTCCGTTGGACAAGCTGCTGCCATCCGTGTAAATGTCCAGGACGCGCTTCACTCCTTTCGCCTCCACCTTGACCTTCTTCTTCACCTCCTCCTCTTCTTCCTCTTCGTCATCATCGTCTTCCTCCTCCTCTTCCTCCTCCTCCTCGTCCTTGGACGCCTTGATGTCGCTCACCGGACCAAACCGGTCCCTCGGCAGCGTCCCGCCCACCTTGGCGATGGTCTCACGGTCTCCGAAGCGCTCGATGAACCGCACAGCCTCGAGGCGCGAGTCAAACTTCTTGTACGACGGCATCTTAGTCCCCGTAATCGACTCCTGCACCTTCTTCCAGTCGTTGAAGATGCCCGTGGTCCGGCCGCTCGCCACTGCATACCATCTGTCGGGGAGCGACGGGTCGCGGGGCTTCTCTATGCCGTTGACAAAGTCGCGCGCTTCTTTGTCGGAAGTAAAACTCTTGACTGCGGGTCCACCTCTGGTCAGCACGTGGAACTATGCAAGCGCGTGTCGTGGGAGAGACAGGGATAGACTTACATTTCGCTCCAGCAAATCCCGTAATTTGCTGCTGGCATTGCGACCAAAACATGTACACGCCAGGCTTGCGGCCGACCTGCACACCGTAGTACTTCTGCTCATCCGTCTTGGCCTTCTTGGACGCCGAGCCGCTGTATTCCTGCTTTCGCTTCCCCGCCATCGTGTCTGGGTGCTCGAGGAGGCCGCGCGCGAGGATCCGGAGCAGCTCTGTATAGTCGTAGGTCGCGTGGCCGTCTCGGAGATTGTCTTCGGCCGTCTGGGAGCAAAATGTATTCGGAAGGTTCGCAGGTTGTCGCTTGGTAGGAGGAGGTATCTGGAATGAGTGCACCCAGGCCTTCTGGAGCTCTTTATGTGCCGCAACTGGGCGGTTGGTGGTGCGGGCAGCTGGAGGGATGTGACGGACGATCAGGCGGCTGGGTAGTCAGAAGCGGCTCATTTTGGCGTCGCGCTCAAAGTACTGATAGAAGGGTGTTCGCGCGAGGCTTCCAGGCCTGTGCTGGTTTTGTTTGGGAATGGTCTTCTCGAATCATCGCTTGCTTGCCAGAAAGAGAGGAAACAACGAAATGGGGGGGGGGGGGGGGGGGGGGGGGTCCTCCCGAGTTCCGCACCTCGAGGAGCTGATAAGATAAGAGGTCCATCGGTCATGGGAAGCTTCACCGAGACGTCACCGAGCCAGCATCAAAGGGGTTTGGAGAGGCGAAACATGAGGCGACAAAGAAGGGAAGTGTTCTTTGGATTCTCCAGCAAAGCCTTGTTTTTTTGTCCCTTGTTTCATCAACAACTCCTCGCCTTCAAACAACACCATGGTTCTCGACGTGGGTAGTGGTACATTGTTCATTGTTGATACTATGCTGTTGTGCTTAGCTCTTTTGACGTCGCTGCCCAGCGACAGATATCCCACATGAGCCGAGCGGGCTATCTAACCCCTCTATTTGCCCTCCAACTGAAACATGATTGGGATTTGATACTGTAACGTGCCACAACATGTGGCGAGGTGCATTGTTCCTCCGCCGGCACCACCGCAGTCGCAAGGCGGTCCCTAGGCATGCATCGTGTGCCTGATCGGAGGGAGGGGTGTGATCTTGTCGCTAATCTCCCACTCCCAGGCGAGCAGGCTCCAGTTGAGCTCGCGTCGCCAGAACAGACCCAGCCCGTGGCCGCCGCCAAAGTCGGACAGCTCGGGGTAGCCCTCGCCGCGCTGCTCCGACGCCATTCCGCCGGTGAGAGGCATCCGGTTGCAGAAGATAACCTTGCCCATGCGCGAGTGCAATATTCCCATGGAGCACTGAACGCAGGGCTCGTGAGTCGTGTAGAGCTCCAGCCCATGGCACAGGTATCCGTCCGTGTTTGGGTGGACCTCGTCGTAGAGCATTGCCTCCTCCTCCAGCAGAGGCCTGTCCTCAAAGGCATCGAACTCGAGGTTCGGGTGAATGTATGGTAGGCCGGCCATCTTGCGCTCATGACGCACCAGCTTCTGCGCCACCATGCTCATAACACGGAGCACGCAGTGTGCTGCGGGGTTGCCGCAGCCGGTCCGCTCGGCCTCCCCGTGCCAGCGAGCATCGCCGGCCACTGCCACAAGCTGGGACTTTCCGCCTTCTCTCTGGACAACCACACAGCCCATGGCCTCTCCTATTCCAGCCTTCTGAGCCGAGTTGGCTACGCGGTGGGCCAGCGCCATCCACATGGAAGCCTCGTCCCGTACGACGTCGGTGGCGCGAGCGACCAGGGAAGGGTGCGGACCCAGGGGGTTATTCTTTCGGTACACGCAGGGCCAGAACTGGGCCGACCACATGGCAGCTTGGATCTGGGAGGTAGGCGGCGTCAGGGGGACAGGAATTGTGGTGATGAAGATGTTCTCCTGGTCGTCGACGCTTTCGGTTTCGGACAGGAGGGTCTTGAACTCTCGTTCGGTGAACGCTGAGGTGCTGCAGAGCATGATGTACACCCAAGTCGACTTGCCCGTATGGACCTGTCTTCCATCGGGGGTTTCGTTCATGAATTGTGCTTTGAGGTGTGGCGGTAGGTCGCCCGGCTTGACGCATCGACGAAGATGGGGGAGGCACTTAGCCACCTCCTCCGGGTAGTCAGTGCGAAGCCGGCTAGACGATGTGTCAGCTTGGGTTCCATTGGGAAGTACCGTGTGGTATTGGGCTTCTTACGTGATGAATTCGTTGGCTGCCTTGGTTGGGACCCGCGTGATGAAGGCCTGGATGATGGTGTGGTCCTGTCGAATCTCGAGAGTCGTCTTGAGGGGAATAAGGACTCCAGTGCCGAGATGTGTGGGCATCAGGCCTTCGATAAGGGCATGCGGTTGAACGACATCGGGACCGGTGATTTCTGGAAGCTTCTCCGAGAGATCGGAACCGGAGACAACTGAGCCCAGCATGGTTGATGCAGTAGATGGCGGGTTGTCGTGTGATGGGTTTGTTTGTTGTCTTAAGCGAGTCGAGACGAGACCCCAGGGAAGCGAAAGACCTGACGCGACGAACAAGTGAAGGGAGTCGTGTCTTGTAGAAGAGGAGATGGTCCAAAGGACGACCTCGAGCGGCGCCGAGCTTGGATCGTGACGTCTCTTGCCGCGGAAGGTGCGTTTGCGCCTACCTGCCGCGCCGGCTGAGAACCACTCAAGTGAGGCAGGGGTCACAGGTGCCTGGCGTACTAGACTTTCTGCTTGAATGAAGTTACGCGCAGATTACCGAGAGAAACTCGAGCCTGCCAGCGTGTGCCGACCTTGGTTGTCTGTGCCAGAGCAGGAACACAATTCAGAAGAAGCTGTGTTTCGATGTTCCTGGCTCCTCTGCGTCGAGGCTCTTCTGCGATGGTGTCTGTAAGTATGGAACCGAGCAGCACGTCAGGGAAAGAGATGACGAGCTTAGTTTCGGCTAGATGGATTTTGTTGTTTCGCTCGGGCAAGGCGCAACCGTTTGACTCCTTCACTCTCAAAACCACTGATCAGTCGCAGTCTCCGTCAAACGAGAATTTGGTGGTCCCCGCGCTTATCGCGGCTTCCTATCGCCTATCGATACCAGAGCCTTATTCGGCGGGTCCTCTCCCACACCGCCAATGATCGAAGGGGTTCAGCCAGATCTCTGCGGGAGGTGGTGCATTACTGGCGTGCCTTCCAGATAGATGGTTTGGAGACATCATTGACTTCAACATCCATTTTGTCGTCGGCTGTGGTTCAGATTCAACCACGAGCTTTTACCGCCCCATACACGCATCTCGGCCGAAGTGACCGTCTCGAACGTGCGCCGCCCCGCCGGCCCCCCGTCGATGGCATGCGAGGTGGGCTTCGCCAATCTCTTGCCGCCGCCGCCATGTGCCCGCCCCAGCTGTCCAGCCCCTCTTGAGGGAAATTCTGGATGCCCAGACGCGGGCTCATGCACCCTGGCCGGCCTCACACTTCTCCGATGAGGGCAGGACCTGGCGGCGGCGGCGGCGGCGTGTTGTTTTCCGCCGGCCAGTGGGACATTTCACGGCGGTCCTCCGAAAATGGAATGATGCCCTCGCCGTCGCCGCGCGCGCGCACACCGACCACTCGAAACAGATCTCTTGTTCAACGACACCAAGACGCCCGTTCGTGAGAGACGGGACGTTGAATCGAAACGCGGGACGGCTTGGGATGACATGACGCGAAACCCGGGCGGGGCTTGAGACGACGTGTGCACCTGAGGAAGAGCACAGGCAGCAGATGAGTTTATTTTCTCTCCTCTCCTGCTCCGCGGTTCCACGCTGCCTGTCGTCCGACGACGCACAAGAATAGCAACCATGGACGGGCAGGCGAGGATCTGAGGCTGAGGAAGCAGCTGTCGACATCTCCTCGTTTGCTGCAAGATAAGCCAAGCTGTTACACGCATGTCGTGACTCTTCATTCGGCAAGTCTTGTCATTATGGCGGCTCTGATCCGGGTTCCCCGTCGGCGTTTGATGGCCACATCTCAGCCAGCACGCCTTGTCCAGTGACACCAGGCACAATATGGGACCGACTTGCCAACCCAAGCCACGAGACTACCACGTTGGATCTGACCCTCCGAGCGACAGTTCCAGTTTTCAAGCATCATTTCATTCTTCATCACAAGTGAATCTGCACCAAGGATATCCCTCCGTGCTCGCATCTCAAATCCCGTCGTGGGTCTCGCGCATCAAACAAAAGCAGCGGGGACCCGCCACGGCCAACGCCCACCCCTTCAGGCGGGCAGGTTGCATGCTGCCGAGCGCCTTCGGACGAGATCCTGCAGGCTGCACGAGAGCAGCAGCATGATCCCTGTCGTCCAGAGGGTAAAATGCCTCTCTGGCGGTCTTGCATCTCCATTGACCCCGCCGCGGCCTTCCCAAGCGTGCGGGACCTGGGTGGTGGCAGGGCGTGCCGGGCGAGCCGGCGGCATCCTCCCCCCACGCGCCGAAGGTGTTCAAAGGCGCGCCGGAGGGGGATTGGCCGCGGCCGACTGAGCGGCGTGGTCGCTACTAGGTGGCTGCGTTCGGGGTGTCCGCCCCGTGGATATTGAAGGCGCACGCGAGGGTTGCGCCGTCTGGCTCTGCAGCGTGGTGGCTGCAGGCTTGCGGCATCGACTCCGGGGGAAACCAGGCATCACGGCAGGTTTTCGAGGGGTAAGACAGCTCGCGCGATGCAGGTTTCCCAAACGAGGATGCGAGGATATGGGGGTTTGCGCCACCCTCGTTTACCATGGATCCTGGGCAGTTGAGTCGAGTCGAGTGCAGGCATCGCGGTGCATTGGTCCACAGGCCTGGCGGCTTGGCAGCCAACGAGGCGAGGCGGTGCGATGTGCGCATCAGCACCGGCAGTGGCAGTGACAAGCGGTCTTGTGATGTTGCCACTGCCCCCCTCAAAGCTCCTGATGGTGATGATCATCTCGGGCGGGATCAAATCTTGGCTCGAGCACAGATGCCGTGGACTGACATGCGTTCAGGGGGGCGGCAAAGTGGCACTATAGAGCGCTGCCATGTCTTGGGTGCCTGCGCTACCAGCACGTTGCGTTGTCCGTGCCGCCGGGCAAGTACATCGTACAGTATGATATCCGGACAGGTTGAAGTCGAAGAGGGCAGGGCGTCGTGTCGATGATGATGATCCTCCGCGGGGTACTTGCTGCTACTGCGCGGCGCACGCCACGAGCGCGGAGGCGTGGGAGCCCGGCGCCGCCCTTCCGATGCACACCACTTGGGGCATTTTACGGTGTTGATGAGACATGGCAAGCTACGGGAAGGGGAGGTGCAGTCGAGGCCAAGTCATGGAAACTCGTCACGGAAACTATGATGTCTCTAGACAGCGCACCACTGGCAGAGAGAGACCAGCGGCGTTGCTCTCCCTGATGCGGTCTGTGGTTGAGCCTCCCAGCGTCTCCTTTTAGCAACGTGCCCTCCGGACCTCCTGCCATATGACACTTGCTTGGTACGGCCATCAGGCGGATCTGGCAGAAAGTGGTTTCAGAAGCCAAGCAGCAGATGGCGGGCGGTCGTGTTGTTTCCAGAAACAGGGCACCACGGCGGCGGCGCTCCAATCGGACCGGAGCCCTTCACTGCTTGACCGGACAATGGACGGTGCTACAGTGCGTGCCTCCCGGGGGAGGGATGTGAAGCCACTTTCCGTCTGCCTATAACAGGCGATGCCGGGGCCACATGTCAGACTGGAGAGGCTATGGGCTGTCCTGGGAGACACGAGTGTGTCTTTCTGGACAGGCATGCGCCTGGGAAGGGAGAGGACGAGGACGAGGACGAGGCAGACCGACGGGCGCCCGAGGCCCTCCCCCGTGGCTGATTTGTTTGGTGTTCTTGGTGCTCTGCTGCTCTCTTGCGAGGTGCGACTTTGCGCGCCGCTATTTCAGGGCGGTCTGATGTGCGAGGGCGGGCGTTGGCGCCGCGGGTTCGAGACGAGGAGGGGCGGACAGGAATGGCGTCCATCCCAGTGACGGGCGGCGTTCCCCCGGCGGCTCGAGACGAGTGCCACGGGCGATCATCAGAAGCAAAAGCCATGCTAATGCTCAGGTGCGAGGGCATTGATGGTACAGGTAGCAGCGCGGTGTCGGGCGTCAGCGCAGCGGCAGGGCAGGGCTTTGAGACCTTGGCGTGGCGCAAGTTTGCCGTCCCGACTCTCGATCATGGATGGCAACTCGCGTGTGAGTGTGTGCCGGTGTGCCCGCCGGCCAGGATCCGGGGGGTAGCGGCCGTGTTGTACTGACTTTACTATGAGTCGTGACGGGGATTTTCCTTTACGAGGATGGACTGTCGGCGACAATTTCAAGTTGCCTGCCCTTGCCAGCATGTCCAAGCGAGAATCTCAGGAATATGTCTCTGGGAGGAAGAAAGTGGTATGAGAAAACGGCACCAGGCGACGAGGCTGCCACGCTGTTTACCGGGAGCGCAGGCCGTCGGACGGTCCCGTCCCCTGTCCTGGTCTGGCCTGCTGGGAGGGTGAGGCTCGGTTGAGGTGAGGGTGAGTGAGGTCCGGGCGATATTTAGGAGATGGGTGCCCCGATTCTCCCAGAGGAGCTTTTCCAGTCATCTCTCGCATGCATCGCCATTCATTCAAACTGCAAACTGTACAGACAGACAATTTATTTCAGATCGACATCGAGTCTCTTTGCTATCACCGCCTCGGACTTTGGTGACAACATTGTATTATACCAAGCATCTCCACACGCCAACCAGCAGTCGAGAAGCAGGCCTCTTCTTGAAGCATTCTAGCGCGAGTCCCCCCTTTTTTTCTCTCTCCCGTCGAATGTCACCCCCCCGTCCGTCCCGTCTGGTCTGGTCTGTTGAGGTCCACCGGAAGAGGGCCCCCTTTTTCAGTTCATTTCTGGCTGCACGCCCCCCAGGAGACCCCTACGAATTGCACTGACTGTCTGCTGCTTTTAGGTGCCTATAGGCTATAGCAGAGACCTCTCTCTCCACCGTCCCACGCCTTGACCCTGTTTCCCTGCCCCCTGTCCTGCTTCCTCTGCCAGCCCACCCCCCGTCTCGGCCGGGTTCGTTTGGTCTCGAGTTTGCGCTGTTTTGTCCCTCACTTTCGTCTGACCAGACCTAGGGCGGACGCCGCCTCTCGAAAGTGGGATAGGACCGATTTGAGAAAGGGCGGCACACCGATACAGGAGCGGCAAGGCGGTTCGATTGAATAAATCAAGCCTACACGAGTCGGGCATTTTGGTGCTTGACTTCTTCCAGCCATCCCTCCTCCGACTCTCGAATATTTTTTATTCTTCATTTTCCTTCCATTCCGCTTCCATCTCGATCACACTCGACGATAACATTCCAGTAGGAGGACACAGACCTGGATCAGCCTCCTTCTCAGCGGTCTCACTCAGCACACACACCGACCCGAACCGGACAGCCTCAGCTTGCAACCCCCAAAGTCACTTTGGAGGTTCTCCAACAAAAGCCAGTCCAGTCATACATACTCAGCAAAGACGGCTCCCCAACGAAGGTCCGACACAACACAAAGCACAGCACAAGCACGCAAAGGACGGGCAAACAGACCAAACTCAATAAAGGACAGCGTCAACCCACCAACATCCAGCCAAGCATCTTGCACCAAGCGCACACACACTCGACCTCAAAGCATCAACTCATTCACCAGTCAACACCCTCCAACCGACAAAGTGGAGGCCAACACTTCAACCTCCTCGAGGCGGGCAGCGGCGCCGATTCGGAGTCCCGGGCACCGTGACGGTCCCCACAGGGAGATCGGCCGCCCCAAACCCCAAGCACCTGCAGGTCAAGGCCACAGTGCCTCCAGTGGCGTCGGTCCGAGCGCTCATTGGCCAGCGCGGTACGGCGCTACTGGTGAGTCAGGGCCGGGGTCGCAGTCCCTGCAGCAGCAGCTCCAACAGCAGCGGCAACGACAGCGCTACCAGGGTCAGGGCCAGGGCCAGGTTGGCAGGCCTCGTCTCTTTGGCCCCCCTGGAAGTACCTCATCCTGCTGGGGCGGCACAGGCCAGCGCCAGTACCCGTACCACCACAGCCAGCACCAGCACCATCAGCTTTGGCTGCTTCGCGGGACTGCCGGCAGCAGCAGTAGCAGCAGCAGCAGCAGCAGCGAATTCACAAAGCCAAACAGCTCCAGCTCCAGGTCCAGCTCTAGTCCCAGGACCTCCTCCAGCTTGAAGCCCGAGAGACACCAACATCGGCAGGCTCGTCACGGTGGTGAATCTGCATCTGCTTCGCCCACCAACAAAAGCTCGGCCATGCCCTCACGAGTGTTGCCCGAAGTACCAGGTGCGTTATCTTGATTTTTCCCATCTTCTCGCCTCCAAAACCAGGCGAACCCTTTCGCTCGTTACTTTTTACCACCCGTTCCCCCATCCACACACTTCCCTTTCTTCCACCATCTCCCCCGCCCACCACCCTTCTCCTCCTCGCCCATCCCCTTGTCGCGGGATAAAGAAAAATATCCCCGCGACTGTGTACACACCTGCACCAGCGCGTCACCGTCATCGACCCTCCCCCCTTCTGCACGCCACTTGCAGCAGCTCCCCCCAAAATCCCAGCGCATTGGGTGGTTCATTACGCAATCTTTCCATCCCAACGCCTCCCTCTACCCAGAAACCTGGAATCCAGAATCCCACTGCACCCTCACCCTTTGGCCTTTGCGCCCGAGCGACTTCGTTCACAACCCTACACTTCCACCCCTTCTTACCATACTCTTACCTCATCGGCCCCTCTCTCGTCTCCCCGTGTCAACCTCACAAACGCGACCACGGCCGAACAATTGGTAACACTCCCTCCAGACTACGGGCGCAGCCAGGCGAAGCAGTCGGCCCTCGCCAAGCTCGCCGTCATGAACGGCAACAGGGCCTCACTGTCCCCCGACCTGGCAGCAATCACATCCCACCCAAAGACCACTGGCACGAATGGCGATAATGGACCTGCCACTACTACCATCGCCGTCACTCCCGCCACGCCAGCTCCGGTCTCGGTCTCGCGCCCCAAGACAAACTTGAACAACCCCCATGCGAACCACCTCCACCAGGATGCCCTTCTCCCACCTCCCGCCGTGCCTTCAATGGCCTACGCCCTGCGATCCCTGAGCGATATCAACAGCCCCATCGCCCTACGTGATCACAAGCCCTGGGGTGGCGCTGCTGCCACCGACACGCCCCCCAACCTGCGCAGTGTTGTGTCCACAGCTCCCAACTCGCCCAGGATGTAAGTCAAGCTTGCTTGCCCCCTTCCCCTCCATTACATCCCACTAACTTCTTCCTCGACAGTCCTCCTAAGAGGCAAAACTCGGCCGGCACTACCCCCCGTGTTCGAGGCCATGCCACGACCCTCAATGTCCCCGGCATGACCCGCTCCAGGGCCTCCCCCGACGGTCGCATTCCCGATCGCGATGTCGCAGCCAAGATGGTTATCATCATGGTCGGTCTGCCCGCCCGTGGCAAGTCCTACATCACCAAGAAGCTCCAACGCTACCTCTCCTGGATGCAGCACAACTCGCGCATCTTCAACGTCGGAAACCGTCGTCGCCTTGCCGCTGGCATGGCTCCTCCTTCCAAGGGCTCCTATGCGCCTCCGTCCATCACCCGCTTCGATCACCCCGCCGCTGCGGCCTCTATTCTCCTCAACGGCAACCCCGCGCCCAGCGCCACCAAATCGGACGAGCCCGAGTCCCTCGATCTTAACGATGAGCAGAAGGACCCTGGCATGGACCAGACGGCTAACTTCTTCGAACCCACCAACGAGCGGGCCTCTGCCATCCGTGAGCAAGTTGCTCTTGAGACTCTCGATGAGCTCCTCGACTACCTCCTTGTCGGCAAGGGCTCCGTCGGCATCCTCGATGCCACCAACAGCACCATCCACCGCCGTCAGCTTCTCGTCGACCACATCAAGGCTCGCGATGACCGTCTCGGAATCCTCTTCATCGAGAGTATCTGCCACGACAAGGATCTCCTCGAGGCCAACATGCGCCTCAAGCTGTCCGGACCTGACTACCGGGATAAGGACCCCGTCAAGTCGCTCGAGGACTTCAAGAAGCGCGTCGCCGCATACGAGAGCGCCTACGAGCCCATTGGCGCTCACGAGGAGGCCAATGACATGCAGTACATCCAGCTCATCGATGTCGGCCGCAAGGTCATTCAGCACCGTCTTCGCGGCTTCCTCAGCGGCGGCATCTCCTCTTACCTCACCACCTTCAACCTGGCACCCCGCCAGATCTGGCTCACCCGTCACGGCCAGTCGATCGATAATGGCCTCGGCAAGCTTGGCGGTGACTCGGAACTCACTGCCGCCGGCTACCAGTACGGAGAGGACCTGCACACCTTCATATCGTTCAAGCGTAAGGAGTGGCTGATCGATCAAAAGACGAAGATAGCGCAGTCGTCTTTTCCCCCTCTGCCCGGCGACCACACCCCGCCCTACCCCGAGATCAATCAGGAACTCGACGAGAAGAACTTCTGCGTCTGGACCTCCATGCTGCAGCGCAGCGTCCAGACCGCCGACGCGTTCGAGAATGACGACGAATACGACGTCAAGAACTGGGAGATGCTCAACGAGCTCAACTCGGGCCTCTTCGAGGGCATGACCTACGAGCAAATTGCTCGGGACTACCCTGGCGAGTACGAGAAGCGCGCTAAGGACAAGCTTCACTACGTCTACCCGGGCGTCGGTGGCGAGGGATACCTCCAGGTCATCGCCCGTCTCCGCGATATGGTCCGCGAGATTGAGCGTATCCAGGATCATATCTGCATCATTGGACACCGCTCCGTCTGTCGCGTCCTCATGGCCTACTTCATGGACCTCCAGCGCGAGGACATTGCCGACCTCGACGTTCCCCTCGGCATGCTCTACGCCATCGAGCCCAAGCCCTACGGCATGGAGTTCCACGCCTACCGCTACAACCAAGAGAAGCGGACCTTTGACGAGATGCCCGGCTACAAGCCTCGCCGCACCGTCGACCGCAGTGCCTAAACAGCACATCCCACCACCACCATACACACCCAAGATTCGCCACGGCGACGACACAACAACTGTACACTATACACCACCATTTGCTTTTGAGGAGTTGAGGACCACCACACCAGGTACAGGTACAGGACATACCACAGGCGGGGCGTTTCACCAAGTCTCATGATTGTCACGAGGCACATCTAGACATCTCAACCACAGAGGGAAGGCAGGCCGGCATGCGTTTTGATTTTCTTGTTTTGATTTTCGTCTTTCGGGCGTTCAGGGGAAAGGTCAGGCCAGACACACGTCTCTCAGATGCCGCACACAATTCACGCTCTCATGACACACAAGGGAGGGAAGTGCAGGCAAACACAAACAGACAGACACATGTCTGGACGGCCAGGGTTTTTTGCTGTTGTTTTCCATTTCTCGTTTTTCCCTCTCGCGCATGCGCGCACACACACAAGCGAAAGAAAACGTTGCTTTCCGGCGGAACAGGCCAAGGATACCCAGGAATGCGCCGGAGGAGAGGAGCAAATATGCACTGCCACGGCCACGGTTGTGGACAGGGTGCGCTTGCTAGACCAGACAGATCGTTTATCGGTTTACATGACAAACACTTGGGGACATGTGATGTGATGAGTGATGTATTGATCATATGGATTGACAGGATGAAGAGCTTGCGGCACTGACTGATTAGAGATGATGATCAACTCACGGGACTGCCTGTCATGTGATGATGAGAAATTTCAAACACTGACAGACAACAACTGATGTTCTACTAAAATGAGTGTGACTAGAGGGGTATGAAGAGCTCTGGAAATGACCGACGAGACGTGATGAAGAGCCGACAAGCCTCCTGACGAGGACAATGTTGACTCTGGGTGCATAATTGTCTCTATTCCGACGGACTGACGGTTTATATTGGCACGAAACGGCGAAGAACCCTAGCCATGGGCGCAAAGTCATGACATCCCCAACGGAAATAGAAGCATCACGGTCAGCCGGAGGTGAACTCAACACATGCACACCAAGATAAGTCTGGCTAGAACGGATAAATTCAAAATCGGGGTATACTCTATCCTCGTCGCCATAAAAGACTATAACCCCTTGGCCTGTGCCCTCGGGGGACAATATATACAGGTCGAAGCGAACAAAACTAACGCTCCAAAGCACATCTACTTCCTCGGCGTGGCTATTCCTACGAGTCAGCAAGGTCACTCTCCTCACTCCCTCACCACTAGGTACATACCGTTGACCATTTGTCGCTGCTTGCCGATCCAACTGCGCGGCGCCTCGCTGCGCCGCTGCAGCACGACATGGTTGCTTTGAAGCCTGCTTGTGAGGTCGTACCACGCCGTCGACATGAGCGCGTTCTCGCGCTGGAGGTTGCGCAGCTTCGTCTCGAGATGCGTCTTCTCCGCCAGCGCGGCGCTGCCGTCTTGCGACGCCTTGAGCTTGCGTTGCAGCTCGTGCTTGTCGCGCTCGGCCTTTTCGAGTTGCTGAGGGGATGGTCAGCGGGTGCATTCGCAGGCATGGAATACGTATTGGAGTCATTGGGCCACTAGCCCAGTCGGAAGAAGGAAGAGATGGCGCTGGCAAAGCCCTTGCTCGTCCTTGGCCGGGACCTCGGCCGCTGCGGAACACTTGTCTGCTTCGGCCAGGGCGTCGGGGCTAAAGACTCCTGCATGTCGCGCTTATCGACCAGAGGAACGGCCTCGGGCTCAACCCCGGCCCAACTGTTATTGATGACAGCGGAGGCAGGGAGGGCCAGGGGCGGGACGACAAAGTCCACAAACACTGGGGGGAAGCGCGGGTCTTCGGGCAGGTGCTTAGACCTGGGGATGACCTCAACATGCTCGCGGGTGTAGGGTGTAGAGAGGCGACGACCACGTCGTGGGTGGTCAGGGGAGGGGGGGACGTAGAGGGTTTCACTGCTCACCTCGTTGCGCTCCTGCAGCCGGGTACGAAGTTGCTTGACCTTTTCGGCGTTCTTGAGTGCTTCAGGCCCCAGCTCGCCACCGCCCTGCTCCTTGAGTGTGTCAAGCTCCTTGCGGAGGGTGTCCTTCTCGAGCAGGGCCTTGACGAGAGCGCGTTGGTTCTCGTCGTTGTCACTGGAAGAGCTCTTGAATTCGAGACGCAGAGCGTCAAGGTCGTTGCGCAACGACGCCGAGATGAGCTGGTCTGTCTGCTTGAGCTCCTCGAGGGCTGCAACGCTATCCTTTTCAACCGCAGAAAGATCCGTCTGCGCACTCAGGATGGCACGGTCCTGGTCAGCAATTCTGTCCCGCAGCTCGCGCGCCGCGGTACGCTCGGCCTCGAGCTCTCTGTTGACCTTTTCAAGATTGACCTTGAGGTTGGTAAGGATCTCGTTGCTGTGGTACTCCGGGGTTAGCCACCAAATCTTCCCACCAACTGGCAACTTGCTGTTGACATAGCGAACGTACTCTTTTCCGCCCATGGCTTTGATAAGCTCGCCAAAGTCGCGCTCGGCCACCTTTTGCTTCTCGAAACACAGGTTATAGTCGCCCTGCAGACGCTTGCGCTGGGTGCGCTCCTCCTCCAGCTCGAGACGCAGACGTGCGTTCTCTGGCGTTGAGCCCACGCTGTTGCGTAGCAGGTTATTTTCAGCCTTGAGGCGCGTAAGCTCGACGCTGAGGTTGGGCGCGACCTCCTTCGAGTTTTCAAGCTCCTCCTCGAGGTTGAAGCCGGTGGCTGTCTCATTGTCTGGCGTTCTGTTTCTGCCCGAGTTAGCACCCCCGGCGTTGAGCTGTTCCTGAAGCTCCGTGATAAACCGCTCGTCGGCCTGTGACTGTGCCTCTTGGGTCCTGATGAGATCCTTGAGGTGAGCCATCTCAGCTTGGGCGGCGCGGCGCTGGGAGTCCATCTCGATGAAGTTGACCTCGTAATCGTGCATACGCTTGGCATACTGCTCGTTGGTGTCCTCGAGAGCCTTATTCCGCTTAAGAAGCTTCTCGAATTCGACGAGGTCCTGCTGCAGTTGCTGCTTCTCGTAGATCAGGTTCTCCATCTCCTTCTGAAGGTCTGACTGGGCGCCCAGCTTCTGCTTGTAGCGCTCAGCCATGTTGGCCTTGCGAGTAAGCTCCTCTACCCGGAAACGAAGCTCATTGGCCTCGTCGCTGTGCTGGTCTGCGAGGTCCGCCTTGACCTTGAGGGTCTTGTTCTCATGCGTCAGCTTTGCTCGGGCCTCGCGGTCGTCCTCGGCCTGGTTCTCGTGGCGGAGAATCAGCTCGTCCTGCTCACGGAGGCGGGCCTCAAGACTCCGGATGACTTGGTCGCTTGTGCCATCCTGGGCGGTGCGGAAGGCCTCAAGCTCCTCGTGCACCTTTGTCGTCTCGTCGGTCAGGTCGTCATAGCTGACCTTGAGGTTCTCAAGGCGTGTGGTGGCATCTGCGAGGCGCTTTTTCGTCTTGTCGAGCTCGGCATGTAGCTCAGCGTTCTCCTCCTCGAGAGCGAGGTCCGGATCCCGGGTGTCGTTGGCGAGCTCCCGGTCAGCATCCTCGTCCCCAGCAGCCTCGTCCATGAGAGTCTTCATCTCGAGTGTAATACGCTGCAATTGGCTCAGGACAGTGCTGTCGGTGATGTCCTTGGTGATGCGAGTAACGAATCGCTCGTTGTTGCTTCCGAGCATGGCAACGGCGAAGAGTACAGAGAGGATCTGTCGGGCGTGCCACGTTAGCAGTCTGATCCTGTAGACAACGGGGAGACGGGCGGGATGATGACTTGCCTTGCAGATGCCCTGGGCATCGGGGTCCGAGGCAATGGCACGGAAGTCGGATATCCTAGCCTGCCGGGTGAGCTCAGGCACATCGCGGTTGACCAGACGCACGAGGCCCTTGTATATGCTTTGCAGGTTCTTCTTGTATGTGAGCCACCGGTCATCCTGCGTGTCGATTTCGGAGGGATCGTATGTGGCGTCAAGGTCGGAGAGGATGTAGGAGAGGAGGACACCATCGTGCAGGTCCTCTGTCGACTCGGCCTTGCGATCTGGAGAGAAGGTGTTGGCCCACTGGACAAGCGCGTCCTGCGCGCCTTGTGAGAAGGGCATGATGGCGTGTGATGTGCGTATGTTGGGAATTGGGACACGGGAGAATTCCAGTGTCTAGAGAGTCGTGTTGGATTGTGGTTGCATGTATGCTACGATTGCATACCTGCCGCGAGTAGAGTCGGAAGCCGGGCCAGAGGTGCTATTTGAGTCGAGCGGCGAGGAGTATAGGGGTCGGAACAGTGGCCCTGGTTGGAGAACTGGCGACGAAGATGGCGTTCGACGGCGCTGTTCGGCGGATAATCGAGCTGCGGTTGGTGATCCGAATGCAGGGGCTCTAGCTCACGGACAGGTCCTTTGTCTCGAGGGCGATGAATGGGGTCTGCGATGACGATACGGTACCCGTCCGTTGTTAGTGCGAGGCGACCGTCTGTAGGCTTGGGGAGGTGGTGTGTCGATGGGAAGGGATGGGATGGACCGGTGCAAGTATTAGCTCCCTCAGTGTCGTGCTTGGGGATCTCGGTGGCACTGTTGCACTTTTGCACCTCAGGTCGCTGTCCCAGTGTCGAGGCACGCTGGTCGGGGACGGGTCGAGTTGGAAAGGCGGAGGAGGTGTGATTGTGAAGCGTGACCCTGCAAATGTTCCATCTCTCGACGCGCGACAGACGCTTGGCCGGGGGACCCTTGTCTTGGAGCAGGAGGGAGTTGCTGCCAGCAGCAGACAGCACTGCACCAGTGTGGTGGCAGACAGAGCCCCAGCAGCACCTTCCGTGATGCCCCCGCCCGTGTTCCGGGGCCCTGCAGATGTCCTGGCCTGCAGCCAATCAACCGGCCGCTCTGCATGACATCCCGCTGTCTGCTCCATTCCGCTCTCACTCTTCCTGCGACAGTCGAATCTCGACGGGGAGTTCCTGGAATTTCGCCCCTGAGTCCTTCTGTCATCAGCATCATCTGGCGTACACGCCAAAATATCCAGGGTCCTTCACAGCAACGTCCCTACCACCACGCATGTCCCGTCCCATCGACGTAAATCCGGCCCATTGCATCACCGCTGATCCTGTAACACCGATCATTTCCATCATCAGAGCGATAGTTCAGGCCGGTCGCTGTCCAGGCGAGTCAGCCGACTGGCTGGCCCCGTTGGTCCCCCTTGTGGTGCGCTCTGGCCCCCTCGTCATCCGCTAATCTGCCACAACGCCTCCGCTTGCTCGCTGAGGGGAAAACAGGCCGGGGGGCGAGGGTGGGTGATCATGCTTCTGACTTTTGGTCATGGCAACACCGTTCCCGACGCCGCGGCCTGGGGGGACGGTAAAGCTGGTATGGGACGTGTCGATCAAGAGCCTCATCATACCGTAACGTCCGAGGCCCGGCTGGACCGGCTTGCCTTTGCTATCTCTGGCCTAGCATCCAGCCCACGGATGGAGTCGGTGACATAGCATCATCACTGCACAAAGCATCATTGGCATGGTGTGTAGGGGAAATGATGTCTCATTGTTCCCGTATCAAGCGTCCTAAATATTGTTGTAGGTAACTAGGCTGCGTGTGAAAGCAGTTCTGCCAGCAAAACGCCCAAACTCCGTGTGCTCCTCCAATAGCGAGAGTGGTGCCCCTTCCGCCGACTGTGACGGTGTGTGGTGGCGGATATCAATTCCCATGGCCCAAATATTGAGTCCAGCAGGGCGGGGGGTGCGAGTGGATGAGCGTGCGTCTAAAACAAAAATATCGCAATGAATGGCCGGCCGTCAAGACCTTGGGTCCTAGTTGTCGTTCTCGAACGTGGTGACAACCTGGTCCTCCTCGATCTTGATGCCGGCATCAAAGGCTTGCACAGCCTCGACAGCCTTGGCGGGAGCAAGAGCATCGAAGCCACTGAAGATATGTCAGCAGGTGTCCTCACAAATGTCCTTCTATGTCCCTGCGCCGTGGACTGGGCTGAGCACCTACCGGATGAAGGTGTAGTCGTGGGTGACCTTGCCGCCAGCATCGATGATGGCATTCTTGGCCTTGTCGATGATGCTCATGGGGAGCGACTCGTCCTCGAGCCACACGATAACGTTCTTCATCTTGTCGACGGCGAGCGCGCCAGGGACGACGGCCAGAGCGGCGACGAGGATGGTAGAGGGCCTCATGTTGGGTAGTGTTGGTGTCTGTTTAGCGGGTCGGTGACGTTATTTGTAGTTCGCAGCGGTCGGGTCGACGGGGCGAAGTCGTCAATCAATCGTGCAGGTCCTCAGGAGCAGTTTGCAGGTGTTTTCAGGTCGTGGGATGGTCGTCGGGCGGTCGAGATGATGCGGTTTGTCTAGAGTCGTTGGTGTTTGTAGGTGGGATGTTTCCAGACGGACAGGTCGGACGTCGCTGGGGGATTCAAGACGGGCGGACAACGCACCGGCACTGCAGCATGGTGCAGGGTCCAGCCTGGGGGCGTGCGGGTGCGGGTCAGGGATTGGCGGTTGCCTCCACGTTACCCGCCTCCCTGTCTCCAGTCACATGCACTAACAATTTTAGGCTGGCGGCCTGGTCGCACGCATTACTTATTGAGGGAGGTGTGGCGTCACCGCCCTTGCCTCCGAAACGGCAGGAGCGAGATGGACGTCACCGCCGCTTTAGGAGGGAGATGGTGATCTCGTCTTCTTCAGGTTGTGGCATTTCAAGTTTGGGAACGATTTCCTGACGACCTAAGTATCTCGACATCTAACGTCCTTCTTGCCTGGCTGTGGCAACTGGAAATGTCGTGAATTCGGTCAGCCTCACAACTTTGAAGACAATCTCACCGAAGAAATAACTACTGGGAATGCCTTCATAGGTCGAAGCTGGAGCCATTCAACTGCCGTCCACTTTCGGGCATAAGGGTCTTGATCAAGAGTCGAGCCCTTTACACCCTGGTCGCTCGCGTCAGATCGCACCCTCGACCAGTTAGATTGCTCGTATTGCTCACGAAAGGCATGGGTACCCTTCTGGCAAGCTGACTGCAGATGCTAGTCACCTTGCACGTCCTTGATAACAAGATATCCTGGGCTCTCCCGATCTATCTCACTATGCCGCTCTTTCTGGTCTTCTCTCCATTTCTCATTCTCCCAGCTCACCGTGACCATCCGCCATGACGACCAAGCCCTCCAGCGCCCCCTGGGCAGACGAGCCCTTCCACCTCATCCCTCTGCCCTCGAACCGTCTCGATGTAAGACCTCGCGGCTCCCTAGGACCTCCAAACCGGCTAACATCTCACAGGGCTCACTCGCTTATGTCCATTGCGCAACCGAGATGGCTCTTGCTCACAACACCATCATTAGAGGCCTGAACGCCATCATCCTGCAAGCACCCCATGTTGGCCCCCAAGATGCCAAAGACCTCCTCTTCTACGTCCATTCCTGGACCAAGATGATAAACCACCACCATGATGTCGAGGAGGCACACATCTTTCCCGAGCTGGAGGCCTTCACTGGCATCAAGGGGTTGATGGACGACCCAAAGCACCAGCATAGCCTCTTCCATGACCAACTAGAGAAGCTTCTCGAGTACTCTGCCACCACAAAGCCCGAGGACTACACCTGGGAGGGTCAAGGTGGAATGAAGGATATCTTCGATTCATTCAGCAAGCCGCTGACCGACCACCTCTACGCTGAAATTGATGTGCTCCTGGGCTTTGATAATCTAGATGGCACCAAGCTACGGGAGACATGGACCAAGGCAGAGAACATTGCAAAGGGTCAAGGAGACCTTAGCATGCTGGTAAGTTTCAACACGTGGGTATATCAATTCTGCCGCTGACGGACGTCAACTAGTATGACATCTTCCCCTCGGTTCTCGGCTGCGCCGACAAGACATTCGACGGCGGCAACGAATTCCCGCCTTTGCCGTCTTTCATGCCATACCTGGTCAAGTATTGGTTCGCCAGAGGCAACGGCGCGTGGCGTTTCGGCCCTTGCGACTGGTGGGGGAAGCCGCAGCCGCTGGCTTTTGTGCCGTCTCCGGACCGGGCGCCGTGAGATCTCGGGAGGAGGTCCAAGAGCGGCGGCTGAGCTAGGATTGGTGTGGTCATGTCGACGGCGGATGATGGAACAATCCCCGCGATGCAACCCGACCACAATATGCAAGCGATGTATGCTCCTTCCTTGCTGGGAACTGTTCCGGGCTGCAGACTTGGCGGCTAGGTGAGGACACTTGCTTTTCGCCAGGCCAGGCGTTGGAAAGAATTGGGTATCATGTATTTGTTAGGAACTTTGCCCGGATGCTGTAATTGAGGAAACACCGTAAACGCCCATAATGTATCCCTCAGCCCTTGACACTGCTACTGGGCATGCTCTCGTTATCGCCCCAGATATCCTTGCTCTCCTGCTCGACTGCCCTCATCGCTAGAGCCACCTCCTCGAGCCGGGCCACAACGTCGACGACGCCCTTGCTCACCCGCTGGAAGTACTGATCGTTGGCCTCGCGACGCTTCCGTGCGAGCAGAATGTCCGCTTCCGTCTCCTCCTCGAGCTTGGCCCCAAGCCGCTCCGCGCCCATGCCGCTGCTCCCTGGTCGCGCGCTGTTTGTGCCAGCGGTGCTCTTGGCCCCCTCTGTGCCGTCACCGCTCTTACCGGCATCGCCGAGCATTGTGCCTTTGAGATTTCGCATATCCTCCCCGGCGGGAGCGTTGTCGCGGTGATGGCCTGGGCCGATGGCGTCGTCGGCCTCGCTGCGCGCCCATGCCTGCGCAAGAGCAATCTGCGCGGCCCTCAGCTCGCCCAGCTTGCGGTCATGATCGGGGCCGAAGACACGGGTGCCACCCGATGCTGAGAGCTCGACCTCCTCGAGTGTAGCTTGCATCTCCGCCCATAGCGCATCCGTCCGGTCCGCGCTCCGATGGCTCTCCTGCGTCTTGATATTCGGCCGCCCCAGCGAGGGTCCGGCTACCGTGAGTGATCCATCACGCTGGTGAGTATGTGGTTGGCTTTGCCGTTGGAACGGAACACTGGTCGGACCCGGCCCAGTTATGCCCGGAATCGAGACGTGTGATGCGGATGGTGAGGGATGGAGAAAGAGAGCCGGTGGAGGGTCTCGAGTACTTCGTGTTCTCGCAAGTGATGGCGGCCCGGGGGTCGAAACATCGTCGGTGACATCCCACGCCCTATCCGAGGAAGACGAACCCGCGCCTCTCGCAGAACTGAACGGCATGTCTGCTTTGGTTGTTGAGGTGAAGCTCAGAAGCTGGGTGAGATGATGAGCGTCACTTCACCGGCCATTGATTGGAGACCCACTACAGCAAGCTGCTCGACGCACAGACCTCCCCGGCACACCGTCGCCACAGGTCCGCGCACGTGACTCGCCCCACAGCTCCTGCCCACGAAGTCTGAGAAATCTCGGGCCAGGCGAAAATTTACCCAGCCTTCAGCCCGCATCAACTCCAAGTCGTGACCATCAGACTCAAATCGGTAGGTGCCACCTCCAAACCACCAAACCCCCGCGAAACCTCCCTCTTCCTCAACACCCGGCATCCCTCTCTCCGACGAAAACCCATCGATTTCACTTCCGAAGAAAAACCCCCGACTAATCGTCGTCTCGTCTCACAGCAAACATGGCTCGTGGTCTTAACGCCGCGCGCAAGCTGCGCCTGAACCGCAAGGACCAGCGCTGGGCCGATCTGGGCTACAAGAAGCGTGCCCTGGGAACCGCCTTCAAGTCCTCTCCCTTCGGTGGCTCGTCTCACGCCAAGGGCATCGTCCTCGAGAAGGTCGGTGTCGAGGCCAAGCAGCCCAACTCCGCCATCCGGAAGTGCGTTCGTGTTCAGCTCATCAAGAACGGCAAGAAGGTCACCGCTTTCGGTAGGTCCAATACTCCCCAGGAAGAGCGCAGCGACAGCGATGGAGACTGGTGGTCATACGATTCCACGGCTGTCGGACCTCGCACGCTCGCGCCCAAACGAGAACAGCCCCGCTAACCTCTCTCCCTCCCACAGTCCCCAACGACGGTTGCCTCAACTTCGTTGACGAGAACGACGAGGTCCTCCTGGCCGGTTTCGGTCGCAAGGGCAAGGCCAAGGGTGATATCCCCGGTGTCCGCTTCAAGGTCGTCAAGGTTTCCGGTGTCGGTCTGCTCGCCCTCTGGAAGGAGAAGAAGGAGAAGCCCCGTTCGTAAACGGTTCACTACCGCGACGCCTCGCGGCAACAGCCAAAAAAATACGAATATCGTCAATGGGTCCGCATCTGTCTTGACTGGCGGGAGGATGAGGATAAAATTTCGGCAACTGGAGTTCACGCTTTGCATTGGCACGGATCATGTCACATTTGGGTCCACGGTCCTGACACTCTCGGATGGCAGAAATGGTCGATGAATGAAAGATCATGAAAAACATCCACACTACGTCTTGTCCTCTGGGTTGATATGCCGTGTGCATGCGTGGGTGCGAGCCAGTGTCGAACTTGTGCATGCCGGCTCTACCTGTCAGACCACACGTTCATGATGGGGAAAAGCCTTCGGAAGGGAAGAATGATATCCAAAGACGTTGACGCCGGGTTCCTCTTGTCTAGTAATGATACAACCCAAATGGTGAAACATAAATGGCCTCTCGTTTAGGCCTGAGCCTCGACCTCGACTTCGTTTTCTGCCTTCTCCCCACGCACATAACGCACCGCGTAATCGGCGGCCAGGCCAAGGCTGATGACGCCGCCCGTGATCCAGCAGCCGTTGATGAACCACCACCAACAGTCCTTGACGTTCTTCAGGTTGACCCTCTTGATCATAACGCCCAGCGTAACCATGGCGCCGCCACAGCTGCCGATGAAGAAAGCAGGGCCCGCACCGGCCGCGAAGCCTGCGGCGCCGAGGAGGCCGATCTGCACAGCGGCGAGGCCCGTCAGGACCTTCTTGGTGTCGGCATCGTGTTTGAGGGCGATACTCTTGATACCGGCCTTGGCATCATCCTTGATGTCCATGTGTGCGTAGATCATGTCGTACAGAATCGTCCACGCAATGTTGGACGAGTAAAGGCAAGCGGCGGCCGTCAACGCGGCGTTGTTGGCGAGCAGGTCGATGCCGAGGGCGGGAAAGCCCATAATGGCGCCCCAGGAGAACGTCAAGCCGAGAACGGCTTGCGGGTAGTAGGTGACGCGCTTCGCCAGCGGGTACGCGGTAACGAAGAGCAGGCTGGGAGTGGCGTAGAAGAAGCACTCGATCGGAAACTGGAGGAGGATGCCGAGACCTGCGAAGAGCTGGGCGCCTGTGTATACCAGGCCCTGGAACGGCGTCACCGCGCCACGAGCAATGGGTCGGAAGCGCGTCCTCCTTACGTGGGGGTCGAGGTTCCGGTCCCAGAGGTCGTTGATTGTGCATCCCGCACCTCGCATGATCAGAGCGCCGGCGAAGAAGAGGAGTGTTGTGCCGACAACGGTTCCTGGTGAGGCCATGGGCGCCGCCAATGGCGCGGCCATGAGCGTTGAGAACATGCATGGGAAGAAGAGATAGTAGGTGCCTGCAGGTTTATCGATCCGAATGAGCTCCGCGTAGGGTACCCATAGTTTTGGCAGGACAGATAAGATGCCCGTCGTTGGTGGTTTGTAGATGGCTTCATCGTCGTTTTGTTGTGATGAGTTCGAAAGTGAGATGGAGGTGGTCTGGTTGTTCGCCGAGGTGTGCAGAACGGCAGTCTGAGCAGAACGGCTTGGCCGTACAGCCACGTTGGTCTTGGGCTCTGAATAGGTCCTGATGGCAAGAGGCCGGTTCACGATGATGGGTGATAGGCATGTTCTGCGCCTGCCCTGCGCCTGGCAGAGCGCCCACCCCGGGTTTCTCGGGAGCCTCATGCCAGTCCTCAACATGGCTAATCCCTAGCTTCATAAGACCTCATGTCAGTCATATACCACTTTTCTCATCCATTGCGAGCTTACCTTGACCTCTCCGTGAGGTCTATAACGTTGTTGGCAATGGGAAAGGGCCTCATCCAGACGCGATTGACGGAAAGTAAGCTCAGCCTCACCAGGGTTGATGATGATGATGAGACAGCGTCGACCCTCGGAGCTTAATTCGAACCAACATTTTTCGAGAGTGGGGGGCAATCCCTTCGAATTGGAACCGCAGGGGTGGGAAGGCACCCAAGGCAGCCAGCCCGTCCCGCGAATCGCCACGCTGACCAATGACTTCCAGCCTTTGCGATGTCCACTGCGGTTCGATGTAACGGTGCCTTGCCACTAAGGCGCGTCCTGGCATTGGCCTTTCAGCCGCGGCAAGTGCCCCATCCACTAGAGCAGGTCAGTTCGGTCGCTCTTCCGCCTGCCAACGCGGCGCGACGGGATTTCCAACCTCCAAACCAAACCCAATACAACTCTGTCGCAATCCACGTTGCTGCCTCAGCACCCATCGCAACCCATCAGCAAGCGCGCCTTCGTACATTTTGTCTTCTTCAGAATCGACTCGAAGCTATTTTGCGTTCCCATGAAGCCGTTAAGCGGCACGGCGATGTCGTGATCCGAGTCAATATTATCACAGAACGCGTTCGAGCCCCGCCAAGATGCCGACCTCCCTCCACCCCCAGGCCAAGTTCGACCCGATACCCCCGGACCTGGACCTCTACGGTCTGGTGGACCGGTGCCAGAATTTCGAATGGGTTCTTCGTATCTCAACCCACCAGATCCGCAACCTCGGCCCCGAAGAGTTCGAGAAACTCGTCCTACTGCACGTTGTCAACGGTGGCAAACCTCTGGTCATTGAGGGATGGGATGAAGTCCTCAGCCCCAGCCTCTTCAGCGGCAGCTGGCTGGAGTCTACCTATGACAAGAAACGTGAGCACAGTCCCTGCCTGCTCCTCCATTATGCCTTCTGACTGGAGCCCCGAACAGAGGAGGACGTCAGGGACATCAACGGCCAGACGGAAATTCCGATGACCACCGGCCACTACCTCCGATCGATGAAGCAGCTCACCAACCAATGGACCCCGAGCAACTACCGCGACGAGCGCCGCCAGAGACTCTACCTCAAGGACATCGACTGTCCCCCCGAATGGCACGATGCCCTGCAAAAAGTTATCCCGCCGAGTCTGTTCTACCTCAACGAGAACGTCACCGACAGGGGCGGCGGCGACAGGCGCAACACCGATATCTTCGGCGGTGCCGCCCAAGCGTCAGCTGCCTCGGCTGGTGACCTCATGTCCAGCCTCCCCCCGGAGATGAGGGCACAAAACCTCATGTGTTACATCGGACACGAGGGGACGTATACGCCAGCACATAGGGAGATGTGCGCCAGTCTGGGCCAGAACATTATGGTGGAAGCCTCTGGCGACGAGAACGGCGAAAAGACGGGCAGCTCCATCTGGTTCATGACCGAGACAAAGGATCGCGAGGTCGTGCGCGAGTACTTCCTCTCCATGCTCGGCCACGACGTCGAGATTGAGAAGCACTTTGCTCAGGTGAACGCCTGGAAGAAGGCCACCTTCCCCGTATACATTGTCGACCAGCGGCCCGGCGATTTCATCCTCATCCCGCCACTGGCCCCCCACCAGGTGTGGAACAGGGGCACTCGCACCATGAAGGTCGCCTGGAATCGCACCACGCCCGAGACACTCGACCTCGCCATCCACGAGGCCCTCCCCAAAGCTCGTCTTGTCTGCCGTGATGAGCAGTACAAGAACAAGGCCCTGATCTACTACACCCTCCAGAAGTATCATCGCCTGATGCAGGATGCCGAGGAGAAGAACGACATGAGCCTGGTTGGCTTCGCTGGCTTCGGCCAGGACCTGTTCCGTTCCTCACCACGTTTTAAGCAACTGGCCGGCGACTTCAGGAGGCTGTTTGATCTCTTCACCGAGATTTTGACTGACGAGATGTTCGCCACAAAGGAGAAGAACGTTGAGTTTGTCGAGTTCGACTCGTGCGTCATCTGCTCGTACTGCAGATCCAACATCTTCAACCGCTTCCTGACATGCAAAAATTGCGTCAGGACGCTCGTCGGCGGTGACGAGGACGCCTACGATGTCTGTCTCGAGTGCTACGCCATGGGTCGATCTTGCATGTGCCAGTCGCACCTCACCTGGTGCGAGCAATTCAAGTGGTCCGATCTCGTGGACAACTATGAGGCGTGGCGCATCATGGTTATCAAGAATGATGGCTTCGTCGACATGGACCTGTCTCCGCCACCCCTCGAGCTCGCGAGGACGCGCAGGGACAAGAAGTCAACCGCCCAAGTCTGCCAGGAAGCCCTAACGCGCCGCCCCTTCAAGGACCTGACAAAGGTTGACGAGGAGAAGGAGGACAAGGCCGCTTCCGACTCTGATCCCGCGCCCGAGCTGGACGACGAGGGCCGGCCGAAGAAAAAGAAGAAGAAGTACAGACGCAAGCGCAAGGAGGGCGAGCTGCGCCGATGCCATGTTTGCTGCCACAAGGACTATCAGTATCGTGTCCAGGAATGCACCAACCCGGCATGCAAAGAGGCATACTGCTATGGTGTGCTCTACCGCGCCTTCGACATGATGCCGCAGGCTGTCCTCGAAGACGAGAACTGGCTGTGTCCAAAGTGTCTTGGTATCTGCAACTGCGGCGCCTGCCGTCGTATGGGACTCGGTGAGCCCTACATGCCCAAGAACACGCTGTTGGGCCACGACACCAAGGCCATCGCCGATGACCGGAGTGTCGAGCTTCTGGTGGACTTCCGCGTGCACAACCTCAATTGGCTCAAAGCCATGGGCGAGGAGAGCAGGAACACCAACAGCAAGCGCATGCAGGACCTGCGACAGAAGGCGGACGTCGCCAAGGCTCAAGACGAGGCCGGCCAGGCCACGCAGGATGCCATTGTCAGCGTCAACAACGGAGCTGACGGAAGCCAACAACCCAGCCATGAGCACATGAACGGCTACGGCGACCAGAGCCACCTCTTCCAAGGAGACGTCGATCCCTCCCTCATTCCAGATGGCGAGCACGAACAGGACGCGCACCATGACCAGTTCGAGCCTCACCCAATGGATGTGACCGACGGCGACATGACGAACAACTTCGGCGATGATTCCGCGTACCCCGATCCCTTGATGGGCGGCCAACGCATGCTCGGCATGGGCTACTACGACCAGGACAACGGCCCCGACCAGATTCTCTTCGACCCCTTCCAAATGCCCACAGCCGATGCCATGCTCTTCGACGAAGAGGCAGAGGTCGTCAAGAAGGCGCTGCGGGCCCAGAAGAGGAAGGCGAAGCAGCAGAACGACGATGACCCTGACTTCTATGGCCCAAAAAGCCAAGTTAGGAAGAAGAAGCGCGATGCTGTCGACCTGACTTCTGTCGATCCAGCTTTGATGGGCAGTGTCGAGCCGCAGGGCGACGCGTCTGGCGTCGGTACCGGCACGCCCGACGAGGAAACAGGGCCCACGGCACAGCTGGCTGGCGAGGCCCAGCAGCACGTCGCCCACCAGGCCCATCTGGTGAACGTCCCGGAGCTGCGACATGCTCGGCCCCGAAAGTCATACGCCGAGGCGGACGAGATGATGATTGACGAGCCGGAAGACCTCCTCCCCGCCTGGGACACTGCCGGCAACCGCAAGCCGCGGGCACCGAAGCCGCACGTTGACCCAGTCCTGGGTGACGAAGCGCCACCCGATCCTCTGAGCGAGGCATCTGATGCCGTCCGGGCACTTCTGACTCAGGGTCTCGCCGCCGGCACAGATGGCGAGACCGTTACCCCGAGACGGAGGGGACGGCCTCGCAGGTCTGAGATGACAGGCACCCCGTCGACAGAGCCATCCGCAGCCCCTGGAGGACCTTCCGCCGCCGATGTTGCTGCTGAACGGCGGGCTGCCAGGGCGAACCGTCGGTCGACCTTGTCTGCCGTTGAAACAGCGGCAACCGATGACGAAGAGATGGGCGATGAGCGTTCACGGGTACTGGCCGAGATCGAGGCTGGTCACGATGAGGTTTTTGGAGAGACGGCACCGGCAGTGCCCAGACGTCGCGGCCGCCCTCCCAAGATAAGGCCCCCACCTGTCGAGGGCGAAGAAGAGGCGCCTCGCCCCATGTCCATGGCCGAGCGCATGGCAGCCCGCGGGAAGAAGTTCAAGATGGGCTCCACCGGCACTAGAGGTGCTCGCAAATCCCGAGGCGGCTTTCATTCTGGAAGTCGCCCGAGCACGCCGTCAACAGCTGCTGCGGAAGGGACTGGGGCAGCATCTCCGACAGTCGCTACAACGGAGGCTGCGCAGCAGGCTACACAGGATGCTGCGTCCAGTCGTGGGGGCACCTCAGAGCCCCCAGTGTCGACCAAGGAGAAGAGCAACCCACCGGACGCGGACGACGAAGTCTTCCAGTTTGACGATGTGCCTGACTCGCCATCAGCATCGGAAGCTGAGGCTACGCCAAAGCCTGCACGACAGCGGACCCGCGAGCCAACCGTTGTCCGCCTTGGCGGCACTGGCTCTGCATCGGGGTCTGACTTTGAGGGAGAAGATGACGACGACAGGCAGCCCACCTTTGACGGCCAGTCGGGATCCGGGAGTGAAGACAGCGATAGCAGCGACGCTTCGGACATTTACAACGAGCCTAGCCAGCGTGCCCAGTCGAGCAGGGGTCGTGGAAGCATGAGGGGTCGACCGAGGGGTCGCGGGCGTGGCCGTGGTCGTCCTCGTGGCCGCCCAAGGGGGTCGTGAGTTATGGACATGTGATGGAAGATCAAGTCAGCAGGGGGCGTATAGGTTGATTTGTCAGTTTACGCGGTTATGGGAATAGCGATTTTTAGGCAGGAAATGACATGACGAGAATGCAGGAGCCTTTTCAAGCAGACATGCTGGATACTTCTTTCGCAGCAAGTGAAACGGTATCATTTGATGAATCTACAATAATCCTCTTTTGTTCGCATGTACACCAAATCCCACAAGTCCATCCATTACCCTGCGTATCCCCTTCTTACACACAAACCTGCCAGTAAATTACTCAGCCGCGGCGCGGGCGAGGGCCTCGTGCAGCGTGGGCGGCAGCCTGTAGCGCAGTTGGGAGGTGTAGGTGGTGAGATCGAGGACCATCTGGCGCATCTGGTCAATGATGAGGCGGCGGGTGCCCTCGTTGCCGGAGAAGGCACCGGTAGAGAGGGCATCACGCTGGCGGGTGCAGGCGAGAATGGTCCACATGAGCAGGTTGGGGACGTTGATGGCGACGGGCTGGGAGAGGCCGGGGAACTTGGCGGCGTAGGCGCGGATGATGGCAGGGTCGCCGCCGGCCTCGAGGGGGAGGATATCGAGGGAGCGAATTTTCTGGACAGGTTAGCGGGATGAAAAAAGCAGAGTAGAGGGGAAGTAAGACGTACATCAAGACACTGTGCCCACTGGCCCGCCTCAACGAGGGACTTGATGGTGCTCATGCCGAGTAAGACACCGCAGGCGACCTTGTTCTGGTCCTGGATCTTGCGGTGGAACATGGCATCGCGCTCGTACATGGACATCATAGTCCGAGCGAGCTCGACAGGGTCGTCGATGGAAGCCAGGCTTAGGCTGCTGCCGGGCTGGGCATCGTTGGCAGCACGGGGCTTGATAGGCATGAGCTTGAGGGGATCCTGGCCAATGTCGATGGAGATGGCCTCGCTAAGGGCACGGCTGACAATGGCCACGACCGTATCGTACTCGCCGGCAAGATGGTACAGAAGAACAGCATCGGTGGTGCGACCGTTTTCTTCGGCGAAGCTGGCGGCCTGCACGGTGACCGTGTTGATAAAGTCGCTCTCCTCGTCGAGGCCGATGAGCGGGCCACGCTCCTCAATGACACCGCGGAGGCGCTGGCCATCGGGCCGGATGTCACCGATGAGGCGGCTGTACTCGCGCGACTCGAGGACGAGCTCGCGCAGGGCCTCCCAGCAGAGACTGGCGTTGCGACGGCCAGCCTCGCCGGGCATGTCCATGTTGAGGCAGATGAGGGCCAGGTAGTCGACGGCCGAGACGACATCGGCGGCACGGAAGTCGCGCGTGTAGTAGCCCAGCATACGGCCAAAGTTGATCTGCACGAGATCCTTCGAGTTGAGGCTGCGCAGGTCGTTGCCGGCGGTGAGGGGATCCGAGGGCCGCAGCAGACCATAGTAGTCGAGGGCGATGGCGAAGTGCACGGCATCGACGTAGGAAAAGGGGTACAGGTAGGCAATGGCCTCCTCGAACATGCCCGACAGCACTTGCAAGTAGAAGAACATGCCGAAGCTGCCGCTGTTGTCGTCGGAGCTGGCCTTGGGAAAGTGCTTGGCACCGATCTCCTTGATGCTCGACTGGACCTCGGAAAGGCCGTAGGCCTCGCTTGCGACCTCAACGGAGCGGTCACCCTCGCGGGCGAGGTTGAACTGCAGCCAGATCCAGTCGTTGATGTCTGTGTTGAGGCCGTCGAGGTTGCGGTTGTTCAGGTCACAGCGGCCAATGATCTTGTAGCATGCCATGCGGAAGGGGTCGATGGAGTTCTCTGGCGCGTTACGCACGCGCTGGATGTACTCTGAGTTGCAGCGATCCTGCAAACTGCGCTTGAGGCGACGATCATCGCTCGACGCGTAGCTGTTGAGGTAGGCCTGGAAGGTGCGGTCGAAGGTGCGCAGCTGGGGAGCCTGGTCGTTGACGTACTTTGCGGCGTCATCGACGTTGCCCGACCTGAGCAGGTAGAAGATGATGGCCCAGACGTACTCGCCCTTGATCAGCTGGAGCTCCGTGTTGTCCGGCACCAGATCCTTGCGCGCTGCCCGCAGCCGAATGTAGGCCTTGACCTTACTGACAATGTCGGGGCGGCCGCCGAGGTTGGCCTCATGCGGGTACTTTGAGATAAGTGCCTCCATCTCCTTGAGGAACTGGCGCTCCAGGAAGGTGTTGGCGCCGCTGAGCAGCTGTTTGCGCATGCTAATGGCGTTGGCCGAGTTGGGCGCGTCATCCAGGTACTTGAGCGCATACTGCCGCTCCTTGGCTGTCGCTCCATCGATGGTCGTGTCTGCCGTAGGGTCCTCGCCGACGATCTGCCGGACGGCATGGTACGCCTCGACGATGTGAGGTGAATGGGGGTCGAGAGACTTCTTCTCGACACCGGCGAGCTCTGAGAGAATGGGGTAGGGGTGAGAGATGAGGCGGGCCGAGTTGAGGCTGCGGATCTTCTCGGCCAGCTTGGTCTGCTTCTCGCGCACCGACCTGTCGCTGGAGCCATGGCCACCGGCGAAGGAGCCCTTGCTATCCGTAGCCCTCTCGACGTCGGCAAACTCGGACTGGTGCGTTCCGATCTTGCTGGGTGTGCCGATGACGGAGCGCTGCAGGTTAGACTTGCCAAAGACGCTCTGTCTACCGGTACGCGCGCCAGCCTGTGTGTTCTTGCTCCTCCTGGAACGACCGAAGCCACCCTGGGCCTCTCTGCTGGGGGTTCCAGCGCCAGGCCCATCATCACGGGCCTTGATGCCGAAGTGCTCGTAGATGCGCTTGCGCTGGGCCTCCCACTCCTGCGTCACGTTGTCCTCCAGGAAGCTGTCAAAGTCTCTGGCAGAGCGGTCGAGGCCATCGGCGATCATGCTGAGGGTGGTCTTGGACTGCAAGTTGGCGAGGTAGGTCTCGACGTCGATCTCGTTGGACGAATATCCTGACGGCTTCTCGACGCGTCCCATCTGCAGGTCGAGGGATCCAAGATCGCGGGCGGCAGTAGTAGGGTCGACGCCGGAGCCGGCGAGGAGGTAGTGGGCGCGTCCATCGATGGGCTTGTCCTGCGGCCTGGCACCGAGCTTCCTCAGACGCTGGTGGAGGTCGTTGAGGCCCAGCTGCAGGCTCGGCAGATCCTCCATCGACCCGTCCGCCGCTCCATCCTTCTTGGACTTGGCGAAGAGGCTGTCGAAGTAGGCCCCAGACGGCTGCGATGGCTGCGCTTGGGACTGGGCATTCTGGCCCTGTGCCGCGTTGCTCTGGCCGAGACCAAGACCGAGGCTGGGGGCAGTGTTGGTCGCTGAGGGCTGGCCGAAAAGGCTGCTCCCTGGCTGATGTTGAGCTGGCGCCGCCGGCTTTCCGAAGAGTCCTCCACCTCCGCCGAGTGTTGATGTCTGTTGACCGCCTCCAAAGAGACCACCACTGCTGGGGGCGGCAGCCGGCTGGGAAGCTTGCTGTCCTCCAAAGAGTCCTCCAGTGCTGGCGGGCTGAGCTGTCTGCTGTCCTCCGAAAAGACCTCCGGTTGCCGGTGCGGCCTGTTGAGTCTGCTGGGGAGCTGGGGAGCCGAAGAGACTGGGCTTGGCCTGTTGAGTCTGCGTCTGGCCGCCGAACAAGCCACCGGTCGCGGGTTGCGGCGTCGTCGTTGCGGAGCCAAAAAGGCCACCTGAAGGAGCGGCAGCGGTCTGTGGCTTCGCCTGTCCAAACAGTCCTCCACCACTCTGCGGCGTTGTTGTTTGTTGCTGCTGTCCAAACAGGCCGCCGCCTGTGCTGGCGCCCTGGCCGAAGAGAGACATGGTCGGGGATCTCTACTGCATCAATCGGGGTCGGGAGATGATGCGCCGTTATCCGAATTTTCGAACCGATTCCTTGCAATCGAAATATTGAGGGAGCGGGGAGTGTTGACGCGCTTTTGTCGGGAGGAGGAGGAGGCGCGTCGTAACTGCAGAGTCGAAACTGAAAATTGAAGCTTCGCCTTTCAGTGTTGGAGATGCTGGAGCTGCTGTTTGCCCCACATGTTTTGGCGGTAGGGAAGGTGCACTCACTTGGCACCCGGTCAAGTGTTTGGTCCAGGAGCCCAGGCAACGAAAGGCAGTGTGGCTCGTGCACGCAAGCCACTCACCAACTTTGGTCCTGAAGTCTATGTCGCAACATGTTTTCGCAAGCACACTCCATGGTTTACCTGCTGCCTTCTCATGTTCGGGAAATATGGCATGAAGGATGATTATAAATTTCGGAGCTGTGCCATGGCAATAAGTTCTCTGCTAGCAGCGACGACAACAAACCACCAGAGAGCCAAAGGAACAAAAAGGTTGTTCCCCTCAACCGGAATCGAGCCGGTGACCTTCAGATGAAAGAGATAAACAATTACAGTCCAACGTGATAGCCAACTACACCATGAGGGGTTTTGATGGAGATGAGGAGATGTGCATGGGTCTATGTCGGGCTCTGACTGGCGGGGTGGCAGCCTCATGTCAGAAGTGTGGCCCCAGACTCCACTCGGCACTGTGGTGGCTTCAACGATGTTGCAGAGTGAATGGACTGTAGGACGGTCGACAGATGTGTACCTGATTTTCATCTTCAGCAATGAGCTATTGATTACTGGGCACAGTTAAGATAAACCAAATGGTGACGGGCAAGGTCCGGTTGTTGTTTTGTTGGAGATTTTGATCATCACAATGAAACTGTCAAACACTCTTTGTCGACAAGCACTGGGGATGATCGAGATGAGCCAAGGCACTGAAAGGAGAAGATAACTACTGCAAAAATCAAGTATGCTGGATTTTGATATACATTTACCTCGCTCGGGACCCTAGTTAGTGAAGTGAGGGTGGCGTGCTGTTGATCAAGACATTGCCAGCCTACATCACTGTCCAGACATCTACGACCATGGTGAGCAAACTGTGGATCATGCCGACATTCGTTCGAGAAGACCACTCAAACCCCTCTAACTGGCTTGTCACACGTTTCCCTCCACCTGTCGTCAATTAAATCCGAGTGCGGCCCTCAAAGATGTTGACTGTCTCGAGCTAGTCCCCGTGGAACACCGAGGAACCTGCAGTCTTGTCCAATGTCCCGTAGAACTGAGCATGTAGTCTCGTGCTCGTGCCTGAATTTCCATCTCGAAGCTACTGGCTTCTCGGATGCCCCTGTCACGTTGGAGACACTAGATTGCACCTTCAGAGACCACGAACACATTCACTCATCACAGCGGTGGCGCAAATGTCCATCCAACTCCAGGCTCTTTTGGGTGATTGGTGACAGTGGTACATACAAGGCGTCAAGGTAGGGTTCATCTAATCGGTACATAGTTTATCCTCGCCCCATCCGCCCAGGGGAGAGTCCTCCCGTGCCGCCCTGGAGCGACGGCGAATCCCCATACTCCGCCACTCCGTGTCCGCGAGGGTTGCGGCCGAAGCCCGTTCATGACGGGCTCGGCGGCCGGGATATGTGCCCTCAGAAGACGACGCGTCGCGCGTCCGTCGACGGAAGCCGTTTTAGCTCCGTCGACGCGTGCCACGTTGCCGCGGGACTTTTAGTTGGAGCCGGTGATGCGGCTGAGGATGGCCGAGGGGCCGCCCTTGCGCTGGTTGTCGAAGATATCCAGCATGTTCTTCCAGACCTGGCCGGGCTGCTGCGAGGCGTCAATGGCCTTCCAGATACCGGTCTTCTGGTAGTAGGTGACGACGGGCGAGGTCTGGGCGTGGTAGGTCAACAGGCGCTTCTTCAGAGCCTCGGCGTTGTCGTCGCTGCGCTGGATGAGCGGCTCGCCCGTAACGTCGTCCTTCATGTAGTCCTTGGGAGGGTTGAAGGTGCTGTGGTAGGAGCGGCCCGACGCGGGGTGGACAAGACGTCCAGTGATACGGGCAACGAGCAGAGAGTCGTCGATCTGGAGCTCGACGGCGTGCTGGAGCTTCTTGTTGCGCTCGGCCAGCATCTCGTCGAGACGCTCAGCCTGAACGACGGTGCGGGGGAAGCCATCGAGGATGAAGCTGCAGGAAGAGTTGTCAGTAGACTGTCGACGCGGAACAAGCGCAATTTAGGGCAAATGCTCACCCTCCCTTGCACTCCTTGTTGTTGTCCAGCTCCTCCTTGATCATGCCAATGACAATCTCGTCGCTGACGAGGCCGCCGGCGTCCATGATCTTCTTGGCCTCCCGACCGAGGGGGGTCTTCTTCGCGACCTGCGACCGCAGCATGTCGCCGGTAGCCTGCGCAAAGATGTCAGCAAGAGTGTTCCCCGGCGTGCACTCTGGCCATAGAAGGTCCATGTGTCCAATTGACATACCAGGTGGCAGCAGGAGAACTTCTCCTTAATCTTGGGAGCTTGTGTGCCCTTGCCTGTGACGCGCGAGCGTGAATTAGCAACGGCACCCGCAACAACGCGCACGAAACACCAATTGGGAGGCCGTACCGGCACCAGGAGGACCCATGAGGATCATGCGAACCTCCTCGGAGCTCTTTGTTGTGGTGCCAAACGACTTCTGCTCGAGCTGCTTGATCCGCGACTCGAGGCCCTCGACGACGCCGGTCAACCGCTTGACTTCTTCCTCAATGATACCCATTGTTGCTAGCTTTTGGGGGTTTGACGGGTCGGACCGGAGCAGACAGGACAAGAGTCTGTAGGGCTTGACGTGGAGGTTGAGGAGGGTATAGGGGAGGGTGGTTGTGGCAGGAGAGACGTCGACGAGGGACGGTGGAAGCTTCTCGGGTATTGGGAAAAATACTCGGGGGTAGCAAGGTAACGAAACCAGGATCGCAGAGGTTCAACAAGTTGTTAACAGCCGGAGCTACCACACTGGGGGGAGGAGGACGGACGGGGCGGCCAGCGACAAAGCGCGCCCAAGCCCCGGCCGACGGGGACCTCAGATTTGGACGCCGTGATTGGGTCAGCAGCCATGCGACAGCGCAAGCATGTGGGGCAGAAGGGCCTTGCTCGGTTGTGAGCGCTAGCGCCACCTGGAAATGCCTCCATATTTCCGCCGTCAATCGTTCCGTTACAGCGCTCTGTCCGCTATTGGTGCGCGCTGGGGCGCTGGCCGGGTTGGCAGCGCCGAGGTTCGGCCAGCGACGTTTCACGCAGGGAAAAGCCCCGGCACATCGGTCGGCGACCGGATAAGTGCAGGATGAGGTCATTCAGAGGTGCAGCTTTCACGTGCGCCTTCTCTCAGCATTTGCAGAGGAAGCGGTCGGCTGGAGCTTTCGGTTGCAGCCAGGCTGAAGGATGAAATGGCATTCTACCCCCCACCAAGTTTCTTCCATTGAAATACGTGGACCCTGCGACTAGAGACTGGAAATCGCGTTTGTTCCGGGATAGGAAAAAGCCGATCGCGATTATGTCAGCAAAACCAAACCGTATCTTATCTCCATGTGATTTGGCGTGTCCGTCCCTCACTGGCCGTCGGCGCTAGGCCCGATCCAAGCTGAGGTACCTTGCCTGCAGCTGGCCGTCGCAGAGGCAGCATCGAGAGGTACGACAACACCTTGACCACGCAAAGACAATCGCAGCACTTTCCACCCCAACCTCACCGCTCAACCGTATAAACTCTTTCCCCATCTGCCAACAGACCCCGAACCTGCCGAATCATCACAACCATGCCTGCCACCACAGCAGAAACGCTGTCCCTTGTGACGCGGAACGTCACCGTCGCCCCGCTCGTCCTGCTCTCCGCCGTGGACCACTACAACAGAACAGTCTTCAAGGGCTCCAAGAGGAGAGTCGTGGGTGTCCTGCTCGGCTCCAACGATGGCAAGGATGTGCGCGTGTCCAACAGCTTCGCAGGTAGGTTGTTGCAGGTGGACGCCATGACCGCCACCAGGCTGACAAACAGATAGTGCCTTTCGAGGAGGACGAGAAGGACCCCTCAGTGTGGTTCCTGGATCACAACTACGTCGAGGGCATGAACGACATGTTCAAGAAGGTTAACGCACGGGAGAAGCTGATCGGCTGGTACCACTCTGGCCCCAAGCTGCGCGCCTCCGACCTCGAGATCAACGAGCTGTTCAAGCGTTACACACCAAACCCCCTCCTCGTCATCATCGACGTGCAGCCCAAGGAGTCGGGCGTGCCCACAGATGCATACTTTGCGATTGAGGAGATCAAGGACGTACGTGCTCTGTGGCTGGCCCTCGATGGCGGAGCATACTGCTGACTATGCCCAGGACGGAACCACGACATCGAGGACCTTTGTCCACACCCCCTCCGTGATCGAGGCCGAAGAGGCCGAAGAGATTGGTGTCGAGCACCTTCTCCGAGATATCCGTGACGTCGCCGTTGGCACGCTGTCGACCCGGATAACGAACCAGCTCCAGTCACTGCAGGGCCTGCACCTGCGCCTCCGCGACATTGGCGCATACCTCCAGAAAGTCCTCGACGGCTCGCTGCCGATCAACCACGCCATACTCGGCAACCTGCAAGACGTCTTCAACCTGTTGCCCAATCTCTCGACGCCCAAGGGCGGCGCCGATGGTGCTGTTGCCAAGCCTTCGGGCGGCGACCTGGGCTACGCCATGAGCACCAAGACCAACGACCAGCTCATGGCCATTTACCTCAGCAGTCTGATCCGTGCCATCACGGCCTTCCACGACCTGATCGAGAACAAGATCCAGAACCGCCAGCAACAGGAAGACAAGGAGGCGAAGAAGGACGAGGCCTCGGCCAACGGCAAGGACGAGAAGAAGGACGGCGCATCCAACGGTGTCGGCGCTGACGGCAAGGAGAGCGCCGCAGACAAGGACAAGGAGTCGAAGGAGAAGAAGAAGTAGAGGGGCTCGGTATGAGGCTGCCACCGAGACGAGGACGGCAACATACCATAGCTTCATGCCAGAGAGGCGACCAGTTATGAAAATGCGTGCTCGATCGGAAATAGACGAGACGGGACTCATGGTCCCGCATGACATGACAGACAACGCACCAGGCACGGCGTCCGGGGCTAGGATGGGGCGCAGGGCTGCCCGCAGAACCCGAGCCATGTATTGTACAACGTAGCATATCTGAGATGGCCAAGGCCTGCTCCTCGACTCTGGATCCCAGCTGTGATGTCGCTATCGACCATCTCATGTGTCTGCCAAGAGACCAACCATCTCCTCTCTACCAGCCCTCCGCGTGACGACATGGTCTCCTAGCACTGCTCCCCATCTTTCCGCCAGCAGACATGCCAACAGATGCTTGCAGCACGGCACGCCCCCGGCTTCACGCCCATCGAAGCTCAGCCCACCAAATTCCAACTCAAGGCCCTGCGTATCGTCATCGCAGAGCCCGTCCACGTCCGTCGCGGGGATGATAGAGCCTCCCCTCCCAGCGGCAGGAAACGCCTCAAAGGCAAAGTTGGCGCAGGAGCAGTTCCATGACTCCAGGCGGACGACGTAGGGAGCTATGGCGGAGAAGGCGTTGAAGGTTTTGCGGGAAGATGAGGCGGCGGAGCGGACGAGATAGAAGGAGGGCTTGGCACCTTCGTCTTGCTCCTCCGGGAGCACGCTGACGACGAGGGAGCGGTCGAGGAGGTCGAGCGCGGGGAGAAGCAAGGCCGGAAAGAGGACGTGGAGGGTCGTGAGGAGAGGGCGTGCCGAGGGAGGGAGGTGTCTGAGCGGGTTTGGTGGGTTGAACTGGGCGTCGTCGTCGACGGGGACAGTTTGGATGTCGGCGATGGAGTCGATGAGTGAGGTGAGGAAATGGCGGGGTGATGGGAGGGGTGCGGTCATGTTGGTGGGGACGCCTTGCTTACGCGTGAGAAGGCGAGGAGCGATGCGTCATGGTCTCTGCTTGACCCTTTGTGAAGGACAAGTGTTTGGAGGTTGTTTGGGTTGGAGTATGTTTGTGTTTGGAGTGAGTTGGATGCGAAGTGGTGATGTTCCGAAATGGTGGGATGCGCCTGGGATGACTGACCTTGTCATCACTCACCCGCGGGCACTAACTGTCGCCTAGTTTAACGGCTTCAACAGAAAATCAACTTTGAATACATCCCTGATGACTTTTGTTTGAACATATTAAATTGTTTTTGTGTTCATGTCGTCTACATGTCGCGGCGGGCGATTCCCCGCCTAGATTCTAATGGTGTTACAGCAGCAAACAGAAACATTTCATACATGACCCCTTAAACCCACTCCTTGGGTGTCCGCAGTACGTCCACCAGGCGCTGCTCCCTGCTCCCCGGCTCAGGCTCGTGCATGTACTTCCACGAGGCGGTCAGGGGTAGACTCATGAGAATGCTCTCAACGCGCGAGCCGGGGGTGTTGAGGCCAAAGGCGGTGCCGCGGTCGTGGACGAGGTTAAACTCGACATACTTGCCGCGGCGAATCTGCTGCCAGTCCTTCTCGGCCTCGTTGAACGGCATGTCCTTGCGGCGCTCGAGGATGGGGATGTAGGAGGGCAGGAAAGCGCGCAGGCAGTCCTGGACAAAGGCAAATGTGTTCTCCTTGTCCTTCTCGGTGTGGTCGAGATCATCGAAGAAGATGCCGCCGATGCCGCGGGACTCGTTGCGGTGCTTGTTGTAGAAGTACTCGTCACACCACTTCTTGAAGCGCGGGTAGTAGCCCTTGTCGTGCGCGTCGCAGGCGTCCTTGATGGTCTTGTGGAAGTGCACGGCGTCCTCATCGAAGAGGTATGAGGGCGTCAGGTCGCAACCGCCACCGAACCACCACGCCTGCGAGGTGCCGTCGGGGTTGGACGTCTCAAAGTAGCGGTAGTTGAGGTGAACTGTCGGGGCCATGGGGTTCTTGGGATGCAGGACCATGCTAAGACCGGTGGCGAAGAAGGGCAGCGAGGTCGTGCTCTCGTCGATATCCATGTTCTTGTGGTTGGCGCGCATCTTCTCAATGGCAGGCCTGGGCAGGGTGCCGTAGACGACGCTGACGCCGAGGCCGGCCTTTTCAAAGACGTTGCCGTCCTGGAGCACGCAGGTGATGCCGCCGCCGCCTTCGGCGCGCTGCCACTCGTCCCTGCGGAAGCGCTTGCCGTCGACACGCTCGAGCTCGGCAACGATGGCCAGCTGCTGCTCCTTGATGAACTTTTCCATGCGCAGGCGCATTGGGGAGTCGAGTGTAATTTCGGACTCGCGCTTCGCCAGCGCATCCATCTCGGCGAGCGTGGGGGGGTCGAGGAGGACGGGGTCGGAGACGGCCTGGTGGAGAGAAGCGGCGGGTCAGCACGGAGGCCGGGGCGACAGACCGGGGAGGGTTGCGGCGGCGTGGGGACGTACCATGTTGTATGCGACGGTACCGGCAAGGCCAAGGGCCACTGCAGATATTAAGGTATAGTTGGGAGTGTACGGAAGCTTCCGGGGCGCGGAGGTTGACGAGGAGAAGCGGGCACCTTGACGGAGGAGGGAGAGACGGGTCGTAGAACGGGCAGACAGCTGCGTCAACAGCTTCTGCCCACTGCCTCGAACGACCATCGCGGGGTTGATATAAATACAGGCGGCAAGAAGCGAAGGGGGCGCCGAATGGCAAGAACCGACAGAAAAAGCCGGCCGAGTCGGTGGTGTACAGGCAGGGTCGGTTGGCAAGGATTGGACAAGGGGATCGAACGATGTTGCTACGCAGACAACATAAGACCACTTTCTGAAGAATTGGGAGGACGGGCTCGGCCGCCGAGGGAGTGAAAGGGGGTGAAAAAGAGAGGTGTTGCGGTTTGCGGCGGAGGGGCCAGTCAGGTCAGTCGCAATCGTAAGAATCGAATGTTCGCAGGATCGAAAGAGGGAGCTTCTGGAGCTGGCGACGGGCGTGGCATCGGCAAATCGTGGCCTGCTGCTGGGACCTGCACCTTGGGAAATCTGGGCCTGGGGGACGACCCCTGGACGGTCGGAGGGACGGGGCTAAATCGGCCGATTGCCAGGGGGCCGGCCATCGGACGGCACTCGAAAAGTCACCCCACTGAAGGCGGTGAGGGGGATAGAAGTGGCAGAATTGCGGCATCTCAGGAAGGTGGTGAGATAATGTAAGCACCGTGTCTATCATTGGATTGGCACTGTCTTTTGCACCGTATTCCCTCTGACACATCCGGCCACGACATGGTCCCGGGTGCCTTGCCTTAGTGCCGAGGCCGCCGTCGCCCGGAAGCGCAGGGAATTGTGAGAGCTCAGGTCGTGACAGGGCAGATACAGCCCCCGCGTCGTTTTCCCTGGCCGTTTGCCTCTTGTTCCGTGCAAGCGCCTGCAACAGGCAGAACTGCTGACTCCCTGGCATGTCAGGTGCCTTCCCGTTGCCAGTGTGATTCCCCCGCCCCATGCCCAATCCGGCTAGGCGACCAGATTAGTCACCTCTAATCGCCCCGCGATTGCCTTCTGTCGGGCGTGTGCCAGTGACACCCGCGCACCGCCGTGACTGCCTGACGCCTTCACCCACCTTAGCAATCAGGCGGGGCGAGTGACCGCCTGCCGTCCCACCTCCAGCTCCCCCCAAGGCGTCAGCCTGTGGCTCCTCCCCAAACACCTCCATCACCGTCACCTCTTCGCCGCCTGAAACCCTCCCTTCTACATCACCGCCACCTCATCTTCCCAACTTCGCGCGACATCTACTGCTCCCCCAACGCGACACAAGAAGACAGATTTCTGCAACTCCGTCCCGCGCATCCATCCACAAACAACAACACACCGAACCAGCACCCTCCGCCACGATGCGATCCAAGTTCAAGGACGACCACCCCTTTGAGAAGCGTAAGGCCGAGGCTGAGCGCATCCGACAAAAGTATTCCGACCGAATTCCCGTACGTATCTCCCTCTCAAAACTCACCTCCCCCGTCGAGATCGTCCAGACCCCGTCGGCGGACTTGGACATTCGTCACCGCCCGAGGGGTGCCTTGCGCTGCCTGCGCCCGCTTCCCCGCCTCGCCCATCCCCAGCAACGAGTATGAGTCTAACGATCGTTTTCCTCCAGGTCATCTGCGAGAAGGATGATAAGAGCGACATTGCTTCGATCGACAAGAAAAAGTACCTCGTCCCTGCCGACCTTACTGTCGGCCAGTTCGTCTATGTCATTCGCAAGCGGATCAAGCTCTCGCCCGAGAAGGCCATTTTCATCTACACCCAGGATGTCATGCCTATGACCGCTGCTCTCATGCAAAATGTCTACACGGAGTACAAGGATGAGGATGGGTCAGTACTCCCATTTCCCGACCGTGACTGCGTGCATCTACTGACTGGTTCCGCTACAGATTCCTCTACATTCAGTACTCTGGAGAGAACACTTTCGGCGAGTTTGAGACGATTTGAGCCGCCGACAAGGACCGCCCCTCGTTTTTGAGCGGCACATTCACGAGCCTGCTGTTTACTACGGAGTTCATCGGTTTTGTCGCGCCCATGGGTTTTTAAGGGTCATATGAGTCTGGGAAGGGATGCGGCGGGTTGTCTTTGCCCGCTGCAGCACGGAACAATATACGCGAGCGGGGCAACTATTGGGGAGCAATCGGGCTGTGACCTGCTCCTGGCTGTCGACCGCAGATGCTTTTGCAGCAGCTGTTTGCTTGGCTTAACTTCTTCTCAATCCAAATATCTGCCCCCTCCCCACCACTGCTGCCTGTTGAGGTTTCGCACCGATGGTGGCTTGAACCATGAAAACTTGTCAGCCTCAAAGCCTCTTCGATGGCAATATGTGCAGTGGCGCACGTCACCAAGTGGCTGCCTCGGCAACCCCCCGGCCCGGCCATCTCTGAATGGGTGTAGTACTGTAGCTTGATATGTGTGATATGGCGCTGTTCAACTCGCTCGTGCACAGAAGACCTTTGCAGAAGCACACAAGTAAGGACAGGAGGAATCCAGTATCCCTCGACTAGTTATCACGGCTAGGCACAAGATGAGGTCTCTGGCACGTGTTGCTAAAGACCAGGAACAGGGGCGAATAGAGCACATACTCTGCTATGCGTCCCTGGCGGATTTCCGGCTCTCATCTCCCTGCAAGCGCGGCCTTGGGAAGCCCGATATCCGGAAAGCTGTACCGCCAGTACGGCTCAGGACCCAGAAGAGACCCGAATATCCACAGTGACAGGCAGGGACTGCAACAGAGGAGGGTCTTGACGAGCAACAGACATGGGCCAGGGAAGCTCGGTAACAACTTCATGCTCTTCCAGGTACTCCATTTTCTCTGTGAAGACCAGGTCATCGATGCTCAGCGAACCACCCCTCGTCGCCTCCTGTGAGCATTCCACAAGCTCGTTCTCCGCTGGTGAGCAGGACGGACGGGGAACCAGAGCAACCCCTGTCCTGCTCTGGGGACGCGCCGGCGCTGCCCGCCAGTCGGGACATTTCCTGGTGCACGTGGCGCCGCGTGACCCGCCTGAACCTTGACCTCCATCTCACTTCCGCCCCCCCGGAACCCTCGTCCACCGTCACATCGACGTCCACCAGAACCTCCTCGACCGAAGATCCCGTCCCTTTTGCGGGCACCTTGGCCCATGGTAGCAGGCTCCTTCACGAGGCCGCCCCTCTCTTCTCTCATCTCGCCCGCAGCAGCAGGAGCTCATCCTTGACGGGCCACCTCGACCACGTGGGAGCATCTACACATCTCATCAGACTGTTAATCCGCCCCCCTCCGCCGGGGGTATAAGAATGGATGAATCCCTCACCGTCATCATCATGTAGGCCCTCGTGGACCACCAGCTTCGTCCTCGCCCTTGGCCTTGCCCTCCTCTGCCTCGTTGCCTTTAGACACGATCTCGAAAAAATGGCGCCCTGGTCTAACACGTCTCCGCTCCTGGCCTCCCTGGCTACTGTCGCTGGAGTTTACGCCCAGGCCCAGCCGTCGGTTGACCTGAGCTGGCATGCGCCCTCGAGCAATCATGCCAATGCACCTTTTGCCGACATCCTCGCCGGCAAGGGCAAATGGGGATACATCTACGACTCGTCCGAGACGCCGGACGAGGACTATGGCGTGTACAACTGGTGCAACATGCCCCATGTGCGTGCCAAGGAGTACCCTAAGGCGTCGAGCGAGTATGAGCTCAAGTATGTTGAGCTGGTAAGTTGTCTCCATGTGGACACTATCTTGTACCCATGCTCACCCTCACTCAGATCCACCGCCACCACAAGAGAACTCCCTACGCGTCCAACGCCTTCCCCGTCGAGCCGTACCAGTGGAACTGTGATGAGCAGGGCCTCTTCTACTACGGTGAGCGCCTCGCTGGCGGCCATCCCTCGGCCAGGACCTACTGGAAGGTCTACATCTCGCCCGTGAACCCCTTTGTGCCCGCGGGCTGGATCGGTACCTGCCAGTTCCCCCAGATCACCGCCGAGGGCCTGGACGACTCGTTCACCCACGGCGCCGACCTCTTCGGCGTCTACCATGATCTCCTCGGCCTCATCCCCGCCAAGGGCGACGCCGCCTGGTCCTCCAAGGTGCACTACCGCGTCACCAACAACCAAATCACCTCGCAGGTTGCCGGACAGCTCGTCAGGGCCATGTACGGTCCCGATGAGCCTGCCGGCCTCTCCATCCAGGCTCAGGGCATCGACTCGCTCGAGCCTCAGTTCTCGTGCCCCCGCGGCTCATCCCTGTTCAACTCGATCAAGTCGGGCAACAACCCCGCCTGGTCAGGCCACCTGAGCGCTGCCAGCAGCCTCTACAAGGTCCTCGACGACATTGCGGGCGTCCCCTCGAACCAGGGCAGCTTCCACGCCAGCTTCGACCCCTACTATGACAACCTCTCGGCGCGCCAGTGCCACGACAAGCCGCTGCCCTGCAAGCTTGTCAATGGCGAGCAGGATCCTTCGCGCTGCATCACCCAGGACCTCGCCGACACGGTCTACCGTATCGGTCACTGGGAGTACTCGCAGATCTACCGTGATGCGCGCGACTCGCTTGCCGCCAGCACCGCGTCGTACGGCGTTTGGATCGCCGAGCTCGCCACCCACCTGCGCGCTGCCGTTACCGGCGATACCGAGGTTGTCTACTACCACAACGTCGCTCACGATGGCTCTGTCTCGCGCCTCCTCTCCATCCTTCAAGCCGATCAGATGGTCTGGCCTGGCATGGGTTCCGAGGTCGTCTTTGAGCTCTACCAGAAGAAGAAGCAGTCCCCGACTGCCACGTCCGCCGGCTCAGCGCCTACTGAGACCCTCGTCGGCGCCGGCTGCAGCCGCGATAACTGCCTCCGTCAGATGGTCCGCCAGTCTGCTTCGGCCGCTGCCTTCTGCCCTACCTTTACGGCGGCTGCTACCACTGAGTCCGCGGCGCCCCTGCCCACGTGGATCGCCAACTGCAGCGGTGACCGCGAGAGGATTAGCTCTGCATGCTCCTGCGTGGTCGGCACGGCCACTTCGTCGGCGGCTGCTCCCGAGGAGACGCCCGTCGCCGAGGGCAGTGGTTGGTTCGTCCGTGTGCTATTCGGTGGCCAGGTGTTCAAGTCGTCAAGCCCCACGCTCGGCCTCATGGACATGGTACCCGTCGAGACGCTGCTGGCGTACTTTGATGGTCTTGTCGGCGAGAATGCCAGCAAGGTCCGGGCCAACTGCGCTTAAGCCACAGCCCTCACAGGAGACTGCAGATATGTAGATACTAAAAATGTATCATGTACCGAGATCAAAAGTAATCGACATGGCCCTCTGCCCGCTTGCTGTGAAAATACGATGTGTGTAATGCCAAAAATGCCCCTATCGTACCATGGCTCTGCGTCTGTTCAGGCCAGCCGATGCTCCCGCTCAAAGTCGTCCCAGCGGCCCTTGCGCATGGGGTCTAAAGCCCGCAGCCGACCGAGCCAGCCCCTCAGGTCGTCCGTCTCAGCGGGAGTGGCCTCGCGGTCCTGGAGGCGGGAGGCGACGAGGGTGTAGTCGATGAGGGCCTCGTACGCGAGCTTGATGTCCTCCTCGTCATAGTCTTCGAGCAGCTCACGAATGTTGTCAACCTCGCTGCGCAGCATTTCGAGCTTGCGGGCAGTGTCGAGGTTGGGGGCGATGGTTGCGGCGGAGGGTGGATCGGTCATGTTGGCGACGAGGTACTGGTGGTAGTACCAGCAGGACTGGTCTTCGGGACCAACATCGAGTGCTCTCCTGACGACGGCAAACTCTGGGAGAGGTGTTAGTGGGGTTCTTCTTCCACAAGGGGTGCAAGGGGTGCTTACCACCCTCGAGGAAGGCGAGGCGGGCGGCATCATCGGCACCGCGCTCGGCGAGGATACGCGGGATGATCTTGGTGCGGTGGTGCCAGGCTGAAAAGTTGGAGAGACCGCTGGAGACCTTTTGCTCGGTGTAGGCAAGCTCGGTCTCCGCCATGCTGGTGGCAGCGAGGGAGGGACCTTCGAGCGTCGAGACGACATGGCGGCGGTAACCCCAAGCAAGGAAGTTGCGCTGGTCCTTGTTGAGCATCATGGCGACGAGGCCGAGCTCCTCCTCCCAGACACGGCGGGCGGCGGGGCGGGGCAACAGCACGATGGCTTGGCGCAGCAGCCAAAGACGGTGGTGCCAGATCCAGTAGCACTTTGGGTATGCCTTTATGAGGGGGAGGGTGAACATGAGCTCGGAGCGAAGGGTATCGAGGGCCTCGCCCTGTGCTTGTGCCTGGTCATGTGTTGTACCACTCTGCCCACTCGTGGCCGGTGCTGGGGACGCGGGGGGCGGCGGGATCGCGGCCGAGGAGGGCGCCGACCATTCGGCGGAAGACGGAGACGCTGTGGAGGGTGCTGAGGATTTCGGAGGCGGCGCCGACGGCGAGGGCCCAGGCGAGGGTTTTGACAATGAGCCACAGGTTAGGCAGCGCTTGCGGGCGTTCCATGCCGTGTAGTGCTCGGGGTTGCGGAGGAGGAGGTCGGTGGTGAGGTCGAAGGTGGCGGGGTCTGAGAAGGGGGAGGGCGAGGTAGACGAGGAAGCGTTGAGGTCGAGGAGGCGGGTCTCAAGGGCACGGTAGGAGGCGATCTTGTCGAGCTCTGCGGTGCGCTGGGCGTCGGTGCGAGGAGCGCGGGTGGTCCTGGCCACGTTATGCTGGTGGTGGGGGGAAGAAGCGTTAGCTGTTGATGTGTTGGAGTGTTTCTGGCGATGAAGAGAAGGTTGGGCAATCAGGGTGAGATTGGATGGAAAGGGGACGTACGCTGGCCATGGCACGGTTGACGAGGGTGGAAGGGGAAGGGGGAGGAGGAGAGGCTGTCCGGGGTATGAGGTGACAGTGCGTCGCAATATTTCTGGCTGGTTGGGATTGGAGTTGGGGGGTGTTGCGTTTGCGGGCAGGGTCTGGATGGGAAGCTGCGGGCGGACTTTCGTTTGGGGGGCACGGAGGAGCGGAGCTTCAATTGGGGTCCATCGGAGCAAGCTGCGGGACTTCAACCCTGAGCTTGCTGCATGTGCTTCTTGCTGTCACCATCCCCGTGACACCACCACAAATTGATTGCCTGACCAACTTCTCAACCTCGACAGAGGACCAGCATCAGCATCCTCCTGGAAGCACATTTTACAACCGAAACCTCGCATGTGATTCATTCTTCAGTATACCTTGCATGCCAGGGTCTTCACCCCAAGTCCCTGCATATTTCCCAAAGCACGGTCCGTACTGCAGCCGTCGTAACAATCATCGTAAACCCACACTACCGGCACCGAGAAGACTCTAATGAGTCGCTACAAGGCCAAAAGCTCCATAGACGAATGGAGTCGCTGCTCGTACTTGTCCGGAACGACCAATGAGACCTCGAGTGTCTGCTGCTGCTCCCCAGCGACTTGAGGCTATTTGAGCACATATTCATCCTGCACCCTTACCATGACGCTGACTGCAGATCGGGAACACCCCCTTGACCCATCTTGGCATATTTCATATAGACAGAGCTCCGTTAACTGAACGGGACATGTACTCAGTTAACTTACCCATGAGAACGATCCAATTCCCTATATAAGGTGGAAGACTCGCAGAGTCCTTGACAACAGGATGCCTCGACCAGCCCAAGCACCCCTGACTCCTAACATGGCTTCCATCCAGTGCACCAACTCGTTCTTCAACCCCCCAGTCCTCCCAGGCATCGAGGTCATCTCCCTCTCAGCCGAGCCCGTTTCTAACTATACCCTTGGCACCACCATCCCCGTTGCGAACCATGGCGCTTTCACAATTCAAGGCGAGAACTTCTGCAAGGTTATCGTCACCTACTCCCGCCCCGGTGCTGAGGATGGCGGCGAGACAAACATCCAAGTCTGGCTGCCTTCAACGGACCGATGGAACGAGCGCATAATGGCTGTCGGTGGCGGCGGCTGGTCGCCCGGCGGCGATGAGACCGCCTTTATTCACATGGCCGGCGCCGTGAGCCTTGGATATGCCTCCTTCACCACTGACGGTGGCATCGGAAACCCATGGGTACCCGCCGACTGGGCACTCAAGAGTCCCGGCGAGACGAACTACGACAATGTTGAGAACTGGGGCACCCGGTCTCTCGTCGACATGGTCAGTCTCTTTTACTTCGGTTGTAATATGTTGACTGACACGCCCAGGCCAGCGCAGGCAAAGACATTGTCGGGCAATTCTATGAGAAGCCTCCCGCTTTCTCCTACTACTCTGGCTGCTCCCAGGGCGGCCGTCAGGGCTACGAGCTCGCCCAGAAGTACCCCGAGGCCTTTGACGGCATCGCAGCCGCAGCACCTGGTATCAGCCTGCCCAAGGTCCTCATGTCTCTCGTCTGGCCCCAGCTACTGCTCAATCTGCGGGGTCAGTGGCCACGTGGGTGTGAGCTTGACTCGGTCGACGCCATCGCCCTTGCCCTCTGCGATTCCAAGGATGGAATCGCCGACGGTATCGTGTCTGATCCGACCGCCTGCGATCCCTTCGACCCCCTAGCTCACGTCGGGGAGCCGGCCGCCTTATGCCCCGATGGCGGAGTCATCAGCGAGACCGCTGCCTACATTGTCAATGCTACTTGGACCGGCATGGTGGACGAGGCCGGCGAGAGTATCTTCCCTGGCCAGCACGTCGGCACGGATCTCAGTAATGGCGTGCTACTGACCACCTGCGACGAGGCCGGAACCTGCACCGGCGTCCCGGCGTTCCTGGGCACAGAGTGGATCGATGTCTTTGGGTACAAGATTCCGGCCGGCAACTTCTCAGCCCTCACCCTCGAGGAGTTCTACACGGTCCTGCGACGGTCCTCTGAGGAGTTTGCCCCCTACATCGGGTCCTCCAACCCAGACCTCGGCGCTTTCAAGGCCCGTGGCGGCAAGCTTCTGACCATCCACGGCCTAGTAAGTTCTCCAGAACAGTCCTTGTGATGCAGAATCTCGGTCCTGACCCGCTGCAGATCGACCAGCTCCTCCCTGCAGGCCTTCTGAGGCAATACTACGACGACGTCACGGCCCTTGACCCTGCCGCCAAGGACTTTTACCGCCTATTCCAGGTGCCGGGTCTCGGTCACTGTATCGGCAATGGCAACCCCGTCACAGCCTTTGACGCCCTGCGCGCATGGGTTGAGAACGGCACCGCCCCGGCCGCCCTGCCTGTGACATATGCGCTGGATGATGGCTCGACAAGTGACAGGATCGTGTGTCCGTACCCGCAAAAGGTGCGGTACAGTGCCGAGTGTGGTGACCCGGCCGCCGCCGAGTGCTTCTCATGCTCGTGCCAGGTGTAAGGTAGGTGAGGCGAGATGATCCAGACTTGGGGTCTAGAAACACTCCAGTTCGGTGAAGGATGTACATAGATGACAGGGAGTACTTGCCTACAGCTCAAAATGTGGTATTTATTTAGGTATCTACCTAGAAAAGTATACACTAGGAGAAGGCGCGTCCATGGTCGCGACTTCCCACAAACGACTTCCGCCTCTTGCGAAGAGCACAGAAGGTGCGGAATCCACTGATGAAACAATGATCGGCTGCTCCTCCCATGGGAAAACCCTTCGTCATGTCCTCAGACGTCGGCCGACATACCGGGTGATCTGCTCGCCTCCTCCGTGCCTCATCCTAAAACCGCTTCTTCTCTCTCTCTTCCTATAGCCATCATCCAATCAATTAATGCCCATCCATCACCAGTATCTTTGACAGTCGCCACCGTGTCGTTGGAACTCGATGTCGGCTCTGTGAAGTAGCAGCAAGACTACTTTTCGCTCTCTTTCCTCCACTTAGTCCCGACACGAGGACGAATTCGGGCCTTGAACCGGCCTTTCGTCAGTCACATGTGGTCAATCGACACGTTTGACCGTCTTTCTCTCCATCTCCAGGGAACCGTGGCCAAAATTCGACGGCTTCGGATCTTTGGTCGCACCAAGCAGTCCTCCCCTCCTCCGGTCGACTCGGGATACAACTCGTCCTGCACGAATACTGATACCAAGTCCGACGCCTGGGGTGATTCTTGTGTTGACACCCCATCGGCTTCAAAATGTTACGACTTTAGCTGTGACGGCTCCAGCTCCTCGGAGAACTGCTTCTCCGACGACCCAATATGTACCACCACTCCCACCAGGCCACCACTGCGCGACTGCTCCAGCAACCTGACGGCCTTTCCTCTACCCATCAAGTCGTACGACAGCCTGAAGAGCTCACAGAGCCAAAACAGCCCAAAGTCGTCTCTCCACACCCCAACCCAGAGGCTGGACCGCTTCGTCCCCCAGAGGGATCACGCCACCCCACCAAACCACAAATACCGTACGACAAAGTCCATCTCAGAACTTACGACATCGGAAAGACTGCTCAGAAACGCGCGGGGTACATTGGACGCCTTTCGTGCTGACGAGACGCCACCGCGAACCCCCGTCGAGGTCCACGTCGCTGCCGTCCGCGGCGGCATCCCCGGTAAGTTTCAAAGCACATCATGCTGGTCAGCCCGCTTTTCTAACCAAAAGAAAGCTGGGACTGCTCCCATTCCAGCGCTTCGGAATGGGGAAAGGCAACTGAGCCACGGCACATCGTGGTCGGTGGGTGGACTGGCACCCCCCAGCACAGCTGTTGATGATGGTCATGGCCGGCTCATCCAGAGCGGCACCAACGCGCGAGTGTACTCTGGCAAGTTTCCAGATCCAGGGCCTACGTTCGAGTTTGAGAGACACGAAAGCCGTCTAGCAACCGCCCTCGACATTGACCAAGCCAGCAAGATTCTCGAGGTGAGCAGCCGAAGCTCAACCAGCAGTCAACCCAACTCGGACCAAACTCGAAGACGCCCGCGCGCTCAAAGGACCACATGGAACGGCACGGAATGGGTCAACCATGATCTGAGACGTGGTAAGCTCTTCCTTTCCATTGCTCTCCCCCTCTGGCTGACCTGTGTTCTAGGCCGCGCTCAAATTTCAGAGCGGAAAATCTCGCCCGTCCCCTTCAGGTGCCTAGACGCTATCGGCTTGCGTGACGACTACTATTGTTCGGCCCTGGCTTACGCCCCCGACATCAACGTCCTCGCTGTCGGCATGGGTAGCTGTCTCTACTTGTGGTCGGAGCGGACCGGTTACGAACTCCTGTCGAGCAGCGGGTTCGGCTCCTGGATCACTTCGGCCTCCTTCTCCTCGCTCAACGGCAGTAAGGCGATACTTGCGTTTGGCCAGTCCAACGGAAAGATCGGCCTCATGACCACCGACGGGGACATGCGTTTCCAGATCCAGCATACCCTGCCCATCAATTGTGTCAGCTAGAGGCCGACCTGCACGCGTCGAAAGTCCAAGCACCCCTATCTTCCGCCGCGGCAGGTCAACACGGAAGACCTTCTCGTCGGGAACCAGCAAGGAGGGGTTCACTACTACATTGTCGAATGGGCCGAAAAATGGGAGGTGTCGCGCGATGGCTGGCCAGGCTCTGCAACGTTGGTTGCCAACATCTCGGCTCACACGGCCCAGATCTGCGCTCTGGTATGGTCGCCCAACGGCCACGAGTTTGCTACAGGAGGCGACGATGACCTGTGCTGCCTCTTTGATACGCACAAGGTGCTCAACCCCAGCCGGCCACGGCCGCGCTGTGAGTCATCAGCAACCGTCGTACACCATCGGGACCCAACTGATGTGACGCCTGGCCTCTCATACGAGGCCGTAGTCCCGGTCGAGGCTGCAGCCATCGGAGACGGAGATACCATGTGGACATCAAAGACGTCGACTAACGCAGTTTGCCAGATCACCAGGGCCCAGGCCAGGCACTGCTGGCTGCACAGGGCGGCCATCAAAGCCATCGCCTTTTGCCCCTGGCAAGAGGGCCTGCTGGCGACGGGTGGAGGATCAAACGACCAGTGCATCCACTTCTTCCACACCAGGACAGGCACGCCGCTCGCGACCATCAACGTCGGGGCGCAGGTAACCTCTCTGATCTGGTCCACGACCCGTCGGGAGATTGCGGCAACGTTTGGCTACGCACAGCCAGATCACTCGTTCCGCATCGCCGTGTACGAGTGGCCGTCTTGCGAACAGGTTGGGGCCATCCATTAGGAGGGAGGCCCGCGAGCCCTCTGCGCGGTAGGCTATCCCAGCCCTGTGGCGGAGCATCAAGCCTCAGTGCCAAAGGAGTTTCGCGACAGCTCCCTCGTGGTGGCGTCGAGTGATGAGCAAATCAGATTCCACGAGGTCTGGAAACCCAACATGCGGTCGGCAGTAGGTGGTGCCGGCATGCTCGCGGGCAGCGACGTGCTGGAGAGCCTCGAAGGCATCCACAAGGAGGGGGACATTATCCGCTGATGGCGACCTTAGGGAGGGATAGGAAGAACCAACACTCTTATGCAGAATGATAAACGAATACGCCACACCTTTTTCGTCTCCTTCTCGTGGCATTACCGGGGTGTATGAGCAGTGACGGTCTCAGTCTCTGGGGCTCGACGATGGTGAGTGTTCGGGAGCGGAAAAGGGGCTATTAAACCGAACCCGGCGATGCGGAGGGCGGAGGTTAAAAGTCCAGGCCTAGGGGGTAAAAGCGGGGGTGCTGGGTGCCAGATCCCTGCCACTGCATCGTGTTGGTTGTGCTGTGCTGATGGTTCCAGGTGCTGTCGACGTCGCTCGTAATCCACTCCAACTTTGTCACCCGGACGCTCCGCCCATCCATTCATCCATCTTGCATGAACATCACCATCACCCCGACGTCTCGATCTCGTGGACCTCCCGATCCATCCGCCGCTGTTGCCATTGCTGCACCTACAAACCGACTCTAGACCCCCGTCTCCTCCGACGCAGCCCGTCGCCACCGCCGTCCGCCATGTCGAAACCGAACCAGCTCTTCCTCCTCGCCGACCACGTCAAGCTGTCGCTGCTCGAGCGGCAACGGGCGCAGGCGCTGAATCTTGAGAGTGACTCGCAGGACGGGCATATCTCGCGGTCCCTGGATCAGTTCCGCGAGGGTCTTGAGGCTCTCAAGGCTGAAGAGGCTCGTCTCTTGGCTGCTGGGGACAAGACGTACGTGGCTGCCTATCCTCTGTCTTGTCCGTCTTTGACTAACCATCTTTACCCGCAGGAATGCCCAGACCATCTCCGACGCCCTCCCGTCTCTTGACAAGCAATACTCGGACCTCACCTCGCAGTTCCACGGGTTCCCCTCGGCCAGCGCCGCCGACACCCTCACGCACCCCAACGATGCCGCCCTCTCCCCAGACTTTACCCACGCCCAGACAATCCCCTCAGGCGCACGCAAACCAACACTGCGCTCCCCGTCCTCCTCGTCCCTCGGCCCCAAGACAGTCCGCTTCTCCGACTCGCCCCTTCCCCCCGCCGACCCGAACGCCGACGAACTCTTCGGCCCGTACCGCGACGATCCCTCCCGCGGCGGCGGCGACACGGCCGGCTACCGCGATCAAGCCGCCACCATGGACAACCAGCAGGTCCACGAGTATCATTCGCAAATCATGCGCGAGCAGGATGATCATCTCGATCGTCTTGGCGAGAGTATTGGCCGTCAGCGCGAGTTGAGCATGCAGATTGGCGATGAGCTTGATAGCCATGTTGCTATGCTTGATGATGTTGATGCTGCAACGGATAGGCAGCAGAGTAGGCTGGATCGTGCGAGTAGGTCGCTTGGTCGTGTGTCGCGTGCTGCCGGGGAGAGCAAGCAGATGTGTGCTATTATTGCGCTCATTATTATCTTGGTGCTGCTGATTGCAGTGTTGAAGTAGGGGACAGGGAAAGGGGAGTAATGTTGCGTCGTCGTATAAGCATGGCATGGCGTTTGTGGAGTTTCATTGTTTGGATTAGTGTTACTTGAGGCAGCGGTACATCAGCAGGGCTATGGATTGGCAGCGTCTTGTTGAATCTCATGTCAAGTTGCCCTGTATTTCAATTGTGTGGTGCTCATGACACAAGCAGCAAACATCACCAGTGCAATAAAAATCTGTAGACGGCTTGATTCCGACTATCGTGGTATGTGGTGTATCGCACCTCCAAGATCTCCCCATCATTGTTGTTTGTCCCTTCCCAGCTATAGACGTCGGCTGAGATCCCTGGAACTAGGCACACACGGCAAGACCTCGTCGTTCCTCCACCAATGTCTCTCCCTCGCCCGTCTTGTAATAATGTACCGCAGCATGGCCTCGAGCCACCTGAAAAGCTGATTATGTTCCCCGAAACGCCCCAAAAAACCTCTCTTCTCGAGCGCCCGCGGTCCTGCTGTCCCTTCAGTTTGTCAGGGCAGACGGTGATCGCGGGCCTCGACGCCATGCCATGACGCTATGCTGTGCTGTGCTGTTGTGGTGTCGTGTCCCTTCCTGAATGTGCAGGCTGGTGGCACAGACACGTTTGTCTCCCTGTCCGCACTGAGCGTGCGAGACCAAAAAGATCCCCCCCAAAAAACAAGGGCAAAAGACAAGCCCCCCGGTCCAAAGCGAGCGGTGTTCTCCCGCTGGATTAATCAAGACCGAGCATCTTCTTAGAGTTCTCGTACATAACCCAGGTGATACTCAGAGCAGGCGCGACCTTGAGCAGGTTGGGGGCAAGACCCTTGTACATGCCGCGGACACCCTCGTTGCGGAAGGTGGTGCGGGCAACGTCCCAGATGCCGGTGTAGGTGGCCGGGTGCATGACGGTGCCCTGGGTCTGCAGGCGAGTGCGGAGGACGTTGAGAGGGTAGACAACCGAGGCACCGAATGCGCCGCTGCTAGCGCCGATAATGCCGGTGACGATGTTGCCTGGCTTGGCGTCTTCCTCGTGAATTCCGTGGTACTTGACCATGTACTTCTTGTACGAGTTCTTGAGAAGCTCAAAGGTGCCCATGTCGATGGCGCTGTAGGGGAACATGCCAATCAGGCCCATGGTGACTCCGCGGTAGGCTGAGCGCATGCCGCCGGCCTGCCACATCTTCTTGGCTGTCTCGATGACAAGGGCGTTGCCGGTGAGGCCGCCCTGGACGGTGGAGGTCTGGAGGCTGCGGAGTTGTTAGTGGTGAGGCAGGCGCGGATGGAAGGTGGAAAAGGGGCTTACCGGAACTTGAGTGTGTCGAGGGGGTATACACAGAACCTGGGGTCGTCAGAGTGGTTCAAAGGCAAGAGTGAGTGAGTGAAGAACTTACTGCGCGACCATGCCTGCTATGCCGCCCGCGGTGAACTTGGAGTATGAGTTGATCCTCTTGGGGTCGTCGTGGCCCTCGAGCTTAGCGAGTGCACGCTTGGCCGCTTCATATGATCCGAACTGCGGATGTCAGTGAATCGGCAGGTGGTAACAAACGATCATTTGGCGCTTACCTTGATGGCACTCTCGGGCATGATCTTGATGACATTGAGGCCGTTGCCTGTAAACTAGTCAGCTTGTGTGATACGCCTAAGGCGGGCACGTGACTCGCCTGCAAACAAGCTGCGGATGCCGCCAGCGCGCCACAGATCCTTGATGCCGTCCCCGATGGGCTTGCCGGCGTTGCGCAAAGCCTCTAGAAGGCGACCCTGCTTCAGCGCCTGGAGGGCCGTGTCGCCGCTCGACTGGGTTCTAACCAGCAGATAGACTTTGAGCCGGTCGAGAGGCGCGGTGGCTGTGCGTGAGATGCCTCCAGCGAGGGCTCCGGCGACGAAATAGCCTGGATCAGGGACATAGGTTGTCAGTTTGGACTTCTTCTTCGGTCGCTCAGTCCCGGTGTCCGTAGAGGGAGAAGCGGTGGCATCCGAAAGGGGGCCTTTGGTCGACATTGTGGTGGTGGTGATCGTTGCGGATGCGGATGCGGGTGCGGATGAGGCGGTGGTGATGGTTGGGTAAAGGGTGCGCGTCACTGCGGGTGCAGGCGTTGTTGTTGTTTCTGAGGTGCCCGTGCCTTCTGTGGCAAGGCGCTGGGATTTGGCGATGGCGGCACGTTCCTCAGCCCGTGAGGCGTCTAGCGCGGCAGCGTAGGCCTGAAGAATGGCTGCCTCCATGGAATCTGGGTCCAGCTCTTGCCTCCCAGGCAGGTGTGATAGCGGGGTGGGTGACGAGCTTGTTGCCGTTTGTGTCGTGGATGCCGTTTTTGAACCTGCAGCGTCCAGGCCTTCGTGCAGGTACGGCGGCGGGGACAAGGAGGATGACGAAAGGTCCTGGGAGGGCGGTGAAGGGCCAGATACAGAAGAAGAGGAAGAAGAAGGAGAAGAGTCCCAAGGCGAGGCAATCCGGAGAATAGACCCAAAGAGAGTTTGGAGAAGGAAGCCGGTCGTACCTAAGCCTTCAAGAGTTTCCTCCGAGACCATAGAGTCTCCCTCGGCCGATAATGTTACAATGGACGCATAAAAGTCAAGCACGGCTGCCAGCGGCGCGTCTGCTTTGTGCACGGGCATGAATAGCAGGAAATCTCTACACCGTGGGAGTGAATCGTCAGCTTCACATGCCTTCCACAGCAAAAAGGAGGGGCAAGGCAGGCACGCTATCACAAGAAGTGAATGAGTGTTTGCCCGACTCAAAGTGAATCGGGCAATCGCCTCATCTCTCCTCTGACAGCTCATGCAATGTTGCCCCTTTTCACCACGTGTTCACCCTACCACAAAGGCAAGTGCTGACTTACCGCCATTCTCCAAAACTGATATATCCATCATTGTTGTAGTCTATGTCGTTGAAAAAGGCGTCCAGTTTCCGATTGGGCACAACAAGCCCAGCCTTGCGGAAGGCTTCTCGCAGCTCGGCCTTGTCGAGCTTGCCGTTTTGGTCCCTGTCGATGGTGTGGAAAAGCAGCAACAGCTTCTTCTCTGTCTCTTCGACGAAAGTTCGGAACTCTGCAAAATATCAGTCAGACGGGGAACATTGAAGCTTCTGTCGCATATGACCTACCGTCGAAATCGATCTTGCCGTCCGAGTTGTCGTCGAGCCTGGACATCATGTGTCGCAGCATCTCATCGGCATTTTTCAGGGCTGCATTCCAGGTCAGTATTTTTCCCAACTTCCACAGCAGCACCCCTGACACAAGACAGGACAAGACATACGGTGGTCAATCCTCCTCAACCCCCTTTGCAGACCCTTGAAGTCAAGGTATCCCGTCTGTTGAACGTCCAGCCTCTTCCACAGGTCCTCCACGCGCTTATCGCGCTGGTTCTGCGACTCTTGCAGGCCCATTTCGAGCTCCATCTCGAGCTCCTTGACAAGGCGTGTTACCCCCATCGTGAAGTCTTGTGTGAGACCAAATACCCTACAGTCCAAGGGGCGGGTGGTGGTGGTGCTCGGGTGGTCGGAAGGGGCATCCGACAAAGCTCGCTCGGGGCGGGTCGGGGGGTCTAGAGAAGCTCTTGTTGCGACGCAAGACGCATCGTGGGGTCGAATGGGTAACGGTTATGGGCAGGCGGCGGGCGCGTCGGCGTCGGCGGCGTCGGCGGAGCTGCTCTCCTTGAGGTTCAGGACAGGAGACATGCGGAGGCGAGGCAGGGGTCGGTCATCGAGCGGACGGCAGCAAGATGGGATAGAGTCGAGTCGAGTCGAGGTCGGGATGTGAGGTCGACCGGGATGCGAAAAGAAGGAGCACGGGGGTTGACGTAGTTTGCGCGTTAGCTGGACTGGGCCGGACTGGACACTGTACCGTCCAGTCTTAGCCGGCCGGACCAAGAAAAAGCGAGCAGAGTCTCCATCCACTGGCAGTTCGGTCACGGTCCCGCATGCCAAGGGTACAAGGGGCCGGGCGGGCCAGTCTTCTGCTTCTTCTAGTGCTGGCCCGAAGCCACACCTCGCTGGCTGTCTCAGACACGGGTCGCGACACAAGCCACACTTCAATAGGCACCTTGGGAGGCACAGCCCCGGATTGCGACTTTAAACAAGGCCCTTTGCTTTGCAGGTCTCGCTGGCCGGGCGGAAGGCCCTGGTCATACAGAAAAGGGACCGAGTCCAGAGAGAATGGAGGCCAAGTCTAGCCGGGGGCTGACGGGCGAATAGGAGACACAGAATTACGGTGCTCTTCTCCCCCCTTCGGTGTACCTCCATCTGCCTCGGTGTGCCAAGTTGACTGGCGGGGAAGATAAGCTCCCCGATATCCGATAAGCATCCGTCCCGTCATATCGGGCACCCCATCCAACGTCGAAAGTCGAGACACGGAATGCCTCCCGCATCACATTTCCAGCCATCACCCATATTGACTCTCAGACACTACGCACATTGCTTATTATATACACCAATAAATACCCCGCCCCCGCCTTGCGACGTGTCGCTCTCCCGCATGGCTCCGCGTGCACCATGAGACGGACGACCAGACCTGACGGACGACCCGACAGCTGAGACCGAGACCGAGACCGCGTCGGCTTGCGACTGCGACTGCCCATCATGTCGGCCAACTTTTGGAACTCGACCCAGCGCCGTTTCTGGCAATTTTCCAAGGATGAGCTGGCTGCCGTGCGTAAGAAGCTCGAAGCCGACAACAGCGAGATTGTCCAAATGTTCCCACTACCCCAGGCCCGTCACCTCTTTATCTACTTTAACCAGCGTTGGTCATTCCCTTCCCCTCCCTCCCTATCATCCAGTCCGCTAACATGTCCTCCCCACAGAGATCAACCGTCTCGGGAAGCGGCTCATCGTCCGCCAGCAGGCCATGGCCTCGGCTCAAGTCTACATCAAACGCTTCTACACAAAAGTCGAGATCCGCCGCACGAACCCATACCTCGTCATTGCCACGGCAGTGTACCTCGCATGCAAGATGGAGGAGTGCCCGCAGCACATCCGCCTCATCGTCAGCGAGGCACGCTCGCTGTGGCCCGACTTCCTCGGTCTCGACTCGTCCAAGCTGGGCGAATGCGAGTTCTTCATGATCAGCGAGATGAGCTCCCAGCTCATCGTCCATCAGCCCTACCGCACCCTCACCCAGTTCCAAACCGACCTGGCCCTCGCCCAAGAAGACATCACTCTCGCATGGTCCATCATCAACGACCACTACATGACGGACCTTCCACTGCTCCATCCCCCGCACACCATCGCCCTGACCGCCATTCTGCTCGCTCTCGTCCTACGACCCTCAGGCATCGTAGGCCAAGTCGCGCCAAGCGCCGCAGGCATGGCCCAGGCCACCGCTGCACTTGCCCAAGCCCAGGCCCGGAGCTCTTCTGGCTTCTCACACCCTGGCGCATCCGCCGTTGCTGCCGCAGCAGCAGCCGCAGCCGCCGCGGCAGCGGATAAGGATAAGCTTCCCGAGGCACGAATAGGTCGCGTGCAGCGGTTCGGCGCCTGGCTGGCGGAGAGTAGTGTCGACATCACCATCATGGTCGACTGCACCCAGGAGATGATCTCCTTTTACGAGTGCCACGAACAGTACCAAGACAAGGTAACGCGCGAGCAAATTAACCGTTTCGTCAAGGCGCGGGGGCTTGATAAGTAAGACGATGAGGGGGGGAAGGCATTGGCCCCTGACCCGGCTGCGGTGACGGCGGAACAGGAAGAGGAAGAGGAAGACTCAGATGACTGGGTGCCTTTGGATGACTTGTATGACACCTAGAGAAAGCATGGATCAACGTATGACACAAACCCAATACTCGGCCAAGCGTCGATTACTCTGAGATGGCTCGATGCTCACAGGTTTTGGAATGAGCGGTGTCCATCACTCGTCTACTTCCGTGTATAAACCCCAAGTCTTGGCAATCATATCGGCAACCTCCCGTCCCCGCGTGATACCGACCTCGTGCCCTGCCCCCTCGATGATCTTCACGGTGACCGCCTCGTCTCCCAACACCCGCCTTGCGTCCTCCTCCGTCTCCTCTGGCACGATGACCGGATCCGTCTCACCCAGGATCAGCAGGACCTTGCCGTCCTGCAGCCCAGCTACCCCTTTCATCGCCCGCCGCACCCTGAGCTTCGCCCCCAGATGCCCCCATTCGGCATCTCCCTGGGCGTAGATGGGTGCATGAAGGATGGTGCTCTTGTACGCACCGACAAACCCCTCATGATGCTTAAGCTGCCACTCCATGACCCTCGAGACAGTCAAGTCCGGACGTTCATCAGCCAGCGAGGCATCATCAAAAGACGAGCCGCCCCTGGCGTCGCTCTCAATCTTCTCGGCTTTCTTCGCAGGTGGCGCGTCATCATTGACCTCGGCTTCGGGCATATCTGCCGGCCCACCGACCTCGGGCCACAGACGTCGACGGATAAGGGCGCGCAGCAGACGCTCAGGGAAAGTGCCCTCGGAATACAGCAGACGGCTCTTAGTCGAGACATGACTGGTGCGTATGAGGCCGCCGCCAGCAACAAGGGACAGCGACCGCACGGTGTGAGCATGGTAGTTGGCGAAGGAGGCGGCGATGGCCCCGCCGAGCGAATAGCCGACGAGATGGAAGGCATCATCACCAGTCCACGGCAGCGATGACGAGGCGAGAGCCAGCAGGATCTGGGTGTTGTACAGGCGGGAATCATAGGGCAAGTCATCCGGTGCGTCCGAGTATCCCCGGCCAAAGAAGTCGAAGAGCATGACCCTACAGCCGCCCTCGGCTAGAGCCCGGGCCATGCGGCCAAGAGCCAAACATGGAGTTCCGATGCCATGAAGCAAGAGGACTCGGGGCCCGGTGGACGGCCCAAACTCGTACACGTGCAATGAGCCGTACGGGGTGTCGACATGGCGGCCGCCGGGGAGGACATCGGGTGGGTATGGAGAATCGGGGCTCCCGCAGTCGGGGAGGCCGACGGTATACCTCGGTGATCTTGCCGGAGTTTTCGGGCCTACGGCAGCCGGGTCGCGCTTCAGAGCTGGATGGATGTAGAGGTAGCCGGCGATCAGGACGGCGGTGGCGGCGAGGGCCGGAGCCAGGACGCGGGGGCTGTTGGTCATGGTCGGCGGGAGATGTAGAGGGGAAGCAAGGGAGGTGTCCACTTGGTCGGCTTTCGTGATCTACCCGCGCTGCAGGTCGCCGAGGCCCTGCTGACAGATCAGCCTCTTTTGATACCACATCTTCAACACCAACATATGTTCTTGGCTGCAAGAATTGTTTCAGCATAATCTCATCGTGCCACTTATTTTTGCCAGCTTTCCCCCGGGGCTCAAATAGACTACCAAGAATACACCATCCATTCCTGCAAATCCAATACCAAGGAAGCTCGAGGCACACCCTCCTCCGCCTTTGCACCTCTAACCAATGCATCGTGAAGTTCTGACAACCCTCTGGCCGACATGAGCAAAAAAGATTGATGACGTGGGCGCCATCCGGGGATTGAACCCGGGACCTCTCGCAAGCAATGCTTCAGGGTGTGACCCTAAGCGAGAATCATACCACTAGACCAACGGCGCGTTTGACGATATCCCTGATTGTGACCAGGGGCCGGTCGATGGCGGGTCTGCAAAAAATTAGCATTGATAACGGGAGGAGGTGTCGAGATCAGGTCGTGGTAAGGGTCGACAGTGGGTTGTGGAGCGAGTGGGACATGGCGGCAACTGGCGATCTTCTCGGTGGCTGGGACGTGGAACCTGCAAGACTCCAGCTTCCTTCTGACATCAGACCTCACGCCTTGGAGTCGTGCTCAAAGATGCAGTCTATTCCCCAATCCAGCCCGGAATGAAGCCGAAAATACACCGGAACGCACTCGTACACCTGTGACACCGTCGTGCTCAAATACAAATCTCAGCCCTTCCCCTGGTCGGCCCTTGGCTCACGCCTTGCCCGCCTTGCCGGCAGCTCCCTTGGTCTTCTCGGCCAGCTCCTGCGGGCTCGTCGAGTCCCTGTCGGCCTTGATCGCCTCCTCGCTGTCGGATGCCAACTCGGGCTTCCACTGGCCCTGGCCCTTGCGCTGCTTGTCGAGCGAGTCCTGCTTGTGCTTCTCCGTCTCGGGGTCTTCTGCTACGGTCAGCGTTGGGATGATGCTTCGTCTCTTTACGGTGCCGCTGGGGTGGTGGATGTCAAGACAAGCAAGCAAGCAGGCAAGCTAAAGCAAGAGCAAAAACACCGGCCAGAGGGCGCCGGAAGAGCACTGGAAGGGGGCAGCTGGGAAATACCTGAGGACTCCTTGAGGCCGCCGGCGCGGAAGGCCGAGGTCTGGAAGCCGCGGGTAGAGAGGGCGAACATGCCGCGCGCGGGGCGGGCAGCGGCGAGGGCGAAGCGGGAGGACATGGTGATGATTTGTGGTGTTTTGGTGGTTGGATGTGGAGGTGTAGGTAGAGGTTTTGTCGGGAGGTTCAATTGACGACAATGGTTGATCAGGAAAGCGATTGATGGTGAAGAAAGTAAAACTTAGAATTCAGCAGGTAAGAAAACGAGAAGTCGAGCTCCTGATGAGCAAAAACGCGATCGACCTGCCCGCACCCAGCTCACGTCGGAGCTTCATGTCCGTGACGTCACTATGTGCGTAAGGTATTCCCTTAACCTCGGACCTTTACCCAGCTCGATTGCTCCCCGATGCAATGTACGTAAGACCGATTGATCAACGAGACCGCTAGCATTTGAAAGGGACCTAGGTCAGCTTCGGGCAATTCCATGATGCGGCTCTACTTCCAAGGGGCTGTCTTCGTCGACAGATCATACCGCGCTTGGACATGACGATGGAGCTCGGCTGGTGGAACCTTCCGTCATCGCTCCCCTCGGGGAAGAACTGCAGCTGGGGTTCTAGGTCTGGGGTCATTATTATATTGTGCCTGTTTCATTTGAGACGAGGATGCTGTTGATGACGAGGCTGGGCATCTGATAACCTCCAATTGTCATCGTGATGTTTGGCATCGGGATGCGAAAGTGGGCTTCTTTTCTTGAAGCTCTCCCACCTCCGGCACTCGCTGAATCGCCTCTTCTTTCACACCAATACACATCTCGACTCTCGACTGAACACATCTTCACAATATCCCCCGATTTTTGTTCTTTGACGTGCTTAGACACGTGCCGAGCCGAGTCGCGAGTCGGTGGCCCGCTGCTGATACTACAAGAAACCAACACCACCATCAAACACCAACGTCCTTTTGATGCCAATGTGTCCTGTCTGACAACGTGCTATGTTTTGTGATAGAAATTATTGGTGTTATGAGCTTTCAATTTTTCCGATGACAGTTCCTACCGAGCTCACATTTCACGAGAACATATGGTGCGGTCCAGCAGCATTGACATCATATCAGCCTTGCCTGAGTGATCATACAACCGTACCACGATCCCCTCTTCATGTTGATCCTCTCTCGTGGACAAATATGCGGATTAGGTATGAAAGATTGATGAGCCTCACAGCATTGTACAAACTACCGTACCGAGTCTTCATTTGTGATTCTTACCATCATCAACGCGGTGCACGATTGAGAATTTAACATCGCAATAACCCCATGAAGATTTATAGAAAATGGAATCGATCATCAAAGCATGCGACGTGTTCCAACTAGATGCAAACACCTGATCTGACCAGACGTCTCGATATCAGTACCTCAAATTTCCAGCCCTGCTTCATGTGGTGGCAAGGCTGACAGGGTGCCAGCGTATCCATGCCCGACATCAAGATAGCCGCGATAGACACAAGCCTAGATTCCCTCTTCCTCGAGCACAGACATTCAACGACACCTTACCTGTGGAGCCTTCTGTTATTATCACAGTGGAGACATGAGGGCATCTCGCTTCACATGTAGCGAGATATGGTCATCAAGCTTGATTTCCGGAGTAGACGCCGATAGGGATCAAGCCACCGGAACGTCTTCCATTCCATTCGCATGTTAACCCTACTGCTCCGAGAACACACCAAATCCGAGGCCAGACCCTCGGCTGTGGCGCCGGGAGATGACGAGCGAGAACAATGTGGAACGTGAGACAAGACAAGCTATTCATCAAGAGAAACATCACACGACAAGCATCACGATGGTGGAATCTACCGCCCGCCCGTCTGAGACAAGACCACACCTAATCTCCCGGGCACATCTCACAAGTGACGCAACGTAGAATGCTTGAACGTATCGTATATTGCGCGCCGGCTTGGTATCTGGTGCATCCGCATCTCAGAGTGCTGCACTACTCCGCTTGTCTTCCCAAAATGCTCCCTTCCAACCCGTGTGGTATTCCCAACGGCAAAAACCCAGAGACCCTCGACGGGGCCGTTTATCGTGTCATGCCGCGCTTCCCGCCAGAACAACACTCCAGATGCTTTCGAAAGTGCCAGAACCCAAAGGAGGGCGGGTGTTGCTCCGCGGACCGTGGTCCGGGCACCCGCACCTCGTGTGTGTGATGAGAAGACCCAAACAATGATGGACGTACACAAACCGGAGAGGGGAGGCCCGCGAGCACTCCGCCTCTGAACCGCGCCGCCTCCCCCCGTATATCTGCAGAGAAGGGAGGAACCCAGACCCAAAAGAAAAAAACAAACTCCGCCTTTCCCCGGTGAAAGGTTCAAACAGATCCAGTTGCCCCCCCGGGGCTCCATCGGGAAGGAGCCAGCAAGCGCAAAACTCTGTGCTCCGCCCGCCGCCCTGATATTTCCCAAGTAGTGTCAGACCGTAACAGATAACACCCATTGACCCCCGCCCGTTTCCCGCTCTGTGAGAGAAGCAAAGCAAGCAAGCCGCTGCTGCAAGTGAAATCACAACCGCTAAACCCCGCCGCCGCCGCCGCCGCCGCCGCGCACGCATGCGCCCAGTACAACTCGCTCTATATGTGTGTGTCGAGAAAGAGGTAGTCGTTTCTCTTTTTGTGTCCCGACATCTCCCAAGAAGGAAAGATGCCAGGGACCGAGAAGAATTGATCGTGAAATCCGTTGACGCTTGGCCCAGATTCGTACGGTCGCCAGAGTCGATCCGCCGCCCGTGTGGGAAAACCAGAAAATAGATGCCGTGAAATTAGGTGAATTCCAAACTCCGCCGTAAAATGTCGTGCAACACCGATGCAATGTGTATCGTTTCGTGCGAGATGTAAAGCCACCGCGGGATAAACAAACGCCATTCGTTGCGTGTCGGCCTCAGCTCGCGAGGGCGTAACACCGAGTCTTGCCGTGTGGTATTTTTGTCGAAATGAGATGTTGGAAAACCGCCTCCCCAGACTGGAAAAGGGAAATGGTATCAAAGTTCGCTCCTCTCGCGCCGCATGGATGAGAAACCTCGAGAGATCTTTTTTGTAAATGTTTTGGTTGGCCAACCACGGGGTATATCGGTGAAAATGGTGTTTGTACAGATAAGATGTGGTTGCCAGGTGGTAGATGGAAGAAGCTGTGGTTGTCGCAGTGGCCTACGCCAGCCAGCCAGGCCATGATGTTGAAAAAAGTCGAGGTGATCCGCGCGCCCGCAAAGAGACTCGAGTTTGGCGCCATGCCCAGCCCTGTCGGAAGGGTGGTTTCGGTGCCCGCCCCAAGCTGATCGACCGCAAGCAGCAAATGAGCAGTAGTTTTACATGTCAATTAGAAGAGCAAAAGGTTGACGACAGCAAAGAACCCGCAGCGCAAGGCTGCGGGTTCTTTACCACCGCCGACCCATGCCCTGCTGCATACGGCCGGGCGAGACGGAGGGAGGCGGGCTAGACATGGTGACGCCGGTAGTCGGGTTGATGATGGGGATGGCGTTGCGGGCGCGGGTGGCGGCGGGCTGGTGGATCTTGATGCTGTTGTGCTGGTAGGAAGGCGGGTGGAAGGGGGGCGAGCTAGAGTTCAGCGAGAAGCCGGGGGCGACCTGCTGGGGCTGCTGGGTGGGCGAGGATTCGGGCGAGTTGCTCGCCAGCGACGAGCGCTCCGAGGCGCTGTGAATGGAGACGAGCTGTGTGTGCGAGTGCGGTCAGCGTTTTGCGCGGGCCTATCATCATTCCGAGAAGAACCTACGTCAACGTCGGTCAACAGGCCGGGGCAGAACTCCATGTCGTCCTCGAGGTCAAAGGACCGGGAGACCTCGAACTTGTTGCGGAAGGCGGAGAGGGCTGCGGACTCGTTGAGCTCCTTCATGCTGCGCACGCCACGGAACTGCTTGTGCGAGTTTTGCGAGACGGACAGACGAGGGGCTCTCCGGTTCCGGCCGCCGTGGTGGTTGTTGTGCGACGGGCCGGGGACGGCTGCGGTGGGGTGCGCATGCTGGCTGAATTGGTAGTATGAAGACATTATCTATGTGATGTGTGTGTGTCGTGAGGAGAAGAAATATGTCGTCGTGGGGTTGGATCGTAGTAGTCAGAGAAGGTGAGAGCAAGTCTTGGGTTGGAGAGGGATGGTTGTGGTGAGGAGAAGAGTCGTGGGTGAGTCGTCAGAGGGACAATGCGAGGGAGGGCTTGAGAGGGGGGTGTGGAGGAGGGACGGGAGTTGTGTGGTCTTATGTGGGTGAACCGAGCGCTGCGGTATTAAATCGGGGAAGACTGTCACACAAAACAATGCGAGCCAGCCGGGAGTCGAGAGATGTGGGTGGATTTCGATGTGGAATGTTTGGTGTTCGGGAAAGGCTTTTCGATTTCGTGGTTTGTTTGGATGTGTGCTTTTTTTGCGCGACAGAATCTTGAAATGCGGTGAAGAGGGAGGATGAGGATGATGGATGGAGGATATGTGCGTGTGTGTCAACGGATTGGATGCGAGATGGAGCGGAAGGGAAAAGACCTAGGAAGTAGGGGGGGGGCGGACGTGGGATCGAAGAAGGTGGCCGGGGACGAGAGAGAGGGCGCTTTTGTTGGACCGGGGCCACAGAAAGATGGCGGGCGGCGGAAGAGAGGAGGATGGAGGGGGGGGGCAAAAGGCCTGAGTGTGCCAGGTCACGGTGCAAGAGTGGGCAAGGAGGAGGCAAGGGATTGGGGAGAGGATCGGCCGGGCCCGCTCGAGGGGGAAGACGGGCCAATGAGGTGGGCAGATGCTACAGTCGACGGCGTTCATCGGCACGGTGGCCCCGCCGCTTGACGCCATTCCAGAACTCGCCACTTTGTTTCGATTGGACGCATGACCAAGCGCTTGTCCGGGAACGGGCTAGTGCGTGCAGGGCCAGATTGGGCGCATGGACTGCGGTCGCCAGCCAAAAACATTCGCGTGTGGTGTGTGGCCCCGCCCCGGACAGTGTGCAAGGCAGGCTGGCCGCGTGTGGCATGCAGGTACTGAGACGGCGCCGTCTACAGGCAAGAGGGCACTGCACTGTAGGGCGTGGGCGGTGACCGACCCGAACTGAACGCTTGCGGCGGAGAGATTAGCCTGGCCCCAACTGGTGCTCAGCTGAGTGTGGCTCGGAACCTGGGAGACCCCACTAGCCGTGTTGTCACTGGCTACGACAGCGCCTCCGTAACCCGCCGGTGGCACCGACGGTGGGAAGGCGGCGCACTGTGTCTCTCGCCCACGTCCCCTTCGTCTCATCGGTGCAGGCAGTGGGTGCACCCAGCCCTTTTTCGTCCTTTTCCAGCGTGCATCCACCCGCTGCGTTGCCTGCCTGTCTGCGTGACAGTGCCCTGTCTTGCACCAACACCAGCTTGAACTGGCAGAGACCCCTGCCAGAGCCACAATTGGATGCCTCGCTGCCCAGCCCAGCCTGGCCAGGATCGACTCACTCACTCACCATCAGTCATCCCATCCGCGAATAGGCCTGCTGGCCGTCGTGACTCGCCCTGGGACATCAAGTGACCTTCTTTTCGCGAGCCAGGCCAAGGCAGGGAAGGGAAGGGAAAGGAAGCCACGCCAGGAACGGATCCCGTCTCACGATGTCTACTACGAGGTACTCGGCGGCGCCGACTCTTCCTCCAACTCCCGTACAAGGCAAGGCGCGCGTGTTCCTTCCCCTCCTTGCCCTCTTCACTTCTTCTCTCTCTTCCTCTCTGTCAGACTGCGGCCTAGTCAGGGGACGGCCGTCGTTGTTTTCGTCCCCCTGAACCCTTTTGGCCGTTCGAGAACCCAGGCGCCGTGCTTAGCGGAAACTATCAATGTTTCTCATTCCATGTCCAGGCTCCGCCCGCCCTGCCAGCCTGCGACAAGAGGGGGGTTCACCGGCACCACCGCAGGTACAAGCCCTCGAAAGGCCAGGCCAGGTACCGTCCTCGGGCCCAGGTACTTTGGGGTTGTACATGCTCAACTCGCCCACAGTGTCTCGACTCTCGAACAACAACAAACCCCCTGGCCGCCTGCCCTGCTACCCTGTCCAACCCCCCGGCCATTCTGCCGCCTGATCTCTCAGGCCGCCACCCCTCCGTGTCAGCCTGTCATGGGTCGAGTTCCTCGACGTGCATGCAGACTGTGTGGGGAGTCGTCGAGACGACACCAGGCCTCGGGTGACTTGTGGGCGGTTGTGCTGTGCTTCACACCCACGGCAAGCCCTTCTACATAATCGCCTGTTCACAACTGGTCCAAGCAGTGTCACCCATGCCCGCCCACCTTCCGGCAGCCCAGCACCGGTGCAGAGTACAAGCAGCCTCGCGGCGGGAAAGCGGAGACCACTCTCGATCAGTCGCCTGTCCGCTGTCCGCCTGTGGCCGCTTTGTTGAGACATCGGGCTCGAGGTACATCCCGTCCTCGTCCTGGGCACTGCGTCCTTCGACTGTCACCGTGACCCTTCCCTTCCCAGCGTGGCGGAACGGCCGGGGCGCTTTTCGATAGCCCTCGGCGGGCGCGCGCGCTTGGCTCGCCAGCCGAGGCCTTTCTGGAGGATGGTCCTGGATGGAGTCCCCCGGAAACGTGGCGCGGCCTTCACTGGAAGACGATGATCAACGTTGTGGCATTGCCGCCTGCGGGTGTCCGTCATGGTGTGGGCCCAGACCATTTGCCATCCACGAGAGGTCGACAGCCAAGAGAACAGCACGGAAGCTCTCGTGGCCTTTGTCCCACGCCGCGGCGGCCGTTCGGAGATCTACTCGAGCACCCGATCGCTCAGCTGGCCGGGTGCGGCCTGTGCTGCGCTTCGCTGCACTTTGGCGGCTCTCCTTCTTGGCTGGGTGGCCAATTGATAGGCATTCGATGATGGTGTCACTGCGACGTTTGCCACGGCGGGCAGGATCGTGAAGACGTCACAATCATCATCGTCTGTCTGTCGTCTGTCAGAACGACGTCCCTCCTCATCCCCTTGGATTGTCACATCGCCAGGACGGCTGGACCAGGATGCCAATCCCAGACTTGGAGGGCAACGCAACTCAGCCCAAGTCGCTATCTTGGTCAAACCCTCCCCTCTCGCCCTCCCCCGCCTTCGGCCTCTTCTTCGCCGCCATTTGGAGGTTGGTTTCCAGTAGCGCTGCGCTGCGGCCGCCGCGCTTGCCGATCTTCTCCCCCTACAAGCAGTTTCCTTGGTCCTGCCACCACCAAGGTCCAGTCCAGCAAGGCAGGGCGAGGCAAGGCCCCAGGAACCAGACAGACGCCCTGTCGGACCCTGAGATCGGCTGGTCCCCTTCGAACCTGACAACACAACCCCTCATCGAGGGGTCTCAGCGAAGGCGTGGTCGTTCGTTCTCCGGCCATGACCGAATGTCGCGGATCCAACGAGCGTGACCCCCTCCGAGTCAACTTTCTGAGACACAGAGCGCCAGCAACCAACGACCTGCCAACGGCCCGGCCAGGAAGCACTTAAGCTTACCATGTACATTGGGCCGGGGGATGTGTCTCCCGGCATCACATTCGCTGTCACTGGGCCGGGTCCCCGTCCGAACTCGAGCCCCGCTGCCCTCGGAGGGTGTATCAGGAATACTCTCTGTGACGTGTTTCCCCTGCCCACCTGGGATGTCATTTTACGATTGCAAAGGGAGAGTTTTTTCACCGCCTCGTCAAACTGTCCAGCTGGCAGGGCCCGTTGAAACGAACCTCATCGAACCCGAACGACGATGCTTTGTTGCTTGCTGCCTGCCCTGCCCTGCAACCCACGATGTCCCCGGAACCAGCGCAACCATACCAACATCAGACCAAAGATGCTATTTTCGACCCGCACCCTCCCATCTGCGAGGTTGCTGCAACCACTTTCTGCTGGACGCGGCCCGGGGATCTTGGCCTACCTTTTCGTCCCTAATCTAAACGCCTCCCCCACCAAGCCCAACGATCGGGCGTAACCAATCGCCCATCCCCGACCTCGCTCGAATGCGGACGAAGGTGGCCGCCCACGGGCGAGGCGAGACGCACCACCCGCCTAGCCAGCCAGCGGCGCAGGTGTGTGTGGGGAAATGGCCAGCCCAGAAGGTCACTGGGCGCTTGATCCAAGCAACCATCTTCGTCCCAGCTTCACCGCTTCTCTGCTTGACCAGGACAACCTATCCGAAGCGATGTGTGTCCGAATATGGACTGGTTCGCTGAGCTGGAGGGGGACGCCTCGGAGAAGGCGTGCGGCCCACGGACTGTTCATGCGAGCGAGTGTCCCGACGGCATCTTGCCTGCTGTCGCCTTGCGACCAGCAGCCACCCGGGTCGTACAGAGAGGAACGAGGCATCAGATTCGGCAGTTGCCTGTCGGCGCCTCGACATCGCCCCGGACCGAGTCCGGTGGTTCCACTTTTCCGGCTGCCCGACAACACGGCGGCTGTCTTCTCGAGTACTTGGACGACCTCCCATTACCTTGACGAGATCACGGGGTATTGGGGTGATTGCCTGTGAGTGAAATCAATCGCTATGAGCTACTTGGCTCTCTATTTCCAAAATCCTGCTGTAGATCCCGTTGATCTACCTCATCAACATGCAGCACCTCGTCAACACCAGCCCTCGACGATCTTCGACGAGCCCCTATTCCGAATCGATGCCGTGATCCCTCTCATATTTCGAGACCCACTCATTGATCTCGCGGCCGACCCTCAGGAAGCCCATCTTCTGCTGCCACGCACGCATGACAATGTCTTCCAGCTCAATCTCGATCATGGCGGAATCCTCTGTCAAGCGGCGTAACATGGACCGTCCGGCGCGCAAATCGTGGACTCGCCGGGCCATGCTCTGCCAGAAACCCATTCGAATCATCTTGTTCGAGAAGCGAATCAGGGTGAGCACATCGTTGGTCCAAAGCTCCAGTCGATGTCTTGTCTTTGACAGGGGCTCCACCAGGTCCTTGAGAGTTTTGTAGTTGCTCTCCTGAGGGTCCTGCGTTGCGCTTTCAAGCTTGGCCTTGGCGTCTGCGAGCTTTTTCTCGATGTAGCTGTCGATGCTGTTGCGCTCGATTGTCACGAACGCCAGGACCATCGCCATCGGGTGCGTCCGAGAAACATCGAGGTCTTCCAGAGCCTTGATCAGCTCGTCAAGGGTCTGGCTATTGAGGTCAATGCCGAGCCACAGGACCTTGGTTGTCCTAATGGCGGGGTGAAAGACGACCTTCATGGCCATGTCCTTCCGCAATTTGAACCTCGTCGAGATTTCCAGGGCTGGGAGATGATGTCAGTGGACGGTTGGTGATTGGGGCGGGGCGACTCACATTTGGGTCCTGCCGCGCCCTCCGTAGGGTTGTGGATGATGTGCAGCCCACGCAGTATATCTCCCAGGAACGCCTTGGGGGTCACGAGTCCGGACTCTTGGATGAGAGACTCGAATTTGTCTCTGCTGCACGACAGCACCTGCAGATAGTTCCGCCGGTTGGGATGATCCATCGGCGGGCGGTAGGGCGCGGGTACAAACAGCTGCAGACGGATGTGCCCATCTTCAATGATTGGCATAGTGCTCAGCTGGTAAGGTCAGATGGTGATCTCCAAGTTTGATGGTCAACTCTGGGTCATTAACTTACAATATCCCTGGCATTGTCATACTCTGCATCCGTCTCGAGGTGCTCCGCGAGCATCTGTTGGTCCCATGATTCGGCCTTGGAAGTGTCAGATCAGTCCACAGAACAATGCCGCGAGAAGTTTGTCTTACCGCTGACAAGTCGTCATCTTGGTGGTAGAAGATGCCCATCCTGGTGGAGTCGCCATTGTGGCCAAAGGAGAAGTAGTCCAGGATCTCCTCGTCCGGGACGTGAAGCCTCCGCCAAAGGCTGTGGTAGACTTCAAAAGGGATCTTGGTGATCTCGGGGTGGGTCTCAGAAGACTTGGTGGTTTCTTCGGTTGCCATGGTGAGTGGAAGCTTGTGGTAAGAGTTGTTCGGTTGGTTGTTTTATGTCGGGCTCTTTGAAAGAGACTGGTTGTTGTCAGGCGTTGTGAGCGGCGGATGGCGAAGAATCGCCCTCGCTTTATCGTCCGCGAGGATGGTCACATCGATTCATTGAGCTTGTGCATCGATTCATCTCTTCGTCGCTGCATGATGATGAAGCGCACTCCATGGTGGACGATGCATGAATCACCAGCCTGCATCGTCCCATAGGTCCGATCGACACGTGAAGCACCAGCACCACTTTGGTTATTCATACAGCTATATTTCGAGGCTCAATGGCTTTGTGGCTTGCAACGGCGCTGCTCAGCCTGAATAACCGTCAACATCAATGAGATGGCTTGCAACCCCCTCCAACAATATAAGCTGGACCCTGACCAAACACAATACTATCTCGATCCAGAGCAAACATAGGGGCAGATCACCTAGCCGCACACCAATCCCCTGACTTGATCACCGACGCAGGTCACATGATTCTCCTATCCACAGACTGGGCGATCCATCGATTCATAGCTCGTCCCATCTCTATCGATTGTATCGAACAATAGAGCTATCTGACACGAAAACCCGCCATGAGCCACAACAAACAATCAAACTCACTGCAAGCTATTTTTCACCACATTCACTTCCATTGAACGCTGACTGCGCCACAGCAGCAAGCAAACTATATAAACCAAATATTTCTTGACCGTCCAAACTTCTTATCCTTCTCTTCAACTCCCCATCAAAGGGATCAAACAATCAACCATCACCACTTCACCGGGCCCCCTTTATCTGACTTTAAGTCACAACAACAACCAGGCATCATGTCTGACCCTAGAATTCGCCACTCCGACCAAGTCATCAATGGCCGAGTCGTCCGAGCAGAGGGATATGACTTCATTGACCTCCTCGAGTATCGAAAGGCTCCATCGGAGGTCATAATCATTGAGACAGAGTCTTTTGTTAGTCCACCAACTACCTGTGGCAGTTTTCCTCTTACTTATGACCATAGGATGCCGCCACTCTACCTACAGTCACGAGCGAGAACATCGAGACAACTGCCGAATGGGCAAACTGGATGAGATAAGTCTTTGGTCCCGATGATTCCACCCTCAACAATCAACTGACCTCTCTTCACAGAATTCAACATTCGCCCTCCGGCCCCTCTTCTTGGATCTCGATTCACCGTCATCTTCGCCCCCCGGCCCATGCCACGGAGTAAGCGTCGCCTGGAAGCGACGGAGACACCATGGTGGCTTCCGTTCTCAGGGTCCGTCTTCCGCCAGCTCCGTCAAGCACTGAACATCGACGGATCAGTCATTGACTACATCGACGGCCTCGCCATTCATGCATGCCCTCTGACAGACATGCGCCCGGGGGACATTCTGAGTAAGTCTTGACTTGATCATCACGAGAGCTTCAGCCCATACTGACTCCTTCTGTCTTCTCAGAATATGACATCAGAACTCCTTCGATCGGCTCAATGCCGTGGAGCCACACGGCAATGTCACCAAGCTACAACCCCGAAACACGAGAGACCAACGTGATCGTTTTTGGCCGCTGGAGAGACTCCAGCCGTGAGGACATCACCCGCAACATCTACGACCGGGTGTGCGACTCGCCAAAAACTGCCTTTCACCCATTCCACGCCCTATTCCCCTTCATCTATGGAGAATATGCCAGGTACAACTCGGCCGTGGCAAACTGGGACCGAGCAGCAGAAGCCCTCACCGTCACAGCACGACAGCTTCGCGACACTCCGGCCTGTGCTCGCGATAGCCTAGCATACCGCGAGGCCTACCACCAACACCGCATTGCCAGCCGGCAATGCCATTCCAGAGCTGCGGCTCTCGAAAAGACAATGTGCAGTTGGTGGGGACTTCTCGCATTCCTCGACAGGGCGACCCGGTATCTCAAGAGCATCCAGCACAACTGGCCGCCCTCGAAGAGCCCGGTTGAAGAACGGGAACATGCCGAGTGGAGAAAGAGGCAGATGGACGCCGCGGCAGACGACATCATTGCCAACATCGACATGCTGGTGGAGTGCCTGGGCAAAGATGTTGCGGCCTTGAGGGAGCGCATTGAAAGGGGCATTTTGGAGGCGGATGATACTGACTAGGATGGCATGGACGATATGGTAGAGCTGCTGGATGAGATGGAGACTGGGTTCTAACTTCAGTAGGGAAACGGAGTTGTATGATGGGAAAGGGGACTTGGGATGGAGTCACAAGGGAACGCACAAACTTGGCACGGCGCTATAGGACAGAGAAAAAAGCACGACCTAGGATCGGCGTTGCAGACGGGGAAACACAAACACACAACCAAGTCACACATTGACTGAACCCTCATGCTAAATCACCACCATAAGTGCAAATGTGTCCATACAATGTATTCATGATCGCTGGGCGTCTACCACATTCATGCCTTTTCATGCCTTTTCTGTATCCTCAGGACAAATTCGCACCAAAACATTACCCTGGTCCCATATGACGCCGTTCACCTTTTGCTCACATTCGCCCAGTTACAGCATAACTTCATGTTCCGCCGCGGCAGCTTGGAGACGGATCAACCCTCTCCGGGTATCACGTCATGCCACTCAGAAACGGAGGTCCCAGCCAATCTTGGGGCCCAGCTTGGGCAGCTCGTCGGCGACGCTCTGGACGTCCTTGTCACCACGGCCCGACAGGCAGATGACCAGGTCCTCGTCCTTCTTCATCGTCTTGGCCAGCTCGATGGCGCCGTAGATACCATGCGCCGACTCGAGGGCGGGGATGATACCCTCCTTCTGGCTGATGAGGCGGAAGCCAATGAAGGCCTCGGCGTCGGTCGCGGCGATGAACTGCACGCGGCCGCTGTCCTTCCAGGCCGACAGCTCGGGGCCAACACCGGGATAGTCGAGACCAGCCGAGACAGAGTGGGTGTCGGAGATCTGGCCGTGGCGGTCCTGCAGGACGTAGGTGCGCACGCCGTGGAGGACGCCCTTGGTGCCGCCCGAGAGGGTAGCGCTGTGGCGGTCGGTGTCGACACCGTCGCCGCCGGCCTCGACGCCGAGAATCTTGACCGAGGGGTCGTTGGCGAAGGGGTAGAACATGCCGACGGCGTTGGAGCCACCGCCAACACAGGCGACGACAGCGTCGGGCAGCTTGCCGCGCTTCTCGAGCATCTGGGCCTTGGTCTCGTTGCCGATGACCGACTGGAAAGTACGCACAATCGTGGGGAACGGATGAGGGCCAATAGCCGATCCGATAATGTAGTGGGTAGTGTCCAGGTTGACGACCCAGGCGCGGAGGGCCTCGTTGACGGCATCGCGCAGGGTGCGGCTGCCGGCCTCGACGGCGACGACCTTGGCGCCGAGAAGCTTCATGCGGAAGACGTTGAGAGCCTGACGGCGAACATCCTCGGCGCCCATGTAGACGGTGCACTCCATGCCGAACTTTGCGCAGACGGTGGCAGTAGCAACGCCGTGCTGTCCGGCACCGGTTTCCGCGATGATCTTGGTCTTGCCGAGGCGACGGGCCAGCAGCAGCTGGCCGAGGGCGTTGTTGATCTTGTGGGAACCAGTGTGGTTGAGATCCTCGCGCTTGAGCCAGATGTTGGCGCCGCCGGCGTGCTCGGTCAGACGCTCAGCGAGATGCAGGTGGCCGGGGCGGCCCATGTAGTCGTAGTAAGAACGGTACTCCTCCCAGAAAGCAGGATCATCCTTGATCTTGTTGAAGCCCTCCTCGAGCTCCGAGAGACAGTCCATCAAGCTCTCGGGCACGTACTGGCCGCCGAACTCGCCGAAGCGAGCGGGGATCTTGCCGTGCATGGCGGCCAGCTGGGCGACCAGGTCGTTATCCTCGGTCTCGGTGATGGTGGCGCTGACGGTGGGCGTGCCATTGGACTCGCGGGCACCGGCGATAGCCTCGATGATGCCAACCTCGCGGGTGGCTTCTTCCTCGTCTGTGGTGGTGCGGCCGGCAAGGTACGAGCAGTACGCGGCAACGTCGCGGAGGCGGGCCTCGGGATCGGCGGCCTTCTGAAGGGTGGTGATGATCTGGGAGCCGACGACGACACCGTCGGACAGCTCGGCGACGCCGAGGAAGTGCTCGCGGGTGGAAACACCAAAGCCTACGGCGGCAGGCTTGTCTCCGCTGTACTTCTTGACACGGGCGACGAGCTCGGGCAGGTTGGCGTTCATAGAGCCAAGTGCACCGGTGACGCCCTGTCGGGAGACAACGTAGATGAAGGAGTCGGCCAGGCGGCAGAGAATCCGCATGCGAGCGTCTGAGGTGGCGGGAGCGATAAGGGGGACGTAAGAGAGGCCGCCCTTGGTGCACAGCTTGCGGAAGGAGACGGCCTCCTCAGGCGGCAGATCGACGACGATGAAGCCGTTGACGCCCGACTCCTTGCAGTCGGTGAGTAGACGCTCCTCGCCATAGCTCAGGAGCGGGTTGTAGTAGCCCATGAGGAGGACGGGAGCCTTGAGGCCACGACTCCGGGCGTCCTTGACCATCTTGAGGGTGGTCTCGATCGTGACGCCATTCTTGAGGGCAACGGTGTTGGATGTCTGGATGGTAGGACCGTCGGCGATGGGGTCTGTGAAGGGAGCACCAAGCTCGATGACATCTGGGGAGGTGTTAGACTCGTTGTGACTCGAGACTCGGGACAGGACTCGGCGGGGGCGGGGTTGACTCACCAGCACCACCCTTCTCGAGGGCCAGGAGAATGTCGGGTGTCTCCTCAGCGGTCGGGTAACCTGCTGTGACGTAGGTAACGAGAGCGGACTGTTTGAGGGTCGAGTTAGCGATGTTTTGTTCATCAATGGCATCTTTTCGTCGTGGGCTGTTTGTCCCTTCGTTTGCCCCGCGTTGCGGTGACGATGAGGGGCAACTCGACGGCAAGAGGGGCAGCGGACGTACTCTGTTCTGCGCCTTGCAGCGCTGGAATGCCTGGCGAATTCCTTCCATTGTGATTGATGTGTGTTGTGATGCTGGTGGAGGAAGGATAGCAAGACGAGGCGAAGGAGGCTCTGTATTTTGTAGAAGGTCAAGGGAAAGATGGTGACGGAACCGTTCCTGAACTTTTTGGCCGCGGTGGCGTTGCTCCCTCGCTCCTTCCGCCGCTTCCTCAATCGGAGTACGGAGACGTGGGGAATTTTGGGGCCGGAGGGTCCACAGTTGAACCCCTGGAGGTGACCCCCGCCTTGGCTGCCAATTGACCGTCGCCTGGCGCCCGATGCCGGAAGAGGTCGCTCCCCTCACTGTGTGCCGCCCCCGCCGCCTCAGAGCGTGCGGAAACACCAAAAGGGGAAAAGCCCCATGGAGACACCGGACAGCTGCGGCGGCATCCCTCCCGTCTCTGACGCATAGCACCGTCGGAATCGTTTGGCGGCGTCGGACATGGATCGTGAAAGGGCCGATATTCCCAAGCAAACATCAATCAAACAGTTATGCATCATGGCCGAAGCTGCAGGGAGTCATTGAGCGGAGGACGTGGGGCAAGAAACTCCGACACAGCATGGGGAACATGGCGGGCATCACCAAGAGGCATATCGTGTGACACACAGCGGGCACCCTTGCATCGAATCACATACGAACAGTGACATGTCTGCAGCTCGTTTCATTCCAATCTCATCTACCCTATCCACTGTATGAAGATGTCAATCTGAGCTAAAGCCACAGACCAACACGAGAACAACCACTCGCGGCTTTCTTTCTCTTTTTCTTCTTTTTGTCGGGAGCGCGCGGCAAGGAGAGAAAAGCGAGACCAGAAACAAAATACCGAAGCACACAAACGTGATTGCGTGCATAAAAACCAAGTAAAAGAAGAGAAGACGATGGCCGGTCTGCGGGACCGATTTGGTATCTTTCGAGTTGCATGAGAAACAAAGACCAAGAAACAAAACCAAACCTGAACCCCGTCTGCCGTCCCTGTGTACCGATTTGCTCCCCCCGGTGCGTTGATGATGCGTCTAAAGCCATGTCGTCGTCAAATGAGAGGCGTCTCTCGGCGTGCGGTCCAGCCAGTCCAGGCCGGAGGAGAGATGGAGAAAACATGTGCTGATGTGGCTGACCAAAGAAAAGCTGTTTTTTTGGGTTGTGTTGTTTTTTCCATGGCTTAGAACTTGCCAGCCGGGGGTGCTGAAGACTCGAACTGCCCGTAGGAGCTTATCCGTGTCGGTGACTGCACAGCGCGAGCACGACCGCCAGGCACCGTCACGACCTTCTCGTTGGTGTCTTCGCTGGCGTACTGTCCGCCGTGGTGGTCGAGACCGGACGCCTCGCTGGCGCCGAAGCGCGGGAAGCGCTCGTCAGAGCCGTGCTCGTGTTGCCGAGGCGAGATGGGAGCACGCTTGTCGCCGGTGTACCGGATGCCTTCGGCGCGGCCGCCGGGGGTGGCCATGCCGACGAGGGCGCGGATGACACCGATCAGGACGAGGATGACGTAGACCAGGAGAACACCAAGAGAGATGAGAGCCTCGATGATGATGTGGTGGCGGAGCTTGTCCACGACGTACTGGACGGCGCCGGTAACCTCGTCAGTTGTCACGGATGAGGGCGTGGCCAGGAAGGTCGTCATGTCCGAGTCCTCGCCGAGGGACTCCTGGGCACCGGCGCTGAAGGTGTCGTTGGGCAGCGTAGGGAACGTGACCTTGGCGTGGTCGTGGACCCAGGTGAGACCGCTTTGGACAGCCTCGATCTTGAGACCGATGGTGCAGCGGATGACGTCGGTGATGGGCTTGTGAAGGATGGTGTTGTTGAAGACCGTCTCGAGACCCTGCTTCATCGTGTCGGTGAAGGTGTTGAGGGTGTCGTTGACGGCGCCAGTGGCTTCACGAGCCCAGCCGAGCAGGTCGTTGTTGATGTCGTCTTGAGCGGAGAGAACGACGCCGTTGGCGCTGGCGGCCCATTCATCGGACACTTGCGAAAGGCTGCTGACGACATCGTCGGCAAACTCGCCCACTTCAGCAGCAAGAGCCGGGACCTGGTCCTGGACGATCTTGAGCAAAATGGCCTGGCATGCGCACGCAAAGAGACCGGCGATGGCGAGGGCCAGGATGAAGAGGGCAGGGAAGGACGTGGCGTAGGCCCAGGCCCAGCGGACGAGGATCTGGCGCTTGCCGTCGAAGCGGGATGCAATCTTGACGCCCCAAGACGCCGAAGTGGGCCGGGAAGCGATGTAGATGACATCCATGGGGTCGTAGCCGTGGTCGCTGACGAGCCTGGCGTGCTCACGCTGGCGGCGCCATCGCATGATCTCGTACCATGCCATAGGCACCATGACGAGAATGGCGAGGACCGTGATGACGACGATGAAGACGATGCGGGCGGTGCGGATCAGAGACCTCAGGTGTTCGAAGAAGTCGGTGATGGCGTTGTTACCGGAGCAGAAGGCGAGGCTCTGCTTCTGTGCGACGGGGAAGATGGAGCGGTCGAATTTGAAGTCGTCAAATTCCTCGTTGATCTTGTCCTTGAGAAGCCGGAAGGGCGTGCGGATGGCCTCCCTGGTCATGTTGCGGACCTCGTCGAAGGATGGCATGTCCTCGCGGAGCTGCTTGATGTCGTCGACGAAATCGTCGCTGATCTTGATGTTGCGGAGTTCATCGACAGGGCCGGTGAGGTCGATGTCGGGGATATCGGGAAGGACGCCACCAAGGAAGCTGTCCTCGATGGGGCCCTTGATGTCGTTGAGGAAGTCTTCGACATCGCCGGCGCGGTCGCCAATGGTGTTGGCGATGCCGCTGATGGCACTGTTCATGGCGTCGGTCACCTTTTCGGTCACGAAGGCGGCAGCTTCGAGGCCGCTTTCGACAAAGGCGATGATGAGACACGTGTACATGGAGGTGACCATCTCAATGACGAAGATGATGAGCTCCTGGACGCCGGTGATGACGAGGCCGAGGACCGCGACCAGAGCGTCGACGGTCTTTTCGATGCCCATGGCGGACATTTCGTTGACGCCGACAGAGAGGTAGTGAGGCATGGAGGCCATGGCGCTGCCGACATCCTCGACCTTTGTGCAGGCGCGGAGGGCCTTGCTGTTGGCTTCGTTGACGTCCTCGTCGAGGCTGACGATGCTCAGCATGACGCGGAGCAGGATGAGGAGGAGCAGGATGGTCCATCGGTTGGCCCAAACCTGCGAGAGCCGGGACCTGAGGCCCAGGTAGGGTGTGATGGTGGGAGCCGTCTCGGCACGGGCTTGCTGAGTGTTTCTAATCTCAGGAGCGATGTCGACCGAGTCAGCGCGGAGGGAGTCGGGGACGGCGGGATAGCCCGCCTCCTCTTCTTTTTGCTTTCGTGAGAAGAACATGTTGATGATTGTCTAGACGGATGTGTGAGAACTTGGTTGGCTGAAAGATATGGCGCTGCGAGAGAACGATGACAAGGGAATCTCTAGTAGAAGAAAACAAGAGGAAAATGTCGATCGATGAGTGAGGCCGTGTAAGTGTGGTGATTGTGCGAGACGAGGAGGAATGACTGGGGTGGACTTGAAGAGAGCCGGCTCTGAGAAGCTGAAGCAGAGGAAATGAAACAGACAAAGGAAAATCGTCAAGCTGATTAGGTTACAGAATAATCTTCAATACATGAAGAACAATAAGGCTGAGATGCGAATAGGTGAAGTGATAATGGGGGTTTGTGAACAATAGGAGAAGATTCGAGGTGGGCGATTCAATGGGGTTGGGGCCGGGGAACAATAAGAACAGCGGCGATTCAGGAGGCCAAGGCAGGCAGGCAGGCAATCCAACCCACCAGGCCGCCGACGGAAGGCAGGAGCAAAAAAAAAACAATCCCGACTCACCTGATGCGATGCACGATCCGAAAATACAGTTACGGAGTCTTGCTGCGAATTTCCGTCCTTGCGGTCGACCTGCGACCGGCCCCGGGCGGTGGGAGGCTACGGGTTGGTCGCGCAGAGGCCGACTGTCAATTCAGGGGGCGCTTGCGACGGGGTTGCTGGGCGCTTCACGAGACGCTGTCAGCCAACCAAGACACCAAGGTCCGGCCAACTTGAGCGGCTGTTCAAACGCTGACAGCGGGGTGCGAGCCTGGGCAGACCAGAGTCCGAAGATGGTTCTCGGACTGGGTAGGTTGTCGTCTGCTGACCTGACTGGACAGGAGTCGAATTGCTTGATGTCGTACAAGACTGTTGCTGTTGATGATGCTTGCTCCTATTGTTGACTTGCTTTGACTTGAGCCACTAGGCACAACCACTCATGCGAATAAGTGAGGATGGTCTAGTGATCAGCGATGGATATCTGGATGTTTCCGAGCAGGCTTTTCCTTTCCACGTTGGTCTGTGCCAGGAACGGGAGGAGGGGGCGAGCTGGGTATACAAATACTTGCGGACTGATATGCAGTGAGTCGAAGGCAAGGGGACACCACGGAGCGGACTGGTTGACTGGTGAATGGTGCCCATCTTTCCAAAATCGCCATCCGAGGGGCGGCGACAGGCCATGTGTGGTATTTTATCTGGCTGGCCCCCGCCATCTGGTTCGCTGGCCTGCTGCGCAAAGGGTCCTGGCCTTGCCGTTCCCTGCCCGATGCAGACTGACGCCATTGCTGCAACTCTGGGCGGCCCCTGGCCCTTGCCCCGGGTAAGCCCAGAGGTCCAGCAAGCAGCCCACTGAGCCCGGGCAGAGGATGGCCCCCAGTTGCTAGGCCAAGAACAAGCACGCACACACAACGTTGAGGTGGCTGTGCGCCGGAGAGGTTGCTCGTCTTGGGCAGGCGCCCAAGGGTACAAGCCAAGGGTCCTCCCGTGAGGCCTGCACCCAGGGTTGCGGTCACGGTCGTGAGGTGGTGACTGGGGGGCGGACAGGTGGGTGGTGGGTTGCCTGGAATCAAGGCAACGATCTTCAGCGTCAGGGCTGGCGACTGGGCGGATGTGACGCGGGCGGCTTTATTAGCTCCAGAGAGCTCCGAGGACCTGAAGTTGGCAGCCAATCGTTGGGTCATGACAGGGATACGACTCAGTCGGGTGACTGGCCCGTCGTTGCTCGACCCCTGTCGACCATCTTTTGCCTTTACCCACAAGGGTCCAACTTCAGTCCCTAAAGTCCCAACCTCTGCTCTGTGCTTTCGATGGTCTTGTCAACACCCCGGTCAGGCTCGTCCCGATAGAGGTCGTCACTGGAATGGGCGGTGATCATCCCTGTGGCCAAGTATCGCCACCAATGTTGTCGAGAAAACAGGTTTTGCCACGGACACGAGGTTCGTCCAGCGGCGGTGATCATGGCCGTTTGGAAGACGGGGGCGCAGGCGCTATGTTTCAGGAATCTGCAGGGCAAGTTCTGGAATGTCCATGATGGAGAGCCGGCCCTATCCGCCATCGCCAACGGGTGGACGATCCGGGGTGTGTTTGCGTGATGGCTGCGGGCGGCTCCGATGACTGGCTCTATCATCTTCCATCTCTCGTATTGGGGTATCATTCGGGTGGTCTTCGGTCTCCTTGGACTTTGACAGAGCAAACGGCAGTTGCAGTCGGGCGTTCAGGTCGGTAATTTTTGGTATCTTGCAGCAACACCTTCAGACTGCGGGGGAATATGCAGATGACGGGCTGTTGTTTCAGGGTCGGCTTGTGCAGCCCAGATGATTGGAATCCGGTACCCGTACCTGCTTCCCGGCGCTTGCTGTGCATCGTGAGAGGACTTGGCGGCGCTTAGGAAACTGAAGGGGAGAAAATGGACGGGATGGGAAATATTAAAAGCGACAGTTCTCCAATTTACATGAAGGCACATTGGACAATGACATGGCGAAAACAATGCCACCAAACATGAGATGAAAGTCAATTGTCGTGCAGGAGCTGGGTTGGTCCTTGCTGCGTGAACCTTCCGCTTGAACGATTGCTGAATTGCCCGAAGTGAATGGAATGAATGACATAAGCACAGTCACGTGACTCGGAACCCACCTTCACTCAGTGACTGTTTCCGGCAGGCAGTCTGGGCGCAAGGCTCAAACCCAACCCGCTGATTTTGTCCTTGGGGTTGCGCCCGAGGAGCCAAGTCCACTTCGCGCCTTCAGATTTGCTTCCCAATTTTTCGCTGAAGACATCACCAAACTCGATCGCCAGCACCGACTTCCATCGGTGACCCTCCTTCTACCTCCCTGCCGCGATTCTGCTCTAGATTCTTTACACAGGCAGAAACAGAATTTTATCGACTTCGCCGAGGGTTTTGGTTCAATCCGAGTAATCAACCCGAATCTGCGCCGCGCCTTCTTCCTCGACAAATCCGTCGACGAGACAGACGGCAGCTCTCTCCTCCCCATCCCCACGCATCTTCGCCGAGTCGCGTCTCTACTGCGCGCGACCCCTCTCCGTCATGGCCGACCAGACGCGTGATATCCAGTCAATCCTGGCTGCGCTGAGTATGTTGCCGAGACATTCCCGCCCCCCTCCACTTGCATGGCCTGACAAAACTGACCCTCGACTACCAGGCGCCGCCCAACGTGGCCCATCCACGACACCTTCACAAGGACAGCAGGGTGTCCCCCCTGGATACCCGCCTCCTCCCGGCGCACCAGCTGCACCGGCCCCCTACTCGAGCGGCCCGCCTCCCCAGCAGTACCCTCCTCCCAATGGCCCCGCCAGCTACGGCCTCCCCCAGCCCTCTGGCAGCGGCAGCGTTGACCTGAGCTCTATTCGCCCTGTTAACTCGGGCACCGTGGGCTTCGAGGACGCCATCGCAAAGGCCAAGGCTTTCGCTGCCCAGAACGGTCTCAGCTCGTACGACCGCCCTATTGTATACTCCAACGAGCCCCCTCGTGGCCCCGACCCCCGGAACGCCTACCGCAGCTCCCGCTCCCGATCGCCGCCCTCTCGCAGGGATCCTTACCGTGGTCACGTCAACCCCTACCGTGACGAGCGGCGCGAGGACCGTGGCCATGGCCGCGACTACGGCGGCGGCGGCGGTGGTGGTGGCGGTCGCGATCGCTCATACTCCCCCAACCCTCGGGGACGCACATTCTCGCCCCGCAACACTCGCGACCGCTCCCCTATCAGGAACAACGGCGGTGGCGGCGGTGCCGGTGCCGATGACAGCTCCGAGACCATTCAGATTGAGTCCAGCCTCGTCGGTCTCATCATTGGCCGCCAGGGCGAGAACCTCCGCCGCATCGAAGGCGAAACGGGTTGCCGCGTTCAGTTCATGCCCGCCACCGACAACGGCCCCTACCGCTCCTGCAAAATCTCTGGCCCGGCTGCGCGTCGCGCTGATGTCAAGGTCGCCGTCAACCGTATCATTGAGGACAGCGGCATGAGCGTCATCAACCGCGGCGGTGCCCTCAACGCCCACGGAGACCAGCGCGCCCCTGCCAGTGCCGGCCTTCGTGATGGCGAGGACTGCATGCAGATCATGGTTCCCGACAGGACCGTCGGCCTCATCATCGGCCGTGGCGGCGAGACCATCCGCGATCTCCAAGAGCGCTCTGGCTGCCATATCAACATTACAAGTGAGAATAAAAGCGTCAACGGCCTCAGGCCCGTCAACCTCATCGGCACTCGCGAAACGGCGGCCCGTGCCAAGGACTTCATCATGGAGATTGTCGAAAGCGACAGCCGTGGTGACGGACAGCCACCTCCTCCCGTGGCCAAGAGGGGCCCCCCTCCCCCCCGGCAAGACCAACCGCGCGACTCGTATGGCGGTGGTGGTGGCGTCGGCGGCGGTGATGGTGACAAGATCAACGACACCATTCACGTTCCCTCCGAAGCTGTGGGCATGATCATCGGAAGAGGTGGCGAGACCATCCGCGAGATGCAGAACTCGACAGGCTGCAAGATCAACGTCGCCCAGTCATCTGGTCCCGGCGAGGTTCAGCGTGAGATTGCCCTGATTGGCAGTCGTGACAGCATCAGCCGTGCCAAGGCTGCAATCGAGGAGAAGGTTGACGCAGTGGTGAGTCCTTCCTCCAAATTGGAACACATCAGGAAGCAAGTTAACTCATTCCAGCGACAGAAGAGTGGCGGTGGTGGTGGTGGCGGCGGTGGCGGTGGCCGCGGCCGACGCGATGATTATGACAACTATTCTCACCAGGCATCTAACTCTGCAGGACAGGCCAGTGCTCCGGCTGCTCAACCGCCAGCAACAGCGGATGGCGCTGACCCTTACGCGATGTGTACGTACAGCCTCCTCACCGTTGCCCAAACTACAACGACTAACCCCATATCTAGACGGTGGTTACCAGAACTACCTCGCCCTCTGGTACCAGTCCTTGATGCAACAAGGTGCCGGCGGGCAGCCTCCGGCTGCTGGTGGTGCCCCTCCTCCCGCAGCTTAGGGGCTGTGGCAATAGGCTTCGGGACGGTCCATTGGCCTTTTCGTGATGTGACTCTTCACTCGCCTCTTGGTCGACTTGATGACTCGCACTCTTCTGATCATCATGTCTTTCTTCTTTGACTGCCACGGCATTCCCAGCATGCCATGGATTCTCTCGACTCATCATTTTGGCTGGGGTGCTGCAACCGCGATTTGAGCAGCACTCTGTACTATCCTTGGACGGCCGAGGCCTGCGCATGTCTCTTGTCACGGACAACACCCGGCGCCGCTTCTCGATGCGTGCAGTCCACATGCTCGCACCAGTCTCTCGCCTGTCCTCTTGACGACTTGAACCACTGATACCCCTCGTCCTCGTGGTGTGGGACATTTTTCATCCATTGGCGTACTCGTCTCACTTTTGGTTTTGAACAAAGCTGGCGTTCCGAAGCTGGGGAAGGGGAAAAGGGGGAACAGAGGTTCCCCGATGCCGGGCACATGCCCCGGCTTGACACGTCACCACACGCACGCACTCTTCTGATGACGATCTTGTTCGTGGGATGACCTGCCGACAAGAAACGACTCCTAGCGTGTGTGCCCGCCTTGCGCGCTTGACCTCGCTTGATGTCAACTACGAAAATCCGCCTTGCATCCTCAACCTCCAGCCACCAGGAGAGGCCGTGGACATTTTCGCACGCAGCTGGACGCGATCACGCTCGTTGACATTTTGACGTCTTCGATCTGCCTGAAAGTCACTCGTCAGCACACCTGGTCTCGACGCAGTCTCCCTTGGTTGATCCTGCAGGGACACAGTCTCATCACCATCCATGCACTGGTTGAAGTCCTCGTTGGGATCCTGATGCATCAGTGGCCGCTCCTTTCGAGACTCGTCTATGCGCTGTTGTCTGATCGTGCCGGTTGGTCGTCTTTCCATGCTCGAGGGGTTGACTCGGTCTCTTTCTGCGTCCCAACCTGGTCCTGTTGACACTTGCTCCTCTCGTTCCTTGTATCGTCGTCTGCTTTTCTGCAGCCGACATACCGTACTATACTTCGTTCTGCACGGTCGATGACGGGAGGGTTGGCGTTTTTCTGCGAGCAGCGCACATGCTGCCTGTTTTCCGATGACGGGGAGATTCCCGTTGTTTTCTCGGGTTTAGGCATATATCATGGGGTGGTTGACAGGATTATGACGAGACGGAAGGGAATAAGGGAGGGAAAAGCAACATCAACTCGGCCGTTTCTGCGGATTTGCGTTGCTTGTATCATTAATTCATAGGTCTTAAAGGTTTACTTCTTCTGAGTATTGTCGATGCGATGTTCTGTGTCATGGTGAAGCACTAGAGATTCTCTTCAGTTCCCTCATACGTCTCCCTCACGATCCTCCAGTACCTGTCCCCGTCAACCCTAGCATGGGAGACATGTCCACTGCCGACAAACTCCTCTGTTCTCACCTCCAGCTCAGTGCCCAACTTGGCAGCCTTGGCACGAGTCTCATCTGCATGATCCAGCACGTCTTGCCACTTGACCATTTCGTCGGACTTGCTAAAGACATAGGTCCGCCTTACCTCGGTGGTGAGGAAGTCAGAGTCGACAAGGCGGTCGCGGACCATGCCATGGGGGCCGCGCAGCCGTAGCAGGCGGACGATGCCAAGGAAGATACCCAGACCAATGGAGAGCAGAGGGCGCACCCAGCGGGACTGGGCGGCGGTTATGGCTCTGATGGAGCGCATTACCGAGAACCGATCTGGGGAGGAGTCGATGATGAGAGCGTGACGTGGGAGGGTTGGGGCGTGTTGTCGCCACAATCCCGCCAGACGGACGAGAGTGAAGCTGCCGCCGTTGCTGAAGCTGTGTATCAGCAGCTGAGGCGGACCCTCGTCGTCTTTGCCTGCGGCGGGGAGGGTCTTGAGGAGGTCGATGGCAGGGTGGAGGTTCTCAAGGGGGTGAGGAGTAAGGCGGAAGGGGCAGGTTATGAGGAGAAGGCGGGTGGCAGGATTGAGGGCGAGATGCTGATTGATGTACTAGAGGTGTAGAGTCAGTATGACTATCGTGTGTTGCGAGTATTGCATGCGAAGACACCTGCCTTTGCGAGGTGGCTCTCCGCCGCGGCATACCAGCCGATGACAATCGTGAGTGCGGGTGCTGCGGGGTCCGGGGTCGCATCTGCGGGGGGCTCATAGAGGAACAGCTGGGGACTGAGACGCTTGAGCATGCTCAGAGGCGCCGCCTTTGGAGTGATGGCCTGGGTAGAAGCCATTGTGGGAAACGTAGTAATCTAGGGAGAAGTACTGGTGTGTTCAAGTCTACTAGCAAAACGAATAAATTGAATAACAACGGTCGACGCGATGCTTATAATACCATCACGACATGTCGGAAGGATTCGTGGCCAGGCTGCAGTGAGAATTTGGTGAGCCACCACCCTGGTCGTGATGGTGTTGAGGGTTCCATGGTTCAAGTTGGGCAAGGTAGGCACACGTCGTCAGCCCGAATGAAGATGCCTCGGCTTGTAGGATGTGGCCGATGCGATGTGTCCAATGATGACGACGGGACTTCCGTCCGGAATGTGGAGTCATCGGCAGCCTGGCTCGAAAGCCTCCGACCCCGGACGGAGGGTTTACCTCAGCTTCATTGTGGAGGTCTATAAGAAGCGCGGGAATGTAAGGAAACGGATGGTTTTTTGTTCATCTTTCAAATGGAAGAATGATCATTGCTTATCAAATGGCCGTAGGACGGACAGCCCTCATCTGGCGATTGGTGTTGCTGCCTGTCAATGTCGGCTTCATGTGACAGAGGAAACACGGAGTCGGTCATGTTTCCCCCGACATCCTCAACCATGTCGATTTTGTTGGTGAGCTTGGCGTCCCCTGCCCCTGAGCAGTATCAAAGGGACTCTTGTAAATCAACGACATGTGATATGGGCAACGTCTGCATCAGGTTCGGTCACCACACTTCACCGCAAAAGAGACCAGAAAACAGCCCCTAAAAAACAAAAGCGAAGAAACAAACTTACAACCGCGCCGCAGGTATACCCGTGCCCTCCCTGTCAGCCGAAGCGAGTCCGGAAATAGGCCAGGAACCAAGGCGACATCCATCTTGGCACCGCCCCTGGCTCGTGTAGCATTGTGATGCGATGGCTCGCCTGTCACGAACGGGCCAGGTCTGCCGACACCCGAGCGAGTTGCAGCAGGCGGACTGCATCCTGTCTGGCAGGCAGGCCGGACGACGACGGCGAGGGGTGGCGGCGTCCCGCCTCGTGCTCCCGCGGCCATGGCACATGCCGGATCTCGCAGCGACGGGGAGGGCGCACATAATCTCGGCCGCTCGTCCCAGGAGCGGGCCGATTGGATGCTCCGGGGGCAACGCTGTCGAGGTGTGCCGGGTGGCCGGGTGTGCAACGTCACTCGGGCAGCAATCAGCGGGAGACAAGCATGGCGAGAGCGGCGCGGCGTGTCCCGTTGTCTTGTGTGTGTGTGTGTGTGTGTTCTTGGTGTTGAGGAGCGGGAAGGGGGAGATGATGTCGTGATCTGCGAGGAAGAGTAGCTGCTGGAGAAGATGTGAGGGCTGGATACATACAGATGGATCGTCAAATACCATGCGGCAGCAAGGTGTCCGAATATGAAGTTCTGGAAATAGATGAAAACTGCCAAGCCTGAGCCGTTAGGCCAGATGTCATGACGAAAGATGGCATCTCGGCCGATCGCCATGGGAAGGCGCATTCTCGGGGACTTTAGGCAGGCACGACTTGACCTCAGGTACTCGGCCGGACGCTTGCTTGCGACGCAACGTGACCGCTCTTGCCCGCCCAGTGTACGTACCTGATGCCCTAGGTCACCAACTCGTTCCTTCCCTCGGGCCACAAGACTGAGGCAAACGGCCGAGTTGGAACAAGCTTCTATCCTTGGCCTCTTCCTCAGGTGCCCCTATTTCTCCCCTGAGGTCTCCCATCACCCTCTTTTGGCGTGACCCCTTTCACCCAACCTTCACCATCCACCCTCCCTTTCTGCACCTCTGCCTCTTTCGCCCGCAACCAAATCGGTTTGCAGGTATTCAAGGTATATCGACTGCATCTCCTCCTCATAGTTGATTCCAGACCGCGCTGACCCTGCCAGGTTGAGCCCGTCTCTCGTTGCCCTCAGTCCTTACTGAAAGACTCTCACACTCCCTCGCCATGAAGTGGACCAGCGTCCTCAGCTCCCTCGTGGGCGCGACCATGTTGGCCAGTGGTCTCGCCGCGGCCGACTTTGACCTCCACAGCCCGTTCCAGGGCGTCGCCTTCCAGCGCACCACGGCCTTCCGCTCCCGCGCCCCCGACATCGAGTCATCCTATCGCCAGGTCCTCAAGTCCTTCCGCGGCAGGACGGCCGGCCACAACGCCGCCTCGGCCATTGGCGCCGCTGAAAAGGGCCAGCCTGGTGCCGGATACCAGAACATCTCCGCCCTCGGCCCCTACGGCACTCAGTACGCCGTCGAGGTCATCTGGGACGGCAAGTCGATTCCCCTCATCTTCGACACTGGCAGTGCCGATACCTGGGCCGCCAGCTCCGACTTCTCCTGCGTCAGTGCCATGGGAGGCACCGAGTACCCTCAGGAGGCTTGCCGCTTCGGTCCTCATCTCATCGAAGACTTCCGCTATGGCGCCATCCCCGACATCCACTTCCGCCTGTCCTACGGCTCCGGCGAGAGAATCGCAGGCCCCATGGGATACAGCGACATTGAGGTGGCCGGTATCACCGTTAAGCAGGTCCAGGTCGGCCTGGCCAACTCGACACACTGGTACGGTAACAACGTAACCCAGGGTATTCTTGGCCTGGCCTACCCTGCTCTCACCAGTGCCTACTCGGGAAGCCCCAGCGAGGACCGCTCCGCCTTCTCCATCCCTTACCCGCCCTTCTTCACCAGCATGGTCCAGCAGGGTCTGGTCGCCGACTCTTTCAGCGTCGCCCTGGCCCGCAACTCCTCCGAGGGCATCGTCGCCTGGGGCGGCCGCACCGGTGTGCCGACCACGGGACCCGTGACTTCGACGGACCTCCTCATCGTGAGTCCCCAGTCTGCCCAGCAAGAAGAGCCCAGAACTGACAAGAAGAAAGACCAGAATCAACACCGGAGTCCCGGAGTCTGCCTGGTCCTACTCGTACTACACCATCCTCGTTGACGGCATTCAGTGGGGCCAGACAATCGACTCGAGCAAGTACCCCTTTGTTGTCGACACTGGTACCACCCTAACCTACATGCCTCCTCCCATCGCCGAGGCCATTGCTAGGGCCTTCAACCCGCCGGCCATGTACCTCTTCTCGTACGGCAGCTACTTTGTGCGCTGCGACGCCGTCGCGCCCCGCATCGCTATCATCATCAACGGCTCCAAGTTCTGGTTCAACCCTGTCGACCTCGTCTACCGCCACCTTCGAGACGAGCTCACCGACATGTGCCAGATTGGAGTCTCGACGGGTGGCCCGGGACCGTACATCCTGGGCATGACCTTCCTCCAGAACGTCGAGGTCATGTTTGACGTTGGCGCCGCCGAGATCCGCTTCTACGGACGCAACACCTTCGGTCCAGTCCCCACCCTTCCGGACGAGACGCAGTGAGAGCAGACAGTTGCAGCGAGGCGTTTTGGGCGCACAGCCGTGTCAGCGTCTGTCCGCTCCGTGATAGGCGGCCTCGGGTTCGTGGTACGGCACCACGTGGTTCTTGATGAAATAGGGGGTGGTTCAGTTTGAGGGGCCGGGTATTTTGTCATGGAGTGTCATCGTGTTTCGATCCATGTGCGCTGTTACCATAGGTAGACAAAGTCGTCCAATGACAATAGTATGCCACTCACCAGACGCTGCTTGGTGATGTCAAGTTTGTACTCCGTCGCAGCAACCCAGCACTGATAAGCGAGCCCGCCATCGGCGACGGTGGAATGACCTCACCGGGCCCCCCGTAGAGGGGCCGATGGACAGGTTAAGTTTGTGGGCGGCGGAGAACCGCGCGACTGAGGGTTTTTCATGAGCACAAAACTCACCCAGCAACCGTCGAGCACCAAACTACGTGCTGGTCGTCCTTCCTGATAACAGCATCCAACTCTGTTTGCAGGTGGCGTCGCCGATGTCGCTAGCATCCATCTGTCTGAGAGTTTGACTCAGCACCGAGCGCGCGCAGCGATAACAAGAGGGGGAAAGGCGAACAGACCAAACAAACCGATTCATCCCTTGACGAGCCTCAACACCACGACATCTTGCACGGCAACAACCCCGCGACGACGACGACCTGAACGGAGACGAGGAAAAGGGGCGACAAGCATCAGCCGCCAAGAACAGTACGCTCGGGAAGAAGACCGGAACGACGGACTTTTCGCCGCGCACGAGAGCCTGGCGACACAACGACAGACTGACCGACAACCCAACAGACCGACCGACCGACCAGCCATGTACGGAGTTGCTGCCGGGCCGCCTACGAGGCCGGGACGACGAGGCCACACGTACAGCTTCAGCAGGGTGAGTCTCTTTCTCTCTCTCTCTTTCTTTCCCAGGACTGCCATCGGCAAGGACGTGGCTTGATTTCTTTTCCGTCTCCCAACCCGGGATGCTGGGCGCACGTGGTCTGTCTCTCCCCCTTTTCTTCCGGGGTTCGATGGCCTCGTGATGACGGTTCACCCCTGGCGCGCGCTGTTGGCGTGGGGTCCTGGCGCGAGTCGGGGACGTGGCCGGGCCCCCCTTTCTCCCTTTCGTCTTTCTCGAACCCCAAGGCGGTGTGAGTGAGATGGAGGTGTGGGCGTCGTCAGGTCCTCCCGCGTCTGTCGGGCGCTGGCCCCCCTTGGCGGCGCGAGGTGTGCCGATTTGCTGGGACGGGAAGTCCACGTCTCGGCCGCGGGGGGGGGGGTTCAGGATGTGAGGGCATCGTGACCTTCGGGCCAGGGGAGAGATGTTCGCTGGCAAACTTGCCCCTCCCTGTGGCGGTCCTGGTGAGACCCGACCCGACCCAAGACCCCTTTTCTGGACAACCGACGGACGTAAAAGAGGTTGGGGGTCACCGAGCACAGGGGCCAGGACACAGACCGGAGTGGCGGGGGTCCTTGTCCACTGTTTTTCTTCCCGATTTTTTTCCTCTGGGGGTGGTGCTTCGCTGCCCGGAGTCTTTTACGACGAGGGGGCGAAAGCGAGTGTCGGCCGGCTTTGCGATGGGATTCTGTTGGCCCTTCCGATGGGACGCGAGTCTTTCCGTTTGCCGAGGGCTGCTGCTCCACATTGAAGGGGCGGACAACGTTGCCGACGAGCTACAATTCTGAGCTCGGCATGTCTGGTTCTGGGCATTCGTCCATGGACGGAAGAACAGACCGAGCAGGATGCAGGTCTGGTCAGCCGGCAGGCACCGCAGGGAGAGGCAGGCAGGCAGGCAGGCGAGGCGAGGCGGCCTGATCTGATGATGTGCGTCCAAGTGGACGACGCGTCTCGGCGCATCTCATGGCACCTGGAGGGATAGGAAGGCATGCCGATGCTGGGATGCGGGGTGTCCGGCCGGGCCTGTGGAGGCCTGCTGAAGCTTCCAGTGTTGCCCCCGCCCGCCGGGTGCAGCTTCCTCACCTCTGTGCAAGTGCCAGTGGTGGACGATGGGAAGGCGCTCCCGGTAGCCCGGGTCGAGTGACCAATGGTGTGCTCCTGTGGCGTCCGTTTGCCGTCCTGAGAATCCCGAACATTGCGCACCTGCGGAGCACACCTCAGGCATTGGATTGCATCTTCAGTTTTCTGCGAGCGGGCATCCCCATCTCAAACATTTGAGCGGTTGCCCGCTTCATATCCATTACACATGGATCACAGAAGTTTGCTGCGGGTACCTGGAAAGTATTCTTCCTTCCCCGGGCGTCCCCGGGAATAACAGATTCCTCTGGATTTTGCTGTTCAGCATCCAATTGCCGTGACTGATCCATTTGATCATCACCACTCCAACTCCACTCTTTCCCTCGGTCCCCCTCAAGAAGGCCAATTCAGTGCCTGTGAATGAATGGCCCCCCGTGCCTGCCCGTGCCTGCCTGCCATTCTTCCCCCAATACCTAAATGCCCCGGGTTTTGGCGCCCAAAATTTTCCCGTTGCAAACAAACCCCATCATCAAGCTGTCTCTCATCTGCAGCCTGCCCCCGCCTCTGATTTGATCCATCCTCACCTCAGCCCTATCACGTCTTATCCTGTGCCATTTGGAGTACAGCACCCAGAGACTGCTTGCCTGTCTGCGCACGCGCTCACCGTACATTCGATTCCGGGAGAACCTGCGTCCATCCCGTCCCCATCCCACCCACACGCCTCCTCTGCATCACATCACCTGATCCGGGGCTACGGAGACTGCCTTCGCTGCATTGCACGGCACGCACTGCACCTCGGCCTCCCACTGCACCCGTTCGTTCGACCTGCACGGCTCGTTCCAGAGACAGACGTCGAACCACGACCACCACACTTCAACCCGGCGCTCCCCGTTCCCCCAATTCTGCCAGAAGACTTCTTTTCCTCCTGCTTCTTCTTCCTCCACCTCATCTTCTCTTTTTCACCTGCCGCGCCCCTCTCGTCCCTAGGGTCCTTGTCTGCCGCAATCTCTCCAGACCCTGCTAGTTGCCGGCCCCAGGAATTACACCCGGTGACCATTGCCACCTAACCGGTACCTGGACCGACCTGACCTGCCGCTCGCCGCCGCCTCCGCCGCCAGCGCTGTCTCTGCCCCGGCAAAACCCTGACGGGAGCTCTCCCTGAAATAGCACCGGCTGGACCCGCCTTTCGGGCTCAAGCTGCTGCACGCATCACACGAGCTTCCCCCGGCTCGCCTTTTGCTCACCCCCGTGTCACGCGGTCGCCCGTTCGGTCTGGTCTGCTACGAGTTCTCCTCCTCGCCAGGTCATCCCAATTCCCACACAAACTCAGGCACAGGCACAGGCACAGGCACGCAAGGCACGCAAAAGTAGCCAGAGCGCAGCCATCTGTCGACTTCCGCCCTTTCACACATCACTCACTTCATGGGTCCCAACCCCACGGCGACCTCTTTCTTCTCCTCCTGATTTGCGAACCTCTCTCTACTTCTTCACCATCAGCATCATCTCTGAAAACGATACGCCGCCAATTGAGTCAAGATGCCTCGGTTGACTAACGGTATGGGCGTCCAGGTGGAGGACACACGGGTCTGTGTTGTCATGGTGGGATTGCCAGCTCGCGGTAAGAGTTTCATCGCACAAAAAGGTACGTCCCACACCCTCTCACCCGTGTTGCCCTTCACTGACAAGGCCGTCAGCTCAACGCTACCTGAAATGGCTCTCCATCGAGGCCAAGACTTTCAACGTCGGCAGCTACCGCCGCGAGTCAGAGGCTCAGCCTACTGCAGACTTCTTTGACACCTCCAACTCAGAGGGTGAGCGGAAACGTCGCGCCGCCGCAGAGGCCGCCATCAACGACATGCTCGAGTGGTTCAGGACGTCCCAGGGCACCGTTGCCATCCTTGATGCCACAAACTCCACAAAGGAACGCCGCAAGTGGGTTCTTGAACGGTGCACCAGCGAGGGCATCGAAGTCATCTTCGTCGAGAGCCGCTGCGATGACGAGAGTCTCATCATGGCCAACATCCGCGACGTCAAGACCACCAGCCCCGACTACGCCGGCCAGGATCCCGACGCCGCTGCTCTCGACTTCCGTAACCGCATCAGCAACTACGAGAAGATCTACAAGAGCATCGACGAGGACGGCGACGAGAGCGAGTACACCTTCCTCAAGATCATGGACGTCGGCAAGCAGGTCATCATCAACCGCATCCAGGACTACCTCCAGAGCCGCATCGTCTACTACCTCATGAACCTCCACATCCGGCCCCGCTCCGTCTGGCTGTCCAGGGTACGTCTCTCCATTCTGGTTTCCCTAATTGTCCGCTCCTAACACACACACCAGCACGGCGAATCCATGTACAACCTGGACGGCCGCATCGGCGGTGATGCCACGCTGTCGCCCCGCGGCGAGCAGTACGCCCGCAAACTCCCCGAGCTCGTGCGCCAGTCTGTCGGCGACGACCGTCCCCTGACCGTCTGGACCTCAACGCTCAAGCGCACCATCGCCACCGCGCGTTTCCTCCCTCCCCACCACAACCAGCTCCAGTGGAAGGCCCTCGACGAGCTTGATAGCGGCGTTTGCGACGGCCTCACCTACCAGGAAATCAATGACCGCTACCCCGAGGACTTTGCCGCTCGCGATGCGGACAAGTACAACTACCGCTACCGCGGCGGCGAGTCGTACCGTGACGTCGTCATTCGCCTCGAGCCCATCATCATGGAGCTTGAGCGCAGCGAGGACATCCTCATCGTCACCCACCAGGCCGTTCTCCGCTGCATCTATGCCTACTTTATGAAGAAGGACCAGAACCAGAGCCCCTGGATGAACGTGCCTCTGCACACCCTCATCAAGCTCACCCCCAGGGCCTATGGCACTGAGGAGGTCCGCTACGAGGCCAACATTCCCGCCGTGAGCACCTGGAGGGGCAAGGGCAGCACCGCCAAGCACGAGAACCCTACAGGCGAGACCATCTGATTGTAGATTGACGGCGAGTTGGGCGAAGCTGCACTTTGGGCCTGGGCTTTGCTTTCGCCCCTTCTCCGCACGGCGTTCTGGGAGTCATGTCCGAGACGGGAAAAATGACAACTTTTGCATTTGGGACTAGGTTTGAACAGGGGCGACGGACCCAGGTGGCCTGGGCCAGTCTAGAAGGACATTTAGCATGGCTATTGCATCATCATGAATGACACGGATTGCTTGAGATCCACCGGCTTCACGCCAGTTTTGTGCACTTTGCAGCGTGATTCCAGGGTTCTTCCAGAGTCGAGGGAGAACAGCAAGTCACTAGATTGCAGCCGGCCTACGCCACTGAATAGATGTGAGTCGTTAATCAAGATGTTCAAGAGCAGTAGAGATAGAGAATTGTGTAAAAATAGGAGGATCTCGGTCCAGGGCGGTTGACGACGGGAACCTGCTTGATTATGTAATCACGCGGCACCAGCTGCTGGCAGTTCCCTCACCGCCCGTCTTATCGAGCCCCCAGTGTTCCCGCCGTCCCAGATTTTTCTCGCGATAAGGGAAAAAAATCCCACCTGCGGCCCCAAGACTGAGCAGCCGAAGAACACTGAAGACACTGGAACACTGTCACCAGACCCGACCCTATCCCCCCATACCACGGCATACCTCGAGATCCGTCAACATGGTCGACGCCACGACAAAGAAGAGGAAGTTCCGCGACGCCAATGGCGCGAAGCCGACCAGCAGCAAGCGCTCCGAGGCGCCTGTGAAGCCCGTCGCCCGGCAGAACAAGAAGGCCAAGAGGGCGGAGCCGAAAGAGTCTGAGGAGGAGGACTTTGCATCCTTCAGTGACAAGGCCGAGGAGAATGACAGCGATGAGGAGGAAGAGGAGGAGGCCGACGAGGGCGCTGATGAGGAGGACAACAAGATCAACGCCGCCCGGGTATCGGCAAACGAACAGGACGGAGATGACATTGCCGACCTCCCCAACCGCGACGCCCTCACCCTCCCGCCCGTGTCGGGTGACGAGGCACAAGAGTTCTCGCAGCTCAACCTGTCAGAGAAGACGATGAAGGCGATACAAGGCATGGGCTTCACCAAGATGACGGAGATCCAGAGGAGGGGCATCCCGCCCCTGCTGACGGGCCGCGACGTGCTGGGTGCGGCAAAGACCGGCTCCGGCAAGACGCTGGCCTTCCTGCTTCCCGCCGTGGAGATGCTGAGCTCGCTGCGTTTCAAGCCCAGGAACGGCACCGGTGTCATCGTTGTGGTAAGTGTCTTGACAGAATACGTGAAAAAAGAGGCTATAAGCTGACAAGTGCGCCTCCAGTCCCCCACCAGAGAACTCGCTCTTCAAATCTTCGGCGTCGCCCGCGAGCTTATGGAGCACCACTCGCAGACTTACGGCATTGTCATCGGTGGCGCCAACCGCCGCGCCGAGGCCGAGAAGCTCGGCAAGGGTGTCAACCTCCTCATCGCCACCCCCGGACGCCTGCTCGACCACCTCCAGAACACGCCCTTTGTGTTCAAGAACCTCAAGACGCTCATCATCGACGAAGCCGACCGTATTCTTGAGATTGGTTTCGAGGACGAAATGCGTCAGATTGTCAAGATTCTTCCCAAGGAGGACCGCCAGACGAGTCTCTTCTCGGCGACGCAGACGACAAAGGTCGAGGACCTGGCGCGCATCTCGCTCCGGCCTGGACCTCTGTACATCAACGTCGACGAGAAGAAGGAGCACAGCACCGTTGAGGGTCTCGAGCAGGGCTATGTCATTTGCGACGAGGACAAGCGGTTCTTGCTGCTCTTCTCGTTCCTGAAGCGTAACCTCAAGAAGAAGGTCATTGTCTTCTTCAGCAGCTGTAACTCGGTCAAGTACCACTCGGAGCTGCTCAACTACATCGACCTGCCGGTCCTGAGTAAGTACATCGGGGGAGTCGAGTATACGGGCGAACGGTTACTGAAATGTGTTACAGGTCTTCACGGCAAGATGAAGCAGCAGGCGCGGACAAACACCTTTTTCGAGTTCTGCAACGCCAAGCAGGGCACCCTCATCTGCACTGACGTTGCCGCTCGTGGTCTCGATGTATGTTCCCTTTTACCTACGCCTCATTTGAACTTTGACTGACCCTTTTAGATCCCTGCCGTCGACTGGGTGGTCCAGTACGATCCCGCCGATGATGTCCGCGACTACGTCCACCGCGTGGGCCGTACAGCGCGCGCCAACGCGACGGGCAAGTCCCTCCTCTTCCTGCACCCGTCCGAAGTCGGCTTCCTGTCGCACCTCAAGGCGGCGCGCGTGCCGGTGGTCGAATTCGAGTTCCCCGCGGCAAAGGTGTCCAACATCCAGGCGCTGCTGGAGAAGCTCATCAGCCAAAACTACTACCTCAACAAGTCGGCCAAGGACGGCTACCGCAGCTACCTGCACGCGTACGCGTCGCACTCGCTGCGCACCGTCTACGACGTCAACAAGCTCGACCTCGCCAAGGTGGCCAAGGGCTTCGGCTTTGCGACGCCGCCGCGCGTTGACATCTCGGTCGGCGCGAGCGGACGTACCGACAAGAAGGTCCAGGGACGGCGGACGTACGGAAGCCAGCCGCGCCAGGGCGACAGGTACAGGCAGCAGGGCAAGTCGGCGCGCAGCTGAGATGGTCGGCGGTGAGGGACATAGGTCGAGGTGGAGGGCGTGTAGCTGATGTATATATCCCGGCTCATCGGTCAGCAAGGCGTTGTGTTATCAAAATATGGCAATCAGGATGTAGAGTGTTCTTTGATTCTTGCGCTGTGAAAGCCGCGATAGATGTCTACAGGCCGTTGATGGGCTTTGTCTCGTGTGTCTCGAGGGTTTCTTTATAATGGAACTCGGTATTTGCAATGGAACAATGTTTTGTTTGGTTTGTCAAAGGCGCTCCTGCCTCTTTCAGTGGTCATTCACAGTTGTATTCCTTCCACTTCGACGTGCATCCCGAGCCGGCAATGTATCAAATCGAGACGACGAAAGTTTGCTCCCATCTCGGCCACAATCCTCACCGCGCCTACCTTGCAGTTTCGGCATCTACTCGTCTTCCCCGGGTCGTCACAAGGGCTTTCACAGGATACTCAACGAGGACAGTCACATTGCAAGACGAGCGAGCCATGTGCATCCTAGTCTACACTCTCCACACGGCCTGCTCCCACCGGCAATTTCAGAATACCTTCGCCTGCGAGTCTGCGCGCGGCGGCAAGGGATCATCATACGACAACCTACACCTCGATCGAACGGTGCACCTTCCAGCTCAGGAAGGTCGATGCACACCAGCGTGCAAGGAGTCGCAGAGAAGGGTGACCAGACCCGTCGGAGGATGGTGCCCATCATGCATCGCACAGCAACGGCGAGAGAGGCTCGAGAAGGAGCGCGAATTGAATGACGAGAGTACCAGTGAGTTGTGCCCTGTCAGCGTATCGCAGGAGGAAGTGCTGATGACAAAAGCAGGTTCTCTGGAGAGGGACGACACGATTACCAAGGTCAGAAGAAGCGTGATCAGGTTCGGCGAGATTGCGATGCGACAGAGAGAGGGTTGAGCACGTGTCTTCTGGAAGTTTACGGGATATGCAAAAGTTCGTCATGGCCCGACAAGCAGCCTGAGACTTGCGAAGAAGAAACGACGTCGACGAACTTGAAAGACAGCATGGAGGGGGATCGGCGGTCAGTGGAGTGTCATTCTGGGCAGGTCCCAGGCGTACGAGGACCAACCAATTCAGCCTGTTCCGCGCGGTTCCATTTCCCCAGGTTCTAGCGGGGGGCTCTGAATACGCAGTGGCGCGGTGGCTGCTTTTGGCTCGTATATCGGATCGTGGGATGGCTTGAGAAGGTTGACGCTGGATGGAGTATCGCAGAGGCGACATCTCGAGTCTCGTCCATGCCGAACACCAGCCCAGAATCTATTGGACGTACAATCAAACCTCGCAACATACACCACAAATCTCCCTAACAACCTCATCATGAACGAGACAGGTTGGTCGTGTGCTCGCTCCCTTCAAAAGCGGCGTCACAAGAAATCCATTTGGCACCTTGTGCGACCCCTGACCCCTGCGGCCAGCCCGCTCGACGTCTTCCCCGCCAATAGCCATCATGAAGCCACCCACATCTTCGCCAATGGGGAGCTTCACCCGTGGCCAAGTTGGGGCAAGTGCGTGGGAGGGGGAAAGACGTGCAGGGGTCGGCGGCGTCAGCATCAGCCATCGAGGGGCCCTGTGGCTGTTGTGCCTGAGCTTTGAAGGGCCTTTCGTGCCTGCCAACTTCCCCCTCCTCCTCTCACCAGTCAGTGCGCTGCTTCCCCGCCAGTTGGAGCTCTGAAGGAAGAATGGATGCCACCCTCCATCCCGGCGCGCGGGAACGGTGACCCCTGTCAGGTGCTCGTTCCATCTCCTAGGACCTCCTGCTCCAGTGTGGCCAGGGTCGCTCCTCCCACCTTTCGGGCGCTGCAGTTGGCAGCCCGCCGGAGCTGGGGCCCTCCAAGCTGGGGGCTAATAGGTGGGCTGGGCTAACTCCGCACCACCTGCCCGCCCTGCGCCGTGATGGCAGGTGCGCCTCCCCCCGACAGCGACTCCAGTGTCGGCTCGCCTCGACTTTAGCCTTGACGACGTCGGTCCTCCAACCTCCCTCCTCTCCTCTGTCCACTTCCACGTTGCACTCTTCCATCGCAGGGCTCGATTTGCTGCTCAATTGCTCGGCCCTCCTCCACAGTCGTCGCTGACCTGCCATCTCGACCATCACCCGAATAACGCGCATGATAGCGACATAGACGCTCCTGCGATCTCGCTCCCCCCCATCATGGCCAAAAAGGCGCGCCAGAGGATCAGCTATGGTAGTTCTCTCCCCTCACTCGCCCGTCGCACGACTCGGAGCAGTCTCACCCGAAATTCTTGGCTTTGAGCTCCTCCCACCCAGTGCAGGCACTCTACGCTCGCCTCTTGGACGACTTGCGCTGCGTGCAACTTGTGCTGACCAGTGATCGTCTTCTAGTCCTCGACCTCCCCAACTCCCAACCGGGAGGCCACCGCCTCGGCGTAAACGGCCTGGCCATTGACAAGGACAATGCCATCCTGTACGATCACCCTCACCCTCAACCGAACCCATCAGAAGACTTGCGCTGACCTCGCATTCGCAGCTACTCCGGAGGCCGAGACGGCGTCGTCTGCGCCTGGGACATCAACGACATGAAGGTCAACTCCGACCTCGCCAACGCCGAAAAGCCGAAGCCCGCGACCAAATACCGCTCCCAGACCCAGGCCCACACCCATTGGATCAACGACATTGTCCTCGCGCACAACAATACCGCCCTTGTTACCGCCTCGTCCGACCTGACGGTCAAGGTCTGGAGACCGCACTCGGAGACCCAGCAGGCCGCCGTTACCATCGGCGAGCACGCCGACTATGTCAAGTGCGTCGCCACGCCGCCCCCCGGCTCCGCCACCAACTGGGTCGCCTCGGGCGGCCTCGATCGCAAGATCTACCTGTGGGATATCAACGGCGGCGGCAAGACTCTCGAGATTGACACCAAGGGAGAGGAAATCTCTGAGAAAGGCTCCGTCTACGCCCTCAGTGCCGGCCCTCGCATCATGGCGAGCGGTGGCCCCGAGTCCAGCGTCCGCCTGTGGGACCCCAGGACTGGCAACAGCATCACCAAGTTCGTCGGCCACACTGACAACATTCGGTCCATCCTGTTGAGCGAGTCGGGCGACACCATCATGACTGCGAGCTCCGACCAGACCGTCAAGGTCTGGAGTGTTACCGCCGGTCGCTGCATGTACACCTTTACCATGCACAACGACAGCGTCTGGTCCCTTTTCTCGGAAGACCCCACCCTGGGCGTCTTCTACAGCAGCGATCGTTCCGGCATGGTCGCCAAGACTGACGTCCGCGGGTCTCTGGAGGACATGGACGACGGTCTGTCTCTTGCCATTGCCCAGGAGCACGGCAGCATCACCAAGCTCGTTGCTGCCGGCGACTATATCTGGACCGCCACGTCGACGTCCTCCATCAACAGGTGGCCCAATGTCGACACGGGCAGCGACATTCAGCTTCCCGAGCCCTACCGTCGTCACCGCGCCTCGTCCACGGCCACTTCGCGCGCAAGGGGTCCCTCTTCGCCGCCACCTCCCCAGGCTGACGCCGCGGCAGAGAAGACCGACAGCAAGGAGATCCCAGCCAAGGCCATCCTGAAGATTTCCCACACGGCAACGTTCCCAACACATGTCTCGCGCGACGCAGACGCCACGACCCTCGGGGCTGCAAGTGGGAGAAAGGGATCCGAGGTCATGGTGGACTCGGCAACATACGCGCCGGAGCCCATCTACCACCTGCCGGCCGAGACCATCGAGGGCCAGTTTGGCCTGGTGAAGCACAAGCTCTTGAACGATAGGAGACGAGTCTTGACACTTGATACGGCGGGTGACGTGCTCCTCTGGGACCTGATCAGGGTGAGTCTGTCGAGTTGCCGTTACCACGCTCCCACTGACGAAACAATAGTGCGAGGCCATCAAGAGCTTCGGCAAGCGTCATCTCGAGGATGTCGAGCCCGAGGTCAACACACTAGAGGCCGTTGCGCCGTGGTGCTCGATCGATACCAGTTCTGGTAGCCTGACAGTGGTGCTCGAGCCGTACAACTGCTTCGACGCCGAGATGTACGCCGACGAACTTGGCGCAGAAGAGTCGGGTGACTTCCGAGACGATCAACGAAGTGAGTGGCCGCCTCTGCGAAGCAACAACACAGCTAACATGAGCAAGTCAACCTCGGAAAGTGGATCCTGCGGTACCTGTTTGCCAATGTCATCGATGAGGAGATCAAGCGTGACGAGGCACATCGCCAGAAGCTCAACGAGGCTGTTGAAAAAAGGCAAGCCGCTGCGCGAGCCAATCCTCCCATGTCCATCGAGATGCCGCCACAGTACGCGGGCTTTGAGAACTCTGAATCGTCGACGACACCCCGTGCTAATGGCACCCACCCGACGACGCCGGGACTGGCGATTGGCATGGCGACGCCCGGCATGCGCCTTGCCGACGTGCCTGAGGGCGCCGTCACCACACCAATGAGCCCCCTTGAGAAGAGGTCATCTCATGCCGGACGTCCTTCAACGGACGACTACTTCTCGAGCGCCTTTGGCATTGAAGGATCCAAGACTGCCGCCACACCCGCCACGCCGGCTGCCGAGGCAGCGGCGACGGAAGTCAAGTCTCCCGGTCCCGAGGCCGGCAAGGAGAAAGAAAAGGAGAAGGAGAAGGACGCTACCAATGGCAAGTCCCCCAGTACGCCATTTGGTAAGAAGAAGTTCCGTATGGGCATGGGCATGTCGTTCGGCACTAAGAAGTTGGGACGATCGGCGTCCACGAACACGGAAAAGCCTGTCGTTGTGGAAGAGAAGGCCGAAGATTCGGAGTCGTCCTCGACACACGAGAAGGAGGTTGACGACAGCTTCCTGGGTGTGATCCAGAAGATCCGCAACGAGTACGAGAAGAACCTGACCGAATCCCCGGACACGCTTGTCGAGACCAAGATCACGCCCAGCTTGCCAAACGACACGCCAGTGCTCAAGCTGTCGCCCAGCACCAAGGTCTTCATTCAGGAGGAGGTATCGGGCGGAAGCGCCAACTTGTACCAGGGCACTGTCGAGACTGTCGGCAAGGACACAGACATCATCGAGCAGCGTGGCCCCATGTGGCTGGGTGAGGTGCTCCTGCAGAACCAGATCCCGCTCAAAGACCCGGTCAAGGTGTCTTTCGTGCTGCATCCGTGGGACAAGGACCTGCCGGACATTGCGGTAACGGACGGCAACAACCGACTGAACGCGAACCGCATGCTGCGCGTCAAGAAGATTCTCGCGTACATCGCCGAGAGGATCGAGCCACAGCCGGAGGAGCCCGACCCGAACGCCCTGAAGCCCGAGGAGTACCTGGAACTCTACTGCAACGACATGGTGAGTCGTCATGCCGCGTCTGAGCTGGTGTATACTTGTACTGACAGAATGGACAGAAACTGCCCGAGACGCTCACTCTCGCTACGCTGCGCGCTCACATCTGGAAAGGTGGAAGCGACATCATGCTCTACTACAAGGCCAACGGTCGCAAGGAGATCAAGAAGGCGCCGCCCCCGCCACCCCCCGTGTCGGAGCCCGAGCAGGCCGAGGAACCGGCCGAGTCGTCCGAGGTATCGCAGCCACCACCCGCAGCCGCTGCGGGCACGGCGACAGCCACGGCATGATACGGCAGCGCACAGGGACCTGTCAACAGCGAGGGCGAAGGTGGTGCACATGAAGCGTTAAGGCCTTTTCCATGTCTAAGTTATCCGGTCTATCATTTATCTATTCCAGAGGGGCTACATGTCATACAGCCTCGTGCGGCCCCTGCAGAGGGGACGCTTTAATGTACATGGCGAAAGACGCCGGCCAGCTGGCCGTGACCATCACGGCCCAGCGGCTGCCAGTATTGATACAGAAGAGGGCGCGTGGCGAGGCCCATCGAATATATACTTTCGTACTTGCTTGCTCGGGTATTATTGGTGATGTCTCCTCACACCTGTCCGCCGGTCAGGGTGTTGACGGTGAACTGGTAGCTGCCGAGGAAGATGGCGCCGCCGATGCTGATCCATGTGACACGCGGGACGGTGCCCTTGAAGAAGGCCTTCCAGCCCTCCTCGCGTAGGACGCTCTTGACCACCTCGCCGACCCTGACCTTCTTCTCTGACAGCATGATGCGAGTCTTGAGGACATCGAGCGGGGTGGTGCTGGCGGCGGCGATGGCGCCGGAAACACTGCCGTAGGCGGCACTCTCAACAGCGCCGACCTCTGTCTCCACGGCGGCGCCCGACTGGCGGGCCTTGCGAGCACGGCCCCAGGCCTTGAGGCGTTCCCAGATAGGGAATTGGATGATAGTGAAGGGAACCTCGCGCATGACGGTGATGCCCCAGCCGCGGTAGAGCTCGCGCCACATGGTGGTAAAACCAGCCGAGGCGCGTAGCGAGAGGATAGACCGCAGAGCCTGGGCGGAAGAACCCGAGTGCTGACCGGCCTGTGCGCGCTGCTTGACCACCTCCGTAGGGACCCGGACGGAGCATGCGGCGATCTCGCCGAGAGATCCAGCAAGCATGTGTTCTGCGGCCTCGCGGGCGCGCGAGGGGGGTGTTGTGGCGCCGGCGCGCTGCTGGCGCAAGAGGGATTTCGTGCGCTCGTAGGTGCAGAAGAAGAGGGCGGCGCCGGGGGAGGAGCCGATAATGGCGGAGCCGACGCCGCGGTAGATGCCGGAGAAGCCGCCCGAGGGGAAGAAGCCGGCGCGTGACTGGAGACGAGTCTTGAGGGTGTCGAGGGGGAAGAGGGAGAGGTCGACGGTTGTGCCGGCCAGACCGCCGGCGATGAGGGCCGTGGTGAATGGGGTGTTGGAGGAGGAGGACATGGCGGCGGCGGCGGCGGCGGCAGGGGGTGGAGAAGAAGAAGAAGGGAGCGGCTTCTTTTGCTGTCGGAGCGGGAGAGGTCAGGGCCGGTAGCCTCTGAGGGTGTGCTAGAGTGTCGTCGAGGGGCGCATTGCTGTCGGGCGCGAGCGAGGGGGAGGGGTTGTTGGGTGTCGGAGGTTCGAGGTGAGGGAGGGAAAAAGTGCCGGGGCTCGGAGGAGCTTGTCGCGTGCTCCGAGCTCAGGGTCTGGCCGACCGCGGCAAGTCATCATTGATATCAGGGATTGTTCGGAAAAACTTCGGAATTGGAAGAATGGTATTGAGCTTTCCTTCCTTTCCCTTTTCCTTCTTTGAAAAAGATGCACAGTGCAGACGATACGATGCCAATGGGTAAGCCCTGGTAGTTTTATTCGACGGGGAGGTTCTAGTGATGGGCCACCAGGGTCACGGTTGCAAGAAAACTTGAAGTGTGTATTGGGCCACTCAATTGGCCAGGAGTGAAGTTGTTACAAGGTAGGTACCTGCCTTGCCCAGGTAGGCGCGCAGGGGGGATAATAGTTGAGCCAGCACCAGTGCTTCCAGCAGTGTGCCTGTGGCTCATCTGTCTTGGGCCCCGGCTTCGGTAGGTAGTGTAACTGAGGTAAGGTAAGGTAGAGTGAGGTGTTGTGGTTTGGGGTATTTTAGGGGTGGACCGCACTCCACGTCCAAAAAAACCAGGGGTAGTTCTTGCCGCGGGTTGCAGCCAACTACCTGGAACTGGGTAAAAAAATTGGGGGGGGGGATTCCGGCTTGTCTCCTACCAAGTAGACAATGTTGAACAGACTTGGAAACGTCGTGCGGAAAACTTATGGCGGACCCAATACAGTAGAAACACAAAACCAGCGCGAAGGAAATCGGGAAATCAAAACGGTTCGCAAAGCAACTCGGAACAAACTAGGAAATTCGGGGGAACAAGTCTACGCTGTGTTCATGTGCCAATCAAGGCAAGCGCATGAACGAGCCAATCTTTTGTTGGTCAGGTACAGCCCATTCTGTGAGATAAATATCGACTTCGCCCAGGCGTCGCGCCTTTACATCCCGAAGGAGAGCTGCGCCGATCTGGAACTGGGCTGCACCGTAGACAGGGGGGTGACGATGGCGGTATCTGTCGACACGCATGAGATGATGTAATTCTACAGTGACTCGCAACTCAAGTATGATACTCACGGGTCGTCTTCAGGCTCCCATGTGGAAGGCATTGGGGTGCAGGAACACCACCCAGGCGAGGAAGATTTGCGCTGCAAGGAGGTCCATACGTGCCCGATATTGAGGGGGTTCGATGATACGTGCGGCTCGGTTCTGCAAAACGGGAAAAGAAGTCAGCTTGAGAATGCCACGAGAAGCGTCTGGCGGAACCGGGCTTACCGTGATCTCGGTGGTGTTTGTGTCGGGTCCCATCGGTGCTTGGAATGCAAGAGGGTAAACATCAGGCTGTCGGATATATGCCATATGTTGATGAGATCGAGGGCGGTCCTCAGGGTTGGGAGACACGCCCTCGACAGCAGTGCATCGAAATGCAAACTGCTTTGATGATCAATCATCCAATACTTCAGGGACCAGGGGTCCCGATCCCAGATAGGATGCCACGTTTGGCCTCCTTCTCCAAATTGCTCCGTTCGGTTTGGTCGAAGAGTGAAGAAACAAGAAAGCATTTTTTTTTCGTCATTTGATTGGGTCCGGGTTTTCAAATTTTTGGTCGTCTCTTCAGCGTCTTAGGTTGTTAGGTAGGGTGTTAGGTCCTTCTCTGCTTTGCTTGTCTGGATTGCTTGGGTGTGATGGTAGTGGTAGGGCAAGACTCAAGATGTCCCACGGAGTCGTCCCGATCTTTCTCCTTGTGGCCACATTTGCAAGCGAATTCATTGCTCGATCGCTCTTTGGCATATCTCTTGCAGGAACGAAGGACGTGGCTGAGGTGGTGGTCGTCCCTCGGGGTGCGGTAGTTGCAGGCACAACGGAAAAGCAGGGTGCTACTGTCTCGGTGGGCTTTGGACTTGGTCTGGTGCCGTGTCAGGTCTTTTCTGCTAGCAAAAGATGCCTTGCAGTCCCCTATGCTGCAGATGAACTTGATCTTGTGAGACTTGATGTGCTCGCTGATGAAATGGTCAGTGGAAGTGACATGAGCTGTACCCAACCATGGGCTACTCACCGTCGTTCCAGGGAGCTCTGGAGCACGGCGGAACAACCGTGCTCGGGGCAGACAGTACGGCTGGTCTGCTTCGGGAGGATCTCTTTGGAGGAAAGCAGAGACAGTCGAGACTAGGACAGGAGGGAGTTCTGCGAATAGGACGGGCCAGGGGTGAAAGAGCGTGGCGATGCAGATGCATACTGCGAAATGCCCAGAGAGAATGGGAGCGGTGCTGAGTCCACCGCGAGCGGCGTGCCCGTGTACGACAGGCCGGGCGGTGATTGATCGGTTACCCGGCCAGGTGAAACCGAAGTTCCCTTGTCGACAAGCGATCCGGCATCAGTATATGCCTTGACGAAGTGGCTGTACTCCTCGGGTGTAAAGTCCTCGAGACTGGGCCATTGAAGCGCATTGGATCCATCGACGCCAGGCGAATGAGAAGAGTTTAAGGACGGAGATGAAGAACATAGCTGAAGAAGACTTTTTGTTGTATATGACGACCATTGAACAGAGGTTGGAAAAGGAAATGGGCTAGGCGAGGCGGGATGAACGGTATCCTGATCGGCACCAAAGCGAGGAGGCCAAAAGACCAACCCCAAACTTGATGTGTCGTTGAACACCGCATCCCCAACATCGAACCCAGCACCACTGACCGGTGGTGCGCTATCTAGGGACCGGAAGTCCCCTGGAAAGTCTGTCCTTATGCGATGATCATTGCGTCGGTTCGAGATCGTTTACGCCCCTTGGTAGGGGCCGGGGGTGGAGCTGTCGGGAACACAAGTCAGCCAATGCCTCTACCGAGTGATAGCATCTGTCCATAAGCACTTACTTGCTGAAGCTAGATACGGTTGAGCCCGAGGGACCCTCACCCCTGCCAACTCCCTCCTTCAATCGGAGAGTAGGTGGAAGGGAGGAGAGCTGGAGCACCGCCTCTGGACATTGGAAGCGGCGAGCCTGAGTATTACTAGGTTGCTTTTCATGGTGGAGGGCCTCTAAGATGACGATGTACCTGAGCCTGGAGGGACTTGAGCCAGCAGCTCAACAGGACAGTGATCAAAATCTGGGCCACCAATGAAACGGCCATGCGCTGGTGAATCGTCACGGCAGGCAGGGCCATGCAGGTCTTGGGGCTTGGAGCTGCCTGCTGCACTCAAACTGGGCCACCAATCGTGGAAAAGTGTAGTTATCCCGACAGTGTGTTGCTTCTGGGCCGTGTTTTGAACTCATGGGGTGCCTAGGGGGTTGAGTTTGGGCCACCAACCACGGAGCCGGGCTCGGTCTGGGGTTGATGCCGATCCTTTGTGCTTCACCACGCGGTGTTGTTTGGATCGCGCGATTAGGGCGAACATACTTTGGGCCACCAGTCAGGCAGAATGTGATCAATCCGAACTCCTCAAGGTTTTTTGGGCCACCTGTGGCATCTCGAAGACACGTCTGGGCCACCTACCACGGCGCAGAGGCATCGGGGATCATACGACAGGCGTCGTGAGAATCTTCTACGGACCAAAGGTCTGACTGAATGACAGACCACCATAGAATCGGTGTGTATATAGTCGAGATGCTCTATCCGTTCGTGTCATGTTGTATCTGGGAATGCGATGTGGTTGAACTACATCCACGAAAAAACATCGCCGAAATCTGCCTGCAAGGTGAGCAAGAAGTGTCCCTTCAATAACAAACGAACGTCATTCAAACCTTCAACAGCCACTCAAAATGAGATCAAGCACCGTACCTGAGAACCAGAATACCTTGGACTGGTCAAGCTTTCTTGACAAGCAAGGGGCTTACGATCCTCTCCGCCAATACCTTCACCAAGCGACTAGAGAAGATCCGTGGAATGCCGCGCAGAACCCCCCCCCCCCCCCCCCCCCCAGTCAGTCACTAAAACCAGACCAACAATTCGCTCTGCCGAGCCCAAAAGCACCAGTTGTGGCGACAGCACATGCGCTGAACAGGGATCTGTGTACGATGGAGGCGCTGCATGAATGCGGGGGTGCTGGGCTTGAACCGAAGTGGTGGCAGCCTGACAGTCTGGCAGAGGTGCGAAGTTCCGAGACTTCCAGTGACAACGAGTAGGCAGGGCAGTCAGCTGAAGAATGGTTGGATGAGAATGAATACATACCCGTGAGAGGTTGCCTGATTTGGTTGCCCTGGTCGGGAGAATCGATGTTCAAACCTTCTTCCCCCGAGCTGTGCATCCTTGTTGCCCTCCGCCAGAACCGCCAGAACTTGACCACTTGGCCCGGCTCCTCTGCCCGGTGATGTTCCAATGGCGAGCAACTCGATCGTCCCGCATACTGTTATCGGCCTCAACGTAGAATCCGATGCCGATTTCGATTCACTCGTCCTGGAATCCGAGATAAGAGGCAACAAATACTGCAAAATACATGCCGTCGTCGCTTCGTCCTGGCAAACGGAACCTGCAAAGGCCCATGTCTTCGAGTCTACCAGCAAGGCTCAGGCACGCTTTCTGAATAGAAGCGTGTGGGCGAAGCTGCGAAAATCCCTTGGCTTCAAGCGAGAAGTCAAGATGGACGATGGACGCACCATCTTCATCATCAGCGACAGGGGATCGACTATCGCAAAGGAGGCAGAAACACCCGATTTGAAGCCCAACCGATCCGATATCGCAACAACATCCGAAGCAATCCCTCCTGTCGAGCATGCTGCTAGTCGGCCCTCCGTGAGAAACCCACCAGTTTCAAGCCGTCAGCTGTTGGCACGTCGATCTTTCTTCGAAACTCTGCAGACTTCAACGGGGACGAACCAGCCCCTACATTCCAAAGCGACGGGTTTCCGGGCATCAACCAGCAATCAACAGAAGAAGAGATGAAATATTCCGAGCATGCGGAGTCCAGAGGCTGGTTCAAGCGCGAGGGACACCTTTCTGGGGTCGAGAAGCTCCCGACTGTGCGCAAGATCGCCGAAGGCATCTTCCCGGAGAGCAGGAGGGAACAGATCAATCACGGGCCCAAGCGACGCAGAGCGAGGCAGGTTCCCGAAGCGAGAAATCTTCAATTCATTCTCAGATTGGCCGAAGAGGTTGCCAAAGAGTCGTTGGATTGCGACACAGACGGCGTGTGCCAGTTCGGCTATCGCTTCATGATCGAGCATCTCTATCCATGGAAGAAGCAGTGGTTGCCCAGCCAATCACTGTCTGATCAGACAAGCCGGCAGAAAGCATGGTCAAGGCACCTCGATCAGATTGTGCAGCGTCTTCCTGGGATACTGAAAACGCAAGAAGCCAAAGCGGAGAGGGCATGGCTCGAAAGCTTGCACGAACTACACCGGATCATGAGCGACATGATGCAGGGCTGTCAGCAGACGGAGAAACGAACTACCCAGAATGTCGTTGTTATGAGGTGCATCGTTGAACGGAGCTTTTCAGGGTTTGGCCATGAGGCGGCAGCAATGCTGTCGGACTCCTTTGACTGTGATGGATGCGACGGAGAGCCGATCATGAGGTGGATGTTGCGTATCAGGAGCCACGTCCGCATGCGCAAATGGGCAATCGAAGAGCTTTCCAAGGCGCCTGATGCACCCGAGAAGGCGAATTCGGTCCTCATGAGGCTGATCGAGGCTCATACGGCCCATGAGCTTGTTCTCGGCATGATGCCGATTTTGCACAGAATGCATCTTGTCTCGCAGTTCGAGCTTGGGTATTGGGAGGGGTTGGCTGAAGTTTTGGAAGGCGACGATGTGAAGGAGCTGGAGAAGGTCAGCGATCGTTGGAGAGCCCGTCGCTCTATACTCAAACCAAAGAAGACAGAATATTAATGTCGAGACATCCCTAGGCACCTCGCCGGGGCCTGATGTCCGATTTCAACCTCTGAACCATCGTTGGCGTCCGTCCAAGGTTTGGATCCCCTGGCCTCCGTTCCAGAAGCCATGCCTAGTCGCTCATTTTAAGGCAGGATACGGTACTGTTGAACAGCAAGCTGATAAGGCGATGTAGTTGAACCAAGGTCGACATTTGACTCTTCCGAGAGCTTGACGAGCTTGAGGCTTAGTTTCGGGCTGTCGAAAAGGGAGAAAGACTTCAATCAATAGGCCAGGTGCCCGCCGGGCGGTGTGGCATGATGAAGGCACTCGTTAAGCTTCCTCTATTAATGAGGAGACTGAGGTGTAGTGGTGAACTTGCTAGGGTGGATTGACTTGTGCAGTGATGATGTCCGACAAGCGCATCAATGATAAGATAAGACAGAATGATGATCCAAGCAGCAGAGATACTAAGCTTAACCTGGACAGTTATCTGCTAGACTGGAACCGCTAACTTGTCGCCGCCTTGAGCTAAGTAAAATTTCACCCGAAGCAAGCCGACCTGGAGCTTGCTCCTTGCGCAAAGAAGTCGAAACATTCAAACCTCTGCAACAGCCTCCAACTCCACACCTCTCGCACCCACGGCCCAAGCTCGCCAGCTGCGCTGCGCCTGCCCATGTCCATCGACAGCCCCTCCTCCTCTCCCACGAGAAGCTCCCGCGAAGCTGTGTGGGCTCGCCACGGACTGAATGAGCGTCGCACCGCGCGTCTTCCACCATGTCTCGAAGCCGATATCCTTCGTCGAGTTCTACGAGGCCATGCAGGAGGCATGTCCTCGGCGGTTCCCCCAGGCCGTTCAGTCGGTCCCTAGACGGGTCGGTATGTTCTCTCAGGACGTTTCCACTGCCTGTGCCAGCCTCGGCTAATACTCTGCATCGCAGGCCTCGCCATTAGCGGAGGCGTCGACTCGATGGCCTTGGCCTTCCTCATGAACCGATTGCGCACCCGAGAGCCCTTGTATCGCATCGCCGACAACAACATTGCGAGCAAGCCCATAGCTGTGGTTGTCGATCACAAACTGCGGCCCGAATCGTCAAGTGAGGCTCTAGCCGTCTTGAAGCAGTTGTCCCGATTTCCCCAGCTCACCTCCGAACTTGTTACAATCAACTGGCGAGACGAGCTGGACATCCCCCGCGACTTCGACGTCAACAGCATACCCAACATCGAGAGCCTGGCCCGCAGGTACCGGTACCGTCGCTTGGCGAGACAATTCAGCCACACCAACATTGCCAGCATATTCACGGCACATCACGAGGACGATCAGTACGAGACGGTCCTCATGCGCCTGCTGAACGGCCATGGCATCCGGGGACTCCGGGGCATGGGTCAGTGCAGCAATGTGCCAGAGTGCTACGACATGCACAACGTCTACGAGAGCGGCTTCGTCGACGACCAGCTGCGGGCTCAGCCGTTTATCAACTTCCGCCCACGCCGCCGCGACTGGCGTTACACCCGCAGGGACCTGCGTGAGGAGATCAACTTGCCCGAATACATGACTGAGTTGAGGGCAGGCTTGCAGACCGACTTGGACATGGCCTACATTGATCGCGAATACGGCGACGACCCCGCCAGCTGGTACCAACGCCGCAGAGCGCCCGCCGTACCTCATATCCCTACCGAGGACATGGGCATGGTCATTTATCGCCCGCTGCTCGGCTTCGGCAAGGACCGCCTCATCGCCACCTGTGAGGCCAACAAGATCAAATGGTTCGAAGACTCGACCAACCAGGACCAAACCATGACGCTGCGCAATGCCGTGCGTCACATGTGGAAGCACCATGACCTGCCGGTGGCCCTGCAGAAGAAGTCGGTGTTGCAACTATCACGCTGGTGTGTTGACAAGACGCGCTCACAGGACAAGGAGGCCGACCGGTGGCTGTCGAAGGCCATCATGCACAACTTTGACCCCAATACAGGCACCCTTGTTGTTACAGTGCCAGACTTGACCATCTCCCCGCCGCGGCGAAAGTCCATCTACAACCGCAGGCGGCGGGAGCTGCGTCTCAGCCACAGGGGGACTATCGGCGCTCTCGTCATTCGCAAGCTTATTGCCTATGTGACCCCCGACCGTCTGCTGCCCGTGGTTTCGACGCTGCAGAGCCCGGTTGCGCGTCTATTCCCGTCCATCGCTCCAGCAGGCGACGCTGCCAAGACAGAGATCTCCAAGTCCTTCAGTCAGGCATCGGTCCTCTTCATCCCGCTGCAACACACCACGGAAAAGGGGCTAGCAGGCGCAAACCCATTGCGCGCCGCCTCGCCGCAGAAGTGGTTCCTGACCCGCCAGCCATATGCATCGTCGCAACCACAGCCAAACAAGACGTGGGTGACAAGGGCCGAGCCAAAGTCGCCGTTTCATTTCCTTGAAAACGCGGAACATCCGCCGTGGGCATACCTGACGCCCGATGCGGCTGGAGTTGAGTCCTCCTCGACCGTTTCCATGGCATCTAAAGAGTGGTATCCCTGGCGACAGTGGGCTCCTTACGATGGGCGATACTGGATCAGGCTGCGCGCGCGATTCAAGGGCGTCGTGCGGGTTGCGCCCTACCAGGAGGCATATGCCAAGGAGTTCCGCGAAGGCCTTGACGCCAAGGGGCGCACTTTGCTGGCGGACTTGCTGAGACGATATGCGCCGGGCAAGGTGCGGTATACCCTCCCAGCGCTATACACGGTGGACGCTCCCCCGCCGGGACCCGATGAGATACCGCAGAGCGACGCGGCTCTGGAGGTGGACGACCCGGGGCCGGCAGGCGAGGACGACGGCGGAGATGCCCTCCCGCCGGCGCTGCCACCACAGTCGAACAGACCAGCCGCGAGAGCCGAGATGTGGGTATCGGACGTTGATTCGTGGCGCGGCAAGACGACGAAGATCAAGATGTTGGCGCTGGTGACGCTGCCGGTGCACTTGCCCGGGGTGGAAGAATGGCTGCAGTGGGAGGCGAGGTACAAGAAGGTTGACACGTCGTTGCTGGACGAGGCGATGCTCTGGCCTCAACCCAAGATTCAGCGGAGACGGCCTACTTCAGGCCTGCGGTGGAGGGTGCGGAGGAGGCGCCAGACGGAGCTGTACCAACACAACAACTAGACGGAGGACGAAGGACGCTTAGAGATACCCGCTTGATGCATAGCATGTAACAACAACACATTAGCCTTCATGGAGGCTTGAACATACAATCTACACACAATCCACAGACAAGAAACACCGTGGAAATCTGGCCTAAGCAAGAAAACGCGTCTTTGGTACATTGGGTGTCGTTTCCGAGGAACTTGTACATATAATTACAAAAGGGCGGTGCTGCGCCGGGCCGAGCCACCCTCTCTATGGCCTCTTGGCCTTGCGGCCCTTGAGACCATGCAACTCCTCGATCTCATCGCCCAGATCAAATTCGCCGGAGATGGTCTCGGCGGCCAGCTGCTTGCCAATCATGGCGGCAGTCTTATCGAGCTCCTCCGTGTTCATGCCGTTCGCTGGGTCGAACTCTAGGTAGGATTGATCAACGACACCGAGGCGGATGGCCTCGGCGGCGTGCTGGTTTTGAATGGCGTCGGTCTGCATGAGGAGATAGCGCAGGCGCCAGCCTGCAGGTCCAAGCTCCTTCATGCGAGAAGACTTGACGCCCAGGATATAGTTGTCGAGGCCGCCCTCCTTGCGGATTGTGCGCAGGACGCGGATGGACACGCGGGTGCGGACAAAGGCTCCAAGGGCGTCCGACCAGAGGCGCTTGCGGTGGATGTTGGGGCGCCAGGTGCGCTTGGTGCGGACTTTGTGGTCCTCGGAGACGTTGCAGCCGACGCGGGGGCGAAGATTTCCGTGGAGGCCCAAGTTGGACTGCTTGTAGATAAGGCGCGGGCCGTAGGGGTACGCTGGCATATCTTTGCCTCCCCGGAGGCGGCTGATCGGGATCGTCGGGAGATGTTTGGTGGACTCGTTCGCTTGTTGGGCGGTCGTCGTGGAGAAGGCGGCGCGGCTGACGGCGGGTATCGTTCGTGACGAGAAGGCCGGTGCGGCTGTGGAGGAGGAGAGGCTGATGGAGCGGAAGGAGGTGGTGAGGCCGCGGATGGAGGCGCTGCCGCGCTGGGCGGCGGCGAACACGGACATGCTGGACGGTCGGGGGAGCTGGAGGAGGGAGCCTGTCGTGTGGGTAGAGATGGGGCGAGGCGAGCAGGCGCCGATTGAGGCGATTGACGACGCTGGCGCTGCTTCGGGACGCTGGTGGTGCGATTGTGCCTGTGGTGGTTGAAGCTGTCGTGCACTTTTTTCGGACGTTGCTTCGGCGGGTCGGCGAAGATTACCCGGGGTCCAATCAGGTGACATCGTGTCTAGTTCGCGATGGGTGGTGGCTGATTAGATAAGGATTGGTGATGTCGCTGCTTTTCTCCGCTTGTGTCCAACGACATTCATTCAGTCCCTCGTTCTCATGCCTGCCAGTATGGCAATGGGCCATAAGTTATCTCATCACCATGCCCTCCAGCTTCATCCTCGTTGTAGAGGTACAATGGTCGCCTAATTATCTCCCGATGCATAGCTACACCCAGGGTTGCTTCTCTTGTATGGCATGCTTCGCCGAGTTCGCTGCACGTGGACCCCATCATCTGTAACTGTGGGAAGCCTTAGCTATCTCTCTGGCTCTTTACTTGATGACCATTGCTGACGTGCGTTGTCTCCATGCCTTAGGGATCGGTGCACTGCGGACAGGCTGTAATGTGGAGCTGCACCTATACGCCTCACATTGCAGTGCGCCTTCCAGCACGCACTTCCGGTAAGAACTGGCTAGGCTCTATAGGCAACCCCTCCAGATCATTCCAGTACCGGAGGCGTGACCCGGGGGGCGGTGGAGAGGTTCATAGCTTGCTTAGAGACTGAGAATCTTCTGGACGCGGAAGCCACATGATCGGAGTAGGTCAACGCTTCAAAGCCACTTCGCGTCTCTGGCTTTTTTTTTCTTTTACACTTTTTTGCCCATTCTACTCACCCACTCCAGCCCATGTCCCATCGAGGAATTCCTCGCTCGGCTCATCCAGCCCAATGTGATCCCATGAATATGCGGCAAAACCTTCGATATCGACTCCCTCCCACCACAGCTCCGGCAAAAATGGCATAGGTTCGTCAACGGCTGCACCGCCCTCTGCCACTTGTCCAAGAAATGCAGCGAATTCTCCGTAGTCCGACGGGATTCGTTGATCATCAACCCTGGGCGAAGAACCGGACCCTGGCAATGCATCCGTCTCCTTGGAAGTTTTTGACCCCATCGCGGCTCTCGTACGGAACTGCTGGTCGGTCGCAAGTCGGTCGGCTGCATTTCTGGGAACGTTTTCCGAATGGACAGAAGATGACTGCCCTGTGAGGAGCTTATTGAGAGTGCGCCAGTACCGCAGAGGAGGACCCCATGACACTGAGAGCTCCTGGAGCGTCCGCAGACAGCTGTAGACCTGTGCACGGCGGCTTGCAGTCCTCCTGTCGCTGCGCGACGGAACGTGCATAATGACAAGTGCAGCCGTGAGGGTGCAGTGCGTCGCCGTCAGAGGGCTACGTCGGAACCCCCCAAACACCTCACGGTACGTTTCGGCTAGGGTGCATATCTCACCAGCAGCTTCCAGGTTTGCCACTGAAGCTCGGCTTGGGACGCCATCAATCTCGAGAAGTCCCTTGTCTGGGTATTCCTGGGGGAGAAAGGGTTTGGACAGCAGGCAAACTGAGGTATGATAGACCATGCCCAAGATGAGGGCATGAGGCGAGACGCCGGTGGTACCCTCAGCCGCCTTCGCCTTGAGCTCTCGAGGCAGGGAGTAGTGCCATCCCTTGAGGGTAAGGATACACGAATCGAAAAAACCACGCCTCTCCATATTGGAGACTAATCGCTTGGGGCCATATCTGGAGTTAGGGAGTCAGTCTCAGGGCGGGCCCATTACGAAAAGGGGCACATACAGGCGTGTAAGGATCCTTTCCAGGATTTGGCAGTGTGTGATCATGGCACGCTGCAGAGTTATCAGGTGAGAACGGTTTTGACCTGGCATATCCTCTGATAGTGGTGAGGGAAGAGGCACAGTAGCCTGGGAATCCTGAGTAGAATGTTGGCTTTGAAAACATGGACTTGCTCTAGAAACTCACCAGCATGGTGCATATTCTCCCAGAGTAGTTAGCCCACAGTTTATCGTTGCAGTAAAGAGCCCAGTATATCTGTCGCCGCAGACGTACTTCGTGGGGCGGGAGGGCGGTAATGCCTGTGACAGCGCGATGGTGGATGTTGAGGCCTGTGTCGAGCATCAGGCGGTTGGCCATTCCGTGATGCAACCACCCGAGGCTGTCAGCGCCTACGGCCTTGAGCATGCGGAGGTCAGTGTCGTGTCTCGAGGGAGGCGCTGAGGAACAAGGGGCCGCTTGCCATCTGGTACGTGCCGATGATGGCTAGTGCTTGGATAGTGGGTATACTGGGCGTCTCGATATCGCTTCTCATCAAGGCCTCGGCGCGCTCCGCAAAGAGACGGCCTGCGGTGCGGGGATCATCCGGGTCAGTTCGTGCGTCCACTTTATCCGAGTAGCGCGAGCCGACGGCGAGGATACAGAGAAGGAGAAAAGTACTCGAGTATGGACCTCCGTTGTGCAAGCTCTCCCTGAAGAGCATCTCGTCCACCATCTGGAACCACGGCTGCTCCCATTCGAAGTACAGGCTCACCAGGTGCTCGCACAGCTCAGGGGAGACAATGTCATCAATGCCCATGCTGTATACGTAGTGAGCATCTGGGACAGCACGTTGGGTCTGGCGGAATGGATCCGACATCTCCGTCTGCTCCTTTTCTGATGAACTCCCAACTTCGGCCGGCTGCAAGGGCTGTAGCTCCAGACGACCGCTGGTAGCGCCGAAGAAGCGTGCCTCGCTGCCTAGAACCTCTGTTTCGTCAATAGGCTCATCCAGGTACAAGGCGCCCTCGAGATCGGCACACATCTGATCAAAGGCCAGGGACGACGAGTAAGCGGGCAAGGTGCCTAAAGGGCCATCGCCGTCCACTCCTTCTCGCTGTGCGTCAAGAATTGCAATGGAAGCATCCACATCGATCGAATGGAGCTGAAGGATTTCCTCAAGTAGCTGGATGCGCGCCTGCAATAGGCTCATGTAAGACTTGGGAACCGACCCCCGGTTGTCGACCTCGGTGGTAAAGACGCACGTCTTGCCACGAGCTTGGCAGCGTGAGCATGCTGGCTTCTGCCCGTCACACTGCTAGTATGAGCCAGAGGATTATGTGAAGTGGTCAAAAGGTTCGAATACCTTAGCTCTCCGCCGGCGGCATTCCTGACACGCGCGGGGAGTGTACTTGCTCCGAGGGCCGGAGGCACCAGGCTTGCGCGCGATGGAAGACGGTTTCCCGGGGTCCGCGGGGCCTGGTGGTGTCATTGCCGTGACGAGTGACGTGGTCTATGCCGTCTGGCAGGGTATCTTCAAGGCCGATCTCGTTTGTGAGGGGGCGGTTAGAGTATCGTCGGGGGACAAGTGCGGAATCCGCTTTCCGCCGCCGGAGGTTAATATGGGTCCTCTCGGTCCCGGCCCCGTACGCCCAGGGCGATGGTATAAGAGCCCGGCCTGGGTGCTGCTCGTTTTGCAAGTCGTCGCATTAATCAATCTACACAAAGCTCGATAGATATACTGTCCATCATGTCCCATCTCAAATACTATTCCTATGAAGGTGCCGGCGTCGAAAAGCGCAACCTCTTCTCCTACAGCCAGGCCGTCCGCGTGGGTGACAGGATAGAATGCTCGGGACAAGGTAAGTTTCTTCAAACATAACCCCGGGCCCAGCTATCCCCTCTAATAACACAAGGCGGCTGGCATTCGGACGGTACATTTGAAAAAAAGATCAACGCCCAAATCGACCTGGCCTTTTCCAACGTCGAGAAGAACCTGCTCGATGCCGGCGGAAAGGGCTGGACCCAGGTGTTCCGTGTCAACTCATACCATGTGCCCATCAACAACGAGGCCCTGGCCGCCATGGTGCGCAACTTTCGCAAGTGGATGCCGGACCATCAGCCGCTCTGGACGTGCGTGGGTGTCACACGTCTTGGTGAAGACGATATGCGTGTTGAGATTGAGGTCGTGGCGCATGATCCGGAGGGGGCCAAGAATGCGTGACAGGTCATCCGGGTGCTGGTATTGAACGCAGTGGTAAATAAGTCAAGAAACGAATCTCTGTTTTCATGTCCAACATAAGTGTAGTGTAGAAGGGAGTTCGCGGAAAGACAGACAGGAAGACCGGAGCTCACACCGGTCCACGGCCCTTAAAGCGGCAGTCCCACCATGTCCAAGACCTCAACCGCGAGACAGCAATTCAACACCTCGTGTTTCCCACCACCACCAGCGACCACCTCTTGCATATCCCGCCACAACACCTAATGCCTCTTCCCGCCCGATCGCCATGATTCCCGCCGTGGACGAGTCCGTCCTGCGGGACAACCCCGGCTTCGCCGCCCTCCACCACACCTTGACCACGGCCATCCTCAACCCCGACGGCTCAACCAAGAACCCCATCATCCAGAAGGAGCGCGATGCAGTTCGAAAGGTGCGTACCCCCTACCCCTCTCAACACTCAATTGGACACTTCTAACGCCGTTTCTTCCAGGAACTCAAGGAACAACGCATAGCCGAGGCCAAGGACCACCTCCTCATCCATGCCATTGCCATGGCCACCCCCGAGCCAGCGCCAGTCAAACGGACAATCGCCCACTCCAGGACAGCCTCCTCCAGCGCTTCCACGACAGCACCATCACAAATAAAAACCTCACCGCCCGACCCATTGCTCGACCTCCTTCACCTCCTCCCTCCGCTTCTGGCCTCACCGCCTCTCGACCCCGAATCCACCGCCCTCCTGCTCTCCTCGCCGCCCTTCTCCGACCTCCCCACGCTGCTCCCCCAGCTCGCGCCACTCATCAGCGCATCCATCCACGCATCAGCCGCCTCTCTCGCCCGCGTCGCCGACCCCGCCACGAACCCGAGTTACCTCCACCGCCGCGCCGCCTCTCTTGCCGACACGGTCGCCGCGCGCCGCAAAGCCCTAGCCGATAATGAAGCCGCCCTCGTCGCCGACCGCATCGCTCTCGCCTCGTCCCTCGCCGCTCTACTCGCCAAGCACCGCTCTGCCGCAGATATGCTTATCAAGTCCCTCGAGGGCAAGCACGGTGTTGTCGCACGTAGCCTCGAGCTCCGCGCCGAGGAAGTTTCTCTCCTCGCTCGCAAGGGCCGCGGAGACGCCGTGGCGGCTAAGGACGCACTCGCCGCCGACGTATACTCACCCGATGCCGTCCAGGCCCTTGTTGCCTACTCTGCTCACCTTCGGGACGCCAGAGCCAGAGTCCAGGAAGCCATTGCTGCTGCGCGCGCAGAACTGGAGGAATACGGAGTCGACGTGCCCGGCGAGGAGGCCAAGGAGGCCCGTATGCGGGAAATGGCAAAAGCCTATCGCACCATGGAGAGGGAGCTGGACGAGGTCACGCGTGACCTGGAGCGGTTGAGAACTGCGTGAGCAACGCGCCACCTCGGGACATCACTAATGGCCTCCCACGATAACGAGACACGAAATCCAACGACTTGCATGACGAGCGATGTGGTATTGTACAAAATTTCAAGATGCCGCTCGGGCAATGACGCCCGCTGCCGCCGGACCGCAGTCTATGTGCCTTCTTTTCTCTTTCCCAGTCCGATGTTGTACCAAGGCTCTCTACCGCCATCTTGCCGCTTATCTGCCCGACTTCCTTCTAACCCTTGACCTTGTAGATGGCCTCGGCGAGGCGGCCAACGTTGCCGGTGGTGATGCCGGCGACGGAGATGCGGCCGTCCTTGGTGGCGTAGACCGAGTGCTCCTTGGCAAGAGAGTCCATCTGCTCGGGGGTCAGGCCGGTGTAGGCGAACATGCCGATCTGGTTGGTGATGTGGCTCCAGTCGTGCTTGCTGCCGAGCTTCTCGAGGTTGTCCTTGAGAAGGGCGCGCATCTTGATGATGCGGTCGGCCATGTCCTTGACCTCACCCAGCCACTGGTCGTACAGGGCGGGGGTGTTGAGGATCTCGGCGGCGATGCGGGCACCGTGGACGGGGGGGTTCGAGTACATGGGGCGGACGAGGATCTTGATCTGCGAGTCGAGGCGGGCGCGCTCCTCGGGCGAAGAGGCGACGACGGAGAAGGCACCGACGCGCTCACCGTAGAGACCCATGTTCTTGGCGAAGGACTGGGCCAGGCACAGCTCGTGGCCCTGCTCGACGAAGTAGCGGAGGGCAAAGGCGTCGTTGTCGACGGAGCCCGAGGCGAAGCCCTGGTAGGCCATGTCGAAGAAGGAGTAGTGGTTACCCTTCTTGACGGCGGCCGAGATGGCCTTCCACTGCTCCTGAGTAGGATCGACGCCGGTGGGGTTGTGGGCGCAGGCGTGGAAGAGGAAGACGGAGCCCTTGGGCGCGGCCTCAATGTCGGCGACCATACCCTCAAAGTCGAGGCCGATGGTGTCCTTGTTGTAGTAGCGGTACTGGTTCACCTTGAGGCCAGAGTCGGAGAAGACGGCCTTGTGGTTAGCCCAGCTGGGCGTGGGGATGTAGATGGCCTTGTCGCCGGGCCAGAACTTGGCCAGGAAGGCGCCGCCGATGCGGAGAGCGCCGGTGCCGGAGATGGACTGGGTGATGGCGATGCGGTCGGCAGCAGGCGAGTTCTTGCCGTAGGCGAGAACGGCGGCGGCCTTGGAGAACTCGGGGACACCCGTGATGCCGGCGTACTCCTTGTTCAGCTTGGCCTCAACCACCTTCTGCTCGGCGGTGCGAACCGAGGGCAGAACGTAGGGCTTGCCCTGGTCATCGCGGTAGGCACCGACACCTGGAGGACAGAGGGTCAGCGAGGGGAATGGCGCGCGCGGCAGCTGGGACTCGTACCGAGGTTGATCTTCTTGTCGAACTTGTCGGCCTTAAAGGCTTCGGTGATGCCTAGAGGGAGGGAAGAAGCGGTCAGTATAGCTCGGTGAAGCATCACGGCTCGAACATGTGACATACCGAGAATGGCCTGTTTACCGGCGAAGCTCGGGATTAGCTGCGCGATCTCTTTTTACGGGTGAATTGGTTCAGAAACACTCACATCCTATCGCCAATGGGTTAGTAATCGCATTTCGGAAGCTCAGAGGAGACTCTGGTGCGGGAAGGGGGAGGGAAACTCACGGGAGGGCCCTGGGGGACGTTGGCAAATGACGAGGCGGCGCGAACGGCGGCGAAGGGCATGGCCATCGTCCTGCGGACGGCGACCTGCCTGGTGGCGATTCTGGCGGCGGACAGCATCATGTTTGCGTTGTGTGAGAGGCAAGGACTCGCTCTGCTTGAAGGGAAGAAAAACAAGTGGTGATGGGGGAGGAGAGGTGAGGTAATGTACCGGCAGAGAGGCGGAGGGAAAGCAAACACAAAGATGGTCTGACCGGGACTTTGCCGGGTCTGACTCGACTTTCCTGCGCGCGACGTGGAGCGAGGGTTGCGCCTACGACTGCCCCCGGGGCCCCCTGCGACTTCCCTGGCCTGTGACTCTGGACGTGGGCGCCGAATTTGTGGTCGGAGCTGGTCAGACAAGCCGCTCCCCGCGACCATTGTGTCATCTGATTGGCACGCTTTGAACGGATGAATGCAGCCGTGGGGGGCGCTAGGCAGAGAACGGACTTCGGGGGTTTGGTGCGGGCCCATCTCCCGGGTCGTGTCTTGTGGGGGCAGAGACAGTGACTGTGACGGCACCGGGGGTCTCAGTCACTGAAGGGCACTGAAGAATTCCAGCTGGCACCGCTCCCGTCCACTGTTTCCAGGCCAGCTCGCGCTGTCGACTCACCTTCGTCAGGGCCATAGAAACCTCGGCAGGCGCAGGGACCACTTCAGGGGTCTCCACTGGCCCATCTGCCACGTCCAAGTACGCTTCCCCTGATCGCGGCCGATCGCGGGCAGGCACGGACAGTCTGGGCGCCTTCATCAGTCACCCTCACACAATTTAGCTGTCATTCAACATCACAACGTCACTCGCCGAGAGAGCTCTCGAGATGACACCCAGTCGGCAGCATCCGAGTCCTCGGGTAGCACAGCACAGTCATCGCGCATCCTGCTCATGTCACGGCTTCAGTTCGACTCATCTCGAGATATTCGCGCAAGATGGGCCTTAGTGCCGGTCGCTCTTGCTTTTCCCTCCTTATCCCTGACTTGCTGGACCCCATCGTGACTTTGAAGATTGCGTAACCGTGGGTCGGTCAACTTCCCCGAGTCACACTCTTCTCAGCTGCCTCCAAGTCATCACAATGTCAGCCTTGCGTCCGTTCAGCAGCTTGAGCAGTTTCATTTTCTCTCTTTCCTCCTTGGTATCTCATCAGACCTCCTCTCGCCCGAGCGCAAGCCTCAACTGAGGACGTCCGCCAGTCGCGGGATTTGCCGATGCACTTCAGCACACAAGTGACACTTGCATCGAGTCACATCAACTTCATCCGCGATAGGCGAAGCAAACCACCGAATTCGACGACTCTGCGCGCGCTTCCCGGGGGCTGAATCGGTGCACTTTATCTCACTTCATCTCGGTGGTGACTCGACTACCGGAAACCCGGGCAGCGGCCCATGGCACACGGTTGAGGATGACCCTCCCGCGTGCAACCTCGCTTACACCATTTTGCCTCCCAGCATCCAGGCCAACTCTTCTCCTCGAGATGGAAAGCCATCATCGTCGACCTCGCGTTGCTGCCCCACCTCGGCCCAGCTGGACCGGCCCGGCCGCCTGATGCCTGCCCTCGGCGTCCCGCATGCTGGTCTGGCCTGATGTTACCCTCCGACACCATGCATCACCGGGCTTGCTGCAGCACTTCGCCCGGTATATTACTTGGCACGTCCTAATGAACTAGAACCGCAAGCCAAGCCTACTGTCAACCATGCGTTATCTCTGCCTTTCAGCTCTCTCGAGTGACGGCCCCCATGCGTACCGCCCGCTCAGCGTCAATAACGTCCTGCAACCTGCCGTACCCTCGCCTGGCAGACGCCGTGGGGACTTCGACTTCACCCGCCGATGCGCCCTTGGCTGGGCAATATCCCGCCACTACCGCGATGCACTCGACTCCTTTCGTCCTCGGTGGCCTTGTCCGGATGGAGTGGCTGTGATAGCTTCAGCCGTTCCAGGCCTGCATGGCCGCTTGAAGGATCACAGGCGAGAAATGCAGGCTGGTCAATGTGGCCTCCTGCCTCAAACGCTGCTTCTGCTGCAAGCTTCGTCCAGGGGTCGTGCAGAATCATGCCCGTCGAGGTTGTACAATCACTTTGCCAGGCACCAAGACACCCTGTCCGCTCCACAAGCATGCTTCACAAGTCTCATACTGCTGATTGCAGGGCGTCATCAGCCCGCCTCCGACTGCCTTCATGCACCAAACCTTACCCCTCTCGCCCTCGGCCACATGTCAGCAGCCGGGTGCCATCAGCAGGTGCCAAGAGCGACGGCTGAGTTTCTAAACCGGAGAAGACGCCAGGCAGTAAAATACTACCTTCTCTTGTCTCCCAGGACCCTGTGGGTGGGGGAAACGGGGAGGGGGGCAGGGCTGACGTCCGAAATCCTACGGTGCCTCTCTTCAGGGGTTCACCAGTCACGTCTGACCAGGACCTGGGACGAACCGCTCGTGGCGCCTGCAGAATAGTTTATTGACACAGAGAAGCTGAGCGATCCCGCAGCTATCCGCCCGCGGGGTCGACCACAGCAGCTCTGCGCAACCCACGCACCACACCATCTCCTCACGTCTTGTCCTACCTCCTCACCGGCGTGGCCTGCATGATGCGACCTGTCCTGTCCTGCAAACGCCTGCGGCCTCATTTGGTGCGGCCTCATTTGGAATACGAAGGACATCTTGGCGAGCGAGGCGCTCAGCCAAAGCCTGGCGCCCCAAGCCCTCCATTGCAGGCCTGATTCCAATTAATATCCCAGAGCGACGAGGTGCGGGAGGTATCAGTGCAGTCCTGCTTATGCTCGAGGGTGGTCCCCGACATGTCAACATCCAATGGCGGGCGCGGCCGGGCCAATATTCGATGCAGGCTGTGCCGTTGCGGGGGGCTGGATCGTGCCGTCCGCTGCAGCCAGGGTCACAACGGCGGCCGAACTGAGGGGCAAGGCATGCCTTGCATGAGTGCGGTGTGGTCCCCATGTCGCCGTTTCGTTTCCTCACAGCTCGTCTGCATTGGCGAATGGGAACACGCCCGGCCCTGCTGCCCCGGGTTGCAATCATGGCCCGACGTTCCTAGGTGAGCAAGATGAGAGAGTTCGGGCTTGGTGTCTGGTTCCGAGGAACCAGAGTCAAGACTTTATCCTCACCATTTGAGACCTCGAGCCGAGTATAAAAGGGGGTCGGCCGGTGCCATCTTTGCCCCTTTGTCTCCAGCAGAGTCGCATTCATCGCCCTTGCTCTTTCACTTATCCTCCTCTCTTCTTACCTGCACTAAAAAGTCTATCTGTCTTCATTGACAATGGCTCGCCGTCAGCTCCTCTCTGGCCTCATGGCCGCCGCCATGGTCATGGCTTGCGAGATCCCCGAGGAGCCCCCTCTGTCCAACACCATCACCGAGGGCTTTGGCATCGTCGTCCAGAACCCGGAGTTCCCGTTCATCCACAACCGCTTCTACAACCTCTTCGAGGCTGGCGGCGGTGACCAGCACCTGTTCCTGAGCCCCACAGGCGAGTATGCCTTTGACCTGACTCTGGTCAACGGCGTCATTACCTGGGGCCCTACTCCTCTCCGCGCTGTCATCCAGGGCGAGGTAAGCTCTAACACCCATTGCCCAAGTCGTGGTAGCGAGCTGACTTGACGTCCCCCTCTAGTATCTCATCACCGACAACACCACGAAACTGTTCATGACGGAGCGCGGCGACCCCCGGGCTGTCTTCCAGCCCACCTACGGCTGCAACCCCGACACGGATGAGCTGCAGGTCGAGCTTTCCTTTGTCCTGAACCAGGACAGCGAGGTGCCCGGCGGCAACATTTGCGTCCGCTCGGCGGCCGGTGAGACCCACGAGTTCCGCTGGTCTCCCCCGGAGAACCCGGCCTACGACCCTGCCCGCCCCTGCTACCCCGTCACACTGGTCATCGACAGGTCGGGTCCCCCTCCTGCGCCCTCCGGCCTGCCCTCGGCTACGTCGACAACGGTGCCCGTCCCGACTGTTACCGTCACGCCTGAGATCTTTGCCGACATGACCGCTGAGGGCTTCGCCTTTGTTGGTTGCGCGCCCGAGGAGGGCCCGGCTGGTGACGGTCTCGGCCGCACTCTCGATGGTGCCCTCTACGCCACCGACCTCCTGACCAACGAGGCTTGCGTCGCTCACTGCGGCGGCCTTGGCTTCACCTTTGCTGGTAGCGAATACAGCCGTGAGTGCTGGTGCGGCAACTCGTACCCTCCCACTCGCGAGCCTGGCACCACTATCGCCAGCCTCTCGGGCTGCAACATGAGGTGCGGCGGCGACAGCGGCCAGTACTGCGGTGGCGCCGGCTGGATGAGCCTGTACGTTGCTTGCGAGGTTGGTCAGCCTTGTGAGAATGCCGAGTTCTCCTGAGGGAGTTGCCTGGGGTGTCGGGGGGTCAGGGGAGACTCAGGGGGTGCTCAGGGGAAAGAGGACCAGGAGATGGGAGGCGGCGAGAAGGGGAAAGGTGGGAGGAACTAGACAGTACAGATGTCAGAACATATAAACTGAGAGAACGTATTGAAACACTCCTTTGATAATTGTGTTTCAGCAGCCAGAGAAGATTGAATAACACCTTGCGACTTCCCGCAAACGATGTTGTCAGTCGGCAAGGGTGGAGCCAGGCTAACCTGAGGGAGCAAACCTTTAGCGGGAAGGCGCACGGACCACATAAGCGCTCCTTCCACCCGTGGACAAAGTTACACGCCAAATCAAAGCCAAAGCGTCTCGACCCCGACGAGCCAACTCTTCCTTCAACAACAACCAAACCCAAGCCCCTTCCGACCCTGGCCTCCCTTTACGATATTCTCACGAGCCTTGCGACGCCAACGTCACGAATTAATCCTTCCGCGACCGAGTCAACTCTGCAGCGACACCTCCGAACTGATTCCGGCTTTGTCAGAGGCACGCGACAACCTGTCCTCCACCTCGTCGGGTCTTACCTCCATCGTTGTCGACTGGATTGAACATGCTGTGAACGGCACGATCAGGATCTGCTCGGACTAGCGAAGGCTCTGGGCTGGTGAATCTGCAAGGGGCACGTGCCGATGTTGGATGAAGGAATTGAAGCAAGCAAAGCAAAACCTCGTTTCGCCCCGCCTCCCTCCATAAAACTTGGTCACCCTCTTTGCATCACGTCACGTCTTGTCGGGAGAAGGGAACAAAACAGTGCCTGCACCTGCGCCCGGGAAAATCAATTTCTCTCTCCCCTTGTTGCCTAGTGTCTGCCCCCCCTTTCGCCTACGCCGCATAACGGCCGGAAAGCGAGAAGGTTGGGCTGTTCTTTCTGCGTCGCAAGCATCTGACACGTTGCCACCGCTTGTCAATCATGGCTGAGGAACAGTCATCCGCCGACGTGGCTGAGGATTATCGCCTGGCTCTTGAGGACCTCAACTCGATCAACAGAGCAGATATTAGCACCCTGACGACCATTGCTCGAGAGAACACGGAACATGCCCACGCGATCACCGAAGCGCTGCAAAAGCACATCATCAAGGTAGGTGCAGTGGCGATAGATTGCCATCCTGACTACATGGTCGCACCGATCAATGCGAGCATTTACTGACGCGGCACTAGACTCCGGCTCATAAGAAACTCCCTGCCATCTACGTTCTCGATTCGATTGTCAAGAATGTCGGCACGCCATACACCCTTTTCTTCGGAGCGCAGCTCTACAAGACCTTCATGGAGGCATACCTCGCCGTCGATGGCCACGTCAGGCGCAAGATGGAGGAAACACTACGCACATGGAAGCAACCAGTACCACAGTCTCTCGACGACAGGCCTGTCTTCCCTCCCGATGTCACCGGCCCCATCGAGGAGGCCTTGAACATTGCGAGGAGCTCCGCCATGGCCCTCCAGCAGCAACAGGCCAGCCGCCCTGGATATCCCGGTAGGCCTCGCGGCATCGGCAACGAACGAGCAACACCCACACCACCCAATATGCGCCCGGGCTTCCCTGTGCCAACCCATGTCCAACAGCAACAGCAGCAGCCACAAGTCAACGGCAACAGACCGGGCAGCGCACAGCCTTACCCGCCCCGTGCCTCAGCCTCGCCATATCCTGTGAGTGCCCTCCTGCCACTTTCTGTAGTCCTCATCTCTGACAAAAGACCAGCCCAACGCCTACGCCGGACAACAACAACCCGGTGGCCCCTGGCAAGTGCCGGGGCAGATTCCGCCCAACGCGGGACCTGGAGTGGATATTGGCCTGCTGAACCGTGACATTGAAGATTTGATCAATATCTCAAGGCTGGAGGCCGATCGCAACCCTCTGGATCAGGGGGTCCAGCAGAGACTGAAGGGCTTGCTTGATTTGAAGAATCTGCTCCGCATCCAGAGTGTGCCGCAGGAGCAACTGGTCCTCATTAAGAAACAAGTAGCAGATCTTGCTGTAAAAGTGAGGCCATACGCGGCCCCGCCCGCCGTCGCGGCTCCCGTAATCCCGCCTCAGGCACCTTCCTCGGGACCGGCTACTCAGCCGGGCTCGGTGACGCTTGATTCTCTCTTCGGCCAGGGCGCCCTCTCGGCCCTCCTGAACCGTGGACCGGCAGGCTCCCAAGTGCCAACGCCGACACCAACACCTACAACCCTCGCTGGACTGCTCAGCAACGTGCCGATACGCTCACCACAACCACCGCCCGTTGCTGAGGCGCCTCGGGTGCCTGCCGCGCCCCCGGCGCCGCAAAACCCCATGGCCCTCCTGGAGGGACTCCGGAAGGCCGGTCTGCTGGCTGGAGCACCCCCGACGACACCTCTCCCGGTGCCGCCACCGGCGAATATACTGCCCCCTGGCATGCCTCCAGGTATCCGACCTCCGGGTATGGGCGCTCTCCCGCCGGGCATGCTCCCTCCAGACCTAGCAAGCCTGCTCTCGCCCCTCAGGTCGACAGGTCTCTCCATCTCGGGACAGATCATGGACACCATTCAGCTGACAGCTGCCTCTCTGAAGAATGAGTACGTCGTGTTGTGTATTTCCGGTCCGAATCGTATTGTAACAGTGCTGACACTTTCACTTCCAGGGTTCGAGCCCACCTCTTCCCAACCATGCACGAAGCCCTGGGCTTGCAGTGCAGCCAGTGTGGCCGACGCTTTACGCAAGACGAGGATGGCCGCAGGAAGAAGACGGCACACATGGATTGGCACTTCCAGGTGCATCACAGACTCGCCGAGGCGGAGCGTCGCGGCCAGCACCGAAGCTGGTATGTCGACAGCGCCGACTGGGTGCGGTCTCGCGAGACCGTGGACGCCGACCACGCGCGTGATGAGGCGGGCAGCGGCGGCGGCAGTGGCGCTGGCGGCAAGAACGGTGGCGGCAAAGCAGCGCCAGAGGAGAAGTACATCCCTGTGCCTGACGCGTTGGCTGGCGTCAACACGGCTTGCCCTATTTGCCAGGAGAAGTTCGAGAACAAATGGCTCGACGCGGCACAGGAATGGGTTTGGCTAGACGCCATGCTCGTGGGCAACAGGGCGTATCATGTGAGCTGCCATGCCGAGGCAACGCAGGTGCGGGATGCCACACCGGCGAGGGCTACACCCGAGCCCGTGCTGGGAAAGCGAAAGGCAGACGTGAGCAGACCCCTTTCCAGTAGAGCTGCGTGACACAAGGGCTAACAAAATTCACAGGACGAGCTGAAGAATCTGCGTAAGATCAAGATGGACGGCTCCTAGGTGCGGCCTACTACAGGCAGCAAGTCACGACGGTCGGTGTTGATGATGGGTCACCGTCGAGAGGTTTCAAACTATACTACAACCAAGAAAGTGCTGCAGCTTGGAAAGGAATTGCGTCGCCCGGCTAGACAGCACGGAGGCGATGTGTGTGTTGGGAGTTGCGGGCGTTATCCGACCACGGGGGCGTCGTCGGAGGGAGGAGGGGTTTTGCCGAGATGCGATCGGCAACGGAGGGTGCGGCGCGGTGCTCGGCGTGCAGACGCGGCGGGGCGGCCGGTTCAGTCACACACGGGACGAACGGCCGTCGGATCGTTCATGTTTAGGCTGCTGCCCGACAGAAGCAAAGGAGAAGGGAGTTGGAACGGTGGGCGTTGGCCGGTGGGCTTGCCGGTGAATAGGCATACTTTCAAGCGCTATGAATTGATTCATTAGAGATTACAAGGCTCGCCTGAGAATCGTGACTGAGCATAATGATGTTCGTTTACCCCAGTGACGGCAACTCCCCATAGTAAACGTGGTTGTGAAAGCCAGGGACAGAAAATTGGACACACGGGGTTGGATCGAGTTCCCAGCGCTGGGGAGACGGAGAACCCTGAGAACCACCTCCACACGAGCTCTGGGGGAGCTCTCACCGGTGGCAAGGAGGTCGCCTCAGCAGGATGGAAGAAGTGGGTTTTGGCGGACTGCCGCGTCTTGACTCTGCGCGACGGTGGGCCAAAAGCCGTCGGACACTGTCGCGATCGGCCCCCGGGGGCAAAAGGGCTGATCAGGGCCACTTTTCGTATTCTGAAAAGGGACGGTCGCGAGGCGAAGGAGAGCTAGAAGACTGGAGACGGGGGTGGGATCTGATGTCAGACCGCGTATAGAACCATTTTGAAGCCTGAGCCGAGGGCGGAAAAGTCCTGTGGACAGTAGCCGTGGCGTTTTAAGTTGAGAGGTCGGCTCGCGTACCACGTTGGGCCTCTTGGGCCTTTGGTTGTCAGATTCGTAACGGAGAGTTGTCGTGGCTCGGTACCAGGAGCCCTCGACTCGCGGGCCTGCCCTGACTTGGGACACCTCCGTGTACGGTGTGACGGGCGAGTCTGTCCCAGCATGGCCGACCGGCGGAACAGTCGGTCCAGGTACAGAAAAAGGGTGTCCCACGCCAGCGGTCTGCCGTCCCCTCGGCTGCGGGGCTCTCCTGCAAGCGCTCCTGTCGTCTGGCACAGCGACACGGGATGAGGGGTCGCCTCAGGGCCCGGAGGTGTTAAGACACAGGCGGCCCCAGGGCCTGGACGTGGCGGCGACTGTGGGGGAGACAGGGGTGGCGATGGGTTCCAGTGGGGGATTACTGTACAGATGCAGTCGGCACCGTTCTGAAAGTCTCCAACGGAGGATGAGCTGGGCCTGCAGGCTCGTATGGGAAAGATGTTGCATGTTGGCGGTTCTGTTGGTTCTGGAGCTGAGTGAAAGAAGCAGCCAAGGCTTGGGATATCGGTCAGATGGCACACTCGAGGCGTCCAGAGGATGCTGTGCACTGCACCGGTCTCTCCGCCACGTCAAGGGTCTGATAGATGGTGGGTGACCTGCCGTTCCGTGTCTTGGTGCTATTCCGGACCACCGTGTGGTGTCAGTCGAGTTTGCAAGTACCGGAATGTCGACCGTTCGCAGCGCTCCCGAGACCGGCCCTCCCACCGAGTCCTGCGTGTCGCAAGCCACAGGGGAGAAGATTGGAGGGGTAACGAGGGGTGTTGTAGCATGGAGGGGCCTCCATCTTCCTTTTTGTTTCTTTTCTGCCTGATGTGGTCAAAACGCGACATGCGCCAACGAGGAAGATGACTTGGCGCAGTACCGTACCTTCCCCAGCAGCACCTCGGATATGATCCAAGACAAAGAGACTCGACAGTAGAATGGTTCGATGGATAATTGTACGGTATGACAGAAAAAAGTCTGGAAGCACAAACTCAGCGATGCCGAGAAGGCCGTGTGGAGACGGGGACTGTTGAGGGTGCGATGCGGACGAGGCGGAGGAAGCGGCGATGGAGGTGAGGGGCACACCTGCAAGTGCTGGAACTCCATCTTTTATTCCCCACTGTAGCTGTTCTAGAGCTGTTTGGAGCTCGGGACGCCCGCCGTCGCGTCGAGGGGCAGATCACCACTGTCCAATTCAGTGGTGATCCCATTCGATTCCCAATGTCCCGTCATGTGCATTTTCCAGTCAGTCCCCGGCCCGGGGGTGTTCCCATGGACTAAAGTACCCCAACCGACGCGACGGAGGGCACACCACGCCGTCAGCCGGCGCACCATCTTGACCACATATCTGGCCGGTTCCCCAGAGCTACCCCTCCATCCCGCCGTCCCCTTTTTCTTTACTTCCAACTTCACCTCGACTCTCAAATCCAAAGCACCTCTTCCAGCTGGTAGAGCCTTGTTTTCTCGATCAAGAGTTTTACGCCCAATCTCATTGAGACCTGACACCAAAAAGTACCTCGGTCGAAGCTCTCGTAAGCCTCCCGAATCTCCGAGAAAATGATGGACCCTACAACCACCCTCGAGTATGTTCCCATGCCCCTCCCTGGTAATTCTAGAGCTTGAACTGACAAACCGCAGCCCCAACAGGGTCATCGTATGCCACCCCCTCCCCCGAACACCCGCGAGACTGTAGCTCACTATCCACCAGAAACACTTCATCGGCATTGACGTTGGCACAGGCTCGGCCCGCGCCTGCATCATTGACGAGACGGGCGACATCAAGGCCCTGGCCGCAGAGAACATCAAGCTGTGGCAACCTCAGACCGGCTACTACGAGCAGTCCACCACGGACATCTGGAACTGCATCTGCATCTGCGTCAAAAAGGTGCTCGAGGAGTCGGGCATTGACGCCTCCACCATCAAGGGCATCGGTTTCGACGCCACCTGCTCGCTCGCCGTCTTCAGCCACGACACGGACGAGCCCATTGCCGTTACAGGCCCTAACTTTGACAATGCCGACGGCGATGACCGCAATGTGGTCCTCTGGCTCGACCATAGGCCCGTCGAGGAGACGGAGAAGATCAACAACACCAACCACAACCTGCTCAAGTATGTCGGCGGTCGCATGAGCATCGAGATGGAAATTCCAAAGGTCCTCTGGCTCAAGAACAACATGCCCCCAGAGCTCTTTGACCGCTGCAAGTTCTACGACCTGACAGACGCCCTGACCCACCTGGCCACCGGTGCCGAGACGAGGAGCTTCTGCTCCGTCGTGTGCAAGCAGGGTTTCGTCCCCGTGGGCGTCGACGGCAGTGTCAAGGGATGGCAGGGCGACTTCCTGACCGAGATTGGTCTGGGCGACCTTGCAAAGGACGAATTCAAGCGCCTCGGCGGCGTCGATGGGGTGGTGAGCCCTTCTTTTACTCTGTCCCCTGTCCACTTGTGAAGCGAGCGGCCCCGCTGACCAGAGACCCCTGACAGAACGGCAACTACTTCAGCGCCGGTGAGCTTGTCGGCTACCTGAGCTCCAAGGCTGCAGAGCAGCTTGGCCTTCCCGAAGGTATCGCCATTGGCAGCGGCGTCATTGACGCCTACGCTGGATGGATCGGCACTGTGGGCGCCAAGATCGACCCGGAGGTGACTTCGGAGCATCTCGACGACGACGCCAGCATCAATGCGCTCGAGCAGGCCTTTACCCGCCTGGCTGCCGTCGCCGGCACATCAACCTGCCACATCGCCATGTCCAAGGACGCCGTCTTCGTGGACGGCGTCTGGGGTCCATACCGCGACGTCCTGCTGCCTGAGTTCTGGCTGTCCGAGGGCGGCCAGTCGGCGACTGGCGAGCTGCTCAAGCACATTGTCGAAATCCACCCGGCTTACACAGAGGCCCAGGCGGGCGCGCTGGCGGAGAGCAAGAACATTTACGACTTCCTCAACAGGCACCTCGAGCAGCTCGCCGAGGCGCAGGGCGCGCCGACCGTGTCGTACCTCGGACGACACTTCTTCCTGTACGGCGACCTGTGGGGCAACAGGTCGCCAGTGGCCGACGCCAACATGAAGGGTGCCGTCATCGGATTGAGCAGCGACAAGAGCGTCGACAACCTGGCGCTGTGGTACTACGGAGCCATGGAGTTCATCGCGCTGCAGACACGGCAGATCGTCGAGCGCATGAACAACGCCGGCCACGGCATCTCGAGCATCTTCATGTCGGGCAGCCAATGCCAAAACCCGGTGCTGATGGACCTCCTGGCGACGACGTGTTCCATGCCGGTGCTGATTCCCAAGTACGTCAACGCAGCCGTCGTGCACGGCGCGGCCATGTTGGGCGCCAAGGCCGGCAGTGCCGACGCCGACGGCAAGACGGAGAACCTGTGGTCCATCATGGACCGCATGAGCAAGCCGGGCCGGCTGGTCAGGCCCGGTACCGACGACCGGGAGAAGAAGCTGCTGGACGCAAAGTACGCCGTCTTCCTGGAGCAGTGCCGTACCCAGCAGCAATACCGCAGCGACATTGACGCAGCGGTCGCGGGGTGGAAGTAGGCGGCGAAGCATGTGGCGGGCGAAGCATGTGACGGACGGTGTATGATGATGGATTCATGGTATTTAATTTTAATGACGCTCTTTACGACCTAAACACGGAGTTTCATGATTCTGCTAAGGTGCATGCAGCATGGAAGCCGGGCGACAGTCAGACAGACGGCTGCCCGTCCGTCTAGCCGATACAATGAAGCGTGTGACGACTCGCTGTCGATGGGAGCCACAGAAATGACCTGTTCGTGGGCTCGCAGGTGGTGGCAGGGTTCGTCAGGCTCATGAGGGATGCGCTGGCAGATGATCGCGTCCAATCAGCTTGCGTCGCAAGGAGGGAATGGAACTCACCGCCATGACTTGCAGAGGGAAGGTGCGCTGGAGACCTCCTGTTTCAGTGACGTCGTGGCACTCAGGCACCCGGACACCTCATCCATCGCTCCTTCCCTCCCAACTTTCTCACCAGATCGACCTAACCTGGAACAGTAAAAGTAAAACCGTCAGCAGGATTTATTCTACCATCGCATCCAAAGTATCAACTCCTCCAGCATTTACTATTCACATCCATCACCACCCACACCCACCTCTTCGCCAGGTGACCAACTTTGCGCTTTCCCCGACCGCGCCCGCGTCAGGTGGCGCGCGCATGACATCCGCCCTCGCGACCCTGCAGAGGCCCAAGAGAACCCTACATATCTAGCTCCGTCGGCCTGCATCTCGCGCTGGATCTCAGGCACGAATGCTTGCTCCAAGGGGGGCCCTCATAGGAACATTTCGATTTTCGATTGAATCAGTCAATTTCCCTCGCAGGCCATTCATTCGTCGCCCCTGAATCCCTTTTCTCAAGGAGGTCTTTGCTCTCCTCTCACATTGTTACAACAAGCCGACTTTCTTCGCTAACCCACGAGTGAATGCGACACAACTGCCGTCTCTTTCTCCAACAATAACCACAAGAATCAATACCACGAAAGCTATTGAAGGCACGGCTGGTCCGCCCCATATCCACCCAGCGCTCGCGTTCTGCCACGAGGCTCATTCCTCATTCCATGCGCAACCTTGGATTCGCTCTGGCACTTGCGCAGCCACAACGACTTACGACTCGGCCACCTCGGACCTCGCCACACTCCCGCCGAGACATTCAGCTGCCTCGCGGCCTCCCTCCCTCCCGCGACTGACGTCTCACTCCAAACCCGAGCCCTTCTCATCCTCAACATTATTCACATCACAGTCGTCACGCCTCAATGAGTCATGCCTGACCGCGACGAGAGCCTGCCAAAGACTGGCTTCTGGGGCAGCCTCTTCCGGAGCAAGAGCCTTGCCCAGAAGCTCGGTAAACCCGTGCGCGCGCATTCCCAAGGGACCTATCGTCTTGACGAGCGAGGCGCTGACATTTCTGTAGGAAAAGGAGCCTCGGAGGGTGAGCGAGGGGGATGCTCTGGCGCATAGACGACGCCACTCGCCAGCAGTAGAAAGCGACCCTCTGCCATCATCACGACGACGACGACCACGTCGATCACGCTCCGACGCTCCAAGGCGATCCGGCACCACCAGCAGCAGACCCAAAGGCCACCGCAGCAGTGGTACCAATGGCCATGCGACGACGCGGCCGCTCCTCACCGCGTGGCCACCGTCCAACATGAACAGTCAGGAGGAGCTCACACTCGGCCACGCCATGGAGCTCATCTCACGCGGTGTTCCTGCGCACAAGGGCCACAAACGACGGATCCCGCATGCACCGGAGCAGTACTATGCGCTGTACACCACCTCTGCGGGCAATCACGGAGACGAAACCGACACGGCCGACCTGCACAACTCCATGACGCAGTTCATGACTTTGCGCGTCCAGGGCTCCGGCTCCGGCGGCTCTGCAGACGCCGCGACGTATCCCTGGGACACACTGGAGCAACCGTCATACGCATTCTACTTCGGTCGCATCCCCGGTACCATCACCCTCAATCAGTGGGCCTTCTCCTCGAGTAACCTGCCGGCCTCCATCGCCCTTCGCGACTCTGGTGTCATGCCCAGGGTGGTTGATCTGCCTCGCATTTTCGAGCGTCTCAAGGAAATCGAATCGTCTCGTGTAAAGGAAGACGACGAGGAGCGCTTGTATCGCACACTCTATCGCCGATTCCTCCGTGATCCGGATCGTGCAACGGGAACCGCACACAGGACACTCGATCGCCAGATTACCGATCTCATTCTTGTACTGTCACGGCCCGGGCATTGGATCGACTTTTCCGACCTGCGCAACCAGGTGGCCGCACGCTTCATCTTTGATACGACCCCTGATAACAAGGAGCGGTACACGCGGTTCTGTCACCAGCTCTTGCTGAGTCTCGAGCTAGAGATTCGCATCCAGGCGCGAACGCATGGAGAGTGGGCGAAGGAGAAACTGCTCGAGCAACTACCACCCACCATTCGCTGGGATTTGGCACTTGCCAAGCGATGGAGGGAGAACGTCCGTGTCGAGGGGTGGGGGAAGATGCCCTCTGATATCCAGCTCAGGTTTAAGCTCAAGAGACGACAGACGCGCATGCTGAGCCGCTTCGCCAACGTCATGAAATGGCCTAACTTGTCAGAGGCCATGCAGAGGATGAAGGAGCGGGACGAGGACGACACGCTGGACCTCGTCAGCTCGGATGCCCTCGCCTTCTTCAGCGGGCTGATTCTCCCCGGGGTATGTCACCATGTCCGCATTTGAGAGTCGGATACTAACCAGCCCTCATAGCCGACATTTCCCTTCCTGATGATGAACACGCTGATCGACATTGATCCCGACGAAACGACTGATGCGCTTGCCCTCTTGACCCACCTCCATCCGCACTGCGGCTTCCAGCATCGCTCCTCGTACACCTACTGGTCTGCGACGAGCATCGTTGGCAAAGTTCTGGCCCCAACCTGCCAGTCTCTCGCCGGCTGGGTTGGCCCTGCACGACCATCACCCGACCTCCGCCGCAGCCAGATCGCCCGCGTCCGTTGCAAGAGGCCCACGAAGCAGAAGCTGTCTCCGACAGATGTGGCGTCCATGAGCGAGCGCAGCGACCCTCTCGGCCCACCAGCCGATGTGTTTCCCGTCACGGAGTACAAGCTGGTGAAGCCCAAGTTCCGCGACGACATTTACTTTGACGGAGTGAGGATCGAGGTGCTTGGGTTCAAGCCCGTACCAGGCTCTGCCCCTGGCGGTAGCAACGGAAGTCGGAGTGCCAGTCGCAATGCGAGCCGCAGCGCAAGTCGCAACGGCAATGGAAGCGAAAGCCACCGCGAGGAGGAACCGACATGGTTCGATGCTACCGTGCAGCTTGCCATCGATGGCGTCTCGTGGCCGCTGCGACTCGCCTACGATGTATCTTTCATCTCGGCATGGCCGTGCGAGGGCGGACCGCACCCGCTCTTCTTCGACTACCTCTTTGAGACGGTGCGTGCCGACCAGATCGTCGAGGTCCGCGACTGGGGAGGTCTGTATTACGGTGGACGAAGAGGCAGCAGCATCCAGGGCCCTGGTAGTGCCAGTGGACATGGCGGCAGCGGCCTCAGCGCGCAGGATGCCGCCCAGGACGAAGTTGAGAGGGTCCTCGTCGTCGAGGCCTTTGGCGTACCTGACAATGAGGTCCTGGCCCGGGCGTGGTGCAGCCATTGGGGTTTGAGCGCCATCGTTGCCGACGTGAGCAAGACGTGCATTGCATGCGCTGTGCGCGAGGCCTACGCCGCGACTCTGACCGTCGTCATCGTCATTGATGGGGAGCGGCGACGCAAGGACGAGGAGGAGAACTGATGACTGACGAAGACACGATGATGATGACCCCGATGGGGCATGTTTGATTAAGGGAGAAATTTCAGGAAGGGATACCCAGGTGCATATAGCTTTGCTCCTCGCGGAGGGAAAGCAATGCAGGCGTTTGAGCAGCAGTGAATATACAAGACCTCTAATAATGATCATCCGTGTCAAGCATCGCGGTTCACGAGCTCCTTGAAGGCTTTGACAGCCTCGTCCCACTCATCTTTCCCTTCACCCTCGGCCCATGCCGCGACGACTTCCAACCCCTCTAGGTCCCCCTTCATGCCCTCCTCCCGCGTCGTTCCATCAAGAATGCACACCCGCCCAAGTGCCAGCACGAGAGCATAGACCACAACCTCCGGCTCGACCCTTCCGCCTAGAGCATCAACCACGCCAGTCACGACGCGCCACCCAGCAAACGCCGGGTTTCCCGTCAACGTCCAGAAGCTCTGGAACACAATGCCATTAGCCTCACAGAACCGGCGCACGCCCGAAGCATACCCGCCACCGCCCTGATCGCGTGGGTAGAACCGGTTCTGCACTACAGATGGCTTGACAACGGCATCGGCGTAGAGACGCTCCAGCTCGGCGAGGGAGACGTTGGATATACCCAGCCGACGCACGGGGTGGGGAACATGTGTCTCGAGAGCTCGCCAGGCCGCCAGGGTTTCTGTCGCTGAAGCGAGGGGTGAATGTAGGACGACACAGTCGAGGTAGGTGTTCTCGTTCTTCTCTTCCCCGGCAGCGAGGTTCCGTAGTGACGAGGCAATAGACGAAGCGACCTGTTCCTCGATCGGTGCGGAGAGGTCATAAGGGACGCCGGGGCCAGGAGTCTGCGAGGGTGTGAACTTTGTCTGGATGTAGAGATCTGCACGGCGGACGGCGGGAGTGGAGGCGAGGAAGGAGCGGATACCGGCGCCGACGAGGTCCTCGCGGTAGTGGCGGGGTTGGGCGGCTGTATCGACGCCCCGAAAGCCGGAGGTTAACGCGGCGGTGACGAGGGCGGAGGTGCGGGTTTCTTTCCAGGCGGTGCCGTAGACGAGGCGAGGGATGGTCGAGGTGCCGACCCGGCTGGTTTCTCCGAGGCGAAGGGGCGAGGCGAGCGGCATGTCTGCGTGGAGGTCGATATCTGGGATGATGGTTGATGAGGTGGGGTAGCCTTGAAGCTTGATGTGGTGGTGCGGGACACGACGGGAGGGGTAGTTGTCGGAGGAGCGTTACAGCAGATGGTGGTCTCGCTTTGATGAATGCCCGGGCTGTGAAGAGATGACGATTGTGATTGGGGCGGCCAAACCTACGTAGAGCTACATGTACATCGCCGGGCAATTGTTGCCTCTGAAGGGGGGCAGCACACGTCCATCCCAGCTCGCCTTGAGTCTTGTTGAACTCAGCTCAGTCTGATACACTCGCAGAAACCATGACTCGACAGACCACAGATGTGTACTCCGACTCTAGATAGTTAGAGAGAGATGAGTCCGAAGGCACCATCGTGTAGCCTGGATTGCCCTGCTGGTGGCTATCTCGAGCTCTCCCAATGAGGAATCTCCGAGTCTCCCCGGATAGAGGAGCTTAATGACGTTCTCGTGCGTCGACCGCGGGGTCACTACGTCCGATGGACTGGTTCAGCTCCTGTCTCAGCTCCATGCTGGTTTCCATACCGGCATTTACCCGGAATCGCAATCCGGAGTAATACGTCTGTGATACGACGACAAACCGATGTGGCGGCCTGGTCTTGGCTTTGTTGTGTTGCCTCCGTGACGGGCGCGGGGCACTACCCCACCCCGCCTAGGTGAGTCGGACAAAATGCCGCTGCGTCCCGGCGGCGTGGGCGAAGAATGTCTCTCTGACCATCAATCTCACCTCAACAACAGCTTGTAATCGATCCGGAAAAGTCTGCATCTCAATCAGCTCAGTCTTCAAACTTCAACAAACAAACACATCACAATGGCTCCTTTTACCCTCCGTTGGGGCATCCTGGCCACCGGCTGGATCGCCGAGAGTGAGAATGCCCCTCTCTGCCCCTCCACTCACCGAGAGCGACGCTGACCGAGACGTGTAGCCTTCAGCAAGGATCTCCTCACCAACCCGGCGAGCCGCGAGGTGTCGGACGTTGAGCACAAGATTGTGGCCGTGTCCTCGTCGCGTGATGCCGAAAAGGCCAAGGCGTTCCTGACCAAGATCAACGGCGCGCACGACGCCAAAACGTACGGCTCGTACGCCGAGCTCGTGGCGGATCCTGACGTCGACATCATCTACGTCGCAACGCCGCACTCGCACCACTTCCAGAACGCCATGCTTGCGATCCAGGCTGGCAAGAACGTGCTGTGCGAGAAGGCGCTGACGGTGACGGCGGAGCAGACGAGGCGGCTGGTGCAGGCGGCGCGCGAGAAGAACGTCTTCTTCATGGAGGCCGTGTGGACGCGCTACCAGCCACTGAGCAAGAAGGTGCGCGAGCTGGTGACGGGCGGCGAGATTGGCGAGGTGACGCGGGTGATCGCGGACCTGTCCTTCAACAATGTCACCGAGGAGGGCAAGCTGTCGTTCCCCGACTCGAACCGCATGGTCAACATTGATCTCGCGGGCGGCGCGCTGCTGGACCTGGGCATCTACTCGCTCACATGGGTGTTCCAGATCCTCTACCATCTGCAGCCCGAGGCGGAGAAGGAGAAGCCGACGGTGGTGGCATCCATCAACAAGTACCACACTGGGTCTGACGACAGCACCGTGGTGGTGTGCCGCTTCCCCAAGCACAACACCATCGGCATCGCGACGACGAGCCTGCGGGCTGACAGCGACCCCGCAGGAACGGAGCGCGCTCCGTCGATCCGGATCCAGGGCACAAAGGGCGAGATTGCGGTGGCGCACCCAGCCTTCAGGCCCAGTGAGTACCGCGTGATCAAGAAGGGCTCGGGCAGCGAGGTCGAGGTGGTCGAGTGCCCGATCCCCAAGGACGCCGGTCGCGACGGTTGGGGCCACGGATTCTTCTGGGAGGCCGATGAGGCGGCTCGCTGCATCCGCGACGGCAAGAAGGAGAGCTCGGGCATCCCGCTGGAGGAGAGCATCACCATTATGGAGGTCATGGATGAGGCGCTCCGTCAGGGCGGAGTGGAGTACCCGGCGCTCATCTCGAGCCACGAGTTTGACCCCAAGAGCCCGCTGAACACTGGCAACGCCTGAGTGAGACCGTACTAGGGTTGGGGGACGGGGTGGATTGTCGGACGGGTTCGGTGCGGCGGCGGTTGGAGCCGGGAAGCGACAGGAGGACGATTATGTTGAGATGTTTGTCAGGGAGGTGTCGTTGTAAGTCGATCAAAAAAGATGACCAGCACCCCAGTGTTGAAGTGAATACTCGTACCTAGCAACGGGCAACGAACCGATGTGCCTAGCCCACCTGAAACGTGTGGTGAATGGTGAGCGTGCTGTCACTCCCGATCACGGGGCTCGTGCGAGGTTCGCGCCGGGGAGGTTGGGCAGACAGATGGGCAGGGCGCACCCCCCGGCCGGGACAAGGAACGGACTACAGCAAGTCAGTAATGGTTCGTCTCATCATCTCGATTTGTTTTAGCAGCAGCTGGCTGGGCAAGGCACGGCAAGACAGAGCAGGCCAGGCCGGGCCAGGCTCGGCGGCAGGTGAAGCAGAGCCTAGGGCGGGTGTTCGTGAAGCCGGTCGGGGGCCCTGTCGATCGAGGGCCGAGTCGAAGCGCCGGCGCAGGTTCGTGCCTCGTCTGGACCCTGGCGGGCAACCTGAAGCATACCATGGCGGGGTTGGAAGGGGTATGGTACCGGGGTGCCAGGCTGCAAGCCTGCAACTGCAAGTGATTGAGGTGTGGACTTGGTTCTTGTCAAGCATGACATGCCCGCGTGGGTGGGTGATGGATGAGGGAGATTGTGGACATCGGGTGTCTGATGTGGCTTCATGCGAACTCCTGCAGGCAGGCGAGATGGATGTCGTGGGGTCCGAGCACCTGCATCGGCGGCAGGGGTTTGAGCACGGCGGAGGCGAGCCCGAAAGAGAATGAGATGGGATGACAGGACGGAGTGTGGGGATTGCACGTCGAGGTTGACAGGGCTAGGCTGGCAGATGCTTGATGACCTGGTCGCAAGTAAGCAACCAACATCGTGAGGGTGCGGTGATGGTGTTGAGAAGAGGAGGATGACTGAAGCTAACTGGAAGGTGCTCTCGACTCGACCAAGGCTGGTGCTTGCCGGGTGGTACAAGCATAATTGGAACCTCGTGACTTGGGCCCTCCTTCCATGGGTTTGAAAGTGTCGGTGCCGCCTTCCCCGGAGCTGACGCCGAGCGTATTAAGTGGCTGGTGAGGTGCATGGGAAAGGGGAAGGCGCCATGGACGGCCGCGTGGGAAAGTACCAGGCAGGTACGAACGAACCCGCAAGGGATGGAAGGTGTCAAATGACGGCCCGACCCTGACCTTGACCCTGACCCCAGCCCGCAGCGCCTCATCCAAATCCTTGCTCTCTCTCCTCCCTCACCATCAAGTATTTGCATTTATTTCTTGAAGCAGCAAACTGGAGCAATACCCTCATAACCCCCGGCTCATACAGGCGCAAATGCAGACTCGAGCGTCATCGAACCCTGGCCATTCTTGTTGGCTTTGGTGTTCACGGACACACACCCAAGACACCCAAGCACCATCGGCCCCAGGCACCTCGACCCCGGCCTCGATCGTCAAAAAGATTCGTACAGTACCATGGCAGTACTAGGTTACATCCGCTGTCATTAGAGCCACGCCCTGATGGCGACGGCGCGCGCACAGGATGATTTTCCCTTTCCGGATTCGAGTACGACGGGTCGACTCGACGGCTTTTTTTTTTCCACGGCGGCGGCGCGACATGACACGGACGGCCGCCAATGTGTGCAGCCCGTTTCTTGCCTATCACTTGCGCCGTGTCTCGGCCGGGTGACGCGCCGTTGCCTGCCAATTGTCCTCTCATCCAGTCGGGTGAGTGTGTCGGGGGAACGGGACGCCCCGCGCGCTGCAGTCCAGTCCGGGCGCACACCTCACTGTCACAGCGGCTGCAGGTCGCTGGAACGAACCCCCTAGGCCGCTGTAGACTCATGGACCTGAGTCGACCATTGGCCTAAACCTTATTCGGACATTCCAACGGCGCCCCCCTTTTCGCGGGCCCCTTTTGGCCTTTTCTGCAGCGCTCACTCCCTTGCATCCACAACCACTTGAGCCGCATCGCTAATTTTCACCCCTCACACACACCCGACTACACATCGCCGACCTCACCTCACCCGGCCTCATCTCGACTGCCAGGTCCCCAGGCCACCAACGCCCGCTCATAACCTGTGTGTCCGCTTACACAAAGGCCTTGCCAGCCCCCCCTGGTCCAAGCAACGCCTTGTTACCGCCGAGCATCTCACCCCCCTTCTTCAGGGAGTCCCTGGTCGCCAATTCGCCCACTGCTACCCTACCGCGTGACGAGTCGGAAAAGCGCCACGACCAGCCAGAATCACTCTGGTCGATCCCAGCGTTGCGGTCGAGCACTGTCGATCAAGCAACCCTGCCAGGGCGCAAGGGACCAGGGTTCAACGCCAGCACCACCAACAACAACAATAGCAGACCAGGGCATCGCATCCCGAGGTGACGGGCACATCTGTTCCGCGGCTCGACCTTTTACGGTACCGCGGGCGCAGGCAGTCATTACCGCCCAATCCGGACCGGACCCCCTGGACAATCTACCTTTCCAATAAGCAACTGCCTTAGCTGTGACTGGCCGCCCTGCTTCCAGCTCACAACTCCCAGCCCTCGCCAACCCCAGCGTCGCCTCATCGAGCCATTCGGTCATCAAACTTGACTTGCAGTGAACGTGGTCCACGTGCGCCTGGGTTCCACCGGACAAGACACCTGTCTTGGAGCGGCGTGTCCGTACACTCCTAAACGAGCCTTGTCACTACCGGCTGTAGCCGTTGCCAGAACCTGCTCGCTCTTCCCAACCGACGCCACGCGCCCAACCCTACTGGCCGGCAGTTGATATCATACAGTAGCCGGTAGCAGACGGACTGACCACCTGGAACTTGCGCAAAATTTACACCCCGGAATCGGTCCATCCCCTGCCACCCCCCTTTCCTCTCGCGACAATGACAGACGACCAGCCATCTCGTGCCGCCGAGGCACCAACGGCACCAATCCAGTCGTCGTCGGCCGCCAAACCGGCAAGAGACATTCCCGCGCCCCCGTCAGTCGAGGACAGCGCCGAGTCCTACGAGTCCACTCACGTCCACGCCGTCTACGAGGCCATCGCCCCTCACTTCTCATCCACCCGCCACAAGCCCTGGCCCCGAGTGGCCGCCTTTCTTGCCTCCTTGCCCGCTGGCGCCGTTGGTATTGATGTTGGATGTGGCAACGGCAAGTACCTCGCCGTCAACCGCGACCTCGTCATCCTTGGCTCGGACCGTAGCGCCAACCTCATTGCCCTTGCCAGAGACAATGATGGCTCTATGCTTGCTGCCACCGCGGGAAGCAGATCCAAGACCGAAGCTCAGTCCCAGACAAAGGGTAAGAAGAAGAAGCAGCAACAACAGCAGCCAGAGGTTACTCCTCCAGTCGAACCCTTCCCAACCCCCCGTATCCAGAACGAGGTCATCGTTGCCGACTCCCTCTCGCTACCCTACCGCCCATCCTCCGCCGACTTTGCCATCTCCATCGCCGTCCTACACCACCTCTCCACTCCACACCGTCGCCGCCTCGCCGTCCGCGCCATCCTCGACTGCCTGCGTCCAGGCGGCCAAGCCCTACTCTACGTCTGGGCACTCGAGCAGGGCTCCAGTCGGCGTGGTTGGGACCAGGCCTCGACCCAAGACCAACTCGTCCCTTGGGTCACAAAAGGCGGTTCCAAGCTCCTGCCCAAGGCCGCCAGTGAGGCTCCCGAGGCGCAGCCGCAGCAGGGTGGCGACGACGCCACGTGGCATCGCTACTACCACCTCTACAAGCAGGGCGAGCTGGAGGACGACATCCGCGACGTTGGTGGCGAGATTGTCGAGAGCGGCTACGAGAGGGATAACTGGTGGGCAATTTGCGCGAGAGCCGCCGACGACAAAGATACTTCATGATACGATGGCGCGTTGGAACAAGAAGAAAAATGTCGAAAATGAGATGTCTATGCCCGCCTCTTCCTGCGTCTACCTGCGTGCCATGTCCTCGCAATACTAAGACCACACCAGCCATCGTCGCTTTGGCTAAACTCCATGCCCCCCCTCCTTCCTCCATGATCCGCAAGCGCCAGGCCGTGTTTTGGTTCCCCAACCCCCCGCCCACCCGAGATGAATGAAACAGTATCCATAAAACAAGCAGTTCCTCGCCTGCAAACAAGACAAACCCTCCAGAAAAAGGAAAATTCCAAAACAAATGTATTCTCAAAGTTTGTCCTTTCCCTCGGACTGGTATCTCTGGCGTTCGTTCCCTCCGCGCCCGTTTGCCGTCCCGGTTCCCTGTCCCCCTTTCCAAATGACCCATGATTCCGTCTCGTGCCCTCTCTCTCCTTCCGTCCCGACAGCCACCCGGGAAACTTTTGTCTTCCCCCATCTCCTCCTCTTGACACTCCTCTCATGCGTGGGCAGATTGCGAGAAAGCAGAGGAAAAAAAGCAGATTAGAAAAGACATGCCGCGGGCAGAAAAAAAAGAAGCAAGGAAAACAATGCGGGAACAAGAATTACAAGAGCCATGCCGCCCAGAGATCCATGCATTGGGAACTTTCTTCCCCGGAGAGCTCGTCCCGGTTCCGAGCCGTGTTTTGGGGGTCGGCTTGCCACGGGGGAATGCTCGCGCCGTCGTCTCGTCCTCCTCCATCTCCTCTCTCCAGTCGTGGTATTTGTGTGTGTGGGTTGGTCGTCATCGTAAGCCGCTGGCGTGCGTTGTTGAAATGCGCTAACAAGAGTGGTGTATCGCTCGAAACCGATGATGCTTGCCATGCCGTGGGGGATCCCGTGCAAAGAAAAAGATGCTTCGTGTTCGAAATCGTCGTAGGTGGATCAGTGCCACGCTCGGGTCTGGTCTGCGTCCGTCACTGCAGCCTCTGCCTCTCCATTTCCTCCTGCCGCGGGTCAAAGTGTCGCCGCCTGCTCGTCTCTCTTGGGCCTTCGCTGCCGGGGCTTGCTCGTCGTTTTGCCCCGGTGGGCTCTTGTGGTGGTAGGTAGTGGAAGGATGGGAGGAGAGAGGCCGTTCTCGGGCTTGCTGATGCGCTTAGTATTGAAGGAGGGCCGGTTGGGGCGGCTGTCGAGTATGCTGGGGTGCTGTAGATGCTCACGCCTGTCGTCAGTTCGGCGAGGCCGGGTAGCGCTCCTCCTCCACCTCCGCCTCCACGACTTGAGGGGTGGTGCTGAATCGGTGCGAGACCAGGACCTCCAGGGCCAAGTCCGGATGGTGCGTAACCCTCGTTTGGATCGGACATCATGTGGCCGGGCTGTGGTGGTGGCGGTGGTGGTGGGAGACTTTCTCGTCTAGCCGAGAGCGCTCGAGGTGGTACGACGGAGATTCCAGGCCCTCGAATGTATCTCTGGTGGGCGGCTAGGTCTCGTGGAAGGCTTCCTTGGGATTGCGAGTGTGCGTGGCCTCGGGTTGGCGAGTTCCGTACGCCGTGGCCCTGATCGACGTTGACGGCTGTTAGAGAGAAGGGTGTTGTCCCGGCGCGTCGGGCCATGTCTGCCTCTCCGAGTTGCCAGTGCATGGCTTCGGCAGCTCTCCATGGGACTGCGAGTTCCTCGGCTATTCTCGCCCACATTTCCGACTTGAATCTGCGGTCAAGTCAGCTTCCATAGCCCCTACCAAGAAACGAAAGTCAAGGTCCTCGCCGTCGTGTCTGTCCTGGGTCTGACGTTCTCTTCCAAGGAAAGCTTACCTGTCATAAAGTCTGGCGAGTTTAGTCTTGCGTTCTTCGTCCCATTCGCTCCGTCTCTCGAGGTAGTTCTGGTAATGGAGTCGACAACTGATGGCACTGCGGCCTGGGAGGCGCTTCGAAATGTCCTCCCACTTCATACCACTTCCACGGAGCTCGATGATGAGGGCATCCTCTTCCGGCGACCACTTGCTCTGCTTCTTTGCGGGAGACTCTGAAGCATGAGGGGGCATTGGTCGCTTCCCAGGTCCAGCCAGTCCGGGTGCTACCGGCGGCGGGACATAGGGAGCGAACAATGGGACGGGGGCCGTGGTCGCCGTTGTGATGGCCTGTGGGGGTACAGACGAGGATCTCGAGTGCTGAGCCGCCGGAGCTGCGGACTCGGTCGAGTCGGAGCCCTTCAGGAGGGACGCGATATCCACGGTGAAGGTTGTGGTGGGCTAAGACCGTGGGCCGTGGATCTGGTACATAGGCGCGAGGTGTCCGCGCCAGATTTGGTTTGTGAGGAGGAGAAGATGTCAGGCTGTATACAGCCTGTTGGTCTCGGGAAGCTGTCTGCAACGGCGTGCCTTTTGGGCAGGACCAAACGTCTGGTGATCCTGAAGCACAACGGTACAAAGTTGACACGTGCGGGATTTGGTTTGGACTACCGGCTGGATAGTCGAAAGACGGGAAGTAGAAGGTCGTCGAGGGTTGGTAGCTACACGCTGGCGATGGTTGTAGCAAGGTGAGAGGTAGGCGAAGATGCGAAGTTCTCAAGACCGGGGAGCTGCGGATCCAGGGAGTCGAGGGGATGTCGAGTGTGAAGAGAAGGCAAAGGGGTCAGAAGAGGTCAAGGGGGTATCGTCCACTATCAATACGGCGTCTGTCGAGCTTTTGAAGGAGATGATCAACATGATTGGCCCCTCCGGGGAATATGGGTGAGCCAATGGGTGTGGAGATTCCCAGGGAAACGGCGGCGAGTAGGCGGCGGGATTACACGTCAGTCGAGGCGGGCTGCGGGTAGTCTGGCGCAGAGGAGGCAGCTCTGCTCAAAGGCATCGTTCGCCCCCTTCAAGAAAGTCGGTAGAGGCGCAGGCGGCGGCAGGGAACAAGCTGGTCGATGTCGGGAACCTGCGGTGATCCAGAAAGTATGAACTGGAGGAAGAGAGAGAACTAAAAGGAGCCTAGCAAGGTCTTCCTTGGTCGAGGAGGGTGAGAAGAAGAAGGGCAGGCGGTGGTGGGTGGGGGGAGGGATCGAGAACCGGGGTACGTCTAGCGGCACAAGTGACAGTCGTGACCCGGACTATGCTCGTAACGGAGCAGGTATCTTCAGGCGGAGACATCAAAATAAGGAACGGGAGGAGGAGGCGTAGGTAGAGAGGAGCAGGGGGGTAAAGGAAAGGAGGGGAGGGGGGGCTGAAAAAGGGGTGTGGGAAAGCCGAGAGAGGCAGAGATGGGGAGGACGACAGATGGACAAAGACCCCCGGCTTGGGAGAGCAACTGGCCGATGGATGGTTCTCAAGGCACCGAGAGGGCAGGCCAGGCAGGGCCTGGGCCAGGCACGATAGTTGAGGTCATATAGGGGGCGAGAGAGAGAAAGAGAGAGAGGTCGGGCGGCGCTGGGCTGGCGTGGGCCTCCTGTGTTCGCTGAAGAAACTTGACGCACTGAGGAGACGGATGGACTGTCGAATCGCAACGTCAGAAAGGCCAAGTACCTCGAGTTTCCGACCACAGGCTTGGAGGGAACATGGGGGGACATGGATCTCAAGTCGAGCACAGCGCGGCGCGCGCATGTGTGAATGAGACACACCCCCTGGGACACGCACAGGTACTTTTTCCCATGTAAGGATGCGCACACGCCCCCTGTGACGCCCCTCCTTGACCGTCAAGTCCCGGGGCGAAGGGGCGGGCGGGGGGGAGCACACAGATGGACGAGGGGTCCTTTTTCGGGCGGGTGAACAGGGCGGTACTTGGGTACCATGATCAAGTCTTTTTCCTCCCAGGGTGAGAGGTGTCAAAACCCGGTGTCTTGGAGCCACGAGCTGCCGCATGCCTACGGGTCCTGTCCTCAACCGTCGGCCAGCTGTCCGGCCTGTCTTCCCCAAGAGACAACCGTCGCGTGGGTCAGGCAGATGTCGCTCATGGCCGCACGTCATTCGCGAGCGCCCCCAGGTCTACCTGGTGGATGTGGATGGTGGAAATAGCCTAGGGGTTCGAGAGGAGCACGACAGAAAAAAAAAGAGCAAGCTCCCACTGGCAGATCCGCAGTGGCGCTCGCGCCCACTGGCAGCGGTGACAGAGCCGAACGCTGTTTTAGGGCAGCAAGCGCGGAGATGACGGAAGAGGGCGAGGGTCGCGAAAGCGCATTGCGAAGGACAGAAATCTGAAACCCAGGAGCACCCTGCCGTACCGGCCGACGTGTGGATTCCTGGGCGACATCCCAGGGACACCCAGCACGAGCGGGGGGGAAGGGGGGGCGCCAGACCAAATTGGAGGGTAGGCAAGGCTTCGCTGTAGCCGCTAGCCAAGGCGTGCGGAGGAGGGAGGCGCCGGGTTGACTGGTGATGGCTGACATGCCCCCAGGGTGGTGTACAGTCAAAGCCATGGCCTGAAGTTTTCTGCCGCGCGACGGCCAGGCTCTTTCTTGTCTGGCGAGGATGATGAGTGAGGCCCCCGGCTGGCCAGTCGGCGGACTCGCAAGCATGTCGATGATGGGCCAGAAAAGCAAAACAACGTGCCCCGTGCATATGCCCGGCTTTGTCGACAATTTCCCAGCCCCAAAGTTGCTTCTCCCGAGGGACAGTGGCAGCCTTCTCGGTCGAGTGTGCCTGTCCCCGCTGTGAGCTTTTTGGGCGTGGCAGGTTGCCCGTCGTCGTGCTGCTGTTCGCCGACCCATCATCCCAGGAGGTGGCTGGCTGGCCGGGGAACAAAAATGAGGAGAGGCTTCTTGAACCGGAGGACGCGCGTGTCCGTGTGAGCGCGTGCCAACCCGTGATGATGCGGTCCGTGGTTATTTGCTGTCGGCAGCATGGCATGGCTGGCGGATGTCTGTGCGCCATGAGACGGTAGGTGTGTGCGCTGTGCCTGCGGTGCGGAATTAGATGAGGCAGGCAGGCGGGCAATGTGAATCCAACAATGCACCAAGCGGGAAGGGAAGCGGCCCACTTCCCGGGCTGAGTCGAGGGCCGGCCGCCGGGGCTGGTGAGGTGTGAGGTGTGAGGTGTGATGTGTGATGTGAGGTGAGGTCGAGGCATCAATGCCTTGTCCCGCGGCTGGGGACGTCGTTGTTGTCATCCACAGCAGGGAAGACCCCTTTTCAACGGGAGCCACAAAGTCACCCAACCCCCGTCCGAGTGTAGTGCGCGCCAGCTGTTCCAGTGACAACTCATAATGCTGCCCGCCGTCGCCCCAGGCGAACCCAGCCTCTCTCTTGTCACGACGCGACGCCATCAACTCCCTCCCGCCGGGCGCGGCTCGGGCGTGGCAGAAGAAGAACCAAAGTGGCGGTCAAGGGAAGGGTCTGCTAGTGCCCGAGTTGTCTTTCGATGCCGACGAGGCCGATGCCGCCACCAAGGCTGCCTCCAAGAAGTCGGTCGTGGCCCGCCCGCCCCGGGCATACGGATGCCGTCTGCAGGTTCTTGTTTCTCCTTGGGCCCTGCCGTCGATACGTGCAAGTGAAAGTGAGGAGACGAGAGCGGGAGGGCCGTGAAGCCTCATTTGCGCCGCCACGAACCATGATCGCCGGGCTAGTCAGGACAAGCATCCCAGGCGGTGCGAACGAAGACCGTGCTGGACCTCTGAGACCGTGTTGTCGCCCACCCTCTTGATCCCCGACAGCAATGCAATGCCGTGGCATCGGGCACCTCCTCAGCCACAGATCAGGCCGGCCGTCGCCTCGTTCGCCCGCCGGGCAGCGCACGTCATGGGCGTTTGTCAGGAGAATGTTTGCCCCCCCCCTCCACCCTCTCCGGATCTGGGCCCGGACCCGGGTGACCTCTGTTGGTGCCCGAAGCGCTGGATCGCGCCGGCAACGGCGGCGGGTGGGCGTGCGTGCGTGTGTGCGTCCATGCAATGTTCTGTTTCAAGCCGGTGATGGACGAGCGAGCCATCCCCGATCGAGCTGGACGGAAAACGACGACGTCCAGTGGGAGGCCAGTTGCAGGGGGCAAAGAAAAAGGATACTCGGGAAATATTGGAAGAGCATTGACAAAAGTCAAATTGCAATATTGGAGACGGTGAGGGCTTGGTTCGGATGGATGAGTAGAGTCAATGCGAGAAACCCCCTCTTCGGCTTCTGAGAAAACCGGAGAAGACTCCCGAGTCCTTTGGAGGCAGGTAAGGTGAGGAAGGTGCCATGGAGGTTGCGGCAAGACCGAGAGTCCATGGGAGCCGCTCGGTCTCGGGCCCTTACCTCGTGGGACTTTGGGACGGATGTTCATGCCGGGAAAGGTAGGATGAGATCAGGTCGTTTCTTCCGTGGCTCCTTTTCGCGACTGCCTAAATCCGAGCGGGCACCACTGCAGTTTTCTCGTCTCGTCTTGACAGGAAGCTGCGACCCGGGCAAATCGATAATCGCAAGCGCTCGATCGTGGAGCCTAGTCGGTACTTGCACGGCAGCCCAGGTACAAGCGAGTACTAGATGAATGCCTAAACAGACTCGGCCAGCCTATCGGGAAATACTGACTCATCGGCCCAGCCGTCTGGTAAGGCACGAGTACCACCTCCAACTTGACTGAACAATCCGACGTCATGTTACAGCCCGGGCATGGACTGGGCCTTGCCGCCCGATGGGCTCCCCGGCCGGATCGTTGTGCTACTGGGACCGACTTCACCTGACCTCATCTTGTCTCCTCTCACTACATGCCTCGCCTCGCCTACAGGTCGCCTAATCCACGGGTTATGACCTGTCGCGGCGTACACATCTGGCGGTGCCTGACGGTCAGCCCTGGCCGCTGTCATGCTGTATGACTTTACCTTGTGCGCTGTTCTCTTCTTCCATCAGCCCGGTGTGGCCTTGTACGACTCTACATTTCTGAGCCACACGTGGTATTTGTCATACACGCCCCCAACTGTGTGCAACTCGTCCCGCTGAGCCAAACCCAACCTGACCTGCTTCGGCCGTAAGTGCGTTACATTGACTGGAGGACGGGATGGACGCCGATGCGTCACTTGACCCTGCCGCTCGCTGCTCGGCCCATCAATGCATCGAAGACGCCTGCTATTAGACTGTCGTTAGTTTACATTGTACTAGCTGGGCCCCTGATGGTGCATCGTTGGGGGATCGTCGGCAGGGCCCACGAAAAATCCCGGTCGGCAGATCAGCAGCAAGGATCCTGCTGCTTTCGAGTTCAGCACAAGAAAAAGAAAACGGCCGCATCCTCTGACGGCCTTGCCAACTCGCTTGCTGTGCGCACGAGTGAGGTTGGGAAACCCCTCCCCCTCCCTACAGCAATGCGGCCCACGAGGTGGTTGAACCTGAACGTCCGTCCGTCCCGTCCCATCTCCCAGGGCACAACTAGGCCCAAAAAGGGTCCAGAGGCGAAAATGATCGTCGAGCGCCCATCTGCACGTCACGCCGTGCGCTCCTTGACGCCCAACAGGGTTCGGCGCCGGCGGGGGTGGGGGGGAAAAGCGAGCGACAAACCAGTGCCATCACCCTTCGACTAGCAGCCTTCTAGGCCTTGGACCGATGATTGAGTTGTTTCGCCTGATGTCGTTTCAACGCCGAACACAAAGGGGTGAACTGATGCTCCGAACGTTCGCGGAGCCCGGATCATGTTCATGCCTTGGAGTCATGGGCATAAACATTCCCATCTTCTCGGCCCGTGAGCCTGTCGTTCTTCCAAGACGGGCCTGCTGAACCTGTTCGTCGGGACCCTCGCTCCGGTTTGGAATTTCTGTCCGGACGAATCGTGGTCATTTACGCAAGAAACCCCAGATTTGTCACTGAGATCAACGTCAACTTGGGCATGGGCCTCCTCCTTTTCTCCTTCTCTGACCCCTCACCCATCTCGACGCCGCTGGATCAAGTGAGTCGAGGCACATGTGAGTAAGTCTTCGCCGCACCCTCATGGCCGCCTGAACTCCCATTGCCCCTGATACGGCCTATCATGGTCGAAGAGCGGGCCTCCTCAGCTTCCAGCCTCCAGCCGCCACGGCCAGGGTCTACCTGGGGTGCGTGCATCCCTTCCACTGCACATCCCGCGGAAGGGGCCCCGGCTGTCAAGAGGACCTCTCTGCCACTCTTATTCCATGTAAACACGATGATCTACCGCCTCGCCGGTCCCTCCTCTGGGCCGCCCACTTTCGGCTCGCCCTGACCTTGCATGGTGGCTGGGGGGCCAGCCCAAGAACCGCCTCACCCCAACCCGCGAGCCTCCATATCGTCATGGACCGATCATGTCATCATCGCTCCGCCATCACTGTCAGCTTGGCAGGGCCCTGCGCCCTGTCTTGCACGATTGGGCCACGGCTGACCGCCGTCCGGGGCCTGAGTGGGCTTACACCTTTTCTTAGACCAGACCCGGACGGGAAACTCGGTCGAGCTGGAAAAAGCAAGCAACCAAGCAGGCGAGCAATACGCAGCATGCCTCTGCGCCATGCCCGCGTCCGTCGGTAGGCACGCTTGGCTCAGGCACCACACAATGAAGGCGGTCTGCCAGAAGGCTCATGCCGCCCTTCTACACCGAGTGCAGTCCCCATTGTGAAGCGGTGGCGCGCGGGCGGCAACGTGCGTGAGAATGGTCGGCGACAAGAGACATACAGGGAGCTTCCAGGCGTTTCTTGGACGCGGACCCTTTTCTTTCGTTCAGTGAGTGACCAGATGGCTGGAAGACGCGGCGTGCTGTCAAATCCCCCCCAGTGCAATGCAGTAGCGACTGTTCTGCTAGGGCCACACCCATACATCCCCCAGATTCCCACAGGGCTGGCTCGCTAGATCAACGTCCCCCTTCCCCGAGGGTCTGGCGGGCATCGACATGCCCACATCTACCCGCAAGGAGGAGAGAGTCGGTGACACAAAAAAGTACCCAACGTGGCGGTGAAGCGGCAGCGCAACGCAGCAACACGCCTCTGCAGCGACACGTTAGGTGTCTATCTTGGGCATGACGCCGTGACCAAAGCCGGACAGGTGATGGCATCGGGTACCAAGATGACCGATCTGGCGGAAACCTGGCCAAGGGCGGGGGGAGCGAGCGAGCGACGGAGGGGAGCTGGCGGGCAAGCAATCGCGATATGGCTGCACAATAGGCGTCATGTCCTGTTCAGCCGCCCAATAGTTCGTCCGAGGTGTGTGCAGGTCCACCCTCTGCCGCCGGCGGGTGGACAATATCGAAATGGCAACATGGGGGGAGAAGGAAAACAAAGGAAACCAGTCCGTGCCCGCCGTTTCCTGGAGGCACCTTGCGAGGCTGCGTTGGAGATGAGCTGGGGCTGGGGCTGGAGCGGACAATGCGCGAGGCGCCCATCTCGAACCTCGATGAACGACGACGAACATCGCTCTGGCGGCAGCGGATTGACAGTGCCGTGGCCAATTGGGCCGATCTGCCGGCCGGCCGGCTGTGACGAACTCTCTCGTCGGCAGCGTTTCATCCTAAGGGATGGATGCCAGCAGACGGGGCGGGAGACGAGAGGAGAAGGCTCATCATGCGTCGTGTCGCAGGATGGCAAATACAACGCTGCGCGTGAGGCATGTTGCCAAATGTGGCCATGCGCTGGAGCTGGGAGCCCCACGGCGTCTGTTCCGGTTGTCGCGCATCGCATCGCTGGTTGTCCGACCAGGGATCCCGCGGCTGACGGGCATGTCTAGTGCAGCCGGCCACTGGAATCCTGCAGTAGCAAAAGGTCGAGAAGGGGGCCGGCCGCACGTGTGGGCATTGTATATGCGCGAAATCTAGCGTCCGAGGCAGCAGGCCGTCTGTGCTGCGCGCCGCCTCGCCTCATCGACGTGGAGCGGCATTGACGAGGCCATGCCGGACGACAAGCCAGGGCCAAACCGTTCGTTTCGTTCGTCGGCGCAAACGGAGAGATCACCAATCAATGGCATTGTTGCAGGCGGCCGCGGGGGAATCTCAATCGCAGCAGGAAACCCATGTCACACGATTCCCCCGCGTGCGACGGTCGGTTGTCTTTCACGCGCACTGCATACGCGGGGACGCGACGCGCAGACGGACGGCTGTCATGCTGCTGGACGTGAATGGATTGTTCAGAGAGATACGATACCTAGATCCGAGCCCGGAGCGAGACTGGAGACTGGAGACTGGAGCAAGGGGCGGGGAGGCATTGAGCGGCATGTTGCAGGCGCGTCCTGCTGGGGGCGATCGACGCCGCCAAGAGCTCCGTTTGCAATGCGCCAAAATCGACCACTGTTGAAGAGCGAGTGATTGGCCTTGGGCCGTCCTGGCGCAGCCTGTCTGAGGGAAGCCGGCGGTGAAGGATGGGGTTTGACGTGGGCGGGTTTGGGAACTCCTGCATCTGGGCTTGCAGTGGGACGGCGTGGAGGTTAGGGGACCTGTCGTTGAAGGTTTCTTGATCGTGACTTCCCACCTCAGTTGGGGGACAACTGGCCTGGCCTGATTTGGTGTAGCGGCAGTTTAGGTGCCAGCCCACTTCCAACGACGTGGCAGGGCGGTGTGGCGACGGATGGCCCAGCCAGAGTGAGGCTTGACGTTGCGTGGCGTAGCGTAGCATCAGGCATCACCTTGGACCAACGACTTCCACTCCACTCTTCGACGGGGCGTGGGATGAGTGTGAGGGTATCCATGGATCACCACGACCTTCCATCTGCACATAGTCCACCCAGCCTGAGCCTAATCGATCACGACCCAACTACACACCTTCCATCGATACCCTCCCTGCCTCACAACCCACCAGGACTCCCCATCTCAACGAACATCCGCATGACGTGCAGTCTCTACGCTACTCGCTCCACCGACTAAGCCGAAGCCCCTGAACCTGGCCAGCACATCAATCGTCCCTCAACTGCCGGCACTTTACAAGCTCTGCTTCGTCCCAGCCACTCAGGTAAGAAACCGCCGGGGCGGAAACGAGACATCCATCGTGACAACCCAGTCACACGCTACTCTTGGTTGCATCCCTAGGCTAACCATGACCCAGTTACTCACTCACTCATCCCGCGCAACTTGCGCCAGAATCATCGCCCACAATGGCCACCATGGCCGACGTCCCCATGCTCGTCATTTCTGACAACACCTCCTCTGAGCGTCGCATCACCCCCTCTTGGACCGTTACTGTCCTTCGTGGCAAGCTCGAACACATCACCGGCGTGCCCCCGTCGTCGCAGATACTCTCTATCAAGACACCCGCGGGGACAACCCCTATCGAAGCCGCGGACGAGGATGTCACGACACTCGACGGCTTCCCCCTGGCCCCATATGCCGAGCTGCACGTAAGTCGGTCCCGCTTCTCTCTCCCCTCCCCTGCCTCTTTCTTTCCCCTCTCTCGAGGCATATTGTCTCACAGCCTTGCTTTCCCGGGCCCTGGTCGCGAAATGTCTTGTCTGCTGGCAGTCTCGACATTTCTCCGTCAGGAGGGGAATCATGCATCCGCGTGAGACAAGACAGCACCCCTTGCTGCGGTTGGCGACCCTGACAGCGATGCTACCCACTCTCGACACGTCGTGCCTCCTCAGTCCACGTGATCACATGTATTATAGGCCTGTGCATGGGTTAACCTTGAGTATAGGTGACGGACACCCGCCCCGCCGGCGCTCGTACCAACTACAACGACACCAGCGCCGTCGAAAAGTACGTGCTTCCCGCGGAGGAGTACGAGAAGAAGACCGACTCGGTGCTCGCCTGGAAGAAGGCCCAGAAACTCGGCCGTTTCGATCCCGACGCCCCGAGCCTTGAGGAGGCCAAGCTGGCCGGCTTCCAGCGCGAGATCCAGCAGCGGGGCATCGCCGTGGGCAAGCGCTGCCGCGTCGGTGCCGACGACGCCCGGCGCGGCGTGGTCCAGTATGTCGGCGATGTCACGGAGATCCCCGGTGGCTCCGGCGCATGGATCGGCGTTCACCTCGATGAGCCCGTAGGCAAGAACGACGGCAGTATCAACGGTCACCGGTACTGGGGCCAAGAGTCGGCACTGAAGCACGGCGTTTTTGTGAGACCGGAGCGTGTCGAGGTGGGGGATTATCCGGTGCTTGACGATTTGGAGGACATGGAGGAGATTTGATATGCACATATCAACCAGTCGCGACCTCCAAGGCATGCATAGGACTTTTTAAACCAGTCTATGAGCAGAAGTTGTAATTAGACGCTTTGGTCAGGCAACTGCAACTTGTTCATATCAATTTGCCGGTCTGTCGTCAGCCAGGCTATATTAAAGTGAACAGGCAACAGTATCAAAGCCTAGAACGGTCCAGAAGCGCAAATATGCCCATGACTCGGCAATGTTCCCTCACTAGGCACTCGGACCTGGTGATTGCAACATTCCCTTCCACAGCGCTGTGTGATGTTACATCACGACGACCGGTCCAGACTCCGGGAACCATGTCGAAAAGATGCTTGACTCGGCAGCAGACGAAGATCACAGACTCCCGCAGTGATCCGGGGAGGGGGGTCTCTCTGCGTCTACACCCCATTGCCTCCAGCATATCAGATGAACTGCGCATGCACGACACCGCATTGATGCTACGCTACGATGCCACGCTGACGACTCGGGTGTTCTCATGCCAGCTGGCGTAGGAGAATCAGCACCTACCTCCGTGTCAAGGGCGATACATACATGCCAAACGACGGCAAGTTCCTCGAGTTCTCTCGATGCCATGCGTTTCATCTCGGGTTCGCGTGTCGAGACGTCGTGGACGCCCGTAGGGCTGGGTGACGTGGGCGCCTTTTTTCGTCTGAACAAGGCAGGACATCTGGGTTTCAAGTCGGCTTGCGGAACGTGTCATGATGGAATATTCCTGGCTTGAGGACGGGGGGGAAGTTCCGCTTATACGAACGTGACAGCGAGCCGCGTGGCTGTTCTCACGAGGCGCGGGCGGCTGTAGATGTTGTATTTTGGCTGCCGACAATGTGGTTGCGCTGACAATTATCACCCGATGAAACTCGGACCAAGGGATCCTGTCCCACGGTCCAACGATCATTTTGGACAACCTGTCACCCACAGCCCTTGTACACGATCAATGTCTTGAATGGTGTTTACCTACCCAAGACTTGACACCTACAGACCTCATGACTCTTTGCTGGTATGCACTTAGCCTCGCTCCACGGGTTGACTTCCACTGGGGAATGACTCTGGGTAATCAGGCGACTACCGGCTCAACAGTCTCCCTGGCCTTGGCGAGCGATGTGCCACGGGACGCGCGAGGCCTCAGACGTGAGCTGCCTCGAGTACATGCCGCCACGGCTGCCATCGTGAACGGGCTGGCGGTTTGCGCTGGCAACTCCAGATGCCAAGCCGGAAACTTGCGAGGGCGAAAGCGAGGGAGAAAGGGGCCGGCGTCACAAGGTCGTATCCCAGGCGTCTGAGATGTGTTCCTCGCATCGCCCGCCCCCTGTGCCGACCTGTCAAGGCGTCGGCAGTGCGAGGTGATGTTGCCGAGAGTCGCGGTTGACAAATACGGACACTTGCCAAGACCAGAGACTGAGGCTGTGCGCGGAAGGCCGGGTAGAGGGCGACTCGTTCGGGCCGTAGACGGCAGATGTTCTTTTCGTCGGGTGCTACCTACATAAGCAGTGAATGACGCCACGCGGGTGTGCTGTTGTTCTTTGGAATGGTGCCCGAGTCGTGGTAGTATCCGGTCTTCCCCATGGGGCCCATCGGGACATTATCGTCGCGAAGGCAGGCTAGACCGGTGGGCGGGTGACAAGTAAGCTTAAAGATTAGACAGGAGCCTAGTAGTAGAGGCCGGAACTGGAACAGGACCGAACAGGGGATATCAAAGGATCTCGATCAGGACAGCACATGTGCAACGTGATGGAAGATCGCTCCCAAGGTGGCAGGAGGGAAGATGGGCAGAGGACCAGAGGCTCCCGAGGCTTGTCTGCCCAGTTGCCCAGCAAGGTCCCAAGGCATGGAGGTGAGGAGAAATTCACGAGGCCAAGCCGACGAGCTCGCACACCGGAAGCCAACCGAGGGGATCGCCAGTGGGGCTGCCGTTTTGGAGGCAGAGGCGGCAGAGCGGGATGTGAATCGACAGGGGCGGCATGGCGGATCTTCGTCTGGAGAAGAGGGAGATGGCAAGCCGACGCTGGCCTTGATACGTGGTTGTGTTGAAAGATGGTGATGGATATAACAAGACTTAAATATTTGACTGATATGTTCTTGTATTTAGGCGGCGGGCATCGGTGAACTGCCCTCCGACCGGGCCGGTCAGGACTGGAAACAGCAGCTTGAGCCTGAGCGCCCAGAGTCGAACAGGTCACCTCACCGCGCCACGGAGCACCAAGGACTGACGGCAGGTGCCGGTGATAGGGGGGTACCTCCAGGACACAGCCTGGGGTACGGCAAACACAAGTCTCCCCGCATCGGCTTGGCTGGGCGCCCTTGCCTTGAAAACAGCCAGCCAGCGCGCGCTCCAGCGGCCAAGGCGCGCCCAGAGTCTTGGCAGGTGTTACGCTTGACACGAGCGGCGGCCGTCAATTGGCCTCATCTGGGATTCATGCTTGTGAGCCAAGACCCGGACTTGACAAGCCCAGCAAATGCCCAGGCCGATACAGCGTCGATGATGCCCCCTCCCTCCCCCGGAGGAGGCGGCCGGCGTTCAGTTGTTCGTCGACCAAGATTCCCATCCCGAAAACGATATTTACTCTTCTCCTCCTCACCATCATCACCACCAACTCCGCACCGCAAGCACGCCGTGTCTTGCTGAACCCTTGGCTTTCCCTTGGCCTGGCCTTGTCTTGCCCGCCCCTCCGCTCCGTGGCGACGCGCCGGCTGTCTTGACCGCACCACGCCTTTTCCTGGGCGCCCGTCTTCGTCCTCGGACCTACCAACTAGAAATATCTGCCACTTTCTCTTCGCAATCCTCGCAGCGATCACGCCGGACAGGCTCTTCCCTCCCTCCTTTTCCGACCATCTCCTCGAAAATCTCGAGCCGACGACGACCGCCGTCCTCCACCACATTGGCAAGAGCGCATCCACCCCGAGAGACCGACAACCCCGTCCCCCTTCTCAATTCGCCCATAAACCTCGAAAGCCGTTCATCTATCACACACCTGCCATCTCAAGTCAAGGGTCTCCCAAACATCAGGATCCGCCCGCCCATCTCGGGGCATGCGCTTGCGTATCAAGCCCGCAATCCGAAACACCTCCCGCCCCCGAGGCTGATCGACGCCGGCATTGACAGTCCTCTCCCACCTCCGAGAAATATCCACGAGCTTACGAGGCCCGGCCTATTCCACGGGCATTTACCCCGTAGGCATTGAGGGTTACATACGACCCCAGGTTCGCTTTCGAGCCGCCAAGTCCAGTCCTGCTTCAGCTTCAGCCCTGTTGCGGACCACTTCCCGGCACCACCTTGGCCCGGCACAGGACGACTCCAAGCAGTGCCTCCCAGATCTGGCGATGCCACGTCCGACAGCCTCCGCCGCATAAGCTGTGCTGTTTCCGCTGCCGCCGACGATCAGGCAGCCCGAATCTTGGCGTCCGGGACTCTCCCTCCCTCCTCGCGCCGGTCATCACTTCATCCACCGGGACCCCTCGACCTCCAACTCGAACGGTCTGCCTCCCGCATCTTCCCGCTCGACACGCTAGCTGGTCTTTCGACGCCAGTCAGCCAAATCCAAGCCAATAGATTGCTGCCAGAGCGACGTCGACCGTTGCCGGCTTTGCATCATGATGGTGTCGATACTCGGCGGGCTCACGCTGGCCCTTGCAGGCCTCGCCACCGCCGCTTCCCTCATTGTGCCGGAAAATGACGTTCCGTCATGGGCCAGCGACTCGACCATGCAGCTCTCGCTGTCCTCCAACAAGGGCAGCATCCTTCCCGTCGATTACAACATTGTGCCGTTGACGCAGAACCTGGGCCTGAACGGTTCCGAGGTGGTCCGTGGGGTACGTCGATGCTCTCTCGCGCCTGGCGATGGCGCTCTGTATCAAATCTGCTTTGCTGACAAGACTCGTCCTCTAGGCCATCAAACTCGAAGGCATCATGTTCGCAGCCACACAGACTACCTACAATATGAGCGGCTTGTCCAATCTCATTGCGTACATGTCCTGCGACGCCTCCACCGACGCCAACGCCGCCAGCCCTGACGACATGTTGATACGTCTGATGGAGGCAGAGCCAAGAGCAATCGTTCTTTACAGCACTGTCGGCAACTGGTGCATGCTCACCACCTCGGATGTGCCGTACGCCACACTATTCACAATGGCAGATGCCGGTGACGCTACCCAGGCCGATGAGGTTCTCAAAAACACAAACGAGCTCGGCGTCATTCAGGTCACCATCACCGGCAACACCTCCACCGATGGCCGGAACCCCAGCGAAGGAACCACGAGCCACTCGGCCGTCGCCATGACCATCCTTTACACAATCACCGGCCTCATCACCCTCCTATTCCTCGCCATCATCGGTACCGGCGCCGTCCGGGCCCACCGGCACCCCGAGCGGTACGGCCCCCGTGCCAGCTACGGCGGCCGCCCACCACAAAGCCGCGCCAGAGGTCTCGCAAGAGCCGTCCTGGAAACCCTTCCGATCGTCAAGTTTGGAAATCCGGATCCGCCCAAACCAGACCCGAACTACGAGCTCGAGTCAGGCTCGATCCAGCAGACAGATGGGACGCTCGCGCCAGGAGCCCAACCGGCACCCTCAGGAAGGCCGTCGGTCGACGCCAATGACGCCACATCGCAGAGTCGTGACCTGACTGCAGCCCGCGAGCCTACGTCAGCATCAGCTGTATCAGGGGCTGTTGGAAGCGGCCCTCAAGAGGACGACGAGCACCTCGGCTGCACCATTTGCACTGAGGACTTCAACGTGGGCGAGGACGTGCGGGTGCTTCCCTGCGACCACAAGTTCCACCCCAACTGCATCGATCCCTGGCTCGTCAACGTGTCTGGCACATGTCCGCTGTGGTGAGTACTGACTGTTTGAATGTCCACAAGAACCGAGACTAACATCCAACAGCCGCCTCGATCTACGACCGAGACGTGAAGATGGCACCCTGGACGAGTCGTCCGACGGAGAGTCCCTGGCACCGCCTCTGGGCTCAGATGGCCAGGACAGCGACAGCGGTTCACAACGCCGGAGGGCGTCCCGTCTGCTTGACCTTGGCCGGCTCCGGCATGCATCGGCCGAGGAGCGTATCCTCGCCCTGCGGCAATACCGGACGGAGCAGCGAACCCGTGACCAGCCCCGGAGCGATGACGACACGGAAGCGGCGTCCATGAGCGACCAGGACACCGGACGGCGACGCGTGAAGCTCTCGGACAGACTCCGGGACAAGTTTCGAGTTCGCACCAGGCCTCAAGGCGCCGATTCAGACATGCGTGGCGACAACGTGTGAGCAGACGGCGGTGAGCACGCCCAACAGAGTCTGACGACAAGCCCGTGTCATGCACACGATGGCAAGGCTCATCAGGGGCGATGGAGATGAATGAGACTAGTAGATGCAGCATCTGATACAAACTACGCATGGCGTTGGGATGGGAATTGGGTTTACGGACATTTTGCGCCGAAGGATGCTGGGCAGAATCATACACGAAAAGCCCATGGGCGAGGGCCAAATAGCATTGCACGGCGTTACAGGAAGCGGTCTGGGCTACGGCCTTGGCTGGGGGTTTTGATTTCACACCATCACCACGAACCGGATCTTGGAGGGGGCGGTCTGATGTGCAAGTACGGGTTTTGTGACCAAGGACAGCTTGGCGTTACTCCCGGCCACTGCATGGTAGCTTTGGCACCATCTACAGACGAGAACACCGTAGAATACTTCTTTTTGCCACCAAGAATGCTCCGGCGCAGGTGATTGTAACGTGGGTGTCACGATTTCACGTGCCATCGCCGGCGAGGGTACCTGTCTTGCACGTGGTTGCTCGTCGCCACCCTGCGTCTGGGGGATGCCGCGCAAAGTCAAAAAGGACGCCGCCATGCTGGTGCCCGGGACACCGACGATCTTCACCTGGGGTCCCATCTGGTGCCGGCAGGCAGTCCTCAGTGTTCCATCTGACCTCTAGAGGAGATATCCGTGAATATGGTCGATATGCTGTGCATGTCTGCGTCCCTGTGATCGAGCGCATCGGAGGAGGCTTGCCTGCTAGGTTCGTCTCGAATTTGCGCAAACGGTTCCTGACGACGAGGCGTTTGAAGGCGTGATGAAGGGCTGGGAACAGGATTGATTGCGTTTGCCGCAAAGGTTGCCGCAAAGGGGCATAGGCTGATAAGTAATCATCTGTGCTCTTTTGCATTTGGCTTTGCCTTTGGGGGCTTGATTGGTTCTGTACCAAGCAACGGCTGGAGGTTGGAGGTTTTCAATGTGGGCAGGGGGTGTTGAAGAATTGCATGACTCAGGATGGTTGCGCGGATCTGCCGGGGCGCGGGGCGCGGGCCTTCCGATAGGGGGGATGGTGGCCAGGCTTCCAGTGAGAGCAAGGCCGCTGTGGACATGACTCTTCAGGTCTGGTGGGCTAGTTGAGACGATGTGCCGCTCGGACTGGGGGAGGTCTGTGGGTGTTGATCTGGAGGCGTAGGTTTGTTGTTCTGGACAATGTTTGGACGATGGCGAGGGTGAGGGTGAGGGCAGCAAGAGCACGTCCTTGGTGGCGGTTGATTTAGGTCGAGCGAGGTGCAGTGAAGGGGGTCAAGGGATGTTGGAGTGTAAGTGAAGGGATGGGCATCGCCTAACAGCCGACGTGGAGACAAGTCCGGGCAGTGAGCGGCATCAATGATATGTCCAAGTCCCAGATCACAGATCTATTGCAGGAAGAACAATTGCGTGGTCCTGGGGAGACAAGTGTAAAATATCAATCCCTCCGAAACCTCAGTCGAGACGAAAGATCGCAAGCCGGGCACGTTTGCAAGCCACCATCGGGATCCCAGGATCACATTGGAATGAAATTGGGTGACTTGGGGCGATGGACTTGGTTCGATGCTGGCGTCGTCACTCCCGCGCCGCGATTGGCCATAGTGGCCGTCAAAGGTCTGACCGGGAAGGTGCCACCCGAGCACTGACCATGCAGTGAAGGTAGGTAGTGCATTTCCGGTGCTGCCAATGCGGTCGGGGCACGGGGCGCCGCCGCCCGCCCGCCACTTCCCAAATGGCGGGTTCAGCCAAAACGGCCAGCCAAAAAAAACCCGGCGATTTATCATCCCTAGCTCCAGCGCCGCATCGAGAACATTTTACACTAAATTTACAAGACCCAGGCCCAGCTACGCGGCCGTGGGTCAATTACTGAACTGCTAACACTGATCTGTCAGGGGGTGGGGGGACTGGCCGACGGGAGTCGGGAAGGCCTCAGGGCCTCAGGGCCAGAGCCCGGGCGCGCAGGGCGGACATGGCTCGGTGTCGTCAAGTGTAAACTCAAAATGCGTGCAGGGGGGTGGAGGGCGGGGGACCGTCCCGTGTGGAGTTGGCAGGCACAGCACATCGTTCCTTCTTCGAGGTTCCAAACACTCAGGGTGAAGCAACGGCGGAAGCTGCCACCCACCTCAAGCAAAAGGTATCTTCCCTCTCCGGCCTCACTTGTCGAGTCCTCGATCCATCCTGGAACCTCCGAGGCATTGTCAGTTTGTCACCGCTATAGCATCATGAATGAATCGTTGGAGGTCTTTCTGATGCCAATCCAACCCTGTCCTGTCCTTCAGTTGCAGTAATTCCGTAATTCCGGTCTGGTTCGCCCGCAGCGGCAACACACCCCGTTCGAAGCTGCATTGCTTCTTTCACCGCAATCTGACGACCCCCTTCCTGATGCAAGGCTCTGTTTGTTCGCCCGCCCGCCCGCCCCTGACAAGTGACGGTGAGAACTGACGTGTCAGCCCTCGGTCTCGACCATCCTCGACCTCCCTCGACCTCCCTCGACCTTTGTTGTTTCGTCGAGACCACAACTCTCACGGCTAGACATTGCACTTTTGCCACTGTTCATCCGTTTGACTGCACGGGACTCCCGATGCGAGGCAATACGATGCGAACGTCCGCAGTCTGTCCGCTGCCCACCTGTGACGACGAGCCATCCAAAAAGCGAGCAAACGCTCCGTCAGCCTTTACCTCTGAAACGTCGACCTAGACGTGCTCTGACGCCAGACACACCCCACGCTCACCGCTGTGCTCAAACGGCAGCAAACAAGCTTCGGTCTTGACACCCTCCGGAGTCTTCTCCATTTGCCCCCAGGTGTCATGTCCATTGGCTCCGTCACCGCCGTTTATTGTGCTCGGTGAACCGTAGCGTTCGGGCTGAAGCCCTTCCATCCACGACGGGACAACGGCTTGAACGGCTCACACACACCAGCTTCGAGATCGCCTCCCATCCCGCCCGCTGGCTAGTCAGTGCCCACCCTCCCCTTGGACAACAACCACAGACCGACTACAATCGCCCGGCGCACCGCCATCAACCGCCGCCGCTGCACCCGTCCGTTCCCCGGTACCTGGCTATTGGGCCCCAGCCCAGGGCCCCCGATACCCGGGAGTACGGGGCGCCTTCCTTTCTTTTTTTTTGCCAATGTCTCACTCTCGGCCATCTTCGTCTCGGGTGCCTCTTCCGCTACTGTCTCTCATCAGCCCCCATCACCCGCGTCTTGCAGCTGTGTCTCTCCAGCGGCCGTCTGCCTGCCTGTCACTGTCACTGCCACTTACACCCATGCCTCGGCGGCGTGGACGAGGGAAAAAGCAAGCGAGCCTCTCCTCGGCTGGAACAGCCCAGACCGGCTCTATACATCCCACCCCCGGTCACGAACCTCGACCTACTTCGTACACCAAACATCACGGCCTCCGATGGAACTCGCGATGAACCTGGCACTGGCACGTCCTTGGCCTCGCCGCCACAGCGCCCATAGCTCGTGAGAGCGCCCTGCAGCCGCCCGGACTTGTGGCTGCTCTAAGCTCCCCATAGTCCAACGACCGTGGCTCTTGGAAGTCCGTCCAGCCCTCCTCCACAGACTGCCGGCAGCGCACTAGGTCGCCCGCTCCAAAAAAAGGCCGCCAAACCCCTTCCCTTCTCTTCCCTTCTCTTCCCTTCAGCGCGCACCTCTAGCTGGCAGAGGAACTAGTTAGTTACTTGGCACCTAGCGCATCTTGGGGCCTATCGGCCGGCCAGCCAGTTACGGCAGCAGGCTGCGCGCCCCGAGCGTTGTTCAATCTCATCTCCTGCTGCCCCTCTAGCTGAAGCTTAACCGCACCAGGAGGGCTCATCTTTCCCCTTCCCGCCAACGGCCCCCTAGTAGTCCGCGCATTGTCGAGTCAGTACTCACCTTTCCTAGTGCAATCGCCCCCCCTGGGAGTGCTGCGGGAAGGGCTGATCTCCCTCCCCGCGACAGCCATCTTCCTTGCTATATCATTGCTCCAGGGTCCCAGCCCCGACACAAGCACCTACTTCTCTCACTCCGCCTCCCCTCGTCGGTGTATCAGTCAGGGATCTTCTTCATCTGTCATCTCCTCTTCTCTCTCCCCGCCCCTTCTGGTGGTCGTGCTGCCCAGTATCACTACATACTTAGGTGCACGGCCCGGCGCAATAAGGCCTCCTACCCAAGTGTCTGTCTTCTCTCGGACATCGACACCGTTGCCTCCACCGCCGCCGCATATCTACACCTGTTCGACATGGCACCATTCAACACCGTCGCCGACGTGCTCGCGTCGAGAAGCCTGCACGTCGCAGAGCCCCTCATTGGCGTCATCTTCAGTGTCATTCTCGTCCTGGCCTCCATCACAGTCATCTCAGGCTTCCTCAGTCCGTACCCTCGCTCCCTTCTCGAACGCCATCCCGGCGGCACGACCCGACGACTAACATACCACCAGCACAACGAATCCTCAGCACCAAGACATGGAGACGGCTCCCTTTCGTCGTCTGGCGTGAGTATACACCTGCTGCCCGGTTGCTTGTCCTCGTACGCTGACAAGCTGCCCAGTCGTCTACCTCATCTACGTCGACTCGTACCTCTTCGTCTTCGTCACGGCCATCCTGCAGTTTGCTCTGGGCGTCAACACGAGCATCAGTATCTGCGACGGAGCTATCCTCTTGTGCCTAGTCTGCTATGTTACCACCAAGGCAAGTCCCGGTCCCGACCCGACACACCTCTTTGTTTGCGTCTACCGAACCGCGCTAACTCTGGCCTAGATTGTATGTCTGACTTCAGCTTTAAATGGTAATCGAACTTTGCTGACCCGTTTCAGTTGATTTATCTATTCCTGGTGGAGCGAGCCGTAAGTAGTATCTCTTGGCGACCGGATTGGCAATGGAGTACTTATATTTCACAGCACATCGTTCGCGGCACACCTAAGCACCGACTCAAGTCGAAGCTATACCTCTTCAACTCCTTTGGCATGCTGGGTGTGTCGGCCGACCCGAGTTTTGGGTATCAGCGCTAATATCAGACAGGAATCTACGTCATCATCGCCATCTTCAACTTCATCTAGTAAGGCGTCTCGTTCTGTATGCTCTTGTGCCTGCATTGGCTAACACATTGTGTGCACAGCCGCATCACCCGTCTCGAGGACCAACTCTGTGTCATTGGCATGCAGAAGAAATCGATGATCCCTCTCATCTCCTTCGACGCTGTCGTCAATGTCTACCTGACGATTCTCTTCCTCATTCCCTTGAAGAGTGCGATCCCCTGCCCCATCTATCAAGCTTCGCAGCTAACCATTCGCAGACCTCTACAGCTTCAAGAACTTCCCCAAGACGCCGGCAAACATCAACCTCCGAACTCTGGCTCTGCGCACCTTCATTGGTGCCGTGTGCACTTTGACCAGCAGCATCATGTACGTCGACCCCCTTGATGCCCCCCGCCGTTGGGGCAAACATGTCTGACAACTAGCAGCAACCTCACCGTCTTGATGGTCCTGAATGGCGAACCAGGCTGGGTTTGTCTCATGTGCTGCAACAGCGACAGTAAGCCGATCCGTTCCAATTCCCTCTGCCACATCATCTAATGTCTCAGTTCTCTTCTCCGCCGCCGTTGTACAATGGGTCACCTCTAAGGATCATGCTGGGTCGACCAACACCAACACTGATCCCAACCGACGCGGCACGGACGTGAGCTACCCTCATGACCGAGCTCCTGAGAACCACCGCCGCCACCTGAGCGTCAACAACAACGGATTCGGTGCCGACGACGTGGCCATGGATAAGATGGATTTCAGCCCGTCGACCAAGGGATTCCCGAGCAGCCGAGCCACCGAGTTTGACGATGATATCAAGGAGCACCTCGAGCCCACTCTGCGACGGACTTCAAGCCAGAAGCGCGTCTTGGATGATATGGGCGACATCGCCATTATTGGCCGCAGATCTGACGGCGAGGACGCCGCGTACAAGCAGAGGCACGACGCGGCATCGTCTTCAATGGTGGGACACGCACAGCCTATGCATCCGCCACCGGCATCACACATCCACCACCACGAAGATGGCCCGCGTACGATCCTCGGCAGCGGCGTTATGGTCACCACAACCATCAGCCGCGAGTCGCGACCAGGGAACACTACCTATGAAGAGTCGAGCCTGAGAGAGGCAGGCCACGGCGAACTCGCGGAGCGGAGGGGACGCCGATGGGCTCCCGCACGGGGATCAGACGCCGCGGGCGTATTCAACGACGATGCCTACCTGTCGTATGCCACGACAGAAATTACCGCCGGAAAACAGGACGGCGGCCGGCATCATCACCCCCGTTCGTGATGACCTACGCACACACCAGACATTGTTTTTGTTCTAATCTTTTCGGCCTTTTTTCACAAGCTCCAACCACACGCATGGAGCAGCACATGTTACACACATTCGGGGAGTCCTGGCTTGGTCACGACTTTTTTTCCCCATTCTAGACATGGGCAGGGCGTTTGCTGGTTCGACTGATGGTCAGTCCGGCAAGAGGGTGGATGGTTTTGGTATTTGGAAAGGAGGGGAGCAGCATGTATACCACGGGACATGAATGAGTATGAACGACATTTGGTAATACAAGTGGGCATTACGCATATCCGTGTTCGCAAGGAGTCGACGATGCCTTTATCGACTGTGCTTGAGATGATGGCGGCGATCTGCACAGCGTCAACTGGCCCACCACTTGAATATGACGGGATGATGCACGCTTTTATTCGACGAAGTACTTGTGGCAAGCCACTGACCAAGATCAGATAAGGCTGTCCTGCCTTATACCGAGGGCGCGGAAATTACCAGCTGCATCGTGAAATTGCGACCCACGATCTCCCGCTGCCGTGGCGGGAAGACGCCCACGCGGTCGGAACCCCTGCTGCCCGACCCGGATCGACGCCGGCAGCGGCCGAGATGGCGTCCTGCGGGGGAAATGAGCACCGCATGCGGAACCAGGATCAAGCCCGGTCGACGCCAACCTCACTCGTCACGAATGCGATTTATAGAAGACACGAATTGATTGCAAGTGGCCATGAACGCCTGTTGCGTTTCTTTTTCATTGTGCTCGTAGCTCGTGGGTCGGCGCCGTCGATGACGAACGCCTTCCCAGTTTTGAATGTGTTCATGCCCTGGGGGTCCGCGCCAGAACCCCGTCCCTGTATCCTATGTGCCGTTTTGCCCTGTTCTATGTTCCTGAAAAAAATGTGTCCAAACGGGACGACATTCTGTGTGTGTGATGTGAAAGAGCACCAAACACCTATGTTCCGGGGTATCCCAAGATGTAGAGACCCTAAAAAGAGTCCCCTTGCCCCCCGTTGTCGTTAAATCATCCAAGTGGGAAAGGGGAAATGAATCCAGCGAATGAAACCCTCCGGATGCGAGGTGGAAGAAGAAAGAAATGGGAGTGATAAGTGAATGTACAAGAAGTGAAGATGTCGAGGTGGGCCGCCTCGGGTGTTTTCATGTACCAGCGGTGAGAAGCAAACTGTATACGAAAAGATGGAGGAGCGTGACCCAGGCCAAGGCGCGCTTACGAGAGGTAGGCCTGGCCGGAAGCGGAGAGGCCGGAGCCGCTGGTGAGCTTGCCGTCGGCGACCATGAAGAAGGAGTAGCGCTCAAGCTCGGCGAGGTTGTCGAGCTCGGAGAGGACACCGCCGCTGAGCCACGAGGAGGACTCGGAGGGAGAGGCCTCGGCACCGCCGTCGGCGAGGGGAGCGAACTCGGTGAGCCAGATGGGCTTGCCGCCGCAGATCTTGGACGCCTCCTTGATGTGGGAGTAGAGGGTCTCGGCGGCGTTGAGGGGAGAGTACCAGTGGACGTTGCAGAAGTCGTACTTGCAGCCCTTGGTCTCGCAAGCGGCAACCCAGTCGCGGAGGTAGTCGAGACCCTGGCCAGCGATGTTGCTGTTGGAGATGGAGGGGGCACCGATCTTGGCCTTGTCGCCGAAGGGGTTCATGTACTGGACATGGGCATCGGCAGCAGCAGAGGCAGGAAGGTTGCACTGGGAAGCAATGTCGCACTCGTTGAAGGACATGAGGTGGGTGGAGCCCTTGGCGATGGCAGCCTCGGCGTTCTCGTTCCAGCGGGCGGTGTGCATGTCAATGGGGCCCCAGAGGGTAGGGACGTACTCGACGTTGGAGTCGAGGCCGTTGGGGCTAGAGTCCCAGTTCCAGGCCCAGCTGATCTTGTCGGAGCTGGTGAAGGCGGTGGTAAGCTCGGCCTTGTTGAAGGCGAGACCACGCTTGGCGCCGGAGGTAGTGGTGGAGCCGCCGGTCGAAGTGTTGGAGTTGTCAGTCTCGACCTGCTTGGCGGGCTCCTCCTCAACGACGGGGGCGGCGGCAGCAGAGGTGGTGGCAGCCGGGGCCGGGGCGGCCTCGACGGGGGCAGGCTCGACAGGAGCAGGCTCAACGGGAGCGGCCTCCTCCTGGACCTCGGGCTCCGGGGTGGACTCGGGCTGAGCAACAGGCTCGGGAGTAGGCTCAGGGGCGGGGGCGACAAAGGCCTCGGAGCTGGTGGTAGGGGCGGCAGGCTCCTGGCCGGCAGTGACGGTGACCCACTGGGTGACAACCTCGATGTGAGTGTGAACGACGCGAACGCCACGCTTGTCCTCCGCGCGGTACATGTTGAGGGCGGTGACCTGGTTGGCGAGGGCCATGGTGGCCAGGCCGGTGATGAACTGCTTGGTGAACATTTTGATGAAGGTTGGTTTTTTGGAAGAACGAAGACAGGGTTGTTGGTGTGTGTACGAGGATGTTTGGTCTTTTTCAAGGCGAGAAGCTTCGAGTCCTGGTGACTTGCACAACGGGATTGTCTAGTTCGAGAATGGGATGGGATGTGATGGACCGTCGAGGTACTGAAGGATGGTGGTAAGTGTATCGAGGGATACACAAAGGCAGGTTTGCGGGTTGGCGTGTCTGTCAAAGACTCGTCAAGGAAAGTGAAGCGGCAGGGGGTGGGTGCGAGTGCTGCTTGAAGATCGAAACTGGCGACCTAATGGGAGGGGCGAAAGGAATGACCCGGGTGGTGGTTGAAAGGGAACGTGAGACGGTTTGGTGACGAGGGGGGAAACAAAAGCGAGAGAGGGTCTGGGGGGGCACGAAGAGGAGGAGCAGATAGATATACTCAGTCCGACGCTCGTATCTCAGACGTGCTGGCATCGGAGAAAAAACAAAAAGGGCCACAAAGAAGCGGGAAAGGGAAACGGCCTTGTCCTCCCTGGCCTTGGCCCAGCTGCTGGTGTGACCAAGCCAGACCAGACCAGGGCAGGGCCAGGCCGGGGCCGTGGTCGAGGACGACGTGGTGTGTGTGCGTGGTGCGTGTCGTTGAAGGCGGGACGACGGATGATGGACCTGGTTGAACGGGCAGACGGGGTGGAGACGACATGGTGGGTGTCCACAAGTGGATGCGCGCCAGGGCAAGACCAGGGGCCGCCCCTTCCCTTTCCTTCGGGGCCAGACCCAAGACGAGAGAGAGAAACGGCAGACCGGGGTCCTTGCGCTTGGAAGGGAAGGCACCACGACAGTGTTCTTTCTGCCCGGCGCCGGTTGTCGGTAGGTGCCTGAGGAGATGGTGTGGTGTGTTTGGAAGGTGTGGGTGGGGAACGACGCAGGGGCTGCAGCCACCAGCCCGTGGGAAGGACTTGGGACCTGACCTTCCCTGTCCTGCCACGACACAACATCGGAAGCCACGACTGCCACTGCCAGCGCCCAGGTACCGTACCTCCATTGCCGCGGGGGTACAAGCTTCAGGGCTCTGATGCAGGTACGTCGCTCATGTATCTCATGGCCCTTTCTTGGCCGAACCAGTGGGCAAGGTCCACAATCAAGATACTTCCAAGGTGTACTTGGTCGTGGGCGGACACCACACGGTGCATTTCGGGCGGGATTTGTTTTCTTGTTTGCTTGTGATGGTTGCCACGTCCTCCCTGGCCCCTTTTTCGGGGAAAAGCAGCGTCTCTGTCTGAGGGGGCGCCGCAGATGCAGCCGCACAGTCATGGTGAATCGACAGTGTAAGCGCCCAAACATGAAGCACGGCGACAAACGCTCCAGAAGGGGGCCGTCCGCCAGAAACAGCCAGCGGTGCCGGGTAAACGAACGAAGAGCCCCCAAAACAAGCACCGGGACCCTGCTCCGCTGCCACGCCAGGTACCTGCGGGACACGATTCGCTGCGGGTGTACAAGTGAGCACATACCGACACAGTACGCGCGCGCGATACCAGACACCTGATCTGATGCGCTGACAGGACGCTGAGGACAGTGCTGCCGTCACTCCTTCGGGGCAGACGCTGCCCCCTCTTCCGCCCTTCACGGTCCAGTCTCCATCATGAGCGTGGAAGCGGAGCATTGGCGGCTCCGCTTCTGCAGAGAAGGACCGCGAAAGGCCTCGTCCTTCCTGATCCAGACTCTTCAAGGGGGCCCCAACGAGTGGGACGTCGCCGTCAGTGGCTCGCTCTTTTTTCCTCTCCTCACGAAGGAGGGTCGGAACAGGAACAGGGTGGTGGCGTGGCAGCGTCACTGCGCCTGTGCTGCAGTGGGCTCCGGGGAACCAGACCGGGACGCTTCAGCCCAGGGGAGGAAGAACGTCCGGATGAACCGCGCATCCATCCAGTCATTGAATCATCCGGTCAGCGAGCGGGTGCCAGTGCTGTGCTGCCGCCCGCCCGTGCCCATCCAAGAACGGCCGGTGCTCGAGCCAGTCCGCGACTCGAAGTGGAAGTGGACGGGGAGAGCCTGCCCAGTTTCCCGTTTCACCGTCGACAAAGACAATGGGCATGGACATGGACGTGGCTTGACCCGAAAAAAGATCACGACAAGACAGACGGACCAGCGATGAGCTGTAAGCCCAGGCACCGGATGGCCTGGCCCCCGCAGTGCCCGCACCACCGCGTAGCCTCCCGACGGTTGGAGCGGCCATCGTCTTTTCCCCTGGCGCTTTGCCGTTTCTCGGCTAGTGCTCCACATTGAAACCGCGGCACAAGGTTAAGCGAAATGAGCACCCGCCGGGCGCCAGCCACACTACCGCTCTGGCAGACTGGGTTGGTTGGCAGCAGTGGCCAGTGGGCTGGCTGGCGGCCACCACAACCTTTTTTCACCCTCGGGCAGCAGAAGCATCGGGGAGGGAGAAAACTGCTCACTCGATCACAACGATTCAACACTTTGGGCGGGGCATGTGAAAGCCCTTCCGCGGCCACAACATGACAAGAAAAAAAAGGTGTGGTGGTGGGCGGTGATCAGCACTGATCGTCGAGGTCCAGAACCTGAGCCAAGATCTTTCGTCCCCTTCCGTCAGAGCTGATCGACCACCCACACACAGACAGGCCGTCCACCAATTCCCGCATCTGGCCAGTATGCTCGGGGCTCCCCTCTAATGGCCGTTTGTAGAAACGCTTGCGCAGCGATGCCGCGATCTGGAACCCTGGCTCGATCTTGGATCCATTCCTCTTTGTCTTTCGACCTTTCTTTGTCTTTGGGACCACCCTCGACCCTCGACCGCGGGTTCCGGCTGGAAGCACAAGCCCCGACCCGATGCCGTACCACTACAGGGGCCACGACGCCCTGTTGTCCGGGCAGGCCTGCTCTGCTCACAGAGGAGAGGGGCCGATACGAAGACACAGCCTGAAAGGACGTGATGCCCTTGCAGGCAGTTGGACCATAATAGCTGACATGCTATCGGTCCATCCGACGCCCTCTTGGCCCTCGCCTGTCACCCACGACTCGGACGCACGTGGGGCGCAAAGTCCAAGGCAGTCGGTCCCTCGCTCGCTGATCGCCGCGCGCAACTCCGCCCCCTCGGTGCATACGCAGGCGTCTCCAGCCGGCGAGTCAACCACCAACCCCGCCCGCAAAAAGGGGCCCTGCCTCCGAGGTGGCTGGCGGCCGGACGACGCCGTGCAGTGAAGACTTCTCCTCTTGCGACATTTTACTGCATCGTCAGGAAAATATCCACTGGACAGCATGGGCCATGGGGACGCAGACAAAGGAACGGCAGCATCCGCTATCCTTGCACTCACTTACGTACGCTTCTTCGTGGGCATCCGGACCCCCGAGATGCCCTGCCCTGGACACGACTTACTCGTTCCCTCATGCACCGGCATCCACCCGCCGGACGAACTGCTGCCGTGTCACCCCGCCTCCAGTTCATACGACGACTTCCTCCCCCGCCTTCTGTCTGGTCGACGCGCTGAAATGAACCGTGCAACGCCAGCCGTGGCCATTCTCCCGAGGGATGCCATGACGTGTAACCTCGGGCGGCAGTGGCCGTCGTATCCGCTCCTACGAGGATGCTGATGTTGATGTTGTTGCCGCTGAGCCCCTGAGCTAGCTCGACACTGACGACTGACCGAGAAGCTAGTCTCGACTACAACACAGGGGCACTTGCTTATGGGGTTCGTCTCACCACGGCGAACATCGTCTTTTGGGAGACATGGACGGCCCGGCGGGTTCGACACGGCCGGCTCAAGTTGCCCCTGAGCTAGCTTCCGTTGTGTCCGTGAAGATGCCGAGGCAGCCCAGGTGGTGTTCGTATAGAAGAGGGCAACAACAACAAGACTAGGCCGTGGTCAGAGCAGCCGCGTAAGTCTGCGTTGACGACGACCTCTGTTGCTGTGCTGGGGTCGTGGATGCTGGGACTCGAGATGATTTTAGCAGTTATATGTTGGGTGCGTACGGCACTTCATCTCCGAGGCAAGAGTTTTCGACGGATACTGATGTGTATGAAATGGAACGCATTCTCTTCTGGTGAGAAGCATGGCACGACATTGTACCTCACGAGGTCATGACCTTGTTGGGCACGTTGAGGTCATCAACTCGAGCTGGGCTGGCTTTCCCTAACCAGCCGCCACCAAGTGCCAGATATCACATCGCTCGACAGACCTGTCCAGTGCAATTACTCAACCATCACGCTCCACCATCATCACAACTACTTCTCTCCCACCATGTTATCACACGTCAAGTCTGTTCCGCCTGTTGGAACGCCTATCCCTTGATGAAGCCCCCAAGATTCGCGCCCCGCCACCACGGTGACGAATCCCCCTTTCAGCCCCCAAGGCTACTGCCAATCCCCCCTCCAGGCTGCATCTTACACCTCTGATCCGGAGACGGCCGGATCTCCGATGACGACGATCAACCCATCGTCCACCCGGCCGGGCGTATGTCTCGGTGTGCTGGTGCTGCGCCATGTCCCGGTCGGCAGTGTTCCACGTTCCAGTTGTGTAGGGCGACCAACTGGAACAGATGAAAGAGCACGACGATCCCCCCTCTCTCCTCACTATTGTCTGCTTTGGGTAAACGGGCTGGCCAAGGCGGCCAATCGACACGGTCGGCCGTGTTTTCTGCGTGATAGGCGGCGCATCAATCGCCCGACGCACCTGCCACCATGACATTGGATCACCGCCCGCCACGTGACTGTGCGGCACGGCTTCCTCACGGTCGGGGCGACGACGACAATGCAGACATCAACACACGCAGACGGACCTTCCTTCAGTTTGTTTTGCTAAATACGTTGTCAGAACCCTTTGGCGGTCAACATTCCTGTGCACGAGCACAACTCACACATCTTGACGACACCGGTGTTGCGTGTTATCCACGAAAGCCTCACCTGACAGCCCTCAGACACGGCTCAACTCATCACCCTCCCACCACTAGCTCACCCTACAACGATGGACGGCACACGTGCGCAGCCCACGCTTATGCCCATGCCGGGGTCACCTCTCGACTTTGACTACAATGTCTTCCTCCAGGATGAGGGCCTGACGTTCAACGCCGACGACGCCTACTCCAGCGCGACCATGTCCGACCCAGGCTCAGGTCAGAATACAACACCCACAAACATGGAAGACGGCGGCAACCTGCTCAAAGTCACGCCGCCAGGCACGGGCACGAGCTCTGGCTCAAGGACCAGCCTGATGCCAGCGCAGGCACCGGCGCCGGCACACCAGTCCCAAGCCCAAGCCCAGAAGCAGCGGATGGAGCGGCGAGGCCACACCAAGAGCCGGAGCGGCTGCTTCAACTGTAAACGTCGGCGCATCAAATGCCAGGAGACGCGGCCGTCTTGCGGGCACTGCGTCAAGACTGGGCTCAAGTGCGAGTACCCAGCGTTGCCACGCATCGTGCACCAGCCGCACCACCAGATCCCCCTCTTCAGCCTGCAAGATATGAGATTCTTTCAACACTTCCTGTTACGCGGCTACCCCCATCATCCTGTCGGCAATGAGAACATCTGGACGCACGAAGTGCCCTGCCTCTCGCAGACGCACGAGTTTCTGATGCACGCCATCCTTGGCCTAGCTGCCTGCGACTTGGCCGAGCAGGAACATGAGCCCTTTTTGCTACAGCTCGCCATGGGCCACCGCGTCAAGGCCATCCGGGCCATCAAGAAGGCGCTGGCCGAGATGCCGCGCCGTAGTGTGGCACACGACGAGGCCAATGCCCTCATTGCTACCTGTTTCGCCCTGACCTTCCAGTCGGTCACATTTGATGACGGAATGGTCGAGTTCATGACCTTTATCCGCGGCATCATCATTGTCGGCATGCAAATGTGGATGCGCGGGCTGCGGCCCATGTTTGCCAACCTCGTGGGGAGTGACGCCTCAGCGGTCTTGCGGCCGTACATGGCAGACCTGCCGCTCATCGACAAGGAGTGGGCTGAGATGGCGACCACTGCTGTGGAGGGCCTGCGTCCGTTGTGTAGGAGTAGCGTTGAGATTGAGAACCATGGGCTGCTCATGGATATCGTGATGCCGCTGCACACGTCGTCGTGGACCGGTAAGCCCTTTCCTTGCTTCTTCCCCTATGGTTCTTACTGACAGACCACCAAGCCTACGGCGGCATCCAGAAGCAGTACGGGTGGTGGATCATGCTCCCACATGACAAGTTCCAGGAACTCATCGACCTCAACAACCAAACGGCAGTGCTCCTGGCAACGCATTGGATAGCGATCAAGCAGATCATGGCGAGCATCACGCGGCACGAGCACGACGCAGCGCAAAAGTCTCCCCCACCACGTGCGGGTGACGGCGGCAGCGATCCCGGCATGGCGCGCTGGCTTCGCTGGCTCAATGCCAAGGTGGACTTTGAGCACAGCATGTACAACACTTGGCCGCAGTGGGTGCAAGAGCAGCTGGACCGCGACATGGACTTTTTCGGTCATAGACATCCGAGCTAGGCAGAGGCATCACAGCTGGGATTTCATGTCTGTGACGGCTTGGGCGATTGTTTCTAGCGTGATAGCGTCATGACAGCGTTTGGGGCTACATTGTTTCGCATGTGCGACAACGAGTGCGAGACGGGTGGTTTCTTTGTTTAGTGATCGACATCTCGAGTCATCTTTGAGGCTATTCAGACACAAGCTTCTCTTGCCTGGTGCCATGTGACCGGAGATGACGTACCCCTCCTTTCTTATCCTCATCTGATATCTACAATCTCAGTATCGGCCGTCAACGTGATCGCAGCATTGGTCAGGGGGAACATGCTCGCACCACCGCCTCCAGGCTGCCACTGACTGACCGACGGATGCAGTACAAGTCTGCAGGGCGTTCTCCCAGGCTCTCACCCGTCAGCCGTTGCTACATGTACTTCCGGTCTGCAGCGGCGACACCGCATCTGTTCTGCCCTATAAGGACAGACCAGAATGGGCAAACGATGACGCTTATCGCCCTACAAGTACACAGCCCAGCATGAACCCACTATTTCCCCATTTCGACAAAATAACCTCCCGCTGATTCGTTCGCATTCTTCGTTTTCGCCAAACGGCGCTAGTCTTGGGGCGGAGGTCCTTGAACCCCCCCTCTTGGGCTTGGGATGAGACATTCTCTCTCGCAACCGCATCGCCCATCCTGGAAGATCTCGCGCTGATGCCGCGAGCCGCGAGGTAGGGCTGGCTCTGGGCCAATCGCGAGGAGGGGGTTCGCATCGTATCTCGCGATGCGAGGGGGTGTTAGACCCGTCGGAGGAAATGTATCACCGTTGTTGATGAGAGTTGAAATACATAAAAGACGATGGTCTGCTCCCTTAGCAGAATGAAGATACAATTTCCAAGATATCACAACACAGCTTGATAGTATCATAATGCCCATCATCATGTCTTCAACATCACCCCTCGAGGTTACATCCAAGACCGACATGGTACCACCTCCAGCTTACACGGCCGACTCTTCCCAAGAGGTCACCTCCTCTCCCGCAAGCCCAACCTCTCGCCCTCTTTCCCGTACCTCTTCCCAGACTTCATCCCTCCCCGGCTACGACGACTCAACCGCCATCGCCGCCCCAGGCCTCCCCCCCTCTGAGGTCTCTTTCAGCGCCACCGCCGCTTTCCAGATCCAAACCCCCGGAAAGCGCTGGTTCTCCCTCCCCGCCGCCCCGATCCCTCCGGACCCGATCCCAATCTACTCCGTCCCCGTCTCGGGCCCGGCCTCCTCCGTCCTCGACTCAGCCGCCATCGTCGTCCCGACATACGTTTCCCTCCGCCACACCCGGGGCTCCGGCAACTGCGTCCTCATCCATGGCTCCTCCTTTCCCGAGCTCTCTTCCTCCTCGACCCTGGCCGATGACATCCCCGTCTTGGCCACAACCCAGTACCGCTTCGGCGCCGGCAAGGCTCCCAGCATGCGCATCTACGCCGACGGCTCCGGGCCATCGCCCTCCGACGCCTTTGACACCATGCATGCCTCCCGTCGCGGTGGCTGCCGCGGCAAACCCTCCGACGAGGCCCGCGCTCTCGATGGCGCCGGCGCCGGCGATGCCCCGGCCTATGAGCTTCAACCTACCGCCGACCACAAGATGAGCTTCACAACAGACATCTGTCCCGTCTCCATCCGCTCTCGTGCTGTCCGCTTCTCCACTCCCCTCGGCGCCTTCCAGTGGCGATACTCAACTCGTGCAGAGCGCAAGGCCATGGGTGCCCACTCCCTCCTCGTTCTCGAACGGCTTGTCACCATCGCAGAGGCATACCCTTCCTCTTCCTCCGATGTTTCCTCCACTCTGCGCGTCCCTATCGGCTTCTTCATCCGTTCCGACGATACACGCTCTCCAGGCACCTCCCGCAGTACTGCCGGCAACGGCGGCCGCCTGCTCCTTGACCTGCGCGCCTGGGATCCCAAGGGCTACGCTGTCCCCGTCTTTGGCGATGCAGACAGTACCAACAGCGTCGTTGATGAGAAGCGCCGCCTCATGGCCGCCGACGAGGCGAGCGCTGAGGCCATGGACACCGTCGAGCGAATCGCAATCACAACCTGCCTCTGCATGCTCAAGAAGGAGGTCGACCGCCGCCGTCTGTATCAGGCCCTCATCCTGTCCGGCGCTGCCGGCGGGGTTTGATCCTTTTGGACACACTGCATGTCTTCTTATAAACTTGTATGGAACAAACTGATAGACGGAGTTATACACAGAATGGACCGGTCTGGAGTTGCAACGGGCTTGCTTCATTGAGATATCCTAGCTGAATTCACGCACTTTCTTATCCAATCCGATCTTGATGTCTAGGACAGGGAATTTGCGGGTGCTGCAGCAGTGCAGCCATGGCGGCGAAACACAATTACCTCAGCTCCTCGCCGAGGATGGCAGTCGTGTTGACAGATCCTTCGTTCTTGTCCCACCGCTCAAAGGCCTTGCGGTACTGCGAAAAGTCAGTTCACTTGCACATAACAACAGAATTAGAGGGCGACTCACCGCGAACACAAAGTTGATGATCAACGCCGCCATCATGGCAACACTGATGATCATGGGTCCGATCATGTTGTCAAAGTCCTTGCCGCTGCGCTCGATAATCATCCTCCTGCGCACGTGCATCATGTAGTAGCCCCAGCAGCCCGCAAAGACGGCAATGGCAATGAAGACGATGCCCATGATCTCCGCCAGCGTATCCTGGCCGGCAGCCGAGTACAGACTCAGCGCCAGACTGCCCAGCAGGATACAGATGTGCTGCCACTTGAGGAACGTGCGCTCGTTGGCGAGCCACACCTTGGGCTCGATCTTGAGCTCGCCCATGTTCTTGATCCACTCGGTCGGCTCGACCACGCCCTCGGGCAGCGGACGCTGGCGCTGCTCATGCCTGGCTCGCGAGTAACGCGCCAGTGAGAAGCCCGGCACAAGAGACGAGATTGTGCCATAGCCCTTCGAGCGGTCTCCCTGCTGTTCGTCGCTGGGGCCGCTGTCGGGCTCGCCCGCCTCGTCGATGGGCTCAGGGGGAACGGTCCTGGGAGCGCTCGACTCGGCCGCCATACGGTCCGCAAGGTACGACTGGCTGATGGGCGAGCTCCGCGACGCTCGGTACGAGGCGCTAACCCGCTTGCCAAGGAAGCTGCCGACTGCCGTCTCATTCTCAGCCCTCTGGGACCGGCGACGCTCCTCGTCCTCAAAGGCCTTCTGGGGGTCCTTGCGAATATCGCCCTCGAGATCGCTCAACCAGAAGGGCAGGTTGTTGACGTAGTCCTCGAAGAGTGAGGCCACACCGTGCACAAACTTGGAGAAGCGCGGAGCCGGGTGGACCAGGTGCGATCCCATCAGGTCCTCAACCCACGAGGGGCGCTTGCCGCTGTCGTTCTCGCGGAGCTTGATCTCCAGGACGGCATAAGGGAAGCGTGACACCTCGCTCTGGTTGATATCCTTGAAGGGGTATGTCAGGTTGCGGTCGTCAATCTCAAGGCGGTGCCAGCTGGAAGGGTCGCGGCAGGGCCTCTCCTTATCGAGGGTGTCCTCGCGGATAAAGGCAATCTCCGTGTCGAGAGAGACACGCACTCGGTCGTCAGAGGGCTTCTGGAAGGCGCTGCGGACATAGTTGGCGCGGAGGACAGGCTGGAGGTCCTTTTCGCGGATAAAGCCCTGGAGGGATTCGACGGTCTTCTTGAACTCGTCGACGTCGCTGGTGGACTGGCTCTGGCGCTTCATCTTCTGGACGGTCTTGTCCATCTTGTACTCGCCATCGAGGAAGGCCTTTACGTACTTTTCCTTGATGTTGATCTTCTTCTCCTCGCTGAAGCCGTTCTCGCTGATGCTCTTTTGCTCGAGGGTGAGCTCGGGCTTGGCGCTCAGCTGGCCGTACCAGCGCACGCGGAAGGACGAGGCGTCGCCCTTGCGGTCGACCTTGTTGCCGTAGAGGTCGAATTTTGCGTTGTCAAAGTACAGCGAGGTAATTGTAGGGTCGTCGGCAACCTCGAGGTCCTTGGAGGTCTGAGAGCTGTAGACAAGGGCCGGCAGGCGACGCAGGATGTACGTCTTGACCTCGAGCAGGTTGTCGGGGTGGACCCAGAACTTGTGGGCAGTGTAGCGCTCGCCGTTGTGCGTCTCCTCGCGCTGCTCGAGGTCGGGGATGGGCTGTTGATTGCCCGAATCGTCCAGCTGCTGGCGGACGGCATAGTAGAGGATGGACAGCTTGTTGAGCAGCGGCGAGTAGCCCTGCTCCGAATTGAACGGGCGGCGGGCCAGGCTGAGCTGCATCATGGGCCGGACCTTGTAGCGCCCGCCCCTCTTACGGTCGTGCTTCTTGATGATCTTGAGGAAGGCCGTGTAATTGATGTTGCTGTACTTTTTCAGCTCGGTGATCTCGTTTGTGATGCTGTCGAGCTCCTTCTCAAGCTCCTTGAATTTGTCGGCGGGCACATCGCTCTTGGACTTGCCATCCTCGGGCACCATCTCCTTCAGGGTATCGAAGGCGGCGTCGGTCCGCTCGCGGAGCAAATCGACCGTGTGTTCCTGGAAGGCGGCAACTTTTTCCAGCTGGACGTTGAAGATCTCGTCGCAGAAGCGGCTCTCGTCCTCCTCGGTCCACGGCTCGTCGTCATCGTACTTGTCCTCACGGAGGAGCGACTTGAGCTTTGCGTAGTCGATGTATTTGTCCTTCCATGGCTGGTAGGTCGACTCGCGAAGAGTCTTGCCGAAGCGCATGCTGGGTGGTTGTGCGAGATGGGGAGGTTGTCGGGTGTTGTCGTTGCTGGGCAGCCGTCGATATGAGCGGGTGTTGGGATTCCGAGTGGCACACTGCCAATGCTCGAGCTATTTCAACAACCGTGTCGCGTCGTGCCACGGATGGAGGCTGAAGAAAAGGAGGAGTTGGTTTGACAGAGCTTGTCGGTTCTGTCTGGTCTGGTCTTGGGACGAAGGTCGTGCCGCACTGACAACACAAACAGGCACCGCGGCAGGTGCGTTCTGTTCGGTCTAGCCCGATCCACCAGGCGCGGCGCCGACCCCACTGCGGCACCAGAAAATCAGAAGCTCCCTGTCGCTCCTCAGGACGCATTGCCCTATCAGACGCCATGCTGAGAGGCACGTGTCTGAGACAAGTACCTGCTTGAAATGACGCAGCGCCGCATTTCGGGGCCCAAATCCCCTGTTGTTGTCCGCAGTCGGCTCCCAACATCCGAGTCCTTTGACGCTATTCACAGGCTTGGCCAAAGCATGGCAGTTCAATCAAGCCAGCCATCCAGTCACTCCAGCAGGTGGCCGATACAGCAGTTTAACCAGTCCAGATACTCGGTCATCTAGTTCAACCAATCCAGCAGTTCAACCAATCCAGCAGTTCAACCAATCCAGCAGTTCAACCAATCCAGTGATTCAATCGATACAGCAGTCGAATCAGGGCAGAAGTTCGACCAGTGGCCCAGTCAATCCAGTGGTCCAGTCATTCCAGCCGTCAGTCGATCTAGAAGCTCGATTAGTCCAGTCGATCGGTCAAATCGATCCAGTGCCATGATCAATTCAATCCAGCTGTTTAGTCAAATACAATAATGAATTGAAACGTCTTCGCCTGTCGTCACGTCACACGTTCTTTCCCGTCGATTCAAGTAGGTACCTTAAGGTATTTGGATGTGTATCCCATTCTGAACAAGGTAAGTACCGCTCCTAAATCATCACGCATCTCTCTCATCATCATGCCGAATTTTCCATGCTCCTGCTCCTGCTCTAAATCCAAACCCGCACCATACAGCTCTGGGAATCAAAAGAAACAAATCATAGCTTGCGAAAGCCAAGAGCCCCTTCTCCGTGGTATCATTGATAGAACAAGATCCTCATCCCCCTGTTACACACACGTCTCCAAAACAAAACCTCGTCCTCCTTACGCCTGGACGGACTGAAGCTGGGTCGCCTGGGCGCTGAAGATCTCCTCGGGCGTGTGCTTGACGATACCACCCGTGACAGGGAGGCTCGTGTACTTCTCCAGCCACAGGTCAACCTCGCGAGCCGCCTGGCGACCCTCGTTGATGCCCCAGACGATGAGCGACTGACCGCGGCGGCAATCGCCAGCGGCGAAGACACCGTCGAGGTTGGTGCTGTACTTGCCAGGCGCCGTCTTGACGTTCTTGCGAGCGTCCTTCTCGACGTCGTCACCAAGGACGCGCGCCTCGGGGCCCAGGAAGCCCATCGAGAGCAGCACCAGGTCGGCCGGGAAGAACTGGCGGGTCTCCTCGTTCTTCTTCATGTCCCAGCCACCGGTGGCCGAGCGGGTCCAATCAACACGGATCGTGTTGATGCCCTTGACCTTGCCCGAGCCATCATCGACGAACTCCTCCGACATGATGCAGTACTCGCGCGGGTCCTTGCCGGTGTGCTCGGCAACCTCCGTGTGGCCGTAGTCCACACGGTAGATGCGAGGCCACTGGGGCCAGGGGTTGTCGTTACCGCGCTTGGGGGGAGGCTGGGGCAGCAGCTCAAAGTTGACGACCGACTTGGCACCGTGGCGGACCGAGGTACCGATGCAGTCGTTGCCAGTGTCACCACCACCGATGACGATGACGTCCTTGCCCTTGGCCGAGATGTACGAGCCATCCTGGAGCTCAGAATCAAGGAGCGACTTGGTGTTCTTGTGGAGGAACTCCATGGCGAAGTGGATGCCCTCGAGCTCGCGGTTCTTGATGGGGAGATCGCGAGCAACGGTGGCGCCGGTGGCGATGATGACAGCGCTGTTCTCGGCGCGGAGCTCGGCAAGGCTGGGGTGGCCCTCCTCGCCCACGGCAACGCCGCACTTGAACTGAATGCCCTCGGCCGCCATGAAGTCGGTCCTGCGCTTGACGATGCGCTTGTCCAGCTTCATGTTGGGGATACCGTACATGAGAAGACCGCCGGGGCGGTCAGCGCGCTCGTACACGGTAACGAGGTGACCGGCCTTGTTGAGCTGGTCGGCAGCGGCCAGACCGGCGGGACCGGAGCCGATGACGGCGACGGTCTTGCCGGTGCGGACCTGGGGAGGACGGGGAATCATCCAGCCCTGCTCGAAACCACGGTCGATGATGGCGCACTCGATCGACTTGATGCCGACGGGGTCCTCGTTGATGCCCAGAACACAGGCACCCTCGCAAGGAGCAGGGCACACGCGACCAGTGAACTCGGGGAAGTTGTTGGTCATGAGCAGCCTGTTAAGGGCGTCCTGCCATTGGTTTTGGCTGTTATGAAGTCAGTCTACTGTTCAGGTTCATCCAAGGAAGTGAATCATCTGATGATGAGGTATAGGGAAGGAAGGGGATCGTCTTGTGATCAGGTAAAGGGAAGGAAGTGAACACTAACAAGACCAATTCGTTCCATTTAGGAATGATATTCGAGATCGGGCAGCCAGTTTCCGACTGGCAGAAGGGAACACCGCAGTCCATGCAGCGGGCCGACTGGTACTTGAGCTCATCCTCGCTCAGGCGGCTGGAAAGCTCGGCCCAGTCCTTGGTGCGGGTCTTGACGTTGCGGTACTTCTCGGCACGACGCTGGTACTTCATGAAACCCTTGGTCTTGTCGAGGACGAGAGCGCGCTTCTTCTCGACGGCGTTGTCGCCGATGGTCTCCTCAATGTCCTGGAGCTTGGCGGGCTTCTCCGTCTTGGCCTCGTGCTTGTGGGCGGAGATGACGGGAAGGTTGTACTCGGCACGCTTGGCCTCGTCGGCCTTGGCGGCCTCCTCGGCAAGAACGCGTTTGTAGTCGACGGGCAGGACCTTGACGAAGCGGGTCAGGGCGCGGTTGAAGTCGACGAGGATGCGGGCGGCGAGCTCGGAGCCGGTGTAGTGGTGGTGGTCCTCGATGAGTCCGCGCAGGAAGGCGACCTCGCTGGGCTCCTCGACACCGCTAACCTCGATCATCTCCATGTTGAGCTTGGAGTGGAAGTCGTTGTTGATGTCGAGAACGTAGGCGATACCTCCAGACATACCGGCGGCAAAGTTGCGACCAGTGTTGCCAAGGACGACGACGCGGCCACCGGTCATGTACTCACAACCGTGGTCACCGCAACCCTCAACGACAGCCGTGGCACCCGAGTTGCGCACAGCGAAACGCTCAGCAGCGATACCGCGGAAGAAGCAGCTTCCGCTGGTGGCACCGTAGAGACAGGTGTTTCCGACGATGATGTTCTCCTCGGCCTTGAAGACGGCGTTGCGGGGAGGGTACACCATGATGCGACCACCCGACAGACCCTTGCCGACGTAGTCGTTGGCGTCACCCTCGAGCTCGAGGGTGATACCAGGGGCCAGGAAGGCACCGAACGACTGACCGGCCGAGCCCTTGATGTTGACGTGGACGGTGTCGACGGGCAGACCCTTCTCGCCGTAGCGCTTAGAGATCTGGTATGACAGAGACGTACCCATGGCACGGTCGGTGTTGACGACGTCGCACTCGATCCTGGAGGGCAGACCCTTGTCGAGGGTGAGCTCGGCCTCGGAGATGAGCTTGTTGTCGAGGCGGACGTAGAGCTTGTGGTCCTGCTTGCGCACGTTGAAGGTGGCGACGCCGGGGCGCAGCTTGTGGGCGGGAGTGAGGAGGAGGGACAGGTCGACGTTCTGGGTCTTGGGGGTGCGGAGGTCGTCGCGGACCTTGAGAACCTCGGCGTGACCAACCATCTCGTTGATGGTGCGGAAACCCAGCCTGGCCATGATGGCACGGAGCTCGTTAGCAAGGTAGTAAAAGAAGTTGATAACGTGCTCCGGGGTTCCGGTGAACTTCTTGCGCAGCTCGGGGTCCTGGGTGGCAATGCCGACGGGGCAGGTGTTCAGGTGGCACTTCCTCATCATGATGCAGCCCATGGCGATCAGGGGAGTGGTGGCGAAGCCCCATTCCTCAGCTCCCAGCAGACAGGCGATGGCGATATCGCGTCCGGTGCGGAGCTGACCGTCGGTCTGGACGACGACACGGCCACGAAGGTCGTTGAGAACCAGAGTCTGATGAGTCTCGGCCAGACCCAGCTCCCAAGGCAGACCGGCGTACTTGATACCGGTCCAGCGCGAGGCACCGGTACCGCCGTCGTGGCCAGAGATGAGAATGTGGTCGGCCTTGGCCTTGGCGACACCAGAGGCGACGATACCGACACCAACCTCGGAGACGAGCTTGACGGAGACGCGCGAGCGAGGGCCAGAGCACTTCAGATCGTAGATCAGCTGCTTGAGATCCTCGATGGAGTAGATGTCGTGGTGAGGAGGGGGCGAGATAAGGCCGACACCGGGAGTCGAGTGCCTGGTGCGGGCGATCGACTTGGACACCTTGTGGCCGGGCAGCTCACCACCCTCACCGGGCTTGGCGCCCTGGGCCATCTTGATCTGGAGCTCGTCCGAGTCGGCGAGGTAGGCCGAGGTGACACCGAAACGACCCGAGGCGATCTGCTTGATGGCAGAGCGCATCGTGTCGCCGCTGGCCATGCGCTGGGAACGCTCGGGATCCTCACCACCCTCGCCCGTGTTGGACTTGCCGCCAAGACGGTTCATGGCGATGGCAAGGGTCGAGTGGGACTCCATGGAGATGGAACCATAGGACATGGCACCCGTGCAGAAGCGGCGGACGATCTCAGTCCAGGGCTCGACCTGGTCGATGGGGACGGGATCGCGCTCCTCGAACTTGAAGTCGAGCATACCACGCAGAGTGCAGCTCTTGATCTGCTCGTACTCGGAGCGGGAGTAGGCCTCGTAGGACTTGTCGTTCTTGGTGCGAACGGCATCCTGGATGTTGGCAATGGAGGTCGGATCGTTGATGTGAGCCTCACCACCGTCACGCCAGTGGTACTCGCCGGACTCGGGCAGGCCGGGGATGCCGACAGTGTAGCGCGAGGGGAAGCCCTTCTCGTGGAAGCGGAAGGCGTCCTCGGCAATCTGCTCAAAGGTGACACCCTGGATGCGCGAGGCGGTGCCCTTGAAGCAGCGCTCGACAACGGCGTCATCGAGACCGAGGGCCTCGAAGATCTGGGCGCCCTTGTACGAGGCGAGGGTAGAGATACCCATCTTGCTCATGACCTTGAGGATACCACCGTCACACGAGTGCTTGTAGTTGTGGATCAGGGTGTCGTCGGAGAGCTTCTTCTTGATGAGCTTCTCGCGGTTGAGCTTCAGGATGCACTCCATCGACAGGTAGGGGTTGATACCGTCGGCACCGTAGCCGAGGAGGACACACATGTGGTGGACCTCGCGGGCCTCGGCGGTCTCGACGATGATGGCGGCCATGGCCCTCCACTTGTTGCTGACGAGGTGGTGGTGAACCATGCCCGAGGCAATGACGGCGGAGACGGGGATGCGATCGGCCGAGGTGTTGCGATCGGACAGGACGATGATGCGGTCGCGGGCCTCGATGGCCGCGGTGGCCTCGTTGCAGATGAAGTCAAGGTGCTTGACGTAGCCGGCGACGCCCTCGGACTTGGGGAAAGTCAGGTCGATGGTCTTGACGGTCCACTCGGCGTACTTGGAGGACATGTGCTTGATGGCGTTGAACTCGGGGATGGACAGGATGGGGCTGGGCAGCAGGAGACGACCGCACTGGGTGGCGTCCATCTCGAGCAGGTTGCCCTGAGGACCGACGTAGCACTCGAGAGACATGACGATGGACTCGCGAATAGGGTCGATGGGAGGGTTGGTGACCTGGGCGAAGAGCTGGCGGAAGTACTCGTAGACCAGCTTGGGGGCCTGGGACAGGATGGCCAGAGGGGCGTCGTTGCCCATGGAGCCAAGAGCCTCCTTCTCGTCCGAGGCCATGGGAGCCAGCAGCAGGCTGACCTGCTCGTGGGTGTAGCCGAAGGTCTGGAGCAGGGGGTCCTCCTGGATGCGAGCATCGTCGGGCTTGGGAGCGAGGTCCTGGGACTCGCCAATAGTCTCGAGCACCTTGGGCATGGTCAGGAGGTTGTTGTCGAGCCAGTCGCGGAAGTCGTAGCGGTTGGCGACGGCGTCCTTGAGCTCCTTGTCGTCAATGATGCGACCGGCGACAGTGTCGACGAGCAGCATCTTGCCAGGCTGCAGACGACCCTTCTGGATGATAGTCTCGGGCTCGACGGGGATGGTGCCGACCTCGGAGGCGCAGATGATGCGGTCGTCGTCCATGACGTAGAAACGGCAAGGCCTGAGACCGTTACGGTCCAGGTTGGCACCGCAGAAACGGCCGTCGGCGAAGGTGAAGAGGGCGGGACCATCCCAGGGCTCCATCTGGCAAGCGGCCCACTCGTAGAGAGCGGCCTTCTTGGGGTCCATGAGGGTGTTGCCCTGCCAGGCCTCGGGGACCATGAGCATGACAGCCTCGGGGAGGGAGAGGACACCGTTGATGGTGAGCAGCTCGAGGACGTTGTCAAAGGCAGCCGAATCGGAACCACCGTCCTCGACGATGGGGTAGAGCAGCTCAAGGTCCTCCTTGAAGATGTCGGACTGCATGACACCCTCGCGGGCCCTCATCCAGTTCTTGTTGCCGCGGAGAGTGTTGATCTCACCGTTGTGGGCGGCCCATCGCAGGGGCTGGGCACGGTCCCAGGAGGGGAAGGTGTTGGTGGAGAAACGGGAGTGGACGAGGGCGAAGTGCGCCTCGTAGTCGGCGTTGACGAGGTCATGGTAGTACTGGTAGACCTGGACGGGGGCGAGCTGACCCTTGTAGACGATGTTCTTGTTGGAGAGGGAGCAGAGGTAGAACCAGTTGTGCAGGCCGATGGTGTGGGTGGCGCGCTTCCTCAGGACGTACAGCTGTCTCTCAAACTGGCGGTCGGGGAAAGTCTCGGGGTCGACACTGTCGGGGGCGTCACCGGCGCCGTAGACGGAGGTGAGGACGACGAAGGGCTGGAGGATGATGGGCTCGCGGGACCTGGCAGCAGGGCCGAGGAGGGTAGAGTCGACGGGAGGCCTTCGCCATCCCAGGACACGCAGGCCCAAGGATTCGGCAATGTCTTCCAACTGCCTCTTGGACTCTTGCAGGGTCTCCTCGTCGGGCTTGAAGAACAGGTTACCGACGGCGTACTGGCCGAGAGGAGGCAGCTTAATGTTCTCCTCGCGCTCAAAGTTCTTGATGAAGAACCTGTGAGGGATCGACGTCATGACACCAGCACCGTCACCGTCTCGCACATCGGAACCCACAGCACCTCTGTGGGTCATGTTGCAGAGCAGGTTCCGTGCATCGCTCACGATCTTGTGGCTGGGCTTGCCCTTGATGTGGCAAGCAAAGCCGACACCGCAAGCATCCTTCTCGTACTGAGGGTCGTAAAGACCCCTATTGACTTGTCAGAGGGCGGTTGGGGACAGGTGGGTGGGGGCACGTACTGCTTCACGGGGAGGGCACCCGCCCAAGAGTCATTGTTAGACTCTTGGTACTCATAGGGGGTGTATTGGGCCTTTTGCGCCTCGATGTGGATTTTTTCGTCGTTGAAATCCTCGGAAAGGCCCATGCTAGGCGACGACCGTCGACAACCGTGGGGGGTGGGGTGGAGGTGGTCGGCGGTGAAGGGGGGGCGGGAAGTTGTGTTTGGTAGAGGCAATCGACGCTCAACGCAGGTGGTTCAGCGGGTCTGTGAGGGGAGAGAGGCGGTTAGCAAGCCAGCCAGTCGACAAGTGGTCGCTGAGGTGTGTGAAAGTGGAGGGGCTGTTGTCACGGGGGAGAGAGAGAAGATGAGATCCCGAGCCACGGCAGCAGATGAGAGAGAGGTGTTCAGAGAAGATGTCCAGAGGGTCCAGGTCCAGGAGAGAAGTAGATCGGAAGAAAGTTGAGGAGCGGCAGAAACGGACAGAGGAGGCGTCCGAGGCGTGTCCCGAAACGGGCAGCGCAGGCTTTTCGTCGTGAGGCTTCAGCCGTGTGGCGAACATGGTTGTCGCCCTCCCCACAAACCGGACCAGGCTTTCGACACAAACCTGGCCGCGCTTGGTTTGCAGGGCGGTGCAGGACAAGAGGGAGCATGTCGCTGGCGGATGCGTACGTCAGGGCCATGGTTCAACCCTAGGTCCGACCCGCGGTGATCTGCATGCGACGAGACATCCTGGACGGCCGGGGGATGCAAGCTCCAGAGAGGGCTGGAATGCGGCAGCGCATTGCACTGACTGGGTGCCTCCCCGATGCCGGCAGGTACAACGCCCAGGGCGTTTCTGAGGCGTTTGTGTGCGGTGGCCGGCGGGTGGGTGCGGTGCTATGCAATCCAGTGCTGTGCAATGCAATGTAATGCTGTGCTCGGCGTGACTCGGGAGGGGTCGAATCAGGCTCAAGCTCAGGCTCGGCCTTGGTTTGGATGTCTGGCGTTGGTTGACGAGTCGATGCATGAAGCTAGCTCGACTCGTGGGTTTGGCCGCCGCCCGCGCGCAGCAGTCGAAGCAAGGCGGAAAGTGCGTGGGATGAATGCGCCTGCAGCCCCCGGGGATCCGCCCAATGAGGGGGCCCCGAATGCCACAACCACATTGCGATTGGCGAATCCCCGCGTCGGGCGCTCAGTCGGTGCAGATGGTTGATGGGGGACCCCCAAAAAGTGGTCGCCTCGGCTGCCGGAGCATGCAGGTGCATTTTCGAGCGATTGGACGGATAGCAGCGATAGCAGAAATGGCAGCCGTGCCGTGCTGCCATTCTGATCGTCTTATCGCATTGCGCCGGAGCCTGACATCATCACCGCCACCACTGCCCGCGCTGCGTGATAGCAAGGAGAGGAGGGGGTTGGGATGATGGCTCCGAGCCCATGGTGGGGTCGAATATCCCAAGTCTTGCCCACCAAAGCCGCAATTCGAGGACGTCTGGTGTTGTCGGTTGCTGGCCATCTCCAAGTTGCTCCAGGTGCTGGTATCGTCTCTTCTCGGTCGGTTGTCGTGTCCAGGTGGCTGATCCCCTTCTGGCTCTCTCTCTCTTTGCATGCAATGGGTCGGGAGGGTATGGCATCTGGGCAGAGGCCCGCATGTCAAAGGTGTCAGTAGACTTACCGGCAAGATGGCTGGGTGGCTCCTCGAAGCACTGGGGTATCTGGCGAGAGAGGGTTGGTTGCACGGGAACTGGCTCGAGCAAGGGCGGGTTGGTCTTGATCGTTTTCTATCGTCAAGGCACGGCGCGGAAATGAGGGGAGAGAGAGGGCGAGAGAAAGGGGAAGAAGAGAGAGGGAAAGGAGGGGTGAAGGGTGGGCGGACGGGCTTTAATATGTTCGGGTGGTGTTCTACCCCCCGTTGGCCGTACGTTTTTTTATTCTGTGTGTAGCTAGCTAGGTAGGACCCCTCCGCTGGACGGTGGTCTACTCAGTGGGTGCCCCCAGTCCTGAGTCGAGATCGGCTTTGGAGGAGGAGGTGGTGGTCTTTCTCGTTCCCTCCGCCGTGCGGCGATGCAGGGCCGACGCAAGTCGGATGGAGACGGCGGGGGTGACTCGACCAGGTGCAGGGGGTGGGGAGGGGTGGGAGAGGGGAGGGGGTGCTCTTTTTTGGCTGATGGGGGAATTTTGGGGGGTGCTGTTCCTTTTTCCCGCTCTCTGGTGCGGGACCCCTGGGCTGGGGGAGGAGCGCCGCCTCAGTTCAGGTTCCGACTCGGAAGAAGACACGACGGACACCCACCTTGGGGGGCGCGAGAGAGAGACGACGAACAGGGACTAACCTGGCGAGCTAGACGGCCAGGTCACCTCTTACGATGGGGAACAGCGCAACGGTCGGGTCAGCGAGATTCCTGGCAAAGTGGTAGGCCGCCACCGGTTCCATCTCGATCTTCAGCCCACTGAACCGACCTGGAACCTTGACGGCATGTGCTGATGATACCAGGGAAAACCGCAGCATGCCTCACTCATGGCAAAGCCGATGACGGATGGTACTGGTACTTAGGCGGGTAACGGGCGAGTGGGGGTTTCGCTCACGCGAGCGGCTGCAACACCAGGAAGAGGACGTCTGAGCCTGGTGCTGGGAGTGCATGAGAATGAAATGCGAGGAACATGTTGCCCCCCATTTCCCGCCATGGTCTCGCTGTTGCTGCCCCGAGAGTTGGTGCGGATGCGTTGCGCTGCGGGGGGTCACGCGTCGGGTGGGTGCGAAGAGCGGCAGGAGGTCCGGGTCCATCCCAGGGAAAGAGCACCCCCTATTCGTACTCTGAGTGCCCGCCTTCTGTCGACGGGTGTCTTGGAGTGTGCGGTCCTGCATCGGCTGCAAGCCTGCAACACCACGCTTCTTCCTCCACGCCCCGCCATTCAACCGCCACAGCCAAGCCGGCTGGTTTGATTGTGTGGTGGGTGGCCTGTCTCTCGTCCGACTGCGCTGCCTGCTCTCGCCAACATTCATGGATCGGCATCCGTGGCCACACCCGGAGGGACTCGACTCGAACACACCCTCAACCTCAATGGCATTGCCGGTAACCCCATGACTTTCCTCGGCTTCCTCCGCAAAATAGCTAATAATATGGTAATCACTTGCCATCAAGATGTCAAAGAATACCATAGCAGACGTCAAGCTCTGGTAGCGACTTCGCCAGCAGCCGCCGTCGGCTGGGGACGAACCACATGCCAGAAAACAGCGCATTCGCTGGCCACCACTGGCAGTCGAACGAAACTAAGAATGCCCATACGCGGCGCTAGGCATTGGCTCCCTTTCCCAAGTGGAAGCATGTCGTCTCATCTTCCGTCGCTAGCACAATCTCCCCCTCCGCTGCTTGCGAGGGCCAAAAAAAAAAGGACCCCCATCCTGGGCTTCGTCTCGCGGCCCGTGAAAGTTGGAGTGTCAGGAGAGGATTTTCTTGGCAACCTCTTCAACCGGCGGCGGTGAGCGAGGCTGGGCACGGCAGAGACGTCGACCACCAGGCTGTAGGACATGGGGGATCATCAGAAACGATCAGGGTTGGCAAGACACCTCCCCCCTTGGTCCTGGCCTCAGCATTCAAGTCAGCCCACACAGGTTGCACGCCCTTTCGATGCCTCTCCCCTCGTCCCAATGGACATGCCTGCGCCGCCCCTTTCAGACGAGTATCATTTCGGAGAAACCTCAGAACTGCAGCTCATATTCATCCCGCGATTTCCGCCGTCCACTCACACATTAACCTGGAGGACACACGACTGAGCCAAGCAACACAGCCGGTGGCACCCAGGCTCTCGTTCACAGGCAGAACACAGGCCCCCGGGACACGGAGATGCACCCCACACCCGCATGCGGTGGGCAGCAGGGATGTGCAACCCAGGGCGAAGGAGAACGGAGGAACCCCCCTGTCGTCCGACGTGCATCTTTGCAAAACAGAAAATGTCATCGGCCATTGAGCTGGGAGCTCCCGCCAATCATCAATTCCGATTTCAAAGATGCCACCCCTCGGCCGATGTCGCCTCCAGCCCCCCTGTCCGCCGGCCGGAAACTCAGCGGGAAGCTCCTCCAACCCCTGATGAACCCCCCCTCCAAACCACCAGGTGCTGCTGGGCTGGACCCCTTTTCCCCCCTCACCCTCGATCCCTCCTCAACCTGCGACGACCGGTCGTTCTCGTCCAATGCAGCCAATGCGGGACATTGCCCGAAACGCACCTCGGCGGGCTGCTCGATTAGCCGACGCGGAAGACAAAAAAGTTTGAAGAGATCTTGGTCATCAAGAACGAGGACCAGCGAGCGAGCGAGCCACTCCTCACCCAAGCGTCGGCCTTGTCGGCTCCTACACACCACCACCACCTTCCACCGACCACCCACCCACGAACGGCTTCTGCCATACGAAATCGTCAGTCTACCTGCCGCGTGTCACACGTCACATGTGAAAAGCTGGAGAAATATGAAAGGCCTTACTTAAACGGAAGCATGTCGCACGACGACTTCCCCAGACATCTGCGGCTCTGGATGGTCAGTCTCAGGGAACGGCCCTCCGAACAAGCTCTCGTTTTAGTCATGTCGACAGCCACAGACGGCTTTGGTTGGCCCGTGTTGCCCATGAGCCGCACGTAGGGCCCCAGGGGTGCGACGGGCCGCCCTTCACGATGCCTTCCCTTTCGTGGGCCCCATACCTACAAGCATACATGGCCCCATGTCTGCCTCTGCCTGAACCATGTCGGTCGGTGTCACTGTCAGCAACCTCACCTCCTCGCAGACACAGAGAGCCACATCTCGTCCTCGGTCATCACCACGCAGGGACGACTCGGCTTGAGGGGGGGTGGAGGGCCGATGGCCAAAAACCGCGCAACACGGCCGTCTCCGCTGTGCTCCGGCGCGGGCAAGCGGGCAAGGACGAGGTGCGAAATCGGGCGTGAGCAATGTTGGCCATGCACCAATGGAGGGCACGGAGTACGTGCACGCATGGCGCGGACACGACACGACTGCCTGGCTCTGGCGGAGAGGAGTCAGGACGAGACGAGACACCGACACCGACCCGACATCCCCGACTGACTCAAATCTCGACCTGGCGCTGCGCGCAACTCGGCACATTCCCTAGCGTAAGCGCACTAGTCCAGGGTTCATGCGCATGCGGCTGGTCTGTGCTCCGGTGGTTGCGGGTTGCTGGCCTCGCTGCTGAGGTTATTATTACGCTGTCAAAAAATCGACATGATGAAATGGCGGCCGGCGGCCAATCATCCGCCGCGGCCCCCTCGCCGCCCGCCTTATCTTCACGCCAGTGTCGACGGCCACCCCCGAGCTCCACGCATCTGGATCTAAAAGCCTACTAGTTCGCTATTGCACCCCCTCCTGCCACGAGCTCCTGGGAGATCTGGCGGCATGGCGGGCTCCTGGCTTGCCGGGGTCATGTCGCACGGACTCTGTGTCGCTGAACCCAAGTTCAAGTCAACCCTTGTCGAGACACACCACCGATGCGCGCCGAAGCAGGGGCATCCGTGGCCAGCGCGTGTTGGGGGGTGCTGGGCGGTCAATTTTGATGCGTCCTACGTCACCGTGGCCGTTGCCAGTCAACCCGAGGCACAAGTCTGGGAGCGAGGGGAGGTAAAAAAGAAAAAGTTGCGAGCAGCAACGGTCGTGGGGTTGAGACACGGCAGCACAACCATATCGCAACCTAAACAGCCACGGCAGTTTCCCATTGGGGTGGAAGGTTCCATGATCGCCCATTCATCGGCATTTTAGCACGGTTGTCTGGCAAGATCATCTCTTGGTCGTGCGGAACGTGGAATCCCGCCGCGGACATGCTCATTCGCAAGTCTTCCTCTCGACAGGTTGCCAATTGCCACGCCCGTGCCGACAGGCCGCGGATGTCGTGGGTGAGGACATTATAACCCGCCTGATTCGCTCGAGAGTCGTGTCCACCAGCCACTGTGGTCCTCTTGATCCCCTCTCCAAAGGGGAAATTGTTGCCAACCCACGCGCCCTCCTTCGCTGGTCAGTGGTCGTCGCTCCGTCGATGGGTGCATGCGCAGCACGACCAGGACAAGGATCAGGGTGATGGAGCGGCATTGGGAGGGGGGGCGCTGCGCTCCACCAGTCAACGACCATCGGGACCCAGCGCATCGTCGGTTTGTTGCATCAGCTCCCACGGGGAATGGGGGGGTGGTACGCCGCCCTATATCGGAGGTGCTGGGCTCTTCATGCCAGCCAACAATAAGAAGGCCCAGTGCTGCTCGTCGCCGATGCAGAGAATCCACCCCGAGTCAGGGGGGAAGAGTGTGTCCTGGTCGGAGATCACTTTTGAGGGTGAGAGATTTTGCGGCACGCTGCCACGCACACACAGCCCAGGCCGCGCCCCTCCGACGAGCCCCGACCAATACCAGGCCCAGCCAACTCTCGTTCCGATTCCTTCCGACCGACAAACCCAGGCGAGGCCAGACACCTCACCTCACCCCCTTGGCCCGGCCATCCTTGGAGGGGGCGGTAATTTTCCCGCCTTGCTGATCGCACGACCGACCACCAGAAGCACCACAGGGGAGGCGAGGCCCTCGGGCGGTCAAGAACAAGCGAGACGCACAAGGACGCAGTTCGGCTCCCATTACCTCACGAAAACCGTGACCACCCCCTGGCTGGGGAAATTCCAGACTGTGCCAGAGCGCCTCTCGAATATTCTAGGCTTGGCCGTGCAGGTGGGCAAGCAGAGGGGGCACGCTTCCCTCGATTTGCGGCATGGGGATGGGGATGGGATTGGGATGGAGCCGTGGACGGGTCCTGGTGGCAAAACGAGGGGCACCCTGGGCGAGAAGGGCCGAGGCATTTCCCTCTGTCGGGTGAAGGGATTGAGATGCCCGGTTGCTCATCCGGGTCTTTCGCCGGGCTCACTTGCTTCTGTCCCCTTCCTCCATCGAAGGAAGTGTCACGATTCTGACCTCGCACCAAGCGGTGCTCTGAGCGTCAAGTACCCAGATGCCACGAGGGCGCACAGGAGAAGTAGGACAGCAGACACACTGCTCAATTGTGTCTGTGAGTAGTGTAGCCCCAGGCGCCCGTGTGACAGTGTCTACTGCCGTGCATCCTCAGAAAACGAGGTCAACTTGACAGCCCACGAGATCATTTCCCCCCAGGTCGTGAGGAAGAGGGAGCAAAGGCCGTTCACTGGCCCCTCTTACGCGCCTCGCCAATCTGAGGAGGGGTGGGTTAGCCGCGATAAACGCAGGGCTGCCGCGCTAGCGTTGGCGGGGTTGAAAAGCTTGGGCCCGCCGGCCCATGATGCCAAGATACCCCGTGTTTACTTTTTGACATCTGACACCAACATCACGGAAAGCACGCCGCGACCCCCGCGAGAGCTCGACAGCTTCTAAATAAAATTCGGGGAGCCTTCTACCGTCAATCAATTGTCCGAAGAATCGCTGATGTCAGCGCCATCATGATCGGTCTTCTCCCGGACCTGACTCCGCGAGACGTGAGCCTTCCTCAACGATTCCTCCCTGCTTGTAGTCCGCAACGACTGACCCCATTCTCGCAGTCGCATTCGGTCTGGTACACCTCGTCCCGAAACCCTCTCCAAAATCCCTTCCTCGAACCGACCCAAACACCGGGCGACTGGCCTACGAATCAGAATGAGCTTCCCCAGCGCCGCCACGGCCAGGCCGCCATCGAACGCTCCCAGCTCGCCCGCCTGCGCGCCGACGAACAGTACAGGGAACGTCGCCTAGCCAACATCCAGAACTTTGGCGCTGGATGGCTACGGCCCCCGGGTGTGACCAAGACCCTCCACCAGCGGCGCGAGGAGGAGCGCGAGGCGGCTGAGCATGCTGAGGCTATGCGCCGGGAGCAGGTCCAGGCAGAGCTTGCTGAGGCCGAGGCAGGCGGCGGCGAGGAACTGCTCGACGGCGAGAGTGCCCTCGACGAGATGGGCGACGGTGCAAGAGATCTGGACGACGATATTCCCGATGCCGATGCCTCGGCTATGGGTATGAGTGGGATCGAAGATGTGAGCGAGGTCTCGTCGGATCCCGTGTCATCCGACGTCGAAGATGAGAATGAGGAGAATGAGCGGGCGGCCGAGGAGCGCGAGACGGAGCTCATTCAAGCCCGGATGCGTATGGGCAATGACTCGTTCCGGCAAGCCATGGCCAGAGGCGACGCCGATGCTGGCGACCTCTACGGCGCCGAGGAAGAGCTCGAGGCCGAAGACGACGGCCAGCTGCTACTCGAGGAGGACTCGTCAGCGGCCCATTTCAACACCGCGAGGGAACAACTTCTCGACGAGGACGAAGGCGATCTCGACATGGAGGCCGATCTCGACGGCAGCATCCCCGAGGCCGGCCAGATGAGCGGTGTCTATGAGCATACCGACTCCGAGGCCGAGCTGAGCAGCAGCCTGCCCAGTAGCAGCAGGAGCAGCAGCAACGGTGACCGCGGCCAGCAGGACGTCGACGACGGCTTCTTCCCGCGGTCGAGCGCCGCTCCGCTGGGGATGCCGACCAGTCCGACGCTGATGGCGCGCGGCGCGGGGAGGGGGCAGCATCACGCCAGCCACAACAGCATGGACCTCAGTAGTCTGCTTTCGGGCGGTGAGAGCAGTGTTCTTGACAGCAGCCCACAGAGGCGCTGAGTGTTTTCTCGTTGTGGCGCAAGGGAGAAGGTTGTGCATAGCTAGGCGTTTGGGGAGTTTGACCTACTTTTGGACGCCGGGGAAAGCCCATGTAGGACCCGGTGACAGCAGGCAGTCATTTTCGAGGCAAAACCAGACATGAACATGATTAAAATGATGATACGATGCGACCGAAGAAGCTCTATGGTACTGCTGCCGAGCCCATCCAACAGTTTGATGCAATGCAGTAGCCATTGAATATGTAGTATCCCGTCTGTATTGGCCAAAAACCCTCGAGGGAGCTCCTCTTACCCCGGAAAAGAAGAAACGCCAGACATGCCGTGAAAGACCAAAAAACGCCCGCCCGCCGCATCAACGCTTCCGCTTCCGCTCCCGCTTTTGTTTCGTCTCGAATCATGCGCTCAAAACAGCCACACGTAGATGAAGAGCAGGGCAACGGCGGCAAAGAAGGCCAGCCAGACCTTCCAGCCGACGCCGCTGCGCTGGGCCATGACGAGCATGCGGTTCATGGTGCCGCGCAGGCGCAGGCGGGTTGAGTCGAAGGAGTCGTTCATCTTTTCGGCGAAGGCGGAGGAGTCGCGGATCTCGTCGCCGATGGCGGTGGTCATCTGGCGGAGAAGGGGTTAGTCGCTTGGAACGAAGGAGGAGGTGGGGGTGAAGGAGGACGTACGTCTTTCAGAATCCGGACCTTGCCAAGGATGCCGTCGACTTGTGAGTCGTTCTGGCTCTCAAGCTCGTTGAGCACCGCATCGCTATACTGGCCCCTGCCGAGGGTTGTTAGCTGTCGGTCTGGGAGTCTACCAAGAGGGCTGGACGCACTTTTTATTCGGTGTCGCTGACCGGAAGGCCCCGTTCGCGCCGGGACCGAGGCCCGGCGATGCTGATGGCGCGTAGCCGTAGCCGTATCCGCCGCCGGGTCTGCTCGGGCTTGCACTCGGCCTCTGCGATCCGCCGCCATTGTAGCCCTCGAACAGGGCGCTGCGGGAGTCCCGCTGGTGGAGGGACGAGGAGCCGAATCTTCTGTAGAGGGAGTTGTCAGCGCTGAAACTTCAGGACGCAGCGCCAGCTCGAGACCGAACGATGGTGCTGTCGCTGCTGAAGACTCGGGTGTAGACGTACCCTGACGCCATGTTGAAAGTTCTCGCCCAGTCGGTGATGCGCAATCAATCCTCCCGCCTCTCTGTATCCCGTTGCAAGGCTCTCAGTGTCGACAGAGGCTTGTGCGCGATCTTCCAAGCTTTCCGTCTTCGTATGTCGGTCGTGGTATTTTTCGTCGCAATCGCCGGAAACGTTGTCGCTGTCGCGCAGATCAAAGGCTGTTCGGGGACGGGAAAAGGGGTCGGTGGGTTTCGAGGATTTCAGGGGGTGTCTCGCTTCGATTCGCAGATCGTGGGATCGTGTTTTTCTTCATCGATAAAACAAATCGACAAGGGGACGTGGAGGGTCCATGGCCAAGTGTCATTAAACTCGGACGCTGGCGGACGGAGGCGTCACTGTTCGCTTAGGGGCGGCGAACAATGGGGAGGGGCGATGCCACCTGCCGCGGCCAATCAGCGAGCTCCAGATGGAAGGCGACGAGAGGTGGCACCTCAAAAGGGGCGTCACGGGATTATGAATTTGAGTAGGCAGACATTTCACATTCAGGTTTTGAGGAGAGCTACTAAGAGTAATGAGAAATAGACATTTGTAGCTGTCGGATATCTCGGACTGGCTGCCAAGCCATATTCTCTACTCCCCTCAACATCAAGTCAAAGAAACACCAAACTCCTTCCTCTCTCGCCCTATCCGGGTATTCCTGATACGTTTCGTATGAAAAGCAACCTCAACGCCGTCCTGTAACAGAAGAAAAGCAGCCCCCGCCCCCTCAGGCCCCGTCCTTGGCCCAGGGGTTGTCGACCGCGTTCGCCTAGAAGCGATTCATGTGGCTCGCCTCGCTGTAGTGCGTGTGCCTGCTATAGGCGGGGTGCAACGCTGTGGGAGGCCTGGGGATCTCGGGCATGATGGGGCTGCGGCGATCTTCTGAGTCGGGGTAGGCGCTGGGTGCGTATTCGTCGCGCGTCTTGTCGTCGGAAATGCGACCAGCGGCGGCCGCGGCGGCGGCGAACTCGATATCAGCGACTTCAGCGTCACGGTCCTGATGCGAAAAGTTGAAGGGCTTGCTGATCTGGCGCGTAGGGACTGGCGAGGCCGTCTTCTTGGAGTCCTTGTTGGCCCAGGGGAACTTTTGCGTCAAGCGCCTGAAAGACTTCTCGTTGCGGACGGGCTCGCTGTGGGTGGAGAAGGTATCGGAGTAGGCTGAGCCGCTCTTGTAGGGGGCAGCCGAGGCGATAGCGCCGTCGGAGCGGACGTTGCGTGCGGTGATGCCGTTGGCCGAGTCGCCAAAGATGAAGGACGAGATGATGTTGAAGACGCCAAAGGTGATGGCCAGGATGCCGCTGGCAAGGATGAGGCGGTAGAAGTGGCCGCCCAGCTCATCGGCTGTGACGGAGCGGCGGTTGAGATTGCCGAGGACGTGGCAGCCCATGACGACCATGGCGACGCCGAGCCAGGTGAGGCCGTGGTAGGGCGAAAGGACGGGCCATCGAGTAGCGAAGTAGCGCTTGAACAGGTTGAGCTCCGAGACGATGAGGAAGGCAGCGATGACCGAGTTGAAGAAGTGCGAGGCTGCCTCGAAGAAGAAGAAGCTGCCCTTGATGCCGGACATGACGATCATGACCCAGCTGGAAACAGCCACAGCTGTGAGGCCGACAATGTTGAAGGCCCGGAAGACGTTGAGGATGAGGTGGCCGGAGCCACGAAGGCGAGAGCGTCCGGCTTCGGAAAGATTCATCATGGTGTCGGTGGTATCTGGGGTGAAGTCGTCAGCGGGGGAATCTTTTGCCATGCGGAGACTACCTACCGAGAGAGAGATGTATGCTTTTGCTGCTGTGGTGAATGTGAGTACGAGAAGGCTGACTGTCGTGAGTCGATGTTTGTTGGCGATGTAGTAACTTGAGTCAAGAGGGAGTGATGTTGACGAAGAGTCGATGGATTGACTGGGTAGAGTAACTGGGATTATTGGGAGGAAAAGATTGAAGGGACGAAATGGAAGCCAGTCCAAGAGATCGTCGAAGAATAAGTGAAGGCGAAAGGGCAATAGACAGGTAAGAAATAGGGGATCACTAAAGTGTCGTCAAGGGCATTGTTCGCGCCGGTTGAATAGACTTGGTGCCCGCTGAAAAAGACCGAATGGGGGAGAAAAAAACTGAACAATGATAGAATCGAAACTTGTTCTCTGGCTCAATGGGCCTGAATGGGAGGGGTCGAGGTGTTTAATAGGGAGCCGCCCACAAGCGCCCTGAGGCAGGAACACCGTCAAGCGACCTGGCAGGTGAGTAAATTCGACTGACCTGGGCAGGTTCGGGCCCTTTCGACAGAGTGCGTCTCTCCCCCTCTCGTCCCCGACCGGGAACCTAAAATTCGCCCCTCGCGCTTCCGATGAACCGTTGTTTCCAGCACGTCGTGCCCAATCGTTCCCCCGGGCGGCGAACACGATGCCCCCGGACGCGCCCCAGCGTTTGAGCCTGGCCTTGCGAGAAGCGGCCTCGTGCCGGTCCCGACTTGAAACGGGGCCTCTTGGATTAGCTTGCGATGAGCCCATCGAGACCCGGCGGCTTCATCCTGCGCTGCGCTGCGCTGCGATGAACGGCCCGACGCGGCCATGTCCCAGGCCTCGAGGCAACATCCAGCAGGTATAGGGCAGAGCAGGGGTACGGGCTCGGGTGTAGGGGTGGGTGGGTGCGTTGCCTCTCCCGCCCGGCGACTCAGCGCGCATGGCAGCACGGAAGTGAAGTACGATTGTGTGTCATTTCAGGCACTGGAGCACCGCGAGAATCTGGAAGCCAATGGATCCTGGCCGACGTGGTGTCGTTCTGGGCCGGGGACGTGGGCGCTTTTCCAGGTGTCGTTGACAGAGGTGTGACGATTGGATGACAGCGTCCGGGAGCGTGTTTCAACAGTGGGGCTGCGATCGCTGCCTTCCCCCAGACAGCCGCCGGCCAAGGGAAGGAGCAAGGACAGGGGCAATGAAGGACATGTTTGCGCTGCGAGCCCGAGTGGGCATGAAGAGTTCGACACAGCTAGACAGAGACTGTTCGATTTTGATTCGGTCGTTGTAGGGACATCGGACAGCTTTCGGGGAGCACCGCACTCGGCGCCCAGCCTTGGATCGTGGGCTTGAGTTAGCCGCCGCTGAGATGAGTGTGTCTATTCTGGCTTGGGGATAAATGGATACCGACAGGCAGAAATAAACGCAGGGCGGCTCCCACGAAGCTCGCGATGACATGAACAGGTCCTGTGCCACGTGCAATGACTCCGAATGTGGACCACGACAGTAGCTTGGCGGCGTCTGTTTCCTCGACTGTGCTTCTGGTGCTTTCTGTTTGGCAGTGCTGACTCCACGAGCTGTCTTTACATAGATCTCTATTAGTTCTGCACTTGTCCCCTACATTCCCCAATCATGATCGTGGTGGGACAAGCATGTGTAAGCATTGTGTAATATGTTTCGCTGCCGAGATAGACACGTCGTTGGCCTTGACAGCCTGACACAAAGCGAGGTCGAGCTTCGACAGACACAAGACGCGGCTCTCACAAGACTGACACGGAAAACCAGGAAGATACCTGACTTCGATTTGACGCCAGGGATGCGTGACTCTTTCTGTTTCTCCACGTGATTTCTAGTGGCTGTGTTCTGCCATTAATTTGGTCTGCGCTCGAGTTCTGGCCAAACACGAGAATGACGATCGCATCTGTAAAGACGTGGTGGCGCATGGTATTCGGTGGCTTTCAGGCCCAGAAGATCCGAGGTCATCACTCTGCCCATGGTTTCTGTAGCTGATCCGGGTTCTCTGGATCATATCACACGCCACCAAGCCTTTGAGGCAAAGTCAAACCAGAGCGTCAATTTCACACATTTGAAAAAGGAAAATCTGCCGGTCCCCCGAGCACTCGCTGAAATCACCTGGACAATCTAGGACCCTCGCAATAAACACGACGCCGAAACAGACAAACCCTCACACGACCAAGTCGAATGCCATGCCCTTGAAGAAGGTGCGCCGACGTTCAGAAGTGATGGCGCTACGGAATCAAGGGTTGCTTCGAATATCTGCCTTCACTGGGGGGCATGGCCAGTGACTTCAGTCGTGCACAGGTTTTCGGCCGACTAGCATCCATTTTTTCACCTACCAAGTACAAGACAAAATCTCCCAAACGTTGTGGGACAGGACGGCAATGTCGACTTGGAGTTATTCACGAGGTGACAAACAGGCATCACAACGGGTCGATCATCACATGGGTCACATTGTATTCTGCGGTAGGTGGAAAAACGGCCGTAGCCTGTCATCATAACGCCTCAATCAGGGTCTCATTTTTGTAATATCTGGAAGTGTCCATGCCCATCCGGGCCACTTCCAGGCAGCGTGATATAAGCACGCCAGCAGGGGCCGGAGCCATCGCCGAACCGCCCTCAACGGAGCGCCATCGCCGGCGGAAAGCGCCTCCGTACCCCTCCTCGTTGACACAACATCGCCAACGCCAGACGAAACCAGACCGCCGACGCTGCCGCCAGAAGAGACGACAATGCCGAAGCCGGGCAACGGGGCGATGCGTTTACCGGTAGCGCCACAGGGACAGGGTGTTGTGGCGGAGCCAGGTCTTTCTGCGGCCAGCCTTGGTCTTGTTGTAGCGGTGGCCCTTGTTGAGACCGCGGGACTTCTTGCCGGTGGCGGTGAGGCCGCGGGACTCGCGGTGCTTGTGGACGGGGTTGACGATCCAGTTGATGCGGGGGTCGATGCGGATGGCCTTGTGCTGGGGGTCGACGAGGATGACCTCGTAGTACTTGTAGGTCGAGTCCTGGTTGATCCAGTACGAGTTCAGGACGCGCAAGTTGGCGCACTTCTTGCCGACACGGCCCTCGGCGGTCGACTTGAGGGAGCGCTGGTACTTCAGCTGGTTGATACCCTGGTTGGTGGGCTTGCCTGTGGTGCGTGTCAGTTCTGTTTCTTCACTTCTGGCGCCTGGGGAGACGAACCGAAGGTGGCACCCTTGGCAGCGGGCTTCTTGCGACCACCACGGCGAACGCGGACGCGGTAGATGACGTAGCCCTGCTTGGCCTTGTATCCGAGGCGGCGAGCCTTGTCGGGGCGCGAGGGGCGCGAGGCGCGGTGGATGACGTTCAGCTGGCGGAGCTATATTGATGCACTCTCAGCAAATGTTCAACGAGTGTATAGCAAGGGCGGGATAGCTGAGGGCCGTAACCGACGGTCAACGACAGCGACGACTCTCGCAAAGAAGAGCGCCATTGACGACAACCGAGGGTGCAGACCGGCTTCCCGCCCACAGGATATTCGGAGGTTGTTTCAACGTACTTCCCAGCAGCGAACACGGAGAAGGAAGAGCATAACATCGCTCTGCTTCTTCTTCTGAAGTTCCTCGACGTACTTAAGGGCACCCATTTTGGCTGTCGCGCAAACGATGCGTTAGCTGGTGAGGAGGATGATGTGATGCGACGGGTTGGAGGAGGGGGTAAACAAACCAGCTTTTCACGTCAAATCCGGCCGCGGTGATGAGGGGTGGTGGTGGTTCGTCGAGAAAAAGGACTGGTGGAATTGGGACTTCAGAAGTTCGCAAGAGAATTTTCGACTCTGTGGGATAAGCGATCCCGCACTAGATTGGATTGGGGCTAGCGCGTAACGACTTGCCCCGGGTCAGCGGTGTGTGTGAGTGGCTCTGCGGATGTGGCCCTGGGAAAGTGGGGCACATGAGACACCGAGGTGAGGGACATTCACCGAGCATGCTTCAAATTGTTGGATGTAGAACTACTCCCTCCCATGCTTGAACTTGATACACATAGACGACCCGAGACCCATCAACCGAATGCCCGTAGAAACACACACCCCATTATCAACTCATCGAAGGCGTCTGCAAAAAATTGGACCAGCCATCCAGGAAAACCCTCGCACTGCGCCCCCAGGTGTCCGTTGACATCCCGTGTCCCTCGAACATGTCGATCGCGGCCTTCTCAGTGTCCTGCGCCTGGGTCTCATCAAGCACGGGAAGCTGAGGCTTCAGAGACGGCTGCAGCATGGCGTCCACGAGGTCCATGCCGTATGAGACGCCATTGTCGAGCGTCTTGGACACGAGTTTGACCTCCTTCTCCCACTGCTCAGGCGCCTTGTCAACACTCGTGGCCATGACGTCCGCGTTGTGCTCGTCGTAAAGCTTGAAGAGGTTGCGGCACTGCTCCAGGTACTTGATTCCGTCCGTGTAGGCAGCGGGGCGTCCCTTGGGCGACGAGTGTTTGGCGTCGGTGAGGCTGGAAAGTAGATCCGACGTCATGTCATCCCTTTGGATACGTCAGGCGAAGTCGAGCAATGGGCAACGGGAAACTTACATCTGCTGCCTCTGAAGTTCCATGTTGCGCTTGACGTCCAAGGTGGCCTGCCGCACTATGTCGCGGGGCTTCGGCTTCCCTTGTTTCTCGCGAGGATCCTCCGTGTCTGAAACGTCTGCATAGTCGTTGACGCGGTTGCGCCGCAAGCTGCCCTCCGTGTCGTAGTCCTGAGGTTTGGCCGTCTTGCTTTGGGTGGTGGCCTTCGGGCGTGCCGTTGGCCGTCCGTTCCTGGCGGAAACTCTGCGCTTGGTGACCTTGGGCGGCATTGTAGATGTGAAAGAATCTGACACGGTCTTGGGAATATTCCACGAGATGGGCGACATGGAAATTGTCCGCGAGGTTTTCCAAGTCGGACACCGAGTGCGAGACGTTGTGGTGGTGCCTGCCTGGTTGTCGGGAAGGTGCGACGGGCATGCTCCTTCCTCCTCCCTCGAATGTGTACAAGTACCTGCCACCGCGTGCTTGCACCAACGATACGTACTCGGCAAGGCGCCGGGCCACCCAAATTACAACACCGATGAATGAAAGCTTCAACTTGAAGGTAATGGTGTATCATGACATGAATGCAAACCACATGCTAACTCGCCCGTTGCGCCGTCCCAGTCCAAGTGCGCGAAACCCATGAAAAATGGCAAATGTAATGCTGCCCACCCATCCGCCTGACCGCCGTTCCTCTTTTAGCTTGTTGCCCCTTCGAAGACGCCTCCCATCGTAAAAAAATCGAACCAAAAGCGTCGTCGCTCATCACGCTTCGTTCCCGGGGCCCGAGGAGGCTGTGGCCGGGGTGGCTTCGCCCGGAGACTCTACACTTTCGTCCTCGGCATCATCGGACACATCCGTCGAGTCCTCGGCCTCGTCATCTTGGCCCTCTGCGGGTGGTTCGTCTCCCTCCAGTGCGTATCCGGGACACCGCTCGACAAGGCCACGGTAGTACGCCACGAGCACCTCAGGATTTGGCACGATCTTCCAGTCCACGCGATACAGGAATTCGAGCTCTAAAAGTTTCAACTCGGCAACGCGCACGCCGCCGACTCTTGCATATGTAGTGTTGTTCCAGAAAGAGTCTGAAAGCCCCTTGGCGGCAACAGTGGCTGCAGTGATGAGGAAGCGGTGTACAGTAAGGGTGTTGATGGTGAACTCGGGGTATAGGGCGCAGAGGCGATCGATATAGTAGACCATGGAGAGCAATAATGGCGGCGATAGTGTTGCGTGCTTCGCCAGTCTGTTTAGGTACTCGAGAACCGAGATACTTGGTGCCGTTCTGGTAATATGTGAGCAGCTTGGTCAAATGGGCCGCGTCTAGCGCACATCGCCTGCTTACCTGGAGTGGAATCTGGTTAGGTTGCCTGACCGTAGAGCCAGGGCGTCGTTGGTCTCGATGAGCTCAGCCAACATGTGTGCTATAAGAACGACCATGTCCTCCCATGTGCCAAGTTCGTATCTCTGTGGCAGGATCTTAACAGGCGCCGGGGCTGGTCTTAGGCGCTTGGCAGCGCTGGAAGCCTCTGCCTCGCCAGCAGCCATAGCGGCCGCCACCTGCGCTGTCTCGCTTGACGCCTGCGATTTCCGCCTCTTGCCTGGAGACAGGAGGCTGGAAGGGTTTTGCTGCTGCGATATCGGCCCAGTTGGAGTCGGAACGACGATTGTGGACTGTGATTGCTGTTGCTGCTGCGGCGGCGCCTCGGATGAAGGTGTCGTCGGCGCTATTGGCTGGGGTTGAGAAACCTGTGACTGCGACAGGTCTACTGTCGTGGTCGGTGGCGCGCCGGCCATCGCGGCATCGTGAGGCATGTCGACGTCGGCTGGTGCTGGTGCTGATTCCATGGGCGAGTACTGGGTGCCGGCATCGACTGCGACGTACTGGCGGGCCTTGACAGCGGGCTCTGGCTGGGCCTGGACCGGCTGCTGTTGTGACTGCGGCTGCTGCTGCAAAGACGGCGAGGCCATCTGGGCCGAGGAGTTCGAAGATCTCGAGTGACGCCTCGTCAAGGAGGCTGATAGGCGGGAGGGAGATGATTGCGGGGAGGAGCGGGCAGGTGCATAATGAAATGTCGATGGCGAGGCATTGGCGGAGGCGGGGATCCTTGGCGACGTCGTCAACATGGTCGTCGGCGCAGCATCGTGGTCGCGATGCCGTCAATCACTTCGTCGATTGTAGGCGAGGTGCAGGGAAAAGTCGAGGGAAACGGACGGGCGCCGACGGTCTGCGCGAGAAAGAGGTGCTAGCGACAGTAGGGAAGGTGGTGAGGGGCTGCAGAGCGATCCACGGCGGATGACGGGGGCGTCGGGGCCCAGTGAAAGGATGGGGGACGTGATGCGCGTGGACGGATTGCGACACTGGAACTCCACTGGAATGGGAATGGACGGTTTGGCCTCCGAGCCACTAGAAGCGGCTCCCGGCAGCACGGGCGAGCACCCCCAAGACCATCCACACCGACGCTGAATGCGACTTTAGTTTGAGGCAGTCTGGAGCGGGCGACACCAGCACAGCCTTCCCGCCATTTTCACCCCGACATTCCCGACAATCTCGTTCTCCATCAATCTTGAGGTCGGCCAAGGCTAATTTCACGTAACTTCATCATCGAGGCGCTGTCAGTTAATGCCCTATTGCCCGCTAGACAGGGCGTCATCTCTACCGGCGGGGACTTGGATGGGGTAGCCACGGCGAGGCCGATGGAAGTACTAGAAAGGGTTTAGCGTTGCGTTCTTCGAAGGGAGGCTTTCATCAAGGGCGAAGAGCGCAGCATAGACGGACAAGAGTTCTTCAACACCAAAAATTATCACAACATGCCGGCGGACAGGTCTGAACGACACCAGGATTGAACGCATATCCAGCCCTCTAAATAGACGTGGGATAGGGCTACTACAACGTAACATGGGTCAATCGACGCTGCTTAACAAGGCGCGTCTGGTGGCACTGGCTCTGTCCTTTCACAGGGCGCAGTTCGATCAGATTAAGCCGCCTTCGAACCGCCATTTCACCTGCAACTTGCCCATACTATATCTCGACGAGTATGAGTCATGGCAAAACTGATATACCGAGAGATGCACATATCGTCCCGCATTCTCTCATAGGAATATGAACCCCAAACAATGTTGTTTCGTCGTATAGTGGCGAGCTGAAATATAACCGTACTTTCGAGGGAGATCCTTGATTTCCCGACGAAAATGAATCTGCCAGAGATAAAAGTATGCTCAAAAGATGCGCCGTCTTATTGTCCATCGTCTGGTAGTCTTATTAAAGCTCCTTAGCCATAAATGAGCTCACAGTGAGCAAAATGCGCAAAAAGTGATGATCTTGATATCTCAGGCGTCGCCCATGGTGGGGGTCGAACCCACGACCTTCGGATACCTTCTATTGCATAAAAGTCCGACGCTCTAGCCAATTGAGCTACACGGGCGTTTTTCGGCTGTTGAGAGAACTTTTCTCCAATCCTAGATAGTTTGTTTCTGGAAATATGTCTTGGGGTTTTTGCCGCGATGAGATGCAGAAGTCGGGCTTGAATAACTTCTTTATACCTCGAATACGTGTAGGTAAGCGTGTTTTGCAAGAGAAATAGTCAAGTAAACATGTATTATATCTTCTTTCAGATTTGCTCCTAGGGGACATATTTGGACAGTGTTCAGTGCAAAAACAGGATACCTGACTGCCAGAGATTCATTACTGCTGTCATCTGGCGCTCCACGTACCTAGTGCCTTCTGTAGCAGCCCGCACAGTGCCCAACCGCCACAGCCTACCCTCAGAAAGCTCCTTGTTGCGTCACTTGCAACCGACAGCATTTCAACAAAGCCGTCCTAGATATTGTCAGTCTATCTAGACGCCCTTGACGCTCTCCATTTTCGCCGTCTTCCTGGTATCGTTACGTTTTCGTCTCTATTACTCCCTGTGGCCCGACAGAGGCGCCATCCGCGGCGCGACTGCCAACTGCCGACGACAGCCAGGACGACACCTCTCGAATACCTTGCTCCGGCCGATTCAGACCATGGCGCGCGACTCGGGCGCTCCCCTGCTGGCGTACATCCATAATGCGAGAAACTGCTCCGAGCAGGTGGCTGCATTGCGCTCTCTCAAGAACGACATTGTAGGACATGCCCAGAGGAAGGAGACCTGGCTGGTGCAAGGCGCCTTGGAGCCCGTCGTGGCTCTGGCGCAGTCTCCCCGGTCGTCCTCCAAGACTGCCAGCGGCAAGCCCGGGTACTCGACAGATGCCCAGACGTTGAGCGACGAGGAGTCTGTGAGGCTGCAGGCGCTGCAGGTTTTGGGCAGCTTCGCAAGCGGTATGCTGTCACACTCCAGCGTCCCAAGCATTTGCTGACAAGATCTCTACAGGCGGAACGTTCTTTTTCTCAGCTCTGGTAGCCTCGCAAGCGATTCCCGCCATTCTGTCCAACATTTCTCCCGACTCGAACCCTCCACTAGTCGTTCTAGCCGCCATCAAGACCCTTACTGGTGTTACGAATACCTGCGCGGATCCCTTGGAAACACAGACTCTGGCCGACGAGCTGTTCCAACCGATACATATCCAGGCCCTGGCAAATGTGTGTGCCCGGTCCAACGAGTGGAGGATACAGACGTTGCAGAACCCCATAACTCTTGTGGCCACGCTCATCAGCCGTCTCTGCGACGACGAGGGCCATGCGCTGGCTCTGGCCGAGTCCGACGTCCTGGACCATCTCGCCGCAGAGTTGGCCGCGTTCGCAGTTGCCAGCGGTCATGTTATTCCTGGCGCTGATATTCTCGGAAAGGCGGACGGCCGCCTGCAGTATATCCCGGAACCTGCACCGGCTGGAGCCAACCTTGCCGTGGTGCTGGAAGCCTTGGCAGCGATCGTGTCTGACTCCAAATACCGGGCATACAGGTTGCTGTACTCCCCTGCCATTCTGGCTGTATTTCCCGGCTTGGAACTGGCATCGTCAAGGGCGCTGCTTGGAATGGCAGATCTGGACGACGATTGGATCGACAGCCATATTGGAGTCGGTGCCATGGACATTCTCTTGCCTGCGCCTCCCCGCCAAACAAGTCGAGGGTCCGGCAGGCGCTTTGCACATCTCGGTTTCGTGGGTGGCGGAGAGGCCACGCAGGCATTCGCGCGTCCGACACCCTCCAACAAAAACGGCAACGGTCTACCAGTCATCGATGCGTCTCGGTTCGACACGCCGTGTATTGGAATCGGCGAGGACGGAGAGGTACAGAGGGCGCCTCTCGTCTCGTGGCTGATCCTCCTGGTTCGGACACGAAACGACATTGAGCGTCTGATGGCCGCCAGCCTCCTGACGTCGCTGTTCAAGTCGGGACTCGAGATTAGACAGCTGCGAGAGCCCAGCGTCGGGCTGCTTATTGTGCCGGTGCTCTTGGACATGCTCCAGGGTTCTGACGCAGCTGCCCGTGCCCACCCTCAGTCGCCCGTCGATAAGCGCACGCGGGCCGCCTGGAAGATCCTCGAGTCGACGCCTGCTGTCATCTCGAGGCTTATTACGGATAGCGAGCCGCTGCAGACAGTAGCGTATGACTGTGGTGCCGTCACGATTCTCTCCAAACTGCTCAAGGAGGCCTACGAACCTGTACCAGACTCGGCATATCCCAAAATGTGGTCTCCGACGCCCGACACAGGTATGGACGTGGAGAGCGACTCGGCGTCCTGCCGCCTAGGCCCCAGGACAAACCCACCTCTGCTGGCACACCGGATCAAGCTGCGTGAGAGCACACTCAAGGCCATTGGCTCGCTCGCGGGGGGCAAGGAGGATTATCGCAAGGCGTTCATCGAGCAGGACATCATGCCGTACCTGGTGCAGTCGCTGTCGGTAAACCCATGCAAGCCTTCGACACCACGAGAGAGGCCCCGAGGAGACGAGCCGGACGGGCCCGTTGTAGAGGCTTTGACGTCTGCATACGGCCACAATCCCCTGTCCGTCATCATCGCCGCCTGCCATGCGGTGCGGGCACACTCGCGGTCCATCAGCATTCTTCGGACATCACTTGTGGACCACAACGTGGCCATTCCCGTTTTACGTTTCCTTAAGCACCCCGACGTCGACGTGCAAGTAGCCGCATCAGCCGCCATCTGCAACCTGGTTACTGAAGTTAGCCCCACGCGAGAGGTAAGCTCCATTTGTCCCGCCGTGATTTTTTTAGTACGACAGTGGTAGTCAGCTGCTGACAGAGCATACAGATACTCGCCCAGCATGGAGTGATGACCGTGCTATGCGAGCACGCCCATTCGCATACGGCCGCTCTCCGGCTCAACGCACTCTGGGCGCTGAAACATTTCGTGACAGCGGCATCGCCCACCGTCAAGAGGCAATGTCTCGAGCAGCTGCAGTCCGGATGGCTGGTGCGGCTGGTCTGTGACGACACCGAGGACGAAGCACTCTTCAGGTCCAAGCATGACTTGTCGAGCGGGGCAGACGGCCGGGACGATCCGGACGGGGATGTCGAGATGGATCAAAACGAGCTCACATCTAGCAAGTCGTGGATCGGCAGGTCGGGCATCCCGTCAGACGCTGAGGGCAAGCCAGCAGCGTGGGCGATTCAGGCCGAGGCACGCAAGGCGGCGCTCCGCGATGTGGAGGCAAACCCGCAGCGACGGGCCAGGAACGACGACCTCGCCATCCAGGAGCAGGGCCTCGACCTGATCCGCAATCTGATCCCGTCTAGCGGTGCCAGCTCGATCGTGGAGCTGACGAGTGAGTCGACGGACATGATCGACTACCTCTTTTTGGAGCTCGGACAGGACAGATTCTTCGATATCCTGGCCAAGAAACTTCAGGCCAAGGTACTCCGAGGCGGTCCGCGGCGCGGGAGCACGGCTCAGGGGGCGGGGGCGCCTGGAGAGTCGCGGATTCTGTACCCGCAGGCCAAGATCATCGAGGCTGTTATCTACATCCTGGTGCACATTGCGGCGAGCGTCCCGCACCACCGGCAGCTGGTGATAGCACAGCCGGCGCTGCTGAAGCTGCTGGGCAACCACTTTTCCAGCAGGGAAAAGGAGGTCCGCGAGGCGCTGTGTCATCTTATGAGCAACCTCACGTGGCAGGATGACGAGAACGACGCGCGGGCGTGCGGGCTGCGGGCGCACGAGTTGAAGAAGCTGGGCATGCTGAGCAAGCTCGAGGGGCTTGAGGATGACCCGGAGCTTAATGTCAGGGAGCGGGCCAAGACGGCCATCTGGCAGATGAAGCAGGCCAGTAGCCTGTAGGAGAAGTATGATGGCCGCTTCACAAGCACGGGGTTTGGGGAATGATGGGTGTACAATCCAAGGAGGTGCTGCGCCACAGCGCCGGTCGGTGGTTGAATGAGTGTATCGAGACGAGAGTATTGTATCAAATCCGGACGTATACATGACAAGCGAGAAGTCCCTGGTGTGATATTCGGCCATCGACGATGGGTATCATGGCCACGCAAGCCACAGCCACCTCAGATGACTGATTCTTGGGTGGCGGTGTCTGTTGTCTCAGTCTGACCGGCAATAACGTGGATGTTCAGGTAATGAGCTAGAATCGATCGAAAGACTGGCCTGCACCCTGGGTCACGGTCATCACGGGTGGCGCTATCTTGGAGAGGATGATGGCGGCATGACGCGGCCGACGGATTCTCCTCCGCTCCTGTGAACAGGGGTGCTACCGTTTGTGGTCAACCCCGGGACATGCCGCTGAAGTGCCGGACTCTAGCGCTGCGCTGCTACGCTACTGCACTGCAACTTGCCTGTAGGCAACTCCCGTGCCCGCTGCAGACTGGTGTTCTGTAGAGGAGGGGGACATGACACGGAGCAGCTTCCGTCGATTCCGTTTCGTTGAAAGGAAGCCGTGTCGTTGTAAGTATCTATCGTGGCCGGAAGAGTCGGCTGCTTGTGACAGTATTGCCCGTGTACGCAAAATCTGTGTCAAATCCTGTCATCTGTGTGAATCAAAATATTGGTCAATTTTGTGTAAAAGTCATCCAGTCTGTGTAAGTGCGTGTCGACATCGCCGATATCTTTGTCTCGCGCAGCAAATGATCTTCGTCCATGTCATCACCAGCGGAGCCCCATTTGATATCACTCTTGGCTCGTGGATCTATCCCTTGTCACGCGTGGCCGTCTGGACCCCCTTGGCAGACTGGGCATCCGGTCAAGTCACCATGAGGTCACCAGATCGAACAAGTGCTAGGTTTGCATGCCGCGAGTTCCGATGTTTGCATCTCTAGAAAAATAAGGATTACACATTGGCACTCGGGCTAGCTCACCGGCGGACCCTTCGTACCGGGCTAGGCTGGGCTTCTTGGACGACACGCGTGCCCTTTCCGATGCCACCACCCATCAGATTGCTGCGGCGCCCTTGGCACGACAACATCCACGCTGCCGTCTGCCGAGCCTAAAGCGTTTGCTGTCCCTGCAGCTTGCACTAAGCTGTAGACAAGTCCAGGAGGACATTCTCCGCCGGCGGCTGATTCGTGATGCCGTCGATCGTCCTTCCGCTGACAGCACCACACGAAACACCAAGGGTCCCTCCCTCCAGCCCTGCCAGCCAAGACTGGAGCGACGGCTCCGGAGACCCTCTCTACTGCCCTTGGCCGTGCGTTTGTCACCCGGCTTCGGCACTGCAGAGGCAGCCGGCCGTCTGCTCCGGCCAATGGGCCTGGGTCATCACATCCGGGTACATGCGGCTCCCCATGCCTCACCGCGCCCGGCCAGAGCAAGGGAAGAAGGAGGGTAGTTGGTAGGAGGGTTTCTACGGCGTCATCGGGTGGTCTGGCATGGTGCAATCTTAACGTCGGCCGGGTGGTGACGCTGTATATAACCCAGGAGTTCACACGTACCTCTCTCTCCTTCTCTCCCTTCCTACCAGATCATTCTCGGACGACCACCCAAACACAAGTGTTTGCTTCTCCCAGCCTTGCACGTACCCAGACGTTCCAAAGCCATTTTCATCCGGGACTACATCGGCTACAACAACCTACCAACACCATGGACGCCATCATCGCCGCCCGCAACGCGGCTCTCACCGACAACGGGCCTCAGCTCGGTGATGATATTCTCAGCACCGGCGGCTCCAGCTGGCTCTGGGCTGTGACCGCCCTCTTCCTGGTCTCCTTCGTATGTCTCCCCCATCTTCTCCTTTTATTTCCCATCTAACACCCCAGCAGCTCGCCGTCGCCGTGCTCTCCATGCGCCCTTTCCAGAACGAGAAGATCTTCCACTACCTCTTCTCAACCGCCCTCCTGGTCGGAACGGTCTGCTACTTTGCCCAAGCCTCTGGCCTCGCCTACGAGGTCATCGCCCAGGCTAATCAGACCGGCCGTGCTCTCACTCGTCAGATTCATTGGGCAAAGTACGTCAACTGGGTCGTGAGCTTCCCCGTCATTGTGATTGCTCTCGGCATTGCATCCGGTGTCTCGTGGGCCACCATCTTCTTCAACGTCGCCTTGACCTGGATCTGGATCATCTCCTTCCTCGTCGCAGCCTTCACTCAGACCAACTACAAGTGGGGATTCTTCGTCCTGGGTCTCATCGCCTGGATTTACCTCGTCGTCAACGCTTTCGTGCTTGACGGCCGTCGTGGCGCTGCACGTGTCGGCATCAGCGGTCACCACACCATTTTTAGCGGTGCTGTCGCCTTCCTTTGGTTCATGTACGTCCTCGGCTGGGGTCTCTCGGATGGCGGCAACCGGATCAACGTCACTGGCAGCTTCATCTGGTTCGGCATCCTCGACCTGCTTCTCATCCCTGGTCTCGGCATTGCCTTCCTCATCCTCTCTCGCCGCTGGGACTACGGCGCCATGAACCTTCACTTCACCCAGTACGGCCGTGTCGCTCGTGGCGGTGACTTCCCCGAGAAGGCTGCTGTCGGCGCCGCTGGAGTTGGTGCCGGTGCTGCTGCGACGTCCGGTCACCATGGTCACGGCCACAGCCACACGGGCCCTGCTACCGGTACCGGTGCCGGCGCGGGCTACGGAACTGGTGCTACCGCCGACCCCATGGTCGGAGGCAACATTGGAGGTTACAACGGTGGTGTTGCTGGCGGATACGATAATGCTGCCACGACCGGTCCCACGACCGGAGGCCCTGGATACGGCCCCGGCTCTGGCCCGACAGGCACCACCGGCGGTGTCCCGGCCAACAACGCCGCTCCCGGCCAGCAGTACGTCTGAGAAATTGTATCAAGGAACATCTTGACAATAGGACTTATGCCTTACCTGTCACGGGTGTTGAATTGGTATGATAGGGATATGAAATTATGACGTGTACAACAGCGCCAGCAATGAATGCTTTGTTGAAGGAAATTGCGACAAGCCGGAGTTTGTCTTTGTTATCTGAGTAGCAGTGTTGGAAACTACTTAATATAATATCGGGATTTAATGCAACGCCATATGTGTTCTCATGCATATACCATGATTGTGATGCTGTTTGCTGTTGTGGCTTTTTGGCAACGTCAGGGCAAATACTTCTCACTCAACCGGGTTTATCTGCATCCAAGTCAATGCACACAGATAGAACAACCTGATTTTTGTCCGGTTCTCTTAGAAGAGAAAAGCAGGTACAGAATGCGTCATTGACTAATGTACCGGAGGTGTTGGCACCAAGCTGATACCCATTTCAGTTTCGGAGAACGAAAAGACGTCGAGGACTTTCTGAACTGCGTGAGAGAAACACTTCACTCGTGGCACCAATCACCACACTTCCAATAAAAGATGCTCAGCACCGAGCCCCTTACCCTCAGCCCATCCTTCTCGCCCTGACGGTGTCACGACTGTCTCGGAAGCAGCCCAGCACAACCCGACGATACGACGACCGCACGCCCAGTGGCCCCAGCAAGGCCCTTGCAGACTCACCCACATCATCCAGCTGATGAGCAAAAACATCTCTCCTACATCCAGTCTGCAACGAGGCGAGCCCGAGAATACGACAGCTCACATCTCCCGTGCTCCGCTGCCGCCTCGCCTTCATCACCGTCGCACGAGATCCACCGTCTCGAAGCCCTCCGCTCCGCGCACAACGTCGACCAAGCCAAGCCTGTCCACCCCATATGTCGTACCACGCACACCTTGCCCCCCGGTGCAGTGGGCAGCCGCGCAAAACGACTGATCGCAAGACCCGTCTCCGGGCTGTGATTCGACGTTCCAGGGGGTGCAAGAGAGACGGAACGATCACCCCGAATCGATCTACCAAATTCTTCACCCGGTATATAGGGGCGAAGGAAGGGGGGTCGGCCCACGCCTAGCGCCGATGCTGCATGTCCGGTCGAGTGGTCCGATGCGGTGCCGCAGGGGAAACACATCGTCAGCGAGGGCCGGCGGGCACGGAGGAGGGCCCGGGCACGAGTATCACGCCACATGTGTCGCCAAGTCGGACTGACGAGAGGACGAGCAAGCCTTCTAGAACAAATGAGACGAAACATTGGAGGCCCAACAGGTGAACGGTGGGCAAGGGGAGTGTTTCCTCGGTTCATCTGCCCCGGTTGACCTCCGGTCTCCGAGGAGGAGGGGGATATACAAGATGCGGCCATCTGCCCAGATCTCGGATACCTGCATGGAACGTGGGTACGGCCAGGTTGTACTGCTTGGGCGGCAGCACGGAGAGTCGTGGCGGCTCGTCTAACACCGGCACTCTACGGATGCCGAAGGAGGGGCAAGGCAGGTGGATGGAGGTGGTCGCCTCCGGCATGATTACTATCGTTCCGTTGAGGACCTCAGTTGACTTGTATGTGGCCCGTCTCACACATTCCTACGGGTTCGGCCGAACGTCAAAAAATGTCGACAAACCCGAGATTCAGGGGGCTTATGGCCCGGATAGCAGCGGGTGCGGCGCGGTGTGCCCAGGCCAAACGAAACATGTCTATGGCTGTGATACCTGCTCGCTTGCGCCAGGCCCCGAGCCGTGCAGGCCCAGGGCTAGAGGCTATACTGTAGTCATCAGAGACATTGGGTGGAACGGCGCCAGCTTGCACGGAGCCGGTGTGGCCGAATAGCCGAGTCGGTAGGTGGTATTGTGCGGTTTTGCCAGGCAAACAAACAATTCAGGCTGACTGGTAGGCGGCGAGAGAGAGGCGCAGATAAAATCCCGAGCAAGGCAAGAACTGCCGTGCATATGCAGCACAAGCCTCTGCCCGAGAGAGAGGAAAGATGTGTGCTGGGCTGCGCTTGGGTGAGGGGGCGGTTTGTGGTGGTTGTACAGCATTCTCTCGCTTGCCAATGTCTCATGCTGGAGCAGGAGTAGCGAATAGCCAGCCCCTCCAGCCCATGTCTCTTCTCTTCGACTTGCCTGATTCCCCTGGGCGATGTCGGTCGGTCGGTGGTCGCACGGCAAGTGAGTCGTGCGTCGAGGCGCTTCATCTCATGCCACGACGGCCGCATTTTCGGGGCTCATTCACCAGGAGGAACATCCCAGCTGCAGACGCCGAGTGGCCGGTGAACCATCACGCTGTCTTGAAGGAACCATGGTGATGGGACAGTCCATACCAGGCTACTGGTGCAGGTTCAGTCCCAAGGACGTGGCGGAGGAACGAAACGGTCGAGATGAGCGGATGCACCCAAGCCCGTGGCCTGTTGGCAGAGACAGCCAGGAGACAGGGGCCAGGAGCAAGGAGCAAGGACCAGACCCCCGGGGCTTTCGTGGGCGGTATGATCCGCTGAGGCAAAAGGGCCGGAAGCGGAGAGGACGCTCGGCCGTGTCGTGGGTCGTGACTCGAGAGATGCCCTGGAAGTTCAGAGCTCCGAGCCCCGAATCCCGAGGTGCCATTCTGATAATAGTGTCAGTGTCGTGTCGCTGTTGTTTCTGTCACGATGGAATGCTTCGGGCCCGGAGGTCTCGGGCGTCTTTGGGAGAAATGGAGGTGGGTACTATTTTCAGTCAGTGCCTGGCCAACGGCTGACGAGAATAATACACTTGCATGCTGGTAAAACAGTCGCCCTTTTGAGGAGGCCGGATGCGGGTGAGACAGTCAGAGGCTGTTGCTGACGATGATGACAGGGACCCGACACTGGAGGCGAGACCAGCCTGGAAGCCTGGGACCAAGCCTGAGACCGAGTGCAGTGAACAGACACGGCACAGTGTCACTCGTGGAGACACGGTGCGCCTTCTGGAGTTTGTTGGCCACGCCTTCCTTCCTTCCCTGCGAGGGGCACATGCAATTGGAAAGTGGGAAGGAAGGCGTGCGAGGGGAGTCCCTGCCTCGAGGACTGAGAATGAGCCCACGCTAGGAAAAGCACCTGGGGGCTTGGCGGGTCACTCTCACGGGTGAGCATCGGCAGCGGGGGCGATTTGGGTGAGTTTAGGTTGTTCGTTCCGCTGCCCTCCCGCTCTGCCCGCTCTGATTTGCGACCATCTCCAAGCGAGCACCCCCTTGTCCCTGCCCTGTATTGTACGACTCAGTACGTGTGATCGAACCAACAAGTCCGAGTGGCGACTGGCAAGGCTGGAACGGAATATCGCCGCTCGAGGTCATGTTTCTTACCATTCACCCATCTTCCTGACTCGGGACGCTAGATCTGTAATTGATGACGGAGGACCAAGGGGCGGTGTCCTATGGCAGGTTAGGCCGGCGTCCGGGAGCCCGAGTCCGCGCCGCGCCCTTTGCCAGTGTCACGATCGGATGGCTTAAGAGCCGCCCAAGCCGTCCAACCTTATGCACGGCCAGTCGTCATCTCATGAACCGGCCGCATCTCTAAATCGCAACTCAGCCTCCAATCCATCGACGCCAGGTTTGGATTGACATGCAAGGCCAGCTGTCATTGCACGCTTTATTTCACGACCCCAAAGTTCTGGGCATCTTATTTCTCGCAGCTCGGGAGGGGGAACCGACCTGTCATTCATCTGCACACACACCCTGCAACGTAACTGCAGACAGGGGACTGACACTGTTCCGTTCCGCCCCTGTCGCCCACCCCCGAGCATCAAGTCAAGTACTGGCGACCGGGGTCTCGGCGCTGTCTCAGCAAGAGGGAGGGGGGCATCGGCATCTCGAACTCGCCGGCGGACAAAGGCCAGAAGAGACAGCCAGGTTTCCCGATAACTAGGACGACTTCTCCGAATGAGTCCGTCCTGCTCCTGGACTAGTGCAGCAGACCGAGCCTTGGACCTGGAATGAACAAACTGCGGACTCTCCGCGATGTTGTCTTGCTGTGCGCTGCATGCGTTCTTATCCCGGTCCAGCGAGACGGTAAGACATGTCCCGGTCCGGGGGAGTCTTCATCATCACCACCGAATAAACAAGAACAACTGAAATAGAAACCCTCGAGAGAGACATGGCCAGACCAGGCTGCGACAGGGCAGCGCAGGCCGAGACGCTTCATTGTTCCTCTGCCGCGTTGCGTCCCCCTGGCTTGCCCGGTACTTCCCAGACGATGGCTTGCTGACGTGCAACTCACAAAGCACGACGAGGCGCTTCAAAGTGCGGAGATTTATCAGGATTTCCCGTATTCCTTGCCATACAGCTCCCTGCACCGATCTGGGCAGACGGCCGACACTGAGACATGGCGCCCCCACCAGCCCAAGTCTGTGTGCAAAGCGCCCGCAGGACGCGGCAGCAGGTCCAAGATATCATGTCTGGGCTCTCTTGCAGGGAACACCCCGACTTTTCGTCCGGGGGACAAGTGACCAGAGGCCCTGGTTCCGGCGCCATTCCAGAAGGAAACCTTTCCCGGGCCAGGGGGCGTCAATCTCCCGCTTCATCCATTTTATCCCCCCCCTTTTTGTTCTTAAGGGGCTCGGGGTGCTGTGAAGGCCCCGAGGGGAGGGCAGTATTGTACGCCCCGAGCAGGCGGCCCTCGGCCTCGCAAAGGGTGAGAGAAGCAGGCAGGCATCGCGGCGCTTCCGTCTATTTCTGAGATGCCGCGCTTGGTGACACGACGCTGGCCGGGTCTCGCTCCAGGCCCAGGCAGACCAAGACCCGGGTTGTGCAAAGTGTGATCGGTCTGGAGAGGAGGAGTAGCATGAGGATGCACAAACTGCACAGACAACAGACCAGACACACATGCAGATGCAAGCACTGTACAAGTACTGGCCTGACCTTTCCTGGCGTACGGTACGGTACAACTGACAGCCCGATCCTCGCAGCGTTATCAACCACCATCCGCGTGGGTCCGCCGTTTTCTTCGACAAGGAGCCGGGGCTCTGGTCTGGGCTGCGCTGCCAGGGATGACAGGAGAGAGAGGGCCACGGGGCTCATCCCGCCCCCGGCTTCCCTTCCCTTGCCGTGCCTCTAGGCTCGAGACGAGTGAGACCCTTGCGTGGGTGGCGACGCCATAACTTGCGGCTAGACAGGTTATAGCGGCGGCTGAATGGTGGACTAGAAGTGTAAGTCCCCACGAAACTTTGGTCGTCGACGAACCACAGCGTCCATGAGGCCGGGCTGGCGAATGACAGATGGCGCGGGCTTCGAGGGGTCGGGGGTGGGAAGATGGCGCCCACCGGGATGAGGAAGCGCGCCATGCCTAAAACGGCGACCCGCACCAACACTGCGGAGCCAATTCCACGCCTCCCAGCGCCCCAGGCCGGCCCCAAGCCCCAGTAAAAGCAGCGTCCAGCGTCCGTGAAGGCCAGTTGCACTGAATACGCGGGTTCGTACCCTGGCTTTTGGCCCCGATCCCTGGTCCAGTGTGCCTGCTGCCAAGCCACACAAGAGAGCGCTGGTGGTTGCCCTTGGTGCCGTGCCGCCCTTCTCACGCGGCGCAAATCGCTGACCTGATCCCATGTGCGCCGCTACCGCTCGATCTGGCAGTAGACCCTTTCTCGGGAGAGGGCCTTGAGGGCCTCGATAACCGTGCGAACACGCACGGGGCCGAGATGGCACAAATACGAGTATTCCGGGTCGGCCAGAAGACCGACCGAAAGGTTGGCCGTTATTTGCTCGTTAAAGCGCTGCGAGGCTCCGCCTAGGGAAGCCCTGTCGGGGGCGGGCTTTCTGGCGCGGGCAGCGGGCGTCAACTGAATGATGGTGGATGAGCGACCGTGGGCGGATTGAGAGAGCAAGGCTTGCCTCTGTCTGTCTGCCAGGCGTCGAGGCTTCGAGCCATCGCATCATTGATTGAGCAAGTCGCTCAGCCCGTGAGGGCAAGGAAGCAAAAGAGGACAGCCCCGAGATTCTTCGCTCGCTCTTCTCACCGGCACGTCTCTCGCCTGCGACACTGACCCAGGGATCGCCATCATCCATCGTCCGGCCTTTGTTCCCGTCAGGCTCGCCAGGAAATGACTCGGCCAATGGCAAGTCGGCTCCGGGACTCTGGGTTCTGGGATTTCCCAGCGGTCAGGACAGCGCACGTTTCGCGCCCATCCCATCCCATCCATCCATCCATCCCTTCCGAGGGAGGGAGGGGGGGAGCCCCCAAAAGCCCAATGACAGCAGTAGAACTGCAGCGTGTCTCTCTGTCCCTTGAGAACCAGCCCCGAGGACTGGGTCGCCTGGGGGCCCGTTCACTGGTACAGCGCCAGAAGCGAACTGCTGAACGCGGACGGGCGAACTGGCCTGGGTTCACTGGCACGGTCTCAGTGGCCCCCCTCCCCCCAACTTTGAAGCCCACCCCCGCTGACCAGGTTCAAGTGGCCGGGCCAGGCATTAGGGCTGCAACGCCAGCGGACAGTGCGAGGCGCCGGCGCCGGAGAGCCAGACAGTGATTCGGCAGCGAGACTGACGGGCTCTAGGGGTGGCCCCGCCCCCCCGCCACACACCCCTTGCGGCCGCACCCACCCCGACCCCCCCTTCCCTGGTCCTTCCCCGTCTGGGATGCCCTTCCATCACCAGTCGAGCTGGGGCCACCCCTGCCCGCAATGAGCTAATCCACACCACCAACCCGGCTCGCACTCCTCTCTGTCTCTGTCTCTGTCCCCCCCCCAGCAAGCGTCTCGCTCTTCCGAATGTCCCTTTTTCCATCATCCCCCCCCAATCCCACTCGCCCGTTCCACACAGATCCAATCTCACCACTGGGGCCAGACCAACAAAACCCCCGTGCACCCCTTCTCTCCGCCCGCCCAAACCCACCTCGTACTGGAAATCCCAGGTGTTGCCTGTCCCTCGACTTGTCGTGTCCAATCCAGCTTCCACCCTTCGACAACGACTCGGCTCGTGCAGGACGACGGATATCGGACAAGACCAGGCAGTCGGCCCCAAAGAACGAAGACACTAGCAACGACGACTACACAGCAGCGACCCCGACAGCGACTTAAGAACTATCCAGAGAGAGGAAGGACAGACGACGGAGGATATCACGCTCTTTGCGAGGGAGAAACCGGCTTCTTCGACACCTATATCGACAGCGACGAAACGTACGACGCCTCGCCGTGTCGGTATTTCGGATCAGGTCAGTGAAGACTCGAGGTGGCAGCACCCAAGCCCAAAGACACCGACCGCCGTGGTCCCAGCGTCGGGTCGTCCCATCACATCAATCATAGTCACACCTTCACACCCATTCTGCCGCGTCCATTCTCTCGGGATTCTGGTCATCCATGCCTTAATTCATTGCGGCATTTGGAACGGCCCTCCCGAACCAACGGATCGGGATTTCACCCGCCCGTCCTTTCATCTAGATCCTTTCGCCTCGTAGTAGGACTCGTTGCTAACCACATGTTCGGAATAGACGACCCGACTTTGACTACACTCTAATTTCCATTCTATCCTTCGTTTCGACACATCTTCACAATGGCGACGACAGCAGCAGCCGAGGCGCCCATCGACTTGAGCGAGTCCGGCGAGCCTACCACCACCCTCTACTCGAGGACCACCAAGGATGGCCGTCGTCTTCACTACGAACTTGTCTGCCTGCAACAGCCCGAGCGTGCTCGCGCCTGCGGTTCCGGCCAGAAGTGTAAGTACCAAGCAACACCGCCTTGCCGTAAGCCTCGCTAACCCAACGGTTCAGCCGCCGCCGACAGACGCCCTGTCGACCCGCCACCCGTTGTGCAACTGCGCATCCTCGAGGGACCGACTTTCGAAGAGTCCAAGGACATCACCAACGCATACAACGCCAGCTTCTTCGTCTTTGTCGATCTTCAGCACTCCCGCCCTATTGCCAACGGTCGTGTTCAGACACCTGCCGCCACGTCCCCTCCCGTTCTGACGGGCTCTCCCGTCTCGGGCATGGCCCTCTTGGATCGCCCGGCTGAGGCAGGCTACTTCCTCTTCCCCGACCTTTCTGTCCGCCACGAGGGCCGGTACGTCCTCGGATTCACCCTCTACGAGCACACCAAGGAAGACCGCGACGCGGACGCCGAGCCCCTGGACGAGAACCCAGAGCCTGGCTTCCTGCAGCGCATGCGGGTCGTGTCCCAGCCCTTCGTCGTCTTCAGCGCCAAGAAGTTCCCGGGTCTCAAGCACAGCACCGGCCTGAGCCGCTGCATCTCGGAGCAGGGCTGCCGTGTCCGCATTCGCCGTGAGGTGCGCATGAGACGCCGCGGCGAGAGCAAGCAGGACGGCGGCGCTGGTGGAAACGATGCCTCCAGGTCCCGTCCTCGCGCCCAGTCACCCTCGAACCCGCGCATAAGGGAGCTCCCAGCAGAATATCGCGGCCGCTCCGACAGCAATAGCAGCCACCACCGCGAGCCGTATCTGGTGCCGGACCGCAGGCCGTCCGAGGTCGACGCATACCCGCCTCCCCCGCCACCTCCAGGACCCGTGGCCAGCCCTCACATGCGGTACGGCTCGGATTCGAAGCCTTCCTACACGTCACAGTACAGCCAGAACGCCCCACCAATCTCCCCGACCTCTGCGTACCCGACTCAATCGTCGCCCTACTCCGCCGCGCCTCCTCCTCTTCAGCCATACAGCAACTACCCGACTCGCCATATCCCTTCATACCCTCCGACGCCCAGCGACACATACGACAGGCGCTCGTCCACAACTACGGCTGTGCCTCCGTCACCCTCGCACAGCCACTACGCCGGCAAGGACGAGTCTAGGCGAGACTCTGGCTACAAGATGGAGCACGACTACCCAAGCGTTCCCAAGCTGGAGGCCGACTACCCTAGCGCGCGGGAAGTGATTGCGAAGCTGGAAGCCGATCACAATGTCAAGCAGGAGCCCATCAGGCGTGATTCTGCGCCTCTCTCCGCGACTTCCGAAGCTCCTACCGGCATCCACATTCCGCCCCTGAACTCTTTGAACAGCCCTATCATCTGAGGCTTCAGGGACAGGACCAGGCTGCCGGGCGTTGACAGTTTTGGTGTCGGCCCCAGCTCGTACCCTCAGCCGGCCACGCGGCCCTCGGACATCATTGAGGCTGCGCCGCCGACGAAGCCGGTGCCGGAGCCAACTGTGCATGCCGGCTCCAAGCGCGGATTTACCGACACCTTCCAGGAGAGCACCAAGGCGCTGTACGACGGCCACCGGCCACAAGAGCACCACCACAAGGTTGCCGGTCGTGCCTCGCTGTACGACCTGTCGAGCCCTGACACCATGGTGTACCCTAGGGCGGACGGTCAGATGGTATACAAGTCGACGAACACATTCTATCTGTAGGAGGCTCGGTCGGTTTCCGGCGAACCGGTGGGATTTCATACATGGAGTTTAGGCATTGTGGCGGCGGCAGTTATGCAGACGGACCGCCGAGGGGCGCGTTGGCGTTTGTTTTTCACTATCGAGGTATGTCTTTGATGCAAAGGCGAAAGACGCAGAGGGACTGGGTCTAACCGGCCAACAGTACCATGCGGATGAGATGCCATGATCTTGTGTATATATTCAGCTCTCAACGGAGCCCACGACGCTGCCAGCATGCATGTTTTTCTTTCTTTCGGCTGGCACCTCTCACGTCCGATCATTATTTCCTTACTATTTTCATCGCTTAACGATACGATTGATTCATTTGTCTTGGTACCCGAAATTTGTCCACTTGGGACATTCCTTCATCTCCATCTCCTTGTGTACTTGTATGCATATGCGGTGAACTGCTACGAGGAGGCCTAGACCGACGGGCGGCATCCAGGTGGCCCTTGGCCCTGGAATGCCACATCAGAACCTGGGATTGGCGGGATGGCTTTTGTTTTAATGCGTTCGGACGGGCATGGCAGGCAGGCAGGCTCTTAACCCGATCCAACTTTGTTTGTCACTGTTTGGGAAGTGTTGTGGGAATTCTGGTTGCGATTTTTGGTCTGCCTGCCGGGATAGGGTTTGAGGCATGGACGTGTCTTGCTCGAGATGTAGTAGCAATTCTGGACTGAGCATTCATCACCTGTTTTTGGCCCGAGTGACGCACGCATTTGAATCTCTGTCACTGCTCGCGGGTAGATGATCGTGATGGTGGTGACGCCTTCCCGTCATGTCTTGCCCGGGCCGGCGAGCGCCTTAACACGCGGTCAGAGTAGATGCCGCCATCAAGTAAGGGGAAAACGCGTCCCCGTCACGTGTGCGAACCGGACCTGCCTTCGTCCGTATGCACCTGCAGGCACTCAAGACGGAAGCAGCGACCCTCGATGCATGTGAACCAACCAAGACGAAGCGACCACAGAGAAGTGGTGATAGCGGATCCACTCTGCATCCGAGTCGCGTCTTAGCGCGTCGAGTGTCGTCCCCCTTTCCCGTCCGCCCAGCAACCGCGGGCCCCCGAGACCGCTCAACCCACCAACCCCTGGCCCGCGCTCAGGCACAGGCCGCCCCAAGCTACGCCGCTACAGGCATCCTCCCTGCCATCAGCATCTGTTTACTTTTGACCGCCCGTTCTCCTCTCCGCATCGATTGTGTTTCCCTCCCCCCCCCGCCCGCTCGCCATTACAGCTTTCTTTACCCAGCATCTGGTTTATCGAAGAAGAAAAAAAAAACAAAACACACAGCAAACGAGGCGACCGCGTCGCGAACACGGCACAAAAAAACCTACCAAACACATCCTACATCTGTCGATCCATGGTCCAGCGTGTCCCATTGCACACGCCTGCAGGCTTCATCCCATCTTCTTGTCGTTTGTAGCTCACAAGAGCTCGACTGAACAAACATCACCTCTCTGCCGCAAGGCGACGATCAATACAAATACCGAAAACAGCGCCGAGCAGTCATGCCAGCCGCCGATATGGCGCCTCCCCCGCCGGGGCCGCTCAACTCGCATCCCGTCCAATACCCCGCCAAGAAGAACCCGACAGCACCACCGACGAAGCCGCGATCGCGCTTCCTCGAGGGCTCCATGAACGACCGTACATCAGCCGTGCCGCCTATGGACTTTATCGGTCCCGAGGACGAGGCGTTTGAGCGTCGCATAGAGTTGCACTTCCCCGGCGAGCAACAGCAACAGCAGCAGCCCCAACGACCGATGCAACGGCCGCCACCCCACAACATGCCCGCCGACCGCGCCGCTACAGCCATGGACAACCACGCAGCACACGCCCTCAACGGCGCTTCCATCTCAAGACCCATCAGCGCCGCCGGCAGCTTCGCCAAGAAGGGCTTCTGGGGCGGTTTGCGGGAGAAGTTCAGCTTCTCCAGGGAAAAGGCCGACGCCCCTAAGAGGCCCGTCAGCCTGGACGCAAAGTTCGCCCCCGGCGCCGTCCCCTTTGCCGGGACGGCCGACGGAAAGCTGCCGAGTCGAGAAGAGATCATGGCCAACTACCAGGAGCTCATGCGTAACGGCTTCTTCGACTCGCATGCCATCCAGTCAACCCGGCAGCCACCCCCCGCGTCCATGGTGACCGCCGCCCCCTCGGGCCCGTCCTTTGCCTCGCGTATGGCTGAGCCCCGCAAGGAGTGGCCGCTACCTACGATCAACTCCCCTTCCGCTGGCAGCCAGTCATCGCCCTCCCGGGGCACCAAGCGTGGCGCGCCTCAAGACGCGGAGACGGAGCATCCAGAGCACGACATCAACCTGTCGTTCAAGCGCCTTCGCAAGTCGGCCTCGCGCATCTCAAACGAGATCTCCATTCCCCGTCTCCGCAAGCAGCGCTCCCAGCAACAGCAGCAGCATCACCACGCTGCCGATATGGCCGCCATGCCTCCTCCGCCGGCCCCTCTGGGCATCACCACCCGCCGCTCCTTCAGCACCTCCTCGCGGCGTGAGACTAACCGCCTCGCCAAGCGCCCAAGTCGCATCAACAAGGCTGCCATATCCTCTCCCGTGCCCCTGCCGCTGACACCCGACTCGGACGGCTCCACCACCGATATCTATGCCCTCGCCCGTATGAGCGTCGACTCGTCTAACGCCCCGTCATTCACCTCCTACGACTACGACTCGTCGCGGCCCGGCAGTAGCAGCGCCGGTAGCGTCTACACTCCCATGGATGTCTCCCAACCAACCCCGGCCATGTCCGCTCTCCGCGTTCGTCCAGACGCCAACAGGGGCATCCCCAACGTCCCCCGCATCCCGGAGCAGTTTAAGACGCGCCCCGGCCACGCGGGCCTCGAGAACCTCGTCGCCTCCTCCCGGCCCACCGTCGGCCAGGGCACCCGGCGCTGGGCCCGCTAGACGCTGGTTTCTGCGCCCGGTACGCCGCCGCCAACGTCTTCGCAAACTACTGTCGACCTGACATCCGGCCTGTCCCGGATGGGCATCGGCCTCGGCACAGTTAAGGAGTAAAAGGGGGAAGAGGTTACTCGGCATTTATTATTGTTTTGTACCCTCGCCGGAGCGCGAGGGTACCCCATGGCGTTCGGCATCGGTTTCGGTTTCGGTTTTTGTTTTCTCTTCGCCCGTTCAGGCCCAGGGGAGCTCGCCACGGTATACGATACGAGTCCCATGAATACTGTTCTACGAAGGATGGCCAAGGAAAGGATGGGTTATTACGGCACCGAGGGCCACGGTCTGGCCCATGACCTACACATCCCGGGGGAGGGACTGGCATGGTTATGCGTCTGTATGAATGAAATGAATTGTCAAGACTTTGTGAGATCCTCTTATGTGGTGGCATTTTCGCGTCAGCATGTCTTATGGCAACATAAAAGAAAAAGGAGCATTCCCGCCGGTTATGTCTGTCTATCTATCTGCCCGCCCCGATCCGCTGCGATCCCAACCCGGAGATGAGGCAGAAAGCAAACAAACATCCACGGCCCAGAAGGCGAGGAGAAGTCCCCATCGAAACCCGGAAAGGGAGAAAAAAGAGCAAGCCAAGGAGAACGTCTCTTTTCTCTGTCCCACGTATGTCCCAATTACACGAAAACAGAAAGTAAAAACGAAACCGGCCCGTTCCTGGCCCCGCCGGAGATCCTCGGACTTGGGACGCGATGGTGCAAATATGAAAGGCGAAGAAGTAAGTGCAAACAATCCCGAAGCAAACCCTCAAACAAATACGTGCCGTTTTGATGACATGACAATATTACACCATGCTCGTGCCAAAATGACAAGGTCTCTCTCTCTCTTTCTGTGTGTGTGTTTCTCTCTGTCTATGACGTTGCCCATGAGGAGTGTAGCAGATGTGATGGGCGGGGAAAATCGAATAAATGATGAAGGTCAAAGAGAAGGCGGCATCGGGCAATCAACATGTTCAACATGTCGCGTCGCCCCCTTCTCCATGCTGTATATCCGGTGACCGGCGTGTTGTAAGCGAGCGTGATATATGTGTCATGTGGATGATATCGGGAAATGGAGCAGGAGCAGAGCGCGAGGCCGTGAAGTTCGTCTGCATGTCGACATACTCTGACGAGTCCCTAAACGCCGTGGTGAAAAGAGCGCAGGCCGGGCGAGCACTGTGGCCGACCGGTCATCGACAGTCGTGAGTTCGGTCGTGAAAAAAAAAAAAACGCAATCTAGTAGTCATTTGGTGTGTCCCAGGTGGTGAGCCGGAATTCCGGCGAAGCGAATGGAGGGCAGATAGGGTCCAGTATCCGGGGCTCAGCGAGATCCGAGGGAGAGTCCCTGGAAAGCATTGGCCCAGTCGACTTGCTGGTTCAGAGCTGGAAGGCTGCCATCATGGGGTCCAGAAGCCTGGGGAGGCGTCTGGAACCGCCCTCGTTGCGCGGAAAAGTCGTTTCCCTGAGGGTAGCTGTACGAGCTGTCGATGGACGGCATAACGCCCGAGCCGTACATCATGTTGCCCGGGCGACCCTGATGACCGATGGCGCCCATGGGTGACGAATAGGGGTATCCGCCCTGCGGATAGGCAGGTCCTGGCATGGGGTTCCTGTCCACGCCTGCCGGTTGCCCGAACTGAGGCTGAGGGCCACGAGACGCCAGCGGCGCGCTGCCGAACCCGGCCGGTTGTTGTTGATCATGCTGCGGCTGAGGCGCGGGGTTCTGTCGTCGCTCCGTAGTATTTGTACCGCGGTGGATGCCGACGGCACCTGGGCCAATACCGCTCGGTGCCTGGATGCCGAGAGTCGGGCTCGCAAAGGACGCGGGGTTGATGGCTGACATCCAGATCCTTGTCTTGTAGATCTTGAAGAGATCGGTCACCAGAGAGTTGAAGTTGATGTACGAGTCGGCAAAGTAGTAGAAGGTCAGTTTCTTCCAGTCCCTGTGACAAGTCAGCATTGGCATAGCACATGGCAATATTGTGAGAAACCCACATTTGGAACTCGGCGTCCAGAATCTCCATGTTCAGGCCATGTTCCTTGACCTTCTGCATGCACACACGCTTAGCCTTGGCCTCGTTGCCCTCCTTGTCACGGAGGGCGTGAATCTCGTGAGCCTGGGCCAGCCGCTTGATCAGCTTCGGCTTGAGCTCTCCGGCGTTTGGCTCTTGCATGTGGTGCTGGCTCGGTGGGCCCATGCCGCCAACGGCGCTCCCTTGAAGACCGTTGGCGGCTGCCAGCAGGCCAGCCCCCGAGCCATCCTGGGCAGCTGCCGCATTCTGCGAGTACATCATGAGCCACTTGTAGTGCTCCTCAGCGTAGTGCTCCTTGAGGTCTTTGGCCTTTTGCCAGTCGACATTGTCTTGCATGACGGTGCCGAGATCGGTACCACGGTCCGCTTCAACGATGACCAAGTCGCCCGGCTTCACCGTCAGGCCAGTGCCTTCTTGGATGTAGAAGACATCTGCCCTGGCACACTTGAAGAGAACAATGTGCAACAGCTGGTTATGACGAGGCTGAGACATTGCGTAGACGGGGCGGTGAGGCGATGGGGCTCGGTTTCCGTACGAAGGCTGCATGCCATAAGGAGATGGGAAGGGGTTGTTGAAGGACAGGCCCTGGGGCGGTGCGGCGAGACCACCACCGGGCGTGAAGTATGAGGCCAGGTCTACTACATTAGCATCTGACATGAGCTTCAAAAGCACAATGGACTCACCATGGTTGGCATTGGGGTACGCACTGTTCTCGGAATAGCCCAGGTTGTAGTCGGACATGGCTTGGATCTCGGCTGTGGAGGCCGAGTTATCGTACTGGGCCATGGATTCGCTGAGAGAGCTGATGGATGCCTGGCGCTGGGGTAGGTCGGCAAATGAGTGGCGCCTGCTCTGCTGGCCGTCGGGTCCACCGAATCCAAGAGAGCTGTGCCAGAAAGCCTTCTTAACGTTTTCCAGCTTCCTGTTCTCGTAGGGTGAGCGCGGCGAGTACCCAGCCCCGATCTCGCTCATCCTTCGGTTCACGGCCCTCTTGGTGATGGACTCTGGATCATTTGCCTCGTCGAGCTCGTCAATGGCAAAGTCTGACTCTTCAGGTACAGTCTCGCGCATGGCGTAGCCGTTGCCCAGGCCGTAGTTGATGCTGGTGGAGGCTCGCGGCCGAGGATTGCGGTTGCTCTGGTAAGATTGCGCCTGCTGCACCTGTTGCTGCTGCTGCTGGTGTTGTTGTTGCTGCTGTTGCTGCTGCTGGTACGATTGCTGCTGCGGCTGTTGCTGCTGTTGCTGTTGCTGCTGCTGATGACGCAACAAGGCATTCTCTCGGGTGAGGTACTCGATCTGCTTGGCTTCCGCAGTCTGATGCATGGAGCTTTGCATAGAATCGGGGGCGCTCTCCTCGTCGTCGTCATCGACCTCCTTCACCTTCCCAAGAAGACCCGTATCATTGGACATCTCGCTCAGCATGCTAGGGCGCGAGGGGCGATGCTGCAGACCCGAGTGGGGGTGGCCCCTGTTTCCGCGGTTGAGCATGGCGCCACTGTTCATGGTCGGCGCCGGCGCGGTGTCAGGGTCAAGCTGACCAACAGAGTAAGACTGAGAGCGGTACGTCTTGGGCGTGGGGTGAAGAGGGATGGCGAAGGGAATCTGCGAGTTTGTCCCGTGGTCTCTGGGCCCCGGCGATGTCTGACCAAGGCCGTGGTCCGGGCCGAAGAATGAGCTTCCGGGGCCGCCAGGGGGCATGGTCGATGTAGGTGACGGGAGGACCTCACTCAGGCGGGATGGAGGGTCTTTCCGGTCATTGTTCCAGATTCCCGTTGGCCAGGGAAAGGTTGCAGGGGCCGGTTGCCGGCCGATGACGGCGGGTTGGTGCGCGCCCCATCCAGCGGAGGCGACGGAATCGACGGGAGGAGTGGTGGGATGGGAGGCCGTGGGAGACATGGAGCTGCTGGCGAAAGAGCCCTTCCGGGGCTTGGCCAGGGGCGAGGAGGTGTCGTTCAGCCATGAGGCTCGTCGTACGGGCCGGGGCGGCTGACTGACGGGCTGGGGAAGGTCCTGCTGGCGAAGATGGTCCGGCTCATCATCTGAGCTGGCCAGAGCCTCAGAATCGGGAGTGGACCGACGATTGAGTTTGTCGAGAAGGAGAGCCTGATTATTCGGGGCCATGGGGAGACCAGGTTGACCCGGCTTGGGCGCAGTCTTTGATGGAAGGGAGTTCATGGTGTTCTTGATGCCTGGCTGGCAATCCGTGAGATGGATTGGGGCGAGGTGATCTGGCTCGTAGCTTCCTGTTTAGAATCCGATCCGACGTCGTGACAGAAGACGGACGGTGAAGGGTGGTGAGTGAGTTGTCTGAGTATGTGACCTGGATCGCGTGTCAGTTCCGCGTTCGTGATCAATGAGACGAACGGCTCAAAAAGATGTTGAGAGTGCTACAGAAGCGGGGTGTGGGCCGGGCAATGTGGCTTGCCGATGGGTCGTCAACGCAGCCATCGACTCACTTGAACGAAGACGGCTGGCTGTACGATTCAGATTGATGCCAAACAGGCAAGAGGGCTCGAAGGAAGCTGTGGCAAAGCGTACAACGGGGAGATGCGGGGAAGCAAGGTAAGGACGGAGAGAGAGGCCGTTGCGTCAGGTGAGGGAGCACAGCCAGGCGTCTGCAGCAAGCGTCGACGTTGACAAGCCCGTTGCCGGGTCGCACAAGCTGCAGTGGCAGTTGGTTGCCTCACGAGCCCTGCCCGACAAGGTTATGATATCGTTTGATGGGTGTAAGGGGGTGGTGATGGTGAGGTAGAAGGAATAGGAAGGGGAGGGCCGGGCATACCAGAGAGGCGGACGGTCAGAGGTTTTGCTGGAGCCTGGAGAAGTCCGGGAAGAGACAGCTGGGGGAGAGAGCCAGGTAGAGGCGGATGTAGGATGGCAGGCGATGCCGGCGAACAGAGGGAGGCCGTCTACGGGTCTGCGCAGGTGGGAGGCGGAGATGAGGGTCGGCAGTGGATTAGTAGGCGCCGATGAGATGCGGTATTACGGGGTGGTGAAAGAGAGACCCAAAACGACCAGATCCGTCTAACCAGTTCGTCTAACCCAAAGAGACCCAAAGGAAAGAGACGTCGTCGTGCCGCGCGAGCGGTTTGGCTGAGTGGCAAGCAGGCGACGACAACCAAGTGCCGTTTACTGAGAAGATGCGTCCGACGCCGGGGTGGCAGCGTTTGATGAAAGAGGCGAGTCGTGGCAGCAGGTCGCTGAGCAGGAGTGGGGGTGGTGCGACGACAGGTAGAAGGAGAAGGGCGAGCTGAAGCGCATCTAGGCGCGTCCCATTGTCTGGCCGGGCGAGACTGTGCGATGAGAGATCCGCGGGGGAGTTCAAGATGTCGTCTGCGGCGCGTGGACGACGAGGCGAGCGCGTGAGGTCGAGGAGATGGAAGCGCAGGTCGCCGACCGGGGAATGGCGTCAGGGAGATGGCCGTGTGCCTTGATCTGTCGCGAGACTTTGAGTGTGAGAAGACGAATAGGTTGCGTTGCGCTCGACGACGGCGGCGACGACGGGGGGAGGAGGAGGGGAATTGGGGAAGAGGTGGTCAAGTGAGGCGCCAGGAATCCGGGGCAGGGACAAGGTGACGAAAGAAGGCGCGGCGCCGGGCGCGGTTGAGGTTCGGGAAGGGAAAGCGGGGGAGGAGAAGGGGGACGGACGTTGCAGGTGCGGTGCGGCAGGCTGAAGTGGTGCAGGGGGGGTGGAGAGGGGGAAGGGAAGCCCGGGAAGGAGGGCTCAGTCGCTCCTACTGGGCGAAGATGAGGGTACCCGGGACGGCAGGCACGAGCAGGGCAAAATTGGAAGTACCGTTGGGCAGAGCGATGGAGGGGAGGGGACAGTGAGAGAGAGAGGAGACAGACTAGCGGCGGCGGTTTGGACACGGGACCAGGTTTGGTGCTGAGCTTGTCCACGGGGAAAGTGGCTGGGACTGGTGGACGGCGTGAGTTTTCTGCGAGTTGTCAAAGGGGGCGCTGGGTCTTGTCCTGTCCTGTGCTCTGCTGGTCGGTCTTCTGGTTCGGACGGAAAGCTGGGCCTGGGCTGGGCCAACAGCTCTCAGGGTCGCGGCCAGGGGTCTCGCCAAGGGGGAGGGCGCACAAAAGAGTGGACTGGGGGGGGGGGGGCGGAAGGTGGTGTGGAAGCACCAGCACTTGCAGCGGACTGGTGGCAAGCAGCACGCTGTGGCCGACCGAGGATGAGAGACAAAAGCGGGCTCGCCGTGGAGACCACAGTGGGCGACAGTGGGCAGTGGCACCGCAAGATGGGCCCATAAACTCGAAGTTGGATGAATTGGTGATGGATCGACAGATGTTTCTTTACTTGCGGGTGGCCTGCTGGAGATGATGGATGTGGTGGCGACAGGAAAAGTGAGAGGATTCGGAGGCGGTATCGAGTCCGGGGGCGACAGGTCCAATGATGGGTTGCTTCGCCCTTATGATCGTCCCTCGGCCAGGCCTTCTGGGGAAAGGGCAGTGCCGGCAGATGGCATCCATCGGCGGAGCAGTCCAAGAGTATCGCGATGGGCTGACCTCGTGCTTCAGTACATATTGTCCTGCTACTTCTTAGTAACATCGGCCGTGGATGTCCTCAACTTCTGATAATCACACCTGCTATAGAGTAAGCCGTTTCCCCCGGGCCAACCTCCTCTGCCCGGTTGGAGATGCAGGGCTTGCTCTGCATCACACCGTGACCGTGACCCAAGCAATATCGGAGATGGCGGGGCGGGGGAGCTGAGGCACCGGGCTGCCCTGCCGTGCAGGCCGAATCGAGGAAAGGGGCGAGGCCAGGCCCCAATCCAACAGCGCAGGCGAAGGCCGCAAGGCACACGGCAGCCAGTGAAAAGGCTGCGATGGAAGAGCGGGGAAGAGCCAGGGGGAGCTGCCCTAGCAGATATGGAGGAACAGGTACAAGCCGCTGGCAGTCTTTTTGCATCGCTCAAGTTGTCTCAGCTCCCGTTCATCGTAGTCGTTACGCCCTGGTTACCGGCTGGCTAAAAAGCTCCGTGGTCCAGACCGGACACGATGGGAAGTGAGGGTGTGACGGGAAGAATGTCGAGAGGCCAATGGGCCAGAGCCATTGGGAAGAACCCACGGTACACCATGAGTGCTGTCAGCTTGTCACTTCGAGACTGGAATTTGAACCGAGTCGCTGAATCGATGGCCGATAGATGCCATGCCCGCTTGATGTCAACCCTCGTCGTCGTATCGCTGTTGGTGTACGAAGACGCCAATGCCGTTGCGAAATGAGAGGGTTGGCCGGCCCATGCCGCTGCTTCTGGAAACGTCGAGCAGCAGATGCAGCACCCCCGGACAGCATCTGCAGGTGAGGTAAGGCGCTGCACCGGGGAACACTGACGGTGGTCCTCTTCTCCGTCTTCCGGCAGGAGCGGACTCCGCAGGAACCAATGAAGAACACGGGAGGTATGCACAGTGGCAGGGGACAATTCTTCGGCCTTTCCGCAACATCCAGCATTGCCAGCCAGCTTCACTTCTCGTTTGTATACTCGTACCTTGCCGGATATCTTCATCGTTTCTCGGATGTGCGTAGCCCCATGACATAACCCTTCGTCGTCTCATACTGTGCCGGTGATCCCAAACAGCGGGGTCGCCCCGCGCAACATTGTGAAGTCTCCAAGTTCAGTCTTGAGGAACAAAGTTTCTGCCGGCTCGTGGAATCGCCCCGTCTCCCCCACATTATCCAAGGTCGATCACCGTCTGCCAGCCTGAAAAAGCTCCGTCTACGGACTTCGTAGGAGACGTCCACTGAGCTGCATCAGGATGTGACGCCATGCTTTCTCGATGCTTTGGAAAGCCTACATCATCAGATCATCTTCCACCACGTCTTGGAGCCCACACTTGAAGCACTCCACGGATGCTACATTGAACAGTTCCAGGCCCGACGTCTGAAGCTCCTCCTCAACCGCGTACTGTCTGCCCACCTCCGGGTTCCATGTCACCTTTGGTCAGGGGCCATCCCCGCACTCTACAACCAATCGCGAGCCTGGCGACATACCCCTCGACCGACCTCTGACCCTCCTCGCCCGCGAACCAGTAGCCACACCCTCAATTCGACATGGGACGGCCTGAGCATCAGCCAGCTTTGGGCTTCCGTCCTTAGCGCCGCTTGCGCATCGAGCATCGGGTCTCCAGTACGAGTGTACCCCTCCCTTCCCTCTCCTCCTGAATGTCCAGAGGGTCCGCGGTCTGCGTGCCGACAAGCATGCGGGTGGTCTTATTCCTGCAAGTCCATACAACCAACCCTCCATCTCCGGATAGACCCCAGTCTTGTCGATCACCCTCGGTCAATGGCGGCGGCCAAGTTGATGCCGGCACACATCATACCGAGTTGGGCATGGACAGCCCAGACCCTCCAGGCCCCCAGAGTGACGATCCCCGACCATAGGTTTCCTCAGCATGTGGTCGAGGGGCAGAACCAGAGTCTCCTGACCCCTTTCCCTGCATGCGATATGCCACCTCCCCACCATGTGCCACTTGCCGTTGTCGCCCAAGCGTGGATAGCCCGGCCCTCCGATAGGAGTGGCTGGACATGGAACGACAAGAAACGCCTCGGGCCAAGGCTAGGCCCTGCGCTTTGGATCTGCCGTTCTGGCTATCCTCCGTTCGCTCCCTTGGGGCGCCGCCAGGTCTTTGTGCCTTTCCATCGCCTCGACGCTTAGCACGAGGTTATGTCTGGGGGTGGGTGGGTGGCTAGCCACATGGAGAGCCCCTCGTTCTCATTGTGCCCCTCCCCGGATTCAAACCGCCGGATGCGTCCCAACTCACGTCAATGCCAGCCGCGCGTGGTGGCCACACTCCTTGCCGCAGAGATCACTGATCAGTTGCTTGGGATGCTCCCACAGCCCCCGGGCGACACAAAATCCGGGGTAAGGAATCGTGCGTGGTCCGGCCCACTGATTCCAGGCCCCACTCCACTGTAAATAGCCTGCGTGAACCACTGCCAAAATATCCCGGCCGCCAGTCAGAGCTCCCAGTTCACCATGCATGTTCTGATGTCATCAGGTCGGTACTCTTGGCAAAAGAAGAAGACGCAGGATCACGGAGGCCGGTCGATGACATGCTTCCCAAGACGGAATGACCAGACTTTGCCTGTTAATCGGCTATATACAGGCCACGGCTCGTTGTACTGCAAGTTGTGCGACCCCTGGACGTAGCATTTGCTCGGGGGTGCTCTGCCTCAACCAACAATGCTGCCCACCGTATCTTCTGCCCTGCCACCAGCATCTTGGTGCTACCTGTTGATCGTCGTATTCACTAGGGGGCAGGCTGCGACGTTCAGTCACGCGACACCCTCATGTGCTTCGGGTGAGGAGCCCTGTGCCGCGATTCTGAGGTGTTCGTACATGGCAGCTGTTCCTGAATATCAAGGACAGTCTGCTGCGGCAGACCTACCAGGCGAACTGTGGCGATGATGGATTCACAAAAGCCATATGTACATGAAGCACGGCCAACACCTCTATTCAATAACAGTACGGAGATCGACAGCCCGGGCGGGATGCCGTGTGCCTGATGGGCATCGCTTGCATGAGCAAGCTGCAAATCCGGGGATACATGCATGCATGTCAGCTCCCAGACCACCATGTCGGAGAGAAACATGCGAAGTGACGATGTTCGTTCGGTATTGTGTATGTGCCAAAGAATACTTCGGCTGCCTGACCACTGCATGGACGCACAGGCTCTGACATCACACCGAGATGCAGGCCGACGTATGCGTAAGAATGACGGCACGGCGGGGTGCATAGTGTGAGAAATGAATCCGCAGTTCATGAAGCACATTCGCATTCTGCTCTGACTGTGTAAGCCTGTGCCTCCGGCTAAAGTGTACACGACGGGTATGGTGCATCCGCCTTCTTGTATTTCGTGTGATCATACATACCCTCCCTCGCCGTGCGCCGCTGTTCTCATTCTAATTAGGTACCCAAAAGAGACTTCCGGACGTTCAGGCCGCAGCCTCGGCCTCCTTCTGCTGCTTGAGCTTCTCCTCAAACTTGGCAAACTCCTGAATAGCAATCTCCTCCTCCTCGTCGAGCACCTGGTGGACTCCCTTGACCTCCTCGATCTGGCAGCAAGTTAGCTTTGGCTACAACAAAACAACGAAGCATGGATATATCGATCTAGCGTCATGGGACACTTACGTAGTGCATCAGCATGCCCTCGATGCCGTTCTTCAGGGTCACGGTGCTCGAATCGCACGTCCTGCAAGCGCCGCGAAGCTTGAGCTGGACCAGACCGTCCTCGAAGCCGCGGAACTCAATGTCGCCACCGTCCTCCTGGATGGCGGGACGTATCCGCGTCTCGAGAAGTTCCTTGATCATGCCAACGACCTCGCTGTCATTCTCATCGTAAGCGAGCGAGTCCTGCTCCTCAGGTGGTCCAGCCGAACCGTCCTCGGCCTTGCGCTCGACGACGTTGACAATCTGCTGGCCAGATGTGATGGCCTCGGTGATGAGGGCGAAAATCTCGGCGCGAACGTGGGCCCAGTTGGCGTCGGCGGCCTTTGTAACCGTGATGAAATCTGCACCGTAGAAGACGGATGTGACGCCGTCAATGGCCATCAGCTGGGCAGCCAGAGGCGAGGGGTGTGGCGGCGCAATGGTAGAGCGCGGGTTGAGGTACTCGATGAAGGGCGTCGAGAGGCCTTCGGGCAGGACGCGGTGGTTCGGCAGGAACTTGAGGGCGTCGGGGTTAGGCGTGTTCTCGGTCTGGATGAATATGGTCCGGCGCTGCTGCTGGAGAGGCTGGCGATGCCGGGCGGCTGGGGCGAGAGACGGCCGCCGCGCGCTGGTGGGTGATGTGTACGAGGGTGACGATGCCAGCGTCGGGAGCGCAGCGGCTTGTGTAGTGAAGCGCCTTGCGGCCGAGGAGCGGATTGCCGTTGCGCGGGCTGGTTGCGCAAGGGCGCCGATGAGGCGGGAGGCGCGGGCGGACATGGCCGTTCGGTTGGGGCAGGTGTCGGGAGGCGAGGGGTTCGGTAGCCGCGAGATGTATCGGTGGTTTCGCGTGCAACAGGACAATCGTATCGACTGGTTTGTTTCGAGGGGATGATGTAGCGGGTGAGAGATGTTGTAGGTCGGACGTGTTGATGTCGAAAATCCGGGGTCCGAGGCGACGGGCCGAGCTTTTTCGCCGCTGCGATCGCTGCCGGAGCTCGCATTACCAATCCGCCCACTCGGCCCAGCAAATTTGCGTCATTGCCTGAAAGACCCACCGACGTGGACCCTCGGAAAACCGCAGCACCACTTGGACTGAAGACTCCACGACTGAGTGTTCGCAACAGGCATGCGACTGTATGGAAATCGGTATCGTAGATCCTCGATCGCAGATGTTCAATTATCCAAAATTGGTAACTTGACAGACCCCGGCTGTTATCGGCGATTTGAACCTGAAAGCGTTCGAAAACATGGAGATATTCGTCTATTCCAGGGCCATCACAGCAGACCTTGCTCAGAGATGGGTTCTCAGGAGAATTTGTCTATGGAAGTGATTTGAATTCAATTTCACTCAACATCAAGCGTAATATAACATTGCTGACCTGGTCTGCGCTGCGCTGCGCTTTGCGCTTCTCTGCCAAAACAAGCGCCCCACCAGAGCTCCGGCGGCCTCATCCAGGAACCGGCTGTGTCCACCACGGAGTGCCATCACTGGTCAACTTTTTTTCTTCGCCCTACAATCACCATACACAGAAGCGCAACCACTTATCCTCCCACCACTGCCACCACAGCATACCTAGGCAGCGCATCACCAAATACTGCTCGTCACTGGCATCAAACAGTGTCCATTCATTTATCAGCACGGATCAACACCTACCGCTCGTTAGCACGACGACACAATGGATGAGGAGGGCGTGACAATACCGCCGACGACGGCCCCAACCTCGACGACAAACGACGCGCAGAAGACCAGCACACCAGACACAGTAGCCAACACTGTCACGACCGGCGAAACTGCTGCACCAACTGTCCAGCCCACCGACCCATCCGACGCAGACGACGCGACCGAACCTCCCCAGCCAGCGCCCGTCCTATGCGGCATCTGCAACGAGCAGCCAGGAAAATACAAGTGCACAAGATGCAAGCTCCCATTGTACGTGCGCGTCCGGTGTGGTCATGAAGTCTTCATTATATGCCATGCTGTCAGTGGCTATGCAAAACATGCACTCGGCAGAAAAAGAGACAGAGAGAGAGGGAGAGAGAGGAAGAGACCGTGTCCCACCCGCTGACCTCTCCGCTCCAGCTGTTCCGTCGCATGCAACAAAGTTCACAAGGAAAACCACCCTCCCGACCCCGAGCCGCCGACGCCGACTGAAGCGAAAGCCCCAGAAACCGAAGCCGAGAGTGCCCCGGCGTCAGATCCCAAGAACCCCTTCAGCTTCCTGGACGACTCGCAGCACCTCCGATACCTCTTCAAGCGATACCCCAATCTCCCACGGCAACTCCTCGCCATCGTGGCCGAGACAGACCCTCCCACCGAAGCGCAGCACAGCACCCTCAAGGAGGCTATTCTCGCCAAAGCTGCCGCCGCCGGCAATTCCAAAAAGGAGCAGTGGAACCATGACGTCGGCATCCGCAAGGGCAAGGAGGCCCTTCGCAAGGCGCGCAAGGCCGACGGAGACCTGGGCGAGGGCATCAGGGAGTACACTGAGCTCATTGCCCACCTGACCTCGCAGGAGTCCCGCAATAGGGAGGCCGATGCCCTGCTGCGACAGCAGGCAACGCAGCGTGACGCGGATCTTATCCGCAAGCTGATCGAGGAGGAGAAGCGCTGAGCGCGTGTGTGGTGCTTCAAGGCGCCAGCCGCGCGCCTTCCCCCTGAGGGGGTGGAGGGCCAAAAATACATCATTACTGGTTGCACCGGTTCCCGAGGCGCGGAATCGTCTCCGTCTCCGTTGTCGTGGCCGTTTCCCTTCCTTTTCTGTTCTAGTGGCTGACCTTGAGCCGTGCGAAGAACTGGTTGATGGGCGACTTGGGTTTCTCGGCACTGGCAGGAGCGTCCTCGGAGCTGCGCGACCCCGTCTTCTCGGGCCGGCCATCGCGATGTCTCGTTAGCCGTCCCTTCAGCGTCCAGATGGACTCTGGTTTCCTTAGCCGTGGCGCGGCACCCTTGTCTTTTGTCCTCGCATCGTCCCTCTCGTCGCTCTGAGTCCAGTCGACGCGGTGCTCGTTGACATCGTGCGGCAGCTCGGCGCACTCGCGGCCGTCGGCAGCCGACTCGCGGGACTCGAGCTTCTTGAGAAAGTCGCTCCCGCTTAGCCTCGGCGCGGTCTCGTCATTGTCTTCGGAGAAGCGGGCGCCACTGAGGCGTGCCTCGATACTGCGCATCTGGAGCTGCCGGTTACGCAGCTCTCTCTCCTGGTCGGCCTCGGCAGCCTCCTCGAGGCGACGGTCGCGCTGGAACTGGTTCCGGTCGAGGACTTTTTCGCGTTCGTGCTGCGCCTTCTTCAGCGCTCTGGCCGTTTCGGCGGTCGTGGCTCCTGGCTCGATCAATGTCGTGACGTCGGCGAGGTGAGACTTCATGGCTCGGCGGGAGAGCCTGTGGACATTGCCCTGATGTGTCTTGCTGTCGGCCGCGGTGGTCTTGGTAGTGGTTGTGGTGCGCTCAAACTGAGCGGCGGCATTTTGGGGCACATAGGCCTCTTCGTGCGCGGTGTCGTCCGTGGATCTATGCGGCATGGCTGCGTCTGGCTGCGTCTCTGGTCGTGCTGGAGCTACCGCGGCAGTTGCAGCAATCCCTCCATCGGCGGCCGTCCTCACAGCTTCGGCCTTTGCTCTCCTTCGCCTCTCAGACCGGGCCTTTTGCTCGGCGAGCACAACATTGAGCCTCCGAGTGAGGTCTTGGGGGTCGAGGCGGCCAGGGTATTGAGACTGGGAGCGCTGCTTCGGACGGGCTGTGGCCCTTGCGGCGGGCAGGGAAGCGCCCCGCTGGTCCTGGGGATAAGCCATGTTGTATAACATGCCGAGCGTCTCCCGTCGCACAGAGATGCTGGGGGCTGGTGGAGAGGGCAGGTGGATGCAGGGCCCAGCGCTCTAGTATCTCTGCGATCGAGTCGTGGGCCTCTTCCGTAGTCGAGCACTGTATGGGAAGGTTTTTGCCCGTTGGTGCAGCGTGGGTGACGGGAAGGTCAGGTAGTAATAGCAACGAGCAAAGCCAGCATGCCAAGGGGTGCGCCGTAACGCAAGCGAAGAAACAAGCAGCCAGGGGTGCGGTGCGGTGCGGCAGAGTTATGTAAAAGCCGATTAACCACCCCCCTTCGTGGCCAGGATGTGTGTCTTGTCTCTGGGTGTGTTTCGAGGGGTCGGTCGTCCAGTCTGCAAGAGAGAAAAACGGGCATGGTCACCGGGCCATGGGCGAGACGCCTTTTTTCTTGGGGCTACGACCTTGGGTGCAGATGCGGACCGGGGCAAGCAGGGAAAGCCGTCATACGACACGGAACACGGGGCAAGCACCATGGAGCCCCCAGGCTCGAGGCAGGACCCCCGGGGAAATCACAGAATCACAGCGCATGGCGGCACAGAGCAGGCCAGGGCGTTGGTGGCACATGCGCGAGCGGGCCACGGCTCAGGTCACGGACGCAGGGTTTCTTGATCGGGTATGGCGCAGCTTCCCATTTCAGAGGGATCTCTTGCCGCTGGATGAGCTCTGATGGGGCACGAGTTTCAGTACAAGAATATCAGAGCATGGGAGAGTGTGTTATGTAATCCATCCAATTCAACTTCAGCACCCCTTCCTTCTTCATCCTCCTCCTTCAACTGCTCTCATCGCGTCAATTTGTCGGCCTCGAAATCGGCGCGGACCTTTGCGGCGAACGCGTCGTCCACCAGCACGTTCCAGCCCGTCACAGCCATGCCCTTTGCCGCCTGTACCGTCGTCTGATGGGCTTCGATGGCCCCAGCTGCGCGCACGAAGCCTGGTCCATGGATGTTCTCGCCTGGACGCACTGGAATGACAAAGTTGCCATGAAACGACGGACATTCATAGCTCACATTCCCCATGTCGGTGCCGTACCCCCCGAAATGCCTGCTGCTCAGATCGCAGTAGTACTCGCGCCCAAAGTCGGCCTCCATGGTCTCGGCAAACTTGGCACAGAGCGATTCGTTGGGCCGCAAGTCGGCGTACGGATCCATTCTGCCAGCAAACCATCGCCGTCAGCGTCAATCTTTCGAGTCAACAAGAGTGTTCGCGCAACTCACCCGGCAGTTATCTCGCAAGTGCATCCAGTTGCCATGGCCGCACCCTCGAAGCACTTGTACACTCGCTCCGCCAGCGCCTCCATTTGCTTGGTTGTTGCAGAGCGCGTGCCGACGTCAACGGTCGTGTCATCTGTGATGATGTTGCTGCTGGATCCTCCGTCTCTGATGACAATGTTGATGCGGTCTGTCGGGAGTATCTGCTGCCGGAGCATGCTCACTGCGGTGTAGGCCAGCGTCGCTGCGTCCAGCGCGTTAACGCCCATCCACGGCATGGCCCCTGCATGTGCCGCCTTGCCCCTGAACCTGACCTTGAACTTCCCTGCAGCCGAACAGGTGCCGTATGCGATGCCGGCAAGAGACGACGGGCGGCCTGGCATCGGTGGCGTTGGGTGCAACATCAGCGCTGCATCAACGCCGACAAACGCCCCTGCCTCGATCAGCTTGATCTTACCGCCACCGCCCTCTTCTGCTGGACAGCCCAGAAGCCGAACACGTCCGGGGGATTTTGTCGTCTTCAGCAAAGTGACGACACCAAGAAAGGCCGACACTGCGGCTGTGGCGATCAGATTGTGGCCGCACGCATGGCCTACGCCTTCCAGCGCGTCGTACTCGGCGCAGAACGTGACAAGCCTGCCGCCTTCGCCATACTCTGCCACGAAAGATGTCTGAAGACCATGCGCATGGGTCGTGACGGAAAATCCCTGTGACTTCAGGAAGGCCGTTATGTTGTCGTGCGCCTTGAACTCCTCATAGCACAACTCGGGGTTGTCATGGATCTGGCAACCAACATGAGCATGTACGCATGCATAGCGCGAAGGAGGGACATACCGCCAGGTTGAGCGCTCTCAGCTGCTGATCCGCATCGTCAATGGCACCAAAGATGATTTCCTTTGGCAGTTTGGTGGGCGTGTTGCAAGGAGGCAATGCAACAGACTTGACGACGGTCATGGTGGTCATGGAAAAGACAGACACGGGGAGTACAACTGATGAATGAATGAGAGACGTCGCTGATTCTATCGTAGACTGAGCACCGGCCAAGCTATTACTTATTGCTTGGCCACCGCTTCCCGCTGGCGATATCGCATCCCGAGGCTCGTCAAGTGTGTGGGCCCTCGTCGTCAACGTCGTCAACGTCGTCATCTGTGCCCAACCAAAGCACGGACACTGCCGATCAGCCTAGCGATCGACCCGATGCGCATTGAAATCCGGGGTAAGATTCGTCGTCAAACTTGAACGGGCCAACCCCCAGATACCTGCTATCAGAGTTTCAGAACCATCAAGAGACTAGTTTCGGCAAGATATCTCGGCAAAGGTGTCGGCAACAAGTCTCTCGAACTGTGACCTAAAACATCACAGTCTTCGGCTTTCCACGGATATCTCGGTCATCAAGATTGCATTGTCTGGACCGTGTCCCGTCTATCAGAAGGCACTACATAGCGCACTCATTCATGGAATGAACAAGCCCCTGACAGAATGTCCCCAAGGCTTCGGACCCCAACAGGAGCTCCAGTCTGCGCCTCCATCTTGGCCATGGTGCGGGAGGCTGACCTGTACTGAGGGACGACGAGCTTGCTCATGATCCATTCTCGATGGATCGGGTCCTTGGTTTCAGCCCCCGCAACAAGGAGTGCCCACTGTAGGCCTAGGAAGCTGGCCGACGTGCCGGTCGCTGAAGTTGCCCGCTGTGCGGCCTTAAGCAGAAGGGCTAGGAAGCCATCGATGTCTTCGCTTTCGCCAACAACACCAATGAAGCGGAGGTAGCATATCTTCCAGGCGTAAAACATGGCGACAGCAGCGGCCGAGAAGGCGACTACCTCGGGGCTCATTGCCGCCGACACTATGGCCGCGACGTAGAAGACCATGGAAAACTTCTACAGAGGGCGGGCAGATCAGCGCTGGCTCCATGCTTCAGGCAGGAGGGAGAACTCACCACTTCCATCAGCGCAAAGGCTGCCTCTATCGCTGGCGATGGCGCAGCAGGCACTTCACCAGACCGACCCAGCTCTGTGACATCAAAGCCCAACTGCAACATCTCGACGGTCATGTCAACAGCGAGAGATGTTTCCATGTCGGCGACGCGCTGTGCCTCGGGATATTCAGCGCCCCAGTTCAGCGGCAACGCTGGACGCGACACCTCCCAAACCTCTCGAAGCGACCTCGGTCTATCCCTGAAATATCTCGCCAACTCGCCGGCGCAGCCATAAAAGGATGCGCTCACGTCTTCCTTGTAGATCCAGAAGAGCAGCCGACACAGGAAACTATGCAGGGCAGGACCCGCGGCGCCTGGCGTGATTGTCCCGGGGATGGCTGTCAGGGACTCCTCGAGCGAGAAGGCCCCCACGTACTCGGCAACGTTTCGGCTCAGACGGTCGAGCTTTATCCTGTCGACGACTCGCTGACGGGCCATGAAGACGTACATGTAGAAGAAACAGGACAGGGTCTCGAGGTGATCAGTGGCGTGATCGTAGGACATGACACCCTTGAAGGTCGACGAGGCGTTCTCAAAGTGGCGGAGGGCGCGGAGGCGATTCAGGCTCGTCTGCGGCGCGCTACCGGCGCCCTCGTGCTGGCTGTCGAACTCGTGCAGTGACGTGGCCAGGGCAAAGTGCATGGCCATGGTGCTGTATGAGGCTTTTCGCAGCAGCAACCGTGGGAAAGACCATAGGGGGTCTTTGGGTGTTTGTGAGAGGGCAAAGATGGTCTCATAGTGCCTCAGTGCCATGTGCTCGTCTCTGCCGAGGACCAGAGAGTTTGAGAGCGGGATGTGGTAGGTCGGCAGCGAGTTCGGAATTTGGGCAGAGTATGAGAGGCTCAGCAACAGCTCGCGAGGGTCCAGCGTAGTCTGCATGCTGTCGTCTGGAGCATCCTCATGGGGCAGGCAGAAGAGGTCCATCCAGCTGCCGATCCCGTCGGAGGAAGACGTGGGCGTGGGCATGGACGACTCAGCGGCGGACAGCAGGCCTTGAGAGAGAGGAGGCGACTCAGGCCGCCGCGGCTCGTTGTCATCGGATGGCGGCGCGGGCAAAATCACGGCGACCTCTTCACACCGCGGTCTCAGGGGTCGACGGACGGGCGACGTCTGCCGCAGCGTCGGGGGCTGGTCCTTAGTCCAGAATGGACGACATGCGAGGTCTAGCCTCTCGCACCGGCGACACGTCGGCAGCCGCTCATCGCACTTGACGTGCTTCGCTCTGCATGTGAGGCAGCCTAGACGGTGGGGAGCGGCGTCAGGACGAATGCAACAACCGGGAGGTAGGTGGATGCTCACCAACTCTGGAGCGGCCAGGGTTATTCCTCTTTCTACCCCTCCTCTCGTCGGCAACTACATGCTCGGCCGATTGCTGTTGGCCCGCCATCTTCGTCGACTGATAGTGTCGGTCGCAGTTCAACATGCCCGGGGATGTCTCGGACAAGACCAAGATGCAAATGACGACGGGCACCTTGGGGGACGCCTTTGATTTGCCGTCCACCCATTCCGGGGGCCAACTCGGGAGCCGGCCAGCTCCCGTCGTCAAGAGCAGCCAATCAGGAATCTTCCCCTTGACGACGGGCGCGCGCTGGGGCACGATGTAGTGCAGCACCAAGTGCGGGAGCGGTGCGTGTGGGGAAGGACTAGGAAGCCCCCTGACCCTCCCCTATCTGCAGTGTATCTCACCCCGGCGATACCTGGGGACGATACCCGTGGGAGTGATAAGCATCACCGCCAGCATCAGAGTCGGTCAGATACTGGCTTTTCTCCTATAAAGCTGGCCAAGGTCCAGCATGGCCCAATGTGTCGTCTCTATTAACGGCAAGCTTCATCGCACTGCATCCTCTCCTCTTCAGAAGCTGCTACAAGTACTCACATTCCCCTTTTCTCTTTTCCCCATTTCACGTGGGCCATTGCAAGTCACTCAAAGCCATCATGCCGACGACGATGGAAGACTCCAAGGACAAGCTTGAAAAGTCCCCCTCGGCCTATAGCCAGGGTGACGTCGAGATGGAGGTTCTCGAGGTCGAAGAGACCCCTCTTCTGAAGAGGATCGATATGTTGTAAGTCGCCACCCAGTGTCTCTGTGTACTTGTGGTTCTGACACCTCCTAAAGCCTCTTGCCGCTCCTCGTCGTCACCTACCTGCTCCAATTTCTCGACAAGACCAGTCTAGGAAACGCAGCCATCCTCGGCGTCATCCAGGACACCGTAAGCCCAATATTTCACCCTCTCCTGTCCTCAGCCAGACCTGACGCATCGCCCAGAAACTCGCCGGCCAGCAGTTTTCCTGGCTCAACAGCGCCTTCTATTTTGGCTACCTCGTCGCCAACTACCCCGTCTCCATTCTGCTCGTCAAGCTGCCTCTTGCCAAGACCATGGCAGCATCAATGTGAGGTCCAGCCCGGTCTACGACAGATGATGCCATTCCTAACCTCGAGAACAGCGTGATATGGGCCGTGATCCTCGGTTGCCATGGCGCTGCCAGCAACTTTGTCGGTCTCTGCATTCTCCGCGTTCTTCTAGGCGCCTTTGAGAGTACAATTAGCCCAGGCTTTACCCTCGTCACCGGCCTATGGTATAAACCGTCCGAACACGCTGCGCGCCACGGCATCTGGTTCCTGGGTAATTCCCTCGGCGGAGTCTGTGGCGCTCTCATTGCCTACGGCTGCTCCTTCATCACAGGGGGCCCGCTTGCGGCCTGGAGGGTGTGTATAAAGCTCGACTGCCTTACGAACGAGAAGAGGCCGAAAACTAACAAGCATCATTTCAGTGGCTCTTTGTCATTCTCGGTATCTTGACCGCAATCTGGGGCATCGTCCTGCTCGTCTTCCTTCCCGACGCCCCTGGCACAGCATGGTTCCTCAAGCCGGACCAGCGCGTTTTCGCCACCTTGCGGCCGCAGAAGACACAGCGGAGCTTCAAGACCAACAAGTGGTCCCACGCTCAGTTCATCGAGGCCCTCAAGGACCCCAAGACGTGGTTCCAGTTCACCATCATGACCGTCTCGTGCCTTAGCAACGGCGTCATCTCCAACGTAGGTCCCCTTCCTCATTCCCTTTATCCTCTGAACTTGCCGCTAATCACCTTCCAGTTCACGTCTCTCATCATCTCCGGCCTTGGCTACGACACGCGCCAGACACTACTTCTGGGTCTTCCCATTTCCGTCTTCCAGTTCATCGTCATTCTCACGTCCATCATGCTCGCCAGCAAGCTTCGCCGGTCACGGTGTCTTGTCACTGTCGGCGGTTATGTCATCGCTCTGCTTGGGGTCGTGCTCATCCGTCAGTTGCCGCGTTCCATGAAGGCAGGCCGATACGCAGGCGTGCTTCTGCTGGTGGCCTCATCAAACATCTTCCCGCTCATGCTGAGTCTCATCTCGAGCAACGTGGCCGGTTTTACAAAAAAGGCTACCGTAAACGCCATTTTCTTCATCGGGTACTGCGCAGGTAACATTGCTGGGCCTCAGTTTTTCATCGCCGCCGAGGCTCCCACGTATGAGGTAAATGTTCCCTGACAGAGGGGAATGCAGTCATTGAAGCTGATGATTTTCTTAAAGACGGCCTTTACTGCCCTACTCATCATTTACTGCATCATCATTGTCCTGGTCCTGGCGTTCAGGCAGTACCTCGCCTGGGAAAACAAGCGGCGGGATAGCATCCAGGGAGTCAGCATTGATCCAGAGGCTAAGGATGCCGCGCCGCCCCAAGTCGAGGCCATGCGCGAGGTTGATGAGACGGACTGGGAGAACAAGTCTTTCCGGTACTACCTGTAGTTTGTCTCGGGCGTCGCTGCTTGGTACCCGGGAATGCAGTGGGCATTGATCAAGGCAGATCGGCTTGGATGCAGCTCGGATTATTGATTGGTTTGTTGAGCCACTCCTTCCGTACGAACATTAGCTCTCCCGCGCCCAATTCTCCAAGCACTCCCGAGAGGCCTTGCTGTCAGGGTGCTCCGATCCCAGAGTCTTCTCCCTGCGCCCCTCCAACTCGCCAATCAACTCGACGGCATCCTGTCCCTGGCCACTCGACCACCATGTCCAAGTCAAGTGCATGCTATTCAGCGTGTCCGGGTGGTCTTCGCCAAGTTTCTCTTTCCGAGTCCCAAGGGCCTTTACCTCCAGTCGCTCCGAATCTTGGTACCGCCCTCGATCCCAGTACGTCAGTGCCGTATTGCTCATGCTGCTCAGCGTGTGCGGATAATCTGGCCCAAGCTGTGCCTGTCATATTTCGACGACCTCTTCTGCCAGTGCCTATGCCTGCTTCCATTGCCTCTGATTACGAAGTCCCAGGGTCAGGTTGCTCATGCTGGTCACGGTGGCGGGGCATTGCGGCCAAGCTCGGAAGTCTGAATTAGATGTGGCGAGAGCGAGATCCAGAGCAGAGACACCTCGGGGCTATTGGATACACCTGTACACCTCAAGACTGATCCAGGCCAGGATGGGAAGCCAGGTCTCGACGCCGGTCTTGTAGAGTCTGGTGAACTTGGCGAGGCGGACGGTGTAAGACTGGCAGTGGACATGGCGGGTAGGGTCTCCAAACCCGTCAAGGGCAAGCTGTATGCTTGAACAATTGCTGACAGTGTTTCTATGACATTTCAGAAAGATTTCCGTTGTTTACCGCTCGCTGTCAGTTCTTATGCACATGTGGTGGTGGAGGTACGTTGCTTTGGTGCGTTTTTGTTCTTTGTAGCATCACATTTACATGCAAACATACGAACAGCTTCCAAGTCGGACATCAGTACGAGAGTTTGTTTTAGGCAGGATAACGCATGCTCAGTGCTTGTAAGGGACCCGCCTTGTGTTCCGGGCCTTCAGTCCCGGCAACCTTCCACACGTGGAGTGCCGGCTCGGCGTGGACCAGCCTAGAGATTCCATCACGAATTCTCTCAGAAAATTCCATTTGCTTCCTCTAAACTCACTACACAACTCTTCCTACTCTATCTATCTGCATTGGATGCCCAAATGCTTCCTCCGAAGCTGTACAGCACGTACCAGCGGTACAAGCAAGACACTGATGTCGTCGCATCATGGCTTGCCTCTACAGCACTTGCTTGTGGGTTTCCCCTGAGCTCCTAAAGCATCACGCGACACAGACAGAGCCGTCATCTTCTGGCCGGCTCAAGGGCAAGGTTCGTATGGAAGCCAAACGAGCCAAGCAGAAGGCCGACAGCAACAACATCACCAAGGTCCGACCGAAGCACAACGTCGCCGTTGACGAGTTCGTCCCCCTCGCCAAGTTCATCGCCTCGTCCAAGTCACCATCTGCTTCCGTCCCCGACTTGTTTGTTGAAGCGCTCACACGTGTCATCTCTCTGCGATACGGCTTCCGTGGGCGCATGGACGCAGAGGGAATGGTTTAAAAACCCCAAGTCAGATGAACAGCACGATCACTTTGTCCGAGTTCTTGAGCAAGTTCGCACCAACCTCGAGCCCATCATGCCTACTTCGAATTCGGAAGGCGTGCCCATATCCAATTCATTTGACGCTCTCAAGTTCTACGAACCCTCCCAAGCCTTCTCGGACGCTCCCGCCCTCCCGAAGCCCGATCATTATGAACCACTCGCTTCCGACACGCGCGAGGCCGAGCGGTTAGCCGCAGCTCACGAACTCATCTTTGCCTGGATAATCATGATCGATGATCTCAACGACTTGCGAAAGCAGATCATGCAGATCTGGGGCAAGTTTCGAGACGGCAACTGCGAAGCTGCCACTGCCGCCTTGGCTACCAACACCGCCATCGACCTTGCTCGCAGTATCATGGAAGACGTTGTGCCTCTCACCACCCCTTTTGGAGGGTTTTGGGAGTTTGCTCACGAGTTCCACGAAGGCGAATGCGAAAGGCGGGAGATAGTCCTCGAGGAAGCTGTCGGTGAAGCCGACTACGAGGCATACGACATCGCCCGCCACACCCTCGTTGGGGCGCAGACACACTTGCAGGCCTTCCTTCAATACCTTCACCCGAAGCAAATCCCCATCATTCCGGAGGGCCATTTTGGTGTTTACGACCCAAGTTCGGACCGTCGCACTATGACTGGCGAGGAAAAGCTCCGGGAAGACAAGTTTCTGCTCATGCATATGTTTACGGAACAGATTACCGTCATTACTTAGCTCCCACCTACCCGGTCGAGGACGAGTTCCTTCGTAGCATGAAGGAGCTTGACAGGACACGGGAGATTCCCTGCTACCTCGCATTCGCAGCCCAGGTGCACCTCGACATCCACTAAGTTCTACGAACTCACGCTTCGAGGCCGCTCACAAGCCTACTGCAAGCCACACAGGTACTGGACGACGAAATCGCCGCCTTCAATGAATTCCACAAATCTTCTACGTGTAAAACCTGGCCGGCCGCTAACGACAAACATCTACAAGACGTGCAGAAGGAGATCCGATGGGTTCATTCAGATCCCATTCATCAGGAAAAGACCAGGGTGCGCAAGAGTGAGGGCGTATCGTCTGCTGAGGGGATGCAACCACAGCTGCTACTATCGTCTTCGCCAGTTCTCGCAGGACTCTGGCTCTTCCGCTTCCGCGCCCGGTCTTGGAACATGGGCATAGTTGTGAATCAGACCTGGGGTTCCATTATCTACTCTGCTCATCTCTACAATGCCATGGAGATTGAAAAGGTCATCGGCGACCTCGACAATGGCTGGTCGGACATGGACATCGCGCAATCCATTTTCGGTCCCCAAAACTTCTTCATCGGCAATCATCCCAAGACACGGCCCGAGTACCTGAAAAAGTTCCTCTTGAGCATAGGCATGTCGGCAGCCGCATTTGCGCAAAGCGGAAGGGCTGAGGGCAGGAAGTTGCTGGTCGCCTCCAAGGCCGGCCCACGTGTTCTGAAGGGCGACGCAGCGGTCTCGAAGATGTTCTTTCCGCGGTACCTTGAGAGGTCTGGCCAGATTGACTGGACTCCAGAGCACGTCAACGAAATCATCTCACGAAGCGGGTGGGAGACGCAAGAGTCTGAAGAGTTCGGTCCCTCGCTCGTTCAAAGCCACAAGCCCCTCAAGACCCGACAGCAGGAGGCTGCCAAGAGCAGCCCAGTCTCGCCTCCAGAGCTCATCGAGAAGCTCACAACCAGCCTCCATGTCGAGTCAATGGAGTTGTCATTCCTCTACCTCAAGATGCACTGCAAATGCTGGAAGTTCCTGCGGGCGATCAGAGATGCCTGCGACCCTACCCTGTGTAAGGCGTTCGGGCCAGCCTACCTGGTGAAGGAGCCCCAGCTGCCCTGTGTCGTCGGCTGGATCTTTCAGGCTTTGGCAGGTCGCTGCAAGATTGAGTATGCTGAGAGCCTGCTGCAGAGTTGTGGAGAAGTGTTTGAGGAGATGGCCGCGCGCGAGGACGATTCTGCTGTTTGCAGAGCAATGGAAGAGCTGGGCTACAAGTTCCGCTTCATGGAGGACCTGGAAAACGAGGGAGACAAGTAGGTCCAGACATTGTGGTGGGCTTCCCAATCATGCCGAACTTGGGTCACAGGTCACGGGTCACTTCGGTACTTTCCCCCGAGATGAAGCATTGCGGTTCTGCGAAGCTGGGATACACTGAGACAAGACGGCAAAGATTCGCCAATGCACGGTTCTGTATGTAGAATAGGAAGACTCTCTCATTACAAATTGCTTCCTCAATTCTGTCCCTACTGCTACCGTGAAGCCGAATGCTCCAATCACAAGTGCCAGGTCCCTCTTGTTCATGTCGGCAGCTGGATCAACTGCTGGAACAGGATCGATCATTCTCTCGCCATTCAGTCAATCCTCTTAGCTTCCGGAATGATATCATCCTTCTCGTCATGGAAAGAGTCCTTGGGCTTCTCTTCAAACACTGCAGGGGCATTGGATTAGCGGGTGGACTGGTGGTCAGGAAGAAACAGACGTACGGTAAGCCAGCTCCTCCAGAGTCGGGCCCTTGGTTTCAGGGTACAGGAAGTAGATGATTGTGGTTTCGACAACCAGCCAGACCTGCGACTGTCAGAAATGGAGCGTTTTGGGGCAAAGTACCTTGAACTTACGCAGTAGAAGAGATAGAATTTCCAGGCCAGGGCGTCCAGGCCGATGGGGTTGACAAATGCGTTGAAGGCGGTGCTGCCGCGGACGAAGAACTGGAGAATGGCAATACCCTTGGCGCGGTGGACGAAGGGGAAGATCTCGGTGATGTAGACGAAGAGCAGAGGCTGCATGATGTTGTACGAAGCGTTGTAGACGAAGATCATAGCCACGACTGCGACGGCTGCGGCGTGTTCTCCGCTGGTTGCGAAGTGGGCGCTGACACCAGTGATGGTCGCGAAGACGACGACCATGCAGCAGAAAGCTGTCAGGTACTGAACACGACGGCGGAGGACGCGGGCCAAGAACGCGCACGCTCCTGCGGTGAGAAGACTCCAGCACTAAAGGGGGGTCAGAAAACTGATGCTGTGTGGGAGACAGGAATACATACCGAGAGCGAAAGGTTGACAACGTTTTGGGTTCGCTTGTCTTCGACGCCGACTGTCCTGAGAACCCTAGCGAGGTAGTACGAAACAAGGCCGTTGCCCGACCACTGAGAAAAGACGCCCATGCACATGGCAATGAGGATCCTCTTCCGGTTTCCGCTGGTCTGCAGCAGCTCAACCCAGCGACGCTTTGAGTTGTCAAGCTCCTGCCTCAGCTGTTTGTGGATCTCGTTGTACTCTGCGTGGACAAAGGCATTGTCACGATCGCCCTCGCCGTGGTACTTGATAAGAATCTCGAGGGCTTCTTCATTGCGCTCCTTGAAGATGAGCCACCGAGGGGACTCGGGGACGAACCAGATGAAGACGAGCTGGAGGATGGATGGAGCACACTGCAGGGCCGAGGGGATCCGCCAGGCCCAGTTGCTAGGGATGTTGTAGGTTCCCAGTGTCACTCCTGCGGCCAGGATGGCGCCAGCGAACCACGAGACGTTGAAGAGACCGGAGATGACAGGGCGCTCGCGGGGATATGTGAGCTCGGCCAGCAGTTGCGAAGCACCGGAAACGGCAAAGGGGATTCCTGTACCGAGGATGAGACGTGAGGCCAAGAACATGCCAACTGTAGTGTGTCAATGTCAGTAAATCTGAACCGCCTCTTCTTCATGAAGGGTGCAAGGGCCTGATCGTACTGTTGACGGAGCAAGTCTGGAGAATCGTGCCGACGATGAGAATTAGCGAGCCGAGAGAGATGCTGTGCTTGCGGCCAATCTTGTCGATGACATAGGGCACGATGGGAAGGACAAATAGACCGCCTAGGTTGTAGGACGCGCTGGTGACTCCGAGGAGGGCACCTTTGGGGTGTCCAAAGTCTGGTGCAAGTCGACTGTCAGCACTGACTCTTGAATAGGGACAACTCGGACTCACGCTCCTGCCATGTGGCGACTGCTTGCAGGCCGTTCAGAACGGACCCGTCGTATCCAGTGGTCATCTCCACGCCCAGGGCTGCAGGAACCAAGCACAAGTACAGGAAGCGAAGGTTGGGCTTCTGGTACCAGGGAGTCGTGTCAAGGGCCATGAGGCGGGTGACCTCTGACTCCTCCGCGACGGCGGCGACATCTTCTTGCTTGGGCATCTCGAGGTGATCTGAGGCGGCGACTGTTGGGTGAATGCGATGGTGTCCGATGTCTGAAGTTGATCAAGTTGGAGAGGGCCTTGAAGCTTTTATGGTCTGTCCGTCGGCGTATTGTTTGGCCCCCGGGCCTTTGCACTACAACTCTGACCAACATACGAGGCGCTTGACCAGTTGTCGTCGGCAGACTTTTTGACGGACAGGGCCAGGGGTGAAAGCGTCGGGTCCGGCCAGAACCCGGGGGGCTGGATCGCCTCATCCGGGGTGCGGGGGAGGAGAAGCATCTGGAGAGGTGAACGAGAGCATGCTTGATCCCTCGGAGAATGTCGTCGGAGAACGTAGCGGGTCAGTGGTGTGGTGGAAGGGATCTCGAGCCCTGCACCTGACGGGGTATCGACGTCGGAGAACACATCGGCTTTGCGTGGGGCGCGCTAGTATGGCGGCGTGGGATTCAGGGGTGCGGGGAGGGGTGCATTTTGAGTTGGCCTTCAGTTGGCCACGAACCTATGAACCCCTTCTGCTTTCATGGCGCCTGCCCTCGGGTGAAGAAGGTACGACGTATTATTACAGAGGAACGAGCCTTCAGCAACCCAAATCGACATCATGGCTGGACAAATGCCCATTGGAACTGCTCATACGATTTCGCCATGCCATCACCTACAGCAAATGGCGGCCCCTCTACCGAGCCCAGCCCGACGATTCCAGGCTTCAGCCCAGATCCCTCCATCTGCCTCATCGACGGCACATACTTACTGGTGACTTCCAGCTTCCATCTCTTCCCCGGTCTTCCAATTTACTCTTCCAAAGATCTTTCTTCATGGAAGCTTGCAGGCAAGTCTTTGCCAGCATATGGACCGTGGCTCTCAACTGACCATCCCAAAAGGACATGCAGTCCATCGCACCGACCAGCTCTCCCTCCTACATTCCGACACTGAGCTCCCTACATCAAAGTCCAATACCATCGCGACAGGAGGCCTCTGGGCACCTACGATAAGGCACCACGCTGGTATCACGTACATTGTCTGCACCAACGTGGTCTATACAAACGGTCGGACAGACTCTTGCCGACGCAACTTCTTCATCCGCTCCACCGACCCCGACTTACGTCAATGGAGTGATCCTCTCTACTTTGACTTTGATGGCATCGACCCATCACTGTTCTTTGATTTCGATGGACGAAGCTACATTCAGATATGCGCACATCCCAGAGGGGGCATCTGGCAGTTCGAGATTGACCCCAACACGGCGCAACAGCTGAGCCCCCCAAAGCTGCTCTGGGAAGGCTGGGATCGCCGCTTCACCGAAGGCCCTCACATTTACAAGAAGGATGGCTTCTACTACCTCCTAGTGGCCGAAGGTGGCACGTTTGAAGACCACATGATCTCCATTGCCCGAAGCGACAGTATACATGGGCCGTTTGAAGCATGCCCGAGCAACCCCTTCCTGACTGCGGCGGGAACGCAAGACAGCCTGCACCACGTCGGCCACGGAGACTTCTTCCAGGACAAGGATGGCTCCTGGTGGACAGTCTTCCTGGGTGTTCGCCGCTCCGGCAATCGGTACCCCTTGGGCAGGGAGACATTCTTGACTCGGGTCGACTGGCCTGAAGGCGACTGGCCGACAATTCGCCCTCCATCATCAATCGACTGCGTCACCAAGGTTAAGCCCTCCATGCCTAGCAACAACACCTATGTTCACCTGCGAGACGCCGACCTGTCCAAGTACATCTTTGGAGATCGCCAACTAGTGCTTTCAGCAAGTCCTACGGATCTGTCCAGCCACAAGGATACCCTCACTCTCGCAGGTCGACGTCAGTTGCGCCTCGAGGGATCGTCTTCGGCCACACTTGCTGGTCAGCACACGACAAGAGGCCCTCTCAAGGCAGGACTATGCGTCTACAAGGACGAGCACCGTTTTGCGGCTGTCGGGTTTGATTTCTCAAGGGCTCAAGTATACTTTGAGGCACGCAACAGGGCTACCGGGTACTCTGCGGAGGGCAGCGTGACCATTGTGTCCCAGGATCGAGTGCGCTTCCGAATTCAGTACACGCGTTTCGCCTGGACTTTTTTGTACAGCATTGGTGAGAGCGCGGAGTGGACTGCATTGGGAGTAGTTGACACCCTCCAGCTGAGTGGGCGGGACTTTACTGGGCCGATCTTTGGAGTGTTTGCCGTGGGATCCGAGGAATGCGAGGGTGTTCGGGTTCGATTTGAGGACGTCGAGCTTTAGACAGGCCTTCACTGCGCATGTAGACATCAACTCTCGAAGCTGAAGATTTGCATGAGTTTCAAATCAAATCAAATCAAAAAATTGGAAACTTCCTTCTTCACCCATCAGGCATGCACCCAGCATGGACGCCCCAGCCCGGGTATGAAGTGACTGACTTCCAGCTCAGCACCCGAACCCGAACCCGAAGCTCCCCCCTTTTCTGTGCCCGCCCTAGTGAATTGGAGTAATGGCGGTTGATTGCCACTAATGCCACCTACCGAGGCTCTGTAGCTGCCATCTGGGAGTCCCTCACATGGCTCTCTCCATGGACCCCCAAACCACCCCATTCTCCGCCTGTCTTTGCGAACCAACACCGAGATGAGGCCTTTATCAGCTTGCATTGCATGCCGGTAGGTGCATTCGCCCGTGTCTCTGATTCACTTAGACTAACATGAGACCCCCGGAGTGACCGGCGGAAGAAGTGCGAGCGGTCGAGGCCGGGCATCAGCTGCAACTTCTGCATCAAGAGGGGCATCGAATGCATTGGAGTCGTGGAGTCGCCTCCCGCAGCGTCATGTTCGTCACGCAAGCAGTACGAGCGCCTGGACGGACGCCTCGAGGACGGTAGCAGCCGCCGCCAGGTTTCGTCGCTTGTCGTCCCCGATGCGGCTCTTTGCGAGGAACTGGTCGAGCTCTACTTCCGCTACGCCCATGTCGCTTTTCACAACATCTTTCACCGTACGACATTCATCGCCAGTGTTAGAGACAGCTCCATCCCGAAGATTCTCTTCTTCGGCGTCGCGAGCCTTTCAGCGCGCTATTCGGAACATCCGGTCTTTGCAGCAATCGCCCCATGGGACCGGGGTCGTCCTTATAGAGACGAGACGAGAAGGCTCCTTGACTTGGAGGACACGTCCTTGACGACTATTCAGGTGTGTATGCTTCTCATGTCAAATGCATCCATCGAAGGAGACCCCAACACCGAGGCCGTGTATCATGCGATTGCCAGCAGGATGGCCACATTGCTGGACCTTCCGACAATGACGACCGAGTCGGTTCTGGAACAGGAGATCAACAGACGGGGCAAGTTCACCTTGAGGTCGCTACAGTGGGCAAAGTTGCTAACATGCACAGTTTGGTGGTCGCTCATCACCACGGAAACATGGACGTCTGCCAGCCAGTCTCTGCCCCGACTCATCAGGCCTCGAGACACGGTTCCTTTACCCATGGATGAGAGAATGTTCATCGCACTGGACTACGAAACTCCGTTGGCGCCTGTCGAATTTGACCAACAGGCTGTCTCGCCGTCTGGCGACCCTTCCCAGTCTCTGGTCGCACAGATGATTCGCCTCAACATCCTCCTCTACGAGATTGTGCTCTACAACGCCCGAATAGTTGCAGAGCGAGTCCATCTGTGCGAACCAGGATCACCCGCAATGCCGTCTTTGGACCGAGGAAACACCTTGATGCATGCTCTGGACGATTGGGCGAACAATTTGTCGCCATTATTACAGTATTCTGATGACAATGTGGCATACTGGGTGGAAGAGGGCCTCGGTCCCATTTTCATCACCCTGCACATCAACTACAACCATGCTGGCCAGCTACTGTTCTATCAGCATTTGCATTCTGCACAGAGCCTTGACCCGGACTCTCCCGTCGCCGACATGGTGCGAGTATTTGCTCAGAGGTGCAACCACCACGCCACCAACCTCTGCGACCTTATTCACCACGCCAAACAACGGCCCGAGACCATCGTCTTGTACCCCCTCGCCGGGCACATTCTTTGCCTCGCCTCCTCTGTACAAATCCACACCCTACTTTTCGAGATTGACGACGATGACATTGCAGCGGCGAAAACACGACTGGAGCGAAACTTTGAGATGATCTCGTCAATGAACAATTATTGGCCGATGAATCACATGTCCATCAGTCGGTTGCAGCACTTTCACAACGCATGCCTCCGAAGCAAGGACGATTCATTCAGGCTGGATGCTTGGATGCTGCGGTTCTTGCTCGGTTTCACGCATGATATCGAGGACAGAGAGATAGAGTCGCCGCAGACATTTGATCATCTAAGGAACCTCTTGGATATCTGAGCAGAAATCTTTAATCACTGGTCAATCAGAGAAAGTTCCCCCTCAGCCCTGTCGTCTCTGCTCGAAGGTGTCTCTCAAATACAGGGCCGAGTTCTTTGGCGTCCTCTTCAGACTCCCAGACTCGAAGTCCACATGAACAATGCCGAATTTGGGATCAAAGCCCGCAGACCACTCTGTTTCTCGTGAGCTGGTGTTTCTCAAGGTGCTTAATGATAGGGTCAACTTACCGAAATTGTCCATCAGAGTCCAAACGTAGTACCCCTCAACCTTGACGCCGTCTTCGTGGATGCTGCGGGAAATTGCATCGAGGTAAAGGCCAAGATACCTTTTCCGGAACTCATCGTCCACGGCAGACTCGACAGTGTCCTCGGGGCAAGGGCAGCCGTTCTCCGTGACGACGATGGGGAGGTGGTACCTGTCCCAAGCCCACTTCATGAGCTTCCTGAAGCCTTCGGGCGCAATGCGTAGCCAAGGCATCTGGGACACGGGGCCAATCTCGACACCGTTGTGGTCGACGGGGCCCTCCTCAATGTTGCCCGTCCAGTCATCCTCAGCAGGGGGACCGGGCAAGGCGCGAGCATATTTCGTGGAGTAATGGTTCATGCCGTAGAATCCGTTGGAAGATGCCGTTTCGCGAAGGAGAGCCTGGTCCTCGGCGGTAAATGAAGGGAGTCTGTCGTCCCCCAGATAGGCTCTCATGGAAGCAGGGTAGTCTTTGCCCAAGAAAATTGGGTCGCCAAACCAGGCGATGAAGAATTCGAGTCTCTTAGAAGCGGCGTCCTTGTCGGCCTGGCTGTCGGAGAAGGGTTCGTAGTAGTGTCCGTTTAGAACGATGGAAATTGTTCCGTTTTGCTTCGGCTGGAATTCCCGGGCATAAAGCTGTACGACGGATGCATGGGAGAGGACGAGAGTGTGGCCGACACGCCATGGCTCGTGCTTGGTGTCGAAGCCATCTTGGGCGCGGTGTCCAGGTGCCAAAGTTCCGTTGAGATGGCCAAATATGGAAATGATGTAAGGCTCGTTGAACGTGACCCATTCCTTCACCCGGTCGCCGAAACGCTCGAAGCATAGTTTGGCGTAGCGAAGGTAGTCGGCCCGGAACTCCTCAGTATCGAGGAAAAGCTTGTACCGATCATACAGAGCTTGCGGCCCATCCCAGTGGTACAGCGTGACAGAGGGTTTGATCCCACGTTCAATAAGATTGTCGATCAAGTTGTTGTAAAAGGCGATTCCCTCTTCATTGACGGGGTCGTTGCGCCCACCGAGGGGAATGATCCGGGACCACGCGAGCGAGAAGCGGTAGACGTCAGTGCCGAGCGATTTCATCAGCTCCACATCTTCGATAACACGGTTGTAGTGATCGCAGGCCACGTCGCCGTTTTGGTTGTTGGTGCGTGAAGGCGAGCGATGAGTGTACTCGTCCCAGATGGAGGGGCCCTTGCCGTCAGCAGTGGCAGCGCCTTCGACCTGGTAGGCAGCGGTGGCTGTGCCCCATTTGAAAGACTTGGGGAGAGGAAGCTCCTGGATAGGGAGATCGTGGCCGCTGGTCGGGTTGTACTTTGTGCCGAGGCCTGTGGCCTGGAACATGGACTCTTCGGCCATGGTGAAGGGGTGGGAGTGGTGGCGTAGTGGGTGGCCAGGAGAGGACATGGGGTCGGTCCATAATGGCAGAGGTACTTATAAGGTGTCAAAAAAAACCGAGTGTATTCGTATCAAGCCGAAGGCCGCTGCGGTGGTTCCGAGGGACTTGTCGGTCCCAGGATGCCCAGCTTGATGGAGGTAACAGATGTGCCCTTCAAGTTGGGGCGACCCGTCCAGGGGTAATTTGCACCCCCTTGACTTGGAGAGGGGGCGGGGTACAGGTCCGCCCTGTGACCGCAATTCGGGATGCCTGAACATGCTGGATCTCCTGCCAAGGGTCTGGATCGAGGCGAACCACGGCAGAGCCATCCGTTCGTCGGAATTGCTAGCGGTATTGCAATTGGCCAAAGTTGGCCTCAGAGCCGCCAGCATGTGGACGTGGGCCGCGGGGGGACTAGCAGGGACGGAATTGCAGGCGGGTTTGGTGATGGCGAGTTGAACAGTGTGGCGGCTTGGCTTCAGGTGGGATCTCGGCCCTCTGTCTACCGAGTCACCGGGTGAGGGCTTCAGTACTTTCGGCCAGCTGTCTGCGCCGGTTCCGTTCATGGAGGCGTACGATTCGTCTTGGTGGTGTAGCAGGAGAGGACTCGGACTTTGGGAGGAGTCCATGTCATACCCGGCTCCAGTGGAGCATCTCACTCCGCAACTTTATGCCGCTATTCGTACGACGAGCCCGCTGGAGACCCGGATTTCTCCCCGACAACCAGGTAGAGCACCGAGACAACCAACAACACTAGTCTCTTGACAACAAACGGGAGATGAATTTCACCCAGGCTGCCTCTCGGCTTGTCACGAAATGTATTCAGTGATGACCAAGAGTGGCCCTCAGTATGTCAACTCGATGGTCATAAACTGCGCAGCACTTGAGGTCAAGGAGCGGTTCCTCAGCTACCTCCCTCCCTCCCTCCCTCACACCAAGCATCTGCCTCCTGCTCCAAAGGAGCATGCCAAGCGTACATTAGGCGTCATTACATGGCCAGTCTGCCCAGAACGTTATGATGCTACTCTAGAAAGGCCATCTACTCATGGCGAGGGATGCATGTGCAGAGTGAAGTCGCTCGATCTTGGCGACGGCGAAGATGCCGGCGTTGGAGCACACTATATGAACTTTGGTGCTCGCAAGACCTATCGCAACTACGCCAAGAACTACAGTAGCGACTGACGTGCTGCAAGCGCAGGGAACACGAAGTGCTTCACTGCTGTCAGGAATTCACTTTTCCCCAGATCCTGCACTTTCCACTGGGAGATTGGCCCAACTGGATCGAAGGTCTGAGAAGCCAAGTTGCTCGGAGGTCAGACTTCAAGAACATGGACAGCATGGAGACGGTCAATTCGATAGGCTAATATCTTCGTACTCTAAACTAGACGCTCAAGAAAACCTTTGCCTCTCGTTGATTGTTCCCCCTGTTTGCACCTGACCTTGATAGTTCCGCCCTGCAGACCTGACCTGCATACCCCGCCCCTATCTCACGCCTGCATCTGGAACGGCTGACAATACCACCCCAACATGCACCACAGCGTGGTTTGATTCGACAATCAGCGGACGCAACGGCCCGGACCGCACTATCGTCTGTCACCTGCAGAAGATTGCCGCGGTCCAGCTCTGACTTTTTGAAACATCAGCTGGGCTGGATATTGGCCGCGGCAAGGCACTAACACATCTCTGGAATACTGCAGCCCATGGCGCCGGTCTGGATCTCGTTTGCGATTGTCAGTTGTGAAGCAAGTGGACAGCCATTGGCTGGTCATGGCGGTCTTGAACATGGCGGTCAGCCAGCCACGAGAAAAGTATGGGAAACCACGATGGGTAGATATGCATTGCGGTCATGGTCACAGGGCAGAAGGGGAAGGAGCTGAAGATAAGAAAAGAGGAGGTTTCGCCACGGCTACTCTGCCTGTATTGTGGAAACGCATACAAACCGATTATTTCCCCCTCATGACAATCCCGTACCTCTTTCACTAAGGCATTCACTCATCCCCAGACACCCGACCTGTTTCATTCACAACCGTCATCATGGCTCTCCGCTTCTCGAACTCATCGTTCAGCCTCCCAGACGGCATAGAGGTACCCGACGGACTTCGTGCCGCAGCAGCCAGACATCATCTCGATCACTACCTCCGCGACAAGAAGTCCTGGCTTGATGATAAGGAGTACAAGACCCTCCCTCGCTACACGATCCCGTCTCACGACGAGCTCAAGGATCAGGTCGGTCATCAGGGCCCAGGGCACTATGACAAGCGCGTCTGCATTGTGGGCGCCGGTGCTGCCGGCCTGTATACTGCCATGATGCTCAAGTGGCTTGGCATCACCAACGTCGACATCATCGAGGCTGCGGACCACGTCGGTGGACGGTGTTACACGTACAAGTTTACTGACCCAACGCCTTGCACGCACAACTACTACGATGTGGGCGCGATGAGGTTCCCCGACATCCCCAGCATGTTTCCGTGAGCACACCTCCACCCCGGCTCCTGACCCGGTCCTCTGAAGCTGCCACTAAACAACTCCCAGCACCAAGAACCTCATCCAGCACGACCAGCTGCTGAACATTCCGGGTAAACTTGTTGAGTACGTCTATCGCATCAAAGATCCGGAGACCAAGCAGCCGTACGAGCCAACATGCTATTGGGACTCGAACTCTAAACTACCAGAGTAAGCATCATCTTCCCCCAGTGTTACTGGTGGGCAGGCTGACACTCCTACAGTGGCAGCAAATTTGACGAAGCCATCAAGGGCGTCCTCACTGCCTTCACGGTCAACCTTGACAAATACTTCCTCGAAGGCAACGACAACATGTCGACGAGAAGCTATCTCATGCAGAAGGCCGGCCTGACCTACGAACAGACCATGGCGGGCGAGCTGAACGATACGTGAGCACATTGACCTCCTCAACCCCCTGATGCCAGCTGACATTCAACAAGCTCCACGGGACTGTTTGACCAGGCGTTGACCGAGACGCTCTGCGACAACACCGACTTCCAGCAGTCAAGCGATAAACCTTGGTACCGCGTCGAAGGCGGCATGTCGGTGGTCACCGACACCATGGCGGCTCTTGTCCAGAGCACGAGCTGGCCTCAGAAGAAGGGGGCCCCGTCACCTGCTATCAACATCTCGCTCTCGACGTCCGTTGTAACCATGGGCAAGTCCACGGACGGCAAACGCATCGAAGTCGAGACCGTCGACGCGGCCGGAAATGCTCAACCGACGCAGAAATACGACATGGTCTTCAGCACGACGGCCATGGGGCCGCTTCAGCGCATGAATCTTGCAGGCCTCGACCTCCCTGATGACGTTTTGACGGGCATTCGCGCCCTCAGTTACGACCGCGCCACAAAGGTCGCCATCAAATTCAAAACCCGCTGGTGGAAGGATCTCTACCGCGGAAATGACCGCTGGGGCGGTGTGTCCGGGTCGGACCTACCCATCAGCAACGTCGTCTACCCGTCGTGGGATGACGGCGAGGACAACGCCAATGTTCTCATGGTCAGCTACAGCTGGGCACAAGATGCCACGCGCATGGGCTCGCTGGTGCCCGACTACACCAAGACGGCACCGCAAAAATCGGACCCCATCGTCGCCCTCTGCCTCCAGAACCTCGTCAAGCTGTGGGCTAATCAGGGGTCTGACCCGCCGAGTTTCGAGCAGCTCATGGATGACTATGTCTCGCATCATGCGTGGGCGTGGTCCCATGATCCCAACACAGGCGGTGCCTTTGCCCTCTTCGGCCCCGGCCAGTTCGGCCACCTCTATCCGCGCTTCCTCCAGACCTTCTGCAACAACAAGTTTGCGCTGTGTGGCGAGGCGCTCAGCGCTCACCACGCGTGGATCTCAGGCGCCCTGGACAGTGCCTACGGGGCCGTCATGCGATGGCTCTTGGGAAAGCACATGATAGAGGAGGCGTCACGCCTCAAGGCGTCGCCTTTCGGTGGAGGCGTGGACAAGCATTCCGAGGAGTTTGACGACACGACGCTGCACTGGTCGGCCGAGCTGAGCGGGACCCCGTTGGAAGTCAAGGATGTGTAATGGTGATGGTCTGAAAGAAGACAGGTCTGACGTGCTTGAGGGTTGGTTGATCGTCTGGTGGGGTCCAGCCGGGGAACGGATCCTGTCGCTTATCGATCGGGATGAGCACGTGAGATAGCAACGGCCACCGATAGACGAATATCACTGGAGGTGTCCCGGAGTTAAAGCGGCGACAGATCCTCAGGAACGCCTGACCCTTTCTGGCAACCTCCCTCCCACACCACTCCACCCTTTTCTGGCAGGGTTGGGTTCTGGACTTGACGTCGCAGAGGATTCATTTCCGCGTGTGACAAGTCGCAAGCCCCCAGTTTCACTCGGGCATCTTGTTTCGCGCCGTCCACTCTGGGGTACTTGGCCATGAACGCTTCGCCCGAGCTCAGCAGAGAAGTCGACTGGACTCGACTCCTGGCAAAGGCGGGCGAGCCGTTTTTGACCAGGTGGCGGTGGGAGGCACTCGTCCAAGACGTCGGCTTGCATAAACATGCACGTACGAGACGGTTCGAGGCAGCTCCAGAGGAGAGACGGAGCAACGAGCTGCCCTCTTCCAACAGCACCCGTTCATGGCAGAGTAGCAACGATGCCATGTCATGCGGGGCATGGATGGCGGTCTTCTTCGTGCTCCGAGCCCTGGAGTTGGGCTCGCCAATCCAGGCTGTCGGTGCCTTGTGGTCGTGTGTCCTCTGGCGCTGTCATGGCCATGCAGAAGCTTGGCGGGACCTAGCCCAGCATGCAGGCAGCTGGCGCTTCACACCAAGGTCAAGGTTCAAGTTCAAGGTTGCAAGCTTGCAGCGACATGCGCTTGACAGCAGCCGGCGCGCAGAAGCGCAGTCCAGCCCAGGCCATCATCGCCCCCGCGGACTTGGGCGAGGATCGCGCCGCGTCCAAGTCCGTGGTCCGGCCTTCGCGCGTCCTTCTGGCCTGGATGCTGCTTTGTTCGCTCGGAACCCGGCATCCGCACCGCCGGCGGTTTGTCCATGGTTTCCAAAGTATTGCCCGACGACCGACGAGTGAGGCTGGCCGAGGGAGGATGTTGGGCGCAGCAAGCTGGCTACCGTGTCTGTGTTGTTGTCGCTTCTTATCTGGTCATCATATCTCAACTTGAGACCTGGGCTTCTGCCTCTGCCCGCCCGTTCAAGGAGGCGTCGCAGTTGAAGCCACCAACGGCGGATGAATGTCCACAACAGCCCGCCACAACTCGCTTCCTGCGCCAGCCATGACGCAGGCGGCGTGTTCAAAGAAGATGAGATGTCTCACACCGATTTCGTGTCACAATAGTAGCGGCACGGAGGGTATCGAGGCTGAATGGCAGACGTAGCGGACACTGTAGTGTGTGAGGTCGAATATAGACAAGAGGTGGTATCGAGTGCCTGCCTATTCCCGGGGCGTATTCAGCACCGAACATGGATAGAGTTTGGGTCGTAACCCCTGGACCCCGACGAGCATCCTGGACTCTGCCCGGTGCGAGCGTGTTGGCCTGATTGGCTGTTCGGGGACGGCGACGTGATGAAACAGGACCTCTCCATTTCCATGGGCGCGATCGGACTGCCGGAACCACACGCCTTGCGGTCTTGGCGAGATGCGAGTGCTGGCTTGTTGCGACCATGTACGACATCGGTGATGAAGAACAGGGGCATCGGCGGCGACTGACGATGGATGGAGCTCCTTTGGAAGTGGAAGCTTGGATGAAGCTTGCGTGGCATGACCTTTTCCGTCCGTCTCCCAGCTAGGCCGAGGCAAAAGCTAGGTGAACGACAGACAGGTGCGCCGGCTTGGAGCTCGGCCGCATGTTAGCGTCCCTTCTCCCCCATCCGCTCGGGGACATGTCCCAAGCCGACGGGCCTCCCAACGTAAAGCTGACCTGATCCGATCTGCTTTGGAGTTGCCAGATTGGTGCTATATTATAGTTCGCCTTGCTAGTGGGTAAAGCGCCAAAGCACCACGCTGTAAGGAGGTACCTCTAGTACTCAAGGCCCACGCAGGGAGTTCGATCGTGGTGGAAGGAGTGATGGAAGGAAAGGATGGTCCTGGAACGCATTGCTGATTCGTCTGATCCCAGAGTGCTTGTCCCATGGCCTGGCCTGCCTGCCCACCTTCATATCAAGGGCCTGTATGGCACCTTCCCAAGGTAAGCTTGGCTCGGCATCCGCACTGACATGCATCCAGGCAAGAGTGACCTCTTGCGTCCAGTCCCTTGCTTGTCTCTTTCTCCGGGCAGTACCCGTGGACCTCTCTTTCCAGCAGACGGTCCCAGGGAAGGAGCCCTTGACGAAACGGGGACCCTTATATTATTAACTCTCGACTAGCACGTCCCTTGAAATATGTACTTGGGCCATCCATGTCTTGTCACTGAACAGACCCTCTCGGGCCCTCCAGAGCTGCCGCCGTGCCTGCCACTGCCCTTCTCCTCTTTCCTCCTTCTGCCTGGCCCTGACGAGTCGCCCATCATACCGAGTCGTGTCTTGTCATTTCTCATCTTTACATCCTCCCTCCCCACGAACGACCGACCACTCCTCAAAACGCCCATCGCGCATCGCCGACGACACCGCCGAATTCCGCAGCGCGCCCACCGCCCACGCTGCCCCTCCATTCCTCCACCTCCACCTCCCCCTTGCGACCTGCAGCCGACGTGCAGGGGAGCTACTGCTATCGTCCGCCGCCCACCGCCCGCTTCCTTTTTTTCGCCATCCTCCTCCCCCTGTTCTGCCCGGCACAGTGGGTTGCGATAGGCAGGTGTCAAAGTCAAGCAAGACCCGGTTCCGTGGTGAGTTGACCGCTGTTCGCTCCAGCCTACGGGGACCGAGACAGACGCAGGAGCACCACTCTGCTCACCCTGCAAAGACTCAGACTCAGGTCAGTTTAGTCAGGCGACACGGCACATATCCACCAAACATCACTTCTCGTCCACTCGTTCCCGTCGCTCGTTCGCTGCAGCGTGCGTGCCTTACTGTACGTGCGTGCGGTTCGTGCAGGCACCTTGCCTGTCTGCCTGTGCTGCATTGCATCGCACACGTTCGAGGCTGCGTTGCTGCATCGAACGTGGCCGACCCTGCTTTTTTTATTATTACCCGTCTCTCCCTTCGCTGGCTGGCCCCATGCTTGCTGTGTGTCTTCTGCTTTGCTCCCCCCCTCCACCCCCCTCTCCTCTCAGCAGCAGCAGCAGCCTCCACCTCTGCCCCCCTTCCTACCGCAGGCTCTTCGCTTCGTGGCCAACGTCCAGCCGCCGGTTATGGCCTTCCAACTTCGTGGCGCTCGCCAGGCTTACAGGTCCTCAGAAGGCGCAGGCGTTCCGCCGCGGTCCTCGCCCAGAGCCGACCGCCAGGCGGCCCATCGATCCGCACCCGCTGCAGCCACCCCCTTCGACTTGGGTGAAGCTCTCACGGCCTCGGATACCGTCCAGCCTCACCTCCGCGACCGCTCCCTCGCCGCCGACGTCCCCGACACATATCGCGACTCTTTCGTGTCCATAGTAGACGATCCCTTCTTCCAGCGCTTCGACTTTGAAGTCGCCTCCGAATCCCTCGACTTCAGCCAGCTCTCCCCCCGCGATCCCTCTCCCGCAGACCTCGATCTCGACCTCAGTCCAGGCCCAGGCCCAGGCCTAGATTCGGGCCCTCGCCATGACGACGGGGACGACCTGCGCTGGCCGCCAACTCGTCGAGAATCCTTAATCATTGGACACCAATCCCACCCGGTACGCGCTGCTGCAGTCGCCCCGGCCCCGTCTACGCGCTGATCCCCAGTCCCGCGACAGACCCCGACAGCCCCCATTTCCGTCGACGACATGGACAGCCTCAACATAGCGTGCGTCAGCCTTCTTGCTCTCCTGCCTTGCCTCCGCTCCCGCTCCCGATCCTGCTGCACGACCACCACCAACAACACCACCCCCTCCCATCCACCCATCTCACCTCACCTCATCTCGCATACCTGCATAGTCGTCGCTTAGCCGTTCCCCCTCCCTCCCCCTCTCCCGCTGACTGGGTGTTCTGATATGCAGCGTAATTGGCGCCACCGGTGTGGGCAAGTCCGCGTTCGTCCAGCGGGTCCTCGGCCTCTCACGCCCGCCCATCTCCAATGCCTCGAGCGTTCGCCTGGTTGTCGACAATACCTCCTTTGGCGTCACCCTGCTCGAGCTGGACCTGGAGTACTTCGAAGTTACGCCCTCGCACCCCATCCAGTGGCCCAAACAGATCAACGGCCACATCGTCCCAAGAGTCGACGGCGCCTTGATCGTTTATGATGTCACAAAGGGGGAAACTATGCAGGACCTCCCACAGACCATAGGTGCGTAACCACACTGCCCGGTGACCCTCCTACTACCCGACCCTACCTTCCCCGACGGGACCCTGCTCGTGTCAGCCGCGTGTGGCTGCCGCAACCCCCTGGCAATCGAGCGTTCTCGGCATGGGCTGACCGACTGCACCGCCGCACCAGCTGCCTTGACCAAATCAGGCCTCCCCGCAGTCCTCGTTGCCAATAAATGCGACACCCCTGAGAGCATCCGACAGGTCGACACGCAACGCGTCGCCAACCACGAATACTTCAAGGCTTGCGTCGCCACTTACAACCTATCCTCCAGTTCCCCCGAAAGGGCACGCGCCTGCTTGCACACCGTTCTCCGCGCCGCCGTGGCCAACCGCAAGGGTATGTTCCGTTGCCAGCCTGCAGCCCCTCGAGTCATGACTCCCTTGGCCCTAACAACACCGCCGGCAGATCCTCAGGGGGCCGAGCCAGCCGCCTACCGCCGGCGCGCAGCATCCGCCGCCAACCTCGAAGCCCCAGACGCGGCAGCGAATCGCCCGCTTAGCCAACAATCAAAGCACAGCCGCGCAAGCTCCGACCTATCCCTACTCCGCGGTGCTGCCGCAGACCACTACCGCCCATCCACGCGAAGCCCGAGACTAGGCACCTACACCAACGGCCTATCCGGCACCATAGTCGAGACCGGCACCGAGACCCCCCAGCAGTCCTTCTCCAACATGCTCAGAACTCCGGGCATCCGGCTCGACCGGACGGCGAGCGACAGCTTTCTGGACATGGACGAGTCAGACGCGGAATCCATCCGGAACTCCGAGGACATTCCTATTCTACTGCGACATGACGAGAGCTCGGGCGGCAGGAACACCAAGGTGACTACGGGCGTCGCCTTTGGGGACCTCGTGGACCGCCTGCTGGCCCTTAAGATGTCCCGGGCCGACAACAACTTCTTGGAGATCTTTCTCTGCCTCTACAGGAAGTTCGCTGCGCCTGGCGAACTCTTCTCTGCCATTTTATTCAGACTCGACAAGGTTAGGGACGACAAGTCGGCCCATTACCTGACCAAGACGGCTACGCAACTACGCATCATCGAAGTTGTGGCTCGTTGGGTGTCTCTATACCCCGGTGACTTCGCCCGGCCGGCTACCCGACGCAACCTGGAGGACTTCATCCGACATCTGTCTACGGAGCCGATATTCTGCACCGCCGCGCGGCAGATCAAGCAACACCTGGAACACAATGTCATGGAGGATGACGACACGGGGTGGGCCAAGTCGGACGATGTCGCGGACCGAGAGGCCAGCAAGGTGCTCCTCAAGGACAACCCGAGGTCCATGTCGGATATTTCCAACGGCGTCAGCAGTCTCTACCTGGATGAGGTGGACCTCCGGCCGTCGGGCAGCTCGGACCTGTCCATCATCGACCGTTCGAGCAGCTTTGTGTCGTACCAGTCGTTTGACGACTACGAGCGCGAGGCGTCCACCATGGAGCCGACGGATGTGCTGCCGATGAACAAGTTCCGGTACCACATCTTCATGGATATACCCGAGGACCACATCGCCGAGGAGCTGACACGGATCGACTGGGTCATGTTCTCGTCGATCCGGGTGCGCGACTTTGTGCGTCACGTCAGCCTCCCGCTGGACCAGAGGGCCAAGTGCAAGAGCCTGAAGAACGTGAATCGCATGATCAACCACTTCAACCACGTGGCCAAGTGGACGGCCAACCTGACGCTCCTGCGCGACAAGCCCAAGCACCGGGCGCAGATGTTGGAGAAGTTCATGGCGATCGCGGGCAAGCTGCGGCGGCTCAACAACTACAATGGGCTGGCCGCGATCCTGGCGGGCATCAACGGCACGGCGGTGCATCGGCTCACCCAGACATGGGCGCTGGTGCCTCCAGACCGGCAGCGGGCGTTTGCCAAGCTGGGGATTCTCATGGGCACGCAAAAGAGCCATTTTGCGTACAGACTGGCGTGGGAGAACTCGCCGTTGCCGAGGATCCCGTACATGCCGCTGCACCGCCGGGATCTGGTGTCGGCCGAGGAAGGTAGCAAGACGTTTGTCGGGCCCGAAGGCGACCGGGTCAACTGGAAGAAGTTTGAGGTGCTGGGCGAGGTGATCCTGCCCATCATGAAGAGTCAGAGCACACCGTACCCGAACCAGACGCGGCACGATTCGGCGCGCGAGCTCATCCTCGACTGCCGCATGCCAACAGACGAAGAGGTAAAGTCCCCCACTCTGGACCCATGTGTGATCGATCTGGTCGAGTACTGACCCGCCCCCTCCTTTTATCAGGAGATCTACCAGCGCAGCGTGCAAGTGGAGAGCACCTCGGGCGGCGGCGCCGACCCATCTAAGAAGAAGTTCCCCTGGTTCGCAAAGTAGGACCAGCGTGCCAGGAGGGCCATGTTGATGACTTGACGATGAATGTCCGGCTGCAGGACGCTACGGGAACCGGAACATGACCGGGATTTAAGAGGAGCAGGGGTGGCACAGGCACAACGTGTTGATGTGAGGATTGTCATTTTTGCCCAGATACGATACCCAGCGCTCTGGTGCGTTGCGAGCAGGGAACTGGAGAACGGACACACAGAGAGAAGCGGCAGCGATGCCAAGCGACGCCTCCTCCCCTTGTTGTTGGATGGATGCTGGGAGTACTCGGTGGTGTTTTGGGCACACAGGACAGGACAGGACCACCATGACCGTACATATCTGACCAGTGCACTGGTCGGTCAGCATAGACGGACGGGGCGCCCGGTGGGTGGCGTTTGAATTTTACCTTTTCTGACATGACGTCTTTGCTATTTCCAGTCCGCATTCCTTATTTTCTGTCCCCCTGCTCGGTCTGCTCCGGTAGTAGTGTAGCTTCGCATCGGAATCGAAGAAACCTGCCAGCCTAGTGAGTGGCTGGCTGGCGCTTCGCTGGAAATACCGCTCCAACGTCTGGGCGAAGAGGTTCTAGAACGGAGGTGTGGGATATGCACGGGCCGCAGCGCGGGATGAGCTCCCACCAGCTTGTGCATGTCGCGACATTGCGGAATGGCGAGTCGAGGCGGATGCGATTTACGCTACGGACCCATCGCCGATCCCGACGAGGGCGTCAGATTTTCTGGTAGGAGGATGTCGAGGTGTGTGTGGCACGTTGCCCGGTGCGGTGGCATGCGGTGCCGCGGGATCGGGGCAGCATTCTTGGATGGATTGGATGTTGGCTGGAGCCCCTGCCGATTGTTACTGGAAACGACGAAGCGGCCGAGGGCCTGCAGGGGCGGTGTGACAGCGGGCGTTGATAGCACCTAGGCAACGGGATACTTGTAGCTCGTACTCGTGGGTTGTTTGCAGGAGGACAGGAAGCTGAAGCAAAAGCTCTGGTCTGGACTGGACCAGGGGATGACGGGAGCGCGCCGGATGGTTGAGCACTTGGGCGCCTCTTGACGTCACTTTGGATGCGGCGACGGTGTCGGGGCACGGGCGGCCGCCAGGCACACGGCGTGCGTGGGGCGGACAAGACACGGGCCTGTGCGTGCCACGGGCCAGGGGGTGGCCTGAAGCTAGCTCTCTGCTTGCGGTGCTTTTACCTAGCGGGAGGGGCAGGAGCAGCTGGCGCGAACGCTTCAGCAGCCCGCGGATGCCCTGTGGGATGTGAGAGGTAGGGGGGATTCGCCGCAACATGGGTGCGAACATGGGTCCCTGCCACACCTCACCTTGAAGCAAGCTGCACGTTGAGCAAGCTTCTCGTGTTTCGTGCCTGCTCAGACATGGTGATTGGCAGATTGCCAGCTACCTGCAGGCAGTGCCGGCAAACTCGAGACAGGAGGGGAGGGGAGGGGCCGGCGGGAGGAAGGAGCTTTCTGAGAAAAGCAGAAAGCTCCCCCTCCATATCGTCATCGCAAGGAAAGGAAATTTCGGCTCTCAGACATTCCTCAGTCAGTCATATCGGGTCGGCTCTTGTCGCCGTCACCGTCACTGTACCTTATCTGCCTCACCTCACCCCCGGTCGCCTTGCTTTCGCCTTCAAGTTGTGTCTTCGTCTCTCACTCCGCCCGTGTGCTGTCGCCCTCTCTCCCTCTCTCCTCTTTACCTCTCCTACACCTCCCAGTCTCTGGCCTGTCCCCGGTAGCTTGACTCGGAGATCCCAGCTTCGCTCGCTCTACCTGGTGCCTGTCCTATCGTGACTGGGGTTGCTTAGTCCGCAACCACCTTAGCTCCCGCCGCCAGACCATCCACCGGGTCCGTCACCGTCTCACGGATCGTCATTTCTGCTCCGGACTTCCTCGCCGCCGACGCTTTTCCCTCACTCCCCCAATCCCTCCTTCGTCCGGACACGCTCTCTTCCACCTTTTCTCCCTCCCGCACACTTCTCTCTCAAGTTCTTCACCCCCCGACATCCGACAATATGGTCGTCTTCGATGGCCACGAGTTCCTCACCAACGAGGAGAAGCGCCTCGCAGAGGATAGGAAGCGCAAGAAGTACTGGAAGAAATGGGGTCCCTACGTCTCTGAGAGGCAGTGGGCCACTGGTGAGCTTCGCAGCGGACGTCCCGAGATCAATTGAGCTTGTTGCTGACCTGTGCGCGCCCGCCCGCAGTGCGAGAGGACTACAGCCCCGATGGCGACGCCTGGAGCCGTAAGACGACCCTCCAAACCTGCCCAATGGCTCTGAGAACACCCACGCTGACCTCTTTGCCCCCACAGACTTCAGCCACGAGCATGCCAGGTCTCGCACCTACAGATGGGGTGAGGACGGTATTGCAGGCGTCTGCGACACCCACGGCTACCAAAACATTGCTTTTGCCTTCTGGAACGGCCAAGAGTGAGTGTCTCTCGCGGCGTGGGCGCGCGCGACCTCGATGCGACAACTTCCACTAACACCCAGCGCAGCGAATTCTTGAAGGAGAGGCTCTTTGGTCTGTCCAACCCCCAGGGAAACCACGGCGAGAGCATCAAGGAGGCCCATTTCCACGTCGACAACACACCTGTAAGCGCACCCACTTGCCCCCCCTCTCCCCCCAGTATTCCGCCCACTAACACCGCGCGCAGTCAGTAAGGCAGTCCCCAGTCCCCCACACGCATCGCGAAATCCCCCGACTCACCCTTTATAGCACTCGTACATGAAATTCCTCTACAAATACCCCCAGAAGAAGTTCCCCTACGAGGATCTCATCGCCGAGAACGCCCGCCGTGGTAAGGAGGACCATGAATACCAGATCATTGACACCGGCGTCTTCGACGAGGACAGGTACTGGGATATTTTCATTGAGACGGCCAAGGAGGAGGACGATCCCGAGGAGATCCTGTTCCGAGTTACTGCCTGGAACAGGGGGCCCGATCGTGCTCCTCTGCACATCGTTCCCCATGTCTGGTTCCGCAACACCTGGGCCTGGGGCCGCGAGAAGCCCGAGAACAAGCCCAACATCAAGGCACACGGCGACGGCATTGCCAAGTCGAAGCACCACTACCTGGGCGAGCGCTACGTTCAGATGTCGCCATCCCCCGGCGTCGGCGAGAGCGGCGACGATGTGCTCCCTGAGATGGTCTTCACCGACAACGACACAAACTTCGAAGCTCTCTATGGCCAGGAGAATAAGACTCCCTACGTCAAGGACGCCTTCCACAGGTACATCGTCGATGGTGAAAAGGAGGCGGTCAACCCTGCCCAGGAGGGCACAAAGTGCGCCGCCTGGTTCAACTTCACCGAGGACGGCGGTGTTGGGCCTGGAGAGTGCGCCGTCGTGCGTTTCCGCTTCTCCAAGAAGAACGTCACCTACTTCGACGAAGGCGAGTTCGACGACATCATGGACCAGCGCCAGGCCGACGCCGACGACTTCTACTACCGCATCAGCCCTCTCCCCATGTCCGACGACCTGCGCAACATCCAGCGCCAGGCCTTCTCCGGCATGATGTGGACAAAGCAGCACTACCTCTTCATCTGGGACCAGTGGGCCAACGGGGACCCTACGCAGCCTCCCCCGCCGCCCAACAGGAAGGCTATTCGAAACGAACAGTGGAAACACATGCACTGCGATGACATCCTCTCCATGCCCGACTCGTGGGAATACCCCTTCTTTGCTGCCTGGGACAGCGCCTTCCACTGCATCACCCTCGCCATGATCGACCCCGACTTTGCCAAGAAGCAGCTCGATCTCTTCACAAGAGAGTGGTACTGCCATCCCAATGGCCAGCTCCCTGCGTAAGTCACTCGTCCAACGCCTGCGAGAACCCCTGACTTTTGCTGACCATTGGCCCCTCCAGCTACGAATGGAACTTCGGCGACGTGAACCCTCCCGTGCACGCTTGGGCAACCTTCCGCACTTTCAAGATCGAGCGCAAGCTGTACGGACGTCAGGACATCGACTTCCTCGAGCGTGTGTTCCAGAAGCTGCTCCTCAACTTCACCTGGTGGGTGAACCGCAAGGATGCCGAGGGCAAGAACGTCTTCGAGGGTGGCTTCCTCGGCCTCGACAACATCGGTCTCTTCAACCGATCCGAGCCCCTGCCCACTGGCGGCACCCTCGAGCAGGCTGACTCGACTGGCTGGATGGCCTTTTACTGCCTGAGCATGCTCAACATCGCCCTCGAGCTGGCCAAGCACAGGCGCATCTACGAAGACATTGCGTCCAAGTTCTTCGAGCACTTCATCTTCATCAGCGACGCCATGACGTTCCGGATGGGCCAGAAGGATGAGCAGTCGCTGTGGAACGATAAGGACGGCTTCTACTACGACGCCATTTCGTGGGGCGGCCCCTGGATCCAGCAGCTGCCGGTGCGCTCGCTGGTCGGCCTCATCCCCCTGTACGCTACCATGACCCTCGAGCCCGAGCTGGTCAACAAGCTCCCCTCCTTCAAGAAGAGGTTGAACTGGTTCATCGAGAACCGCCCGGATCTTGCTGAGAGGAACATGGCTTCTCTCAAGAAGCGTGGCAAGGGCGACAGAATCCTGCTGTCCATTGTCAGCAAAGACAGACTGGAGAAGATTCTGTGCCGCATGCTCGATGAGGAGGAATTCTTCAGCGAGCACGGCATCAGGTCTCTGTCCAAGTACCACAAGGAGAACCCCTTCAGCATGGAGGTTAACGGCCAAACCTTCTCCGTCGGCTACGTCCCTGGCGACTCGGACAGCGGACTGTTCGGAGGAAACAGCAATTGGCGCGGGCCCATCTGGTACTGCGTCAACTTCTTGCTTGTCGAGTCCCTGCAGCGCTTCTTCCTCTTCTACGGACCCGAGTTCCAGGTCGAGTGCCCCACGGGTAGCGGCGACTTTATGCACCTGGGACACGTCTCAGAGGAGATCCAGCATCGCCTGCAGCACACCATGGCCCGCAACGATGAGGGTCGCCGCAGCATCAACGGCGGCAGCGACCTGCTGGACTTTGACCCCCACTGGAAGGACTACCTCTGGTACTACGAATTCTTCGACGGCGACTCGGGCCGCGGCCTGGGTGCCACTCACCAGTGTGGATGGACGGGCCTGATCGCCCGCATGATCCACGACACCGGGTAAGTCTAGATGAATATCTCATGGCTGGTGAATCTTTGCTAACCTGACGCAGCACAAACTGCCGTCTGCCACATACGCCCCGCACGCCGTCGGCGGCCATGTCGCACTACTTTGACGACGTCTTTGCACGGGGCAACAACGGCCGCCGGAGCTCCGTCACGTCGGTCCGCCATCACATCAGGCGATCCTCCACGGCACGCTCCATCGGTGCCAGGAGTGACTTTGACACGGACGTCAACGGCACCGAGAACGGCAACTCGATGGGCAACTCGGGATACCTTGAAGACGATCCGGAGAGGCGGCGCGAGCGGCACGAGGCCGACGAGCATATGCACCAGTACATCAGCGACCAGCTGGCGCGGTACCGGGATGACCAGGGTGCGGAGACGTACTTCCGCAAGGACGAGTACGAGGCGCAGGTGTAAATTGTGTGACTTCAAGTGGAACGGGTTGAACATGGCATGGGGCTCGAAAACAAAATGGCCAGGCGTGATGGTAAAATAGAGATTGAATCCATTGAAGTTTTGGTACATATCCACCTTGACAGGTTCCTTGTGAAGCACATTCATGAGGTATTTAAACGAGGCTGGCTGGCCTGGGTGTGCTGTTCGTCGACTTTCAATGTACTATACTCATGATTGCCGAGCTGTCAGCCTGAACAGGATGACCAACTTGGCCTTGCTCCAGGTGCGGGACACCTCATGATTTGAGGGCATATGTTTGTATTGCTGAACTTGAGAAGCATGGTTCTGGGGTGAAGTGGCCTGAGTTTGTATCAGGAAGATTGTGTGTTCATCGGCATCGAAACCACCGTCGTCGTGATAAACAGTCTCAAACACATGAAGTCTCACGCCGTCGGGCTCCATAACGTCATTGCGACTAGCAACATTAAATACTTCTAACAATAATAAATTTCGATGACATGTGCTATCCGTGACGACTTGGCGACATCATCTCGACCTGCTCATGAAAATGGATGGTGTAGTAGAGGTTACCAAATCAGATCCCTCATGCGCAAGCCATCAAGAGTAGGCATGTCGTGATGTGGCTGTGACCTTACTACGGTGACAACTGAGATGACAGTAACAACACATCACACTCAGGCGGTTACTTGGAAAACGCTGCACTCAGCCCCCTGGCATGATCAGTGGAAAGCGACCTCGTTCTATCGCAAGGCTACACAATGCACGGCCGCCCAGAGGGGTTAGGCGGCCGCCGTCTTCCCAGACCCGCCGTGCTCTCTCAACAAGCTACACAAAGGAGAAGACGCCGGCCCGCGTCTGCTAGGTCTCTCTCCCACATCCCCCCTCTCTGGACAAGTTCGCCTCCTCGGCTTACTTGCCCGACCCTCTGTTTCATCCTCCCCACGTCTTCGATTAACAATACAATGCCACAAATGGCGGGGGCCAAGCTAAGAGAAGTCTGGTCTGGCCCCGTCACGGCGTACGCTCGCTGGTGTGTGATGCGACGGTGTGGGATATTTACAGGGTGTCGGTGAGGAGCTTGTTCATCTTGGCGATCTTGGCGGAGACGCTGAGGTCGATGGTGCGGTCACCGACCTCGACGACGAGTCCGCCGATGATATCGGGGTTGACCTTGGGGTGTGTCAGTTGGGTGGGATAAGGGATATGTCCAAAGGGGAAAGACGTACGTTGTTGGTGACCTTGAGCTTCTTGCCCTGGCCGACGTAGGGGGACTTGGAGACGGCAGCCTCGAGCCTGTTGAGGGTCTTGTTGTCAAGAGCCTAGGTTCAGTGTTAGCTAGGATCTGTCTCTCGCTGAGGTATCTGACGCACCTGAGCCGAGGTGACGATGAGCTCGAGCTCGCCCTTGGCGGCGCTGATGATGTCGCCAAACTTCTCGCAGACACCCTTGAGGAGGCCGAGGCGGTTGTTCTCGGCGAGGGCGGAGAGGAAGTTGGAGACGGTCTCGCTGTTGGAGCCGGACTGCTTCTTGAGCTCGGCGACGATGACGGACTTGTCCTCGGCGGTCAGGGTGGGGGTGGACAGGATGCCGACGAGCTTGGTGTCCTTGGTGATGAGGGCGTCGAGCTGGGCGAGGGCCTTGGCCGTGGGGTCGAGCGACGACGTCTTGACGGCCGCGGTGTACTGCAAATGGCTCAGTTAGCCCTGTGGTCTGTATCCTCCCTGCTCCATATTGTTTCCCGCATCAATCCGTCCAGGCCTTGCCCCGTCGGCGCGGACCAATCCTCCTCTTTCTCCTCTTCTCTTCTTCTGTCGGTGTTCGGATTTTGCATACCAGGGCCGAGGCGTAGGTACCATCGACGCCGAAGACGGCGATGGGCGGCTGGGCGGACGACTCGGTGGCCGCGGCGGCGGCGTAGGTGCGGACGGCGGCCGGGGCGCGGAAGACGGGGGCGGCCGCGCGAGCGGTGCGGAAGGCTTGCCTCGACAGCATGGCGACGGTTGGGTGTGTTGGAGGGGTTGAGGTGGGTGGGATTGAGGTGGGTTGCTGGGGGTTTCGAGGTGGTCAATTCGGAGCTTTCGCGGTTTTCCAAGGACTGAGGTTTCAATTCGGCAACGGGGAAGTTGATGCCTTAGCCTGGAGCACCCGAAATTGAGGCAGCCACTTTTTCCGGGCGAACGCGGTTGTTTGCTGAGTCATCACAGACGTCGAGCTGAAGAATCTATTGAGGACAGCTGCCACCAGCTTCTCACCCTTGGCCACCTAGAAAATGGCGACCTCCAGCGACCCGGCCGACCTCATTCCAGGGTGGAAAGTCGCCCGTATCACAGGCAACACGGCTTGGAAGGGCAGTAGCAGACGGCATGCGGGAGTCACTGTCAATGACTCACGGGTATCTCAGGTGTGCGATTTCAGGGCGCTCTATGACACAACCCACACAAATGCCAGCGCCACGCCGGGCGCCATAGCCATATGCCCGACTGCATTTTCCCAAAAACAAGCCATGTCCATCATCATTAACGCGTGAGCCGGTCCCGCCTCTCTACTAGGCCGGTCCGGACCGATGAGTCTTCCCCAGAAACGCCCGCGAACGGTCGAAGAAACACCCTTCCAATATACCCCCGTGTCCATCTAATCGCTCTCGATCATCTTGGCCGCCAGGTCGCTCAAAGGGCCGTAAAAGTCCTTGCCAGAATCCAGCTTGTGCTCGTCGACAAACAGGACGTATTGCTTGAAGCTGGTGTTGAGGTGGGGCTCGAGACCAAGCTCGCGGATGACGGCGTAGTGATGGCAGTAGATGTGGGCGTAAACACGGTACATGCGCTTGAAGATCTGGCGCACGAGAGCCGGGAAGCTCTTGGGGAAGGGGACGCCTAGGGGGTGTTAGCATGGGACTACTTAGAGCGACGGGGAGCGAAGAGACGTACCGATGCGGCTTGGCAGGATGCTCTCGTTGTCGATGGTGTTCTGCACCCAGGTCATGAGGTGGTTGATGTATTCGGGGGCGGACATCTTGGTGGGCTTCTTGTAGTTCTCGTTATCCTGCCAGAGATACTCAAACTCGTCCGTGGCCTTCATGGGGTAGCACGACTGTGGCGAGCAGAACTCTGTGATGGCGCCGTAGAGGAGGTTGATCTGGTTGTAGAAATCGACCACTACCGTGGGGGTCAGTATGCGAGATGTCCCTCAGGGGTATCCGGTTGGACTCACTGTTGACGGCCAGCCATTCGTCCTCGTCCTCTCCCTCGGGCAGCTTCACGGCCTTACGCAGGCTGCCGCCACCCAGAGTGGCCTCGGCATACTGGCGCAGGGCAAGACCGTTGGCGGGTGCGCCGCGAAGGGTGCGCTGACGGGCTTTCCGCGCGTTGCTGTCCTCGCAGTTCCTGTCAGCACAACTTCTCTCCGACCAATGCGGCTCGTTGGCCTCGACGATGGTGGTTTCCTGTTCGTCTTCTTCGTCGTCCTTCTCCTCCCAAACAAACGGCGGGTCGGGCACAGCGGGTGGAGGGCTCACGACCAGGAGGCCGGTGCGCGCGGTGATGTACTGCAGGAAGGACATGGCGAAGATGAAGCAGGATCAAAGGGGAGCCAGAGGCGTACTGACATCGTGTGTGGTACGGGTAGGGCGCTCATAGTGGGCGTCCGAGGGGCGGTCGGCCTTTGAAAAGGGCGAGGTCGTTGCTTCTTGGAGTTGGGCTGCCTCCATTCCAGTCGTCAGCGGGGCAATCAACCAAAGGTGTTTGACATGCCGCAGCATAGGGGAGAAAACATGCGTGGCGGCTCTTGTCCGGGGGTGGCACTCACCAGGGCTTGCTCAATTCCGTAGAGCCACGAGGCAGGGAGGATTGCAGCGCAATGTTCTGACGTGCGTGGGAGTGGGCTGGACCAGGTTCGGAGACGAGAAATTGCTGCTTAGGATAGCAGCGAAAATAGGGTCTCGGTGCTTGGCAATGGATGCAAATGCAAATGCAGGTGAGTGATGAATGCTGGACTGGACCGATGGAGGGGTAGGGGAGCAGGACGGTACGGGAGGGAGAATGATGTTTACCCGATTGCCTAATTGGTCTGGTTGCCAGGCTGGGGCCAGACGATCAGTGACCTCAGCTGTGGCTGGTGCGTGCGCCACACAGCATGTGACGGGGCCTGGCTATGCACTTCAAGTCGAATTAAACAGGAAATCAAGAAACGCTAGTAGCATTCGACTGTCTATACTGAGCATGAACCAAGAAACCACCAGTGCCAGCCGTGTTGTTGAGTGTCTGTTGTGTGTACGCAGCGCCATGCCCAACTCCGAACAATGCCTCGTGCCCCCTCGCCCGTTTCGCCCCCAAACACAGATGTAGAAAGAAGTAAGATGGTACGCCGCCCCTAAATGAGATGAGGTATCGTGATATATGCTGGTAAAGATGAAGAAAAGAGACGATGGTCTCACGCCGCCAGCATTTGGCGCCTCTCGGCCACCTTGGCTCGCGAGGGCTCTGCCTCTGTCGGCTCCTGCTCGGGCGAGGTAAGCTCCGTGTTGGGAGCGACAGGAAGGTCCTGCCGTTGCGCCACGGCCCTCTCTGCCTCCTTGCCCTCGTTGAGGCTCGCCTCCATGGCGGCCAGCTCGTCCTCGACGTCCTCCTCGTCCTGCGTCGACATGCGGCCGTTGAGAGTCTCGGAGATTTCCTGTTGGGTATGTGAGCACGTGACGGTGGTAGAGCAGTCGGTGTGGTATGGGGTGCACCTTTTGGTAGGCAATAGCCTCCTCGTTCTCGCCCATCATCTTCTCGACGCCCTCAAGGCCACCCATCTCGGCGTGAATCTCGTTGAGCACCCTTGTTCCCTGTTGGATGCCGTACATGACGTCCTTCTGGATCAAGGCGAACTCGACGTTGCTGGTCAGCTGCTCTAGCTGGGCCAGCTGCGAGTCCGTCTTGGATAACAGAGTCTCCTGGTACTTTTTCCGCCGCAGAGCCAGCAGCGCGCCCGACTTGTTGCCCGCGGCGAGCATCTGTTTGGCCATGGCCGTTTCCTTATCGGTGAGGACTGTGATGCGCTTCTGGTACTGCCGGAGCTTGTCGCGCTGGAGTTTCATGTCGAGAATCGCCCTGGATGCGGCAGAAGCGTCAGCGATTGGGACAATCTAGAAGGAGCAATGTGTCGGCGTGGTCTTGGATCGACCTGGTCTTTGCGACAACCGATCGCGGGGTGGTCGAGTCTTACTTGTCCTGGGCGGTGACCTTGCTGTTGTTGCCCCCCATCGCGGCGGTCGTGTGCGAGAGCCGCTGCTTCAAAATGTGTCGAGTCTGTAGCGGAGTCCTTACTCAGAGGTTGTAATCGTCGTGATGTGGAAAATATGAGCGCATTCAAAGCAAGGTGTGGTGTAGCAGGCGTGCCAGTCGCAGAGGATGGCGGGCCAAGTAGATCAAGTGTCGGGATGCAGCCGATGGCGGGCAGCCAACGTCGTCATTTCTGCGGGACGGGACACTTCCGCCGGGCACGCTGCCCGCTATCAGGTGTGCCCTGGCAGCGGATGTTCAGGGCCGGCGCACGCTGAACCAAGCGAAACAGTGGCCTCGAATCGCCCTGACGTGGGGGTCACACAGCTTATCGATAAGTGACATTCCCATGACCTTGGTTCCACGATGCAATCCGGATGGTTGAAATTCCCCCTTCAACTCTGAGTGCATGGCCGCAATCGGAGACGAGTTTAAGACGCGAACTGCATGACGATGTCGCCGCCTTCGCTTGCGGGCCCGGTATTCAAGGAAGACTCGCAACATAACACCTGTGACTTGGAACAGTGTGAAGAGGTCAACCTATGAGCGAAGCATGATGATCTTCACCAGAGGACCAACCTGTACATTCGATCGATCTACAACAACGGCGAATTGAACGATAGAACGAGTGGAATGATAGACCGACCTCAGCAGAGGACAATTCACCCCGGGGTGACGACCTGCCACTAACTCTTGTGGTGTTTAAAGAGTCATCAAACGCCACCATGGAGACCGCTGCCGCCATTTGCGTCAACCTGCCAAATTTGCTCAACAACAAAAAAGTCTCAAGCACCACGCCCACAGCACAAGGCGCTGACGGGAAGAGCGTCATCCAAATATCTACTCCAGTAAGGTGTAGAAAGAGCGAGGGGTAACCCCGCTGTAGGTTAATGATGCCGGTGCAGTGACACACCGAAGCGCGCTACTCCCGTCGGCTTATCTTATCGCCAACGTCGAATCCAGGGACCCTCTAAATTTTTAATCGCCCCGCTGCTCGCCGCCTGGCAAAAAGACGTCTTGAACACCGGTCAGTGACAGACAGCACCCGCGACAACGACGATGGCGCCGAGACCAAAGCAGAGCCTTCGACAAGGGCTGGACAGGGACGTCTACCAGATCGTCAAAAAACTGGAAGACGAGCGGGCTCAAAACCCCCCCAAGAACGGCCGTAAGAGAGCCCGATTGGCCGTTGACGACGTCTACGAGATTATCAAAAAATCAAACTCGAGCCTAAGCCGGCAGAAGCGCAAGCCTCTGGAGGATGCCATCGAACGCGTGCTCGAATTCCACAGGCAGGAGGCCGATGACTCGGATAGCGAAGCCGATATTGAAGTCGAGGAAAACAAGTCTAACAAGGTACGTGCCCTCATCATGAGTCTCGGTGTGCATCCGGGTTAACCACGACCACAGCCGGAGGACCGTTTCCTCCTGAATCGCCAAATGGTCAAGCACTGGGGCAACCCATCCAACTCTACGCCTACAGCGCAAGGTGCCGACGGTAAGAGCGTCAAGAAGCGTCGCCTCTCCCTGGAATCCGAAGCCAACGGTGTCGAGGCAGTGAGCGAAGGAGGCCGAACGCCCAAGACCAACGGTGTCTCGTCTGAGGCGCAAGTGAAGTCCACCAAGAAGGTTCAGAAGCCCAGCAAGTACGGCTCCGAGCTCGTCACTCCCGGCAACATCGTCCTCGGTGGCCTCAACCACGAGCTTGCCCTTCTGGACAGGCAGCTTTTCTCGTACCTGCAGCAGCCTGAGGACTACCAGCGCTGGAAAGACCTCCCAATCGGCTTCCTCATTACCGGTCCGCCAGGCACCGGCAAGAAGTCCCTCGTCCGGGCCCTCGCCGCCAGCACATCGACTCCCGTTGTGCCTCTAGGTCGATACCTTAAGGACGCGATGCGGTCACCCGAAAAGGCCGGCAAGATCATCGTCGACTGCTTTGAAGAGGCCAAGCGCTGCGCGCCCTGCGTCATTCTTGTCGAGCGCCTACACGAGCTCGTGGGCAAGTCCGGGTCCGGGCAAAACGACTTTGACCAAGAGGTCATTTTACAGCTTGAGACCGGCATGAGGAACCTGCGCGAATGGGACAGCGATGGCAACAAACCCGTTGTTGTCGTTGCCACTACCAGTAGACCCGAGCTCATCGACACCTCCCTGCGGAAACCCGACTCTTTCTCCCGTACCATCAACATCAAGGTCCCCAACGTGGACGCACGCGAGGACATCTTCCGCGCCCTGACTCATGACATTGAGCTGCCCCCTAACTTCGACTACAAGGCCCTCGCAATCCGTACTCACGGCTTTGTCGGTGAAGATATCCGCAGTGTCATCTCGATCGCCAACAGCCGCGGCAAAGACCGTCTCATGGATATGGAGCATCAGCGCGCCCGCCGCGTTCTGGACGAGAATGAGGCCTCCCCAACCCCGGTGTTGGAAAACCAGCCCTCCTGGGGGCGAAACAACGAGGACCGCCAAGTCTGGTACGACTTCATCTCGCACCCTGCCTATACGACGCCAACTACGGTCCATCTCACCGAGGAGGACTTTATCGCGGCAGCCGCCGAGCATACGCCCTATATGCGCCGCATGGGCTTCAGCGACATACCATCGACAAGCTGGGCCGAGGTTGGTGGCCTTCAATCAGTGCGGGATGCCATTCAAATATCCATCATTCGGCGCATCAAGGAACCGCAGCTATTCGCAAAGCTCGGCAGGCAGCGACCCGCCGGCGTGCTGCTCTTCGGTCCGCCTGGCTGTGGCAAGACGCTCGTTGCAAGAGCCGTGGCCAACGATGCTAAAGCCTCGTTTATCCTCATCAAGGGCCCAGAACTGCTCAACAAGTATGTCGGAGAGTCAGAGCGCGCCATTCGCGAACTATTCATGCGCGCAAAGAGCTGCGCGCCTTGTATCCTCTTCTTCGACGAGATGGATTCATTGGTGCCCAAGCGAGAGAACACCACTACCGAAGCTGGCGCCCGTGTTGTCAACGCGCTGCTCGCCGAACTCGACGGCGGTGACGATCGTGGCCAGGTCTACGTCATTGGTACCAGCAACAGGCCAGACATGATCGATCCAGCCATCCTACGCCCTGGTCGTCTCGACAAGCTGCTCTTTATCGACCTGCCGACTGAGGACGAGCGCGTTGATATCCTTCGCGCAATCTACCGCAGCAGCAAGGTCGACATTCCGGACGAGGACGCTACGATGGGCGGCCAGGACGAGGACGACCATATCGAGGCTATCGCGCGCGATCCCCGTTGCAAGGGTTTCAGCGGCGCCGATCTTTATGGACTGTATAAGAACGCGCTCGACGATTGTATTCTGCGATGGACAAGTGGCGACCCTGTTATCACGAAGGAAAATTGGGAAGTCGCACTCAGTAAAACCCGACCGAGTGTAAATAACCCTGAAACGTATAGGCGACTCGCGGCCAAGCTGCATCATCAGAGTTAGGTGGCGCATTTAGATCAATAGAACCCCTTCTCCCCGAGAAGCTGAATCCTGCATCATGGTGACTCGGGGACTATCAGTTACCTTACTTGACGAGGCAGCTTCCGACTGATCTAGTCGACAAAGTAACCAACCAGTCTGCCAAACCAGGAGGATACGGAGCACTGGTAAGGGAGTTCAGAATGGCCCGTTCTCGACGACAATCTGCAGTAGTCCTCAACTTAACAGGGATGACGAGACTTCTGTGCCTTTGGTCAGTCTAGTCGATCAATTGGCGGTCTTGGTAGAATCAATGGGGTAGATCGATGGGCGGACTAGATCGACCACTGTAGTAGATCGACTCGATCGACTAATGAAGTGAACCAACCAACGACATAGAGGGATCGACAAGTCAATACCCATCATAGAATGCCATGTCATAAGACCCTAGTACATGCACACAAGGTTCGTTGTCCGTGAAGCGGACGACTGCCATGATTGTCACAACACGAAGATAGATCGGTCAAGATAGCAGAGAGATGAGAGTGGTTTCGTGGACTGTCTGTAAACGCCCAGCTTCCAAAAAGCACAAAGGTCTAAGCGCGTATGAGAGCTCCGCCAGAGCGGCGGGCAGCTCGGTGCTTTCTATGGTACAACAAGATGTGGTATGAGGGATTGAATTAACGAAGACAGTCAGATTCCTCGGGGAGCAACGTAGTCTCCCGGGACGCTGCCCGTGCCGACGGGGTCATAATCTTCCGTCGCCTGTTCTCCGTGGCTTTCCCCCATGGTCATGTCTGGGGGTGTGGTGGGTGTTGCCCCCTTCTCCGGCGTCTGTGCCGGAGAAGGAAGAGTTCCGTCTAATAAGGGGAGCTCATCGGTGAGGGCGAAAGGGCGATCTACTATCGGTACAACAAAACGAGCCTCTAGGGGGAAGTGGTGGGTGAGATCGCTTAGGCGGTGGACTCCTTGAGGTAGGCGATGAGGTCGTTGCGGTCCTTCTCCTTCTTCAGGCCGCCGAAGGCCATCTTGGTGCCGGGGATGTACTTCTTGGGGTTCTCAAGGTAGGCGAACTAGAAAAGTGAGTTAGTACATTGATAGAGTGAGAGGGAATACGGCGTGAACATACCAGGGTGTCGTTGTCCCAGGTGATGCCCTTCTGCTTGTTGGCATCGGTGTACGAGTAGCCGTCGACGGAACCGGTCTTGCGGCCGAAGAGGCCGTGCAGGGCAGGGCCGATCTTGTTGCCGCCGCCAGCCTCGACGGTGTGGCACTGAGCGCAACGGGTCTTGAAGAGGTTGGCACCCTTCTTGGCGTCACCTGGAGGTAAGGTCAGCGAGCCGCTCGTACGATGTGTTGTTTTTCTCTCCTCGGCGCGATGGACGAAGCGCACGCGTTCAGATCAGCGCGATCATTGGGTTAGGAACAGGCAAGTCCTTGTTCGACTCGTCATGGAGTAGTGGTGGCACGTGTCGGGAGTGTTGAGCCGAGGGAAATGGCGCAGGGGAAGGCACTCAACGGAGCCTCGCGCAGCGCCGTTCCCAACGACAAACCTGACTGCTCCAGCTACTCCTGAGCCGAATAGAACGTGTTCTGCGACCAATTGACCGGTGACGCGCACGCGCCGTCCGTCGCGACAGGATGCTTCTCCAGGGGAAGTTCAGGAGATCGACTTACCACCAGCCATTTTGACGGTATTCGGGGGGTTGAAAGACGGGGGGAAAGGATCTAGGTAAGTTGCAAAAGAAGGAATGAACCTCTCCTGCAAAGTGACTGGGTCGTAAGGGTCGTAAAGGGGGTACGGGTTGCGGGAATGTGTTGATCGTAGGATGAGAGAGAGGAAGAAGGGAGGGAAAAAATTGGAAGAGCCGGCCGAACGGTCCAAGGTATCTTTAATGACGGCGTCCCTGGCCTGCCACATTAGCCCCAGCCTGGCCCTGGGCCCCCCGGGCGACGGGCGGCGCGCCGGGAAAAAAATCCTGGCAATGAGCTCACTGTTTCTCCCTCTCGGCGCGAGCTGCAGCGCGCACAAGCCACCTAGCTGTGGCGCCTGACCCGCCGCCCCATCGGGGTTCCCGCCAATCATCGCTCACGGAATGGTCAGAGGGTGACTGCTCGGCCGGGCGAAATCGGGAAATCGGCCCCATGACTAAGAAAAAAGTTGGTCACCGCCCAGTGTCCACGGAGGATTCAGTCCTCGAGACGGGGGCGACGGGATTTGCCCGGCGATTGCATCGGTGATGAACTTTGCCAGCCGGCGACAATCAAGCCTGTCCTGTGGCACTGCCAGCGCCTGGCCGGCGGGACTTGACGCGACGGCGGAGCGGATCGACCTCAGACCTCAAGGTGGGATGGTCGGACTTTTTTCGATCATCGACATCACCATCACCGTCGCATCAGCCCCCGATTCCGGGCCGCAACACCATCGATCACCGACACAATGACCTCGTCACTACCGCCGCGCTTCCTCCTGCCAGCTCTTGGCCCAATGTGGCGCGCCGCTCCCCGCGCCGCCGGCTCGATGCGTGTCCTGCGCCGCCATGCCTCGACGACGGGCAAGGACAAGCCCATCGTCCTCGAGAAGCCTCTCAAGTTCAACCCGCCCTCCCACGGCGCCCGGCTGCCCCGGTATAAGCCCAAGCACTACGGCGGCGTCTCTGAGGGTGAGAAGTTTGCCCAGGGCCAGAGGGATTACCCGGGCCTCATGCCCCCCGTCGGCTCCAAAGCGCACAGGTTCATCAACAGCCGCAAGCTGCACATGTCGATAACGCTGGTACGTCTGTCGTAGCTCCCTCCCAGGCAATGGCTAACATACAATCTTCCAGGGCACCCTGGTCGTGCTCGCCATCACCACATTTATTCTAAACTTTACCCACACCTCGCCCTTCGCACACCTGCTCCCGCCAGCCTCGGAGTTCTGGTCGTCTCCGATCAATTTCATCCGCACCTGGATGCGCGTCATGGCCCTCCACGAGCGCGACCGCAACGCGCGCACCATTGCCGAACATACCGCCCTCACAGACGACGTGGTCAAGCGCGCATACTTCCGCAAGGTCCACGGCCTGGACAAGGAGAACCCCATCCGCAACTTCCTGGGCGGTGGAGAAGGCGACGAGATGAACGCCGAGGCCTTTGCCGCCGTCTCGGGAGAGCCCGTGCCGGCAGCAGCTACGAGCAATGCCTCTACTATTCCGGCCGAGTCCGCCGAGTCCGTCCAAGAACCCAAGAAAAAGTGGCTCGGCATCTTCTAGACGCTCTCATGTTCAAGACGCCCGTCTCTTAGGCGGCGCTGTATCTATACCCACACAACCGGGGACTGTACAACGACCTTTATCCATCCCAATAATGACTCGGACATGAACCTAGCCCTTCCTCTCGTCTCGAAGGGGTATCATAGCTCTTCTCTTATTTTTCCGTGTCCTCCACTTCCTTTTAATTGTACCGTCCCCCACGTGATGCGCAGGTCACCTCAGTCCAGCTCTACCCCATCCAGAGCATCCAGGATCTCATCCGCGATGCCACCCTTCTCCAGGACCTTTGCAATCATGGCCTGGAGCACACCAAACTTGGTACCGCCGATTGGCGGCCGCCAAACGCCAGGCTGAACGCCTCGAGATGCCGCAGCCTGCGGGACCGGCGCCGCCTTCTTGCCGGGGGTCGAGACACTGGTCGCCGGGTTCTCCGAGTTTGGGATGCCGGGCGGCGTCATTCTCGCAGGAGGGTCGATCGTCCTCACGGACAGCAGCCTCAATTGCCTCTCCTCCTCAACACCGTCCATGGCAGTGTCGCCATCCTTCTTGCCACTCTTGGCTGGCAACTCGGCGACGGACACGGCAAGTAGCGACTCGGCCACCGACAGCTCGTCCTTGGAGGGATCGAAGATGACGTTGCCACCGACGGCAATGACCAGCAGCGTAATGGGAGGCCTCGACGTTGTGGTGCGCTCGTCCTGCGGGTACAGAAGCGTGGACGACTGCCAATCGTCGTCGAACATGGGATCCTCGTCGCCCTCGGACTTGAGGCGGGGCAGTCTCGTAGAGAGCAGCGCCAAATGTGTCGTGAGAGAGAGTAATGGGAGGGGGTATGAGAGCGGCGGGGAGATGAGGAGGATCTAAACAGGTTGTCAGTACGTGAGGATAGGGAGAACATGTAGCCAGAGGCAATCCTTACATCGAGATACAGCTTCCAGTGGAATCGGCGGTTGATGTACAGCTTCTTCGCAAACTCGCCGTCCGCCAGCAGCGCCTCGGTGAGCATGCTCGCCAGGAACACCGTGCCAGCATCGTCGTCTCTTGTGTCAGGGATCTCGATTGACAGATCGAGCCACTCGCTGCGGCCCTTTAGGTGTCCCTGGCCCTCCTCACCACCATCCTCGCCAGCGCCACCGTTGCCACTGCCTTGTATCCTTGACTCTTCCGAAGTGCCATAGGGGTCGGGCGTCTTTTCGAGCGCCGCCTTCACTCCAACGACGGCTTCGGTGCCGTCTGAGAAGAAGACGCGCGCAGAGCCGTTTGTGCCAGGAAGAATGCCCGTTTCAGCCTCTAGCGGCCTGAACTGTGACGCTGAGCGACCATCAGGTCGGATGGGGGGCGTCAAGGACAGCGTTGAGTGCAGGTAGGCGAGTTCGGCCGGGGAGATGAGCGCTTGCGCTGCCGCTGTCGCCATGGTGGGCGGTTTTGTGCGGGTCGGTCGGCTACAGGTGAAGAAAAATGCGGGCGATTTGGTTCCTCGGATCGGGTACTGGTCGGTTGAGGGCTGTGCCTGAGCACTCGTGGGTGTTTGTTGTCGCCTGAAAAGTTATGGTGATTTCTTAAAGTGCTTGCAGCTCGCCGCAAAAGCTCGAGATGGATTCCCGCGACGGTGGGGTCGCGGGGTGTGGCGTGGAGCAATTGAGTGGCTGTGTTGTGGCTTCACTTGGTCGCCCCCTGAATCAGGTGCACCAGAATCTCAGCATTATCCAAGGGTCTCCAAGTATGACGAAGCCTGAGATGCTAGGTATGCGAGAATGTTTATAGTGTTTTTTTTTTCTCAATATGCTAAACTTTTTTTCATGGCTAACAACGTATGTAGAATGTCTCGTCACCACCACGTGTTTCCCAGTTCAAGACATGTGAAGCCAGCGCTGAAGTTCCAAGTGCGAAGTAGGCTGGCCGGACTGATGACTGGATGTGTGTTTTCTTGGAGCACTTGACTGTCCAGAAATGACTCCATTTGGATAAGCTTTACGCGGCTTCTCACAGAGGCCAAAAGAAAAACTCTGACGAGTGGCTGTTAGATGTCGTCGCGAAACCCAGGATCAACGATTGACAGGTCATGCATTCATTGTGATTGCTATCATTCTACACGTCCCTAGAATACTGTGGGAAAGCCGCGATATCCATGCAGCAATCTTGTCTACACCAATTGCCTTGGCGCCCACACATGGCGGATAGGCTCGTGACCTCCTGCCAGATCCGTCACCGACAATAAGCTCGGGTGTCTAGCGAGAGAAGTCAAGGCACAGGGATTCTTTCAGTTCCGGCCCCATAGCCGCCACCAGCTCGGCAATCTTTGTCTTGAGCCCACCCTCGGCAGACAGCCCCTGTTCGCGCCAGATGACAAGGTCGCCAGTGGTGACCAGGTCCTGTTGGCCCGGCACACGTAGTGCTATGTTGCCCAGGTCCAGCTTAGCCATGTCAGAGAGGGAGGAAATACCAGGCATGTCGGTGTTGAACAGGAGGGGAGGCTCTTCATCGACCGTGTCATCGCCTATGACGACGTCTGATTCGAGGATGTCGCTCAGTTCCCCATCCTTCAGAGCAGCCCTTTTCTGTGATGCCGAGTAGCTCACGTATGCGCTCTTGTCAAGCAGGCCGAGGATTTCTGGGCCAAGCAGATCCCAAGAAAGGCTCTCAGGATCCAGCACGTATTGCGGGCTGTAGTCTATCTTGTACCTCATCTTCGGGCAGCTGTGGATGTAGAAGCCTGGGTACCAGTAGCGATAGCCACCCTCGAGGGCAAGGGCGATCTCTCGGATGGCGCCCAATTTGCCCGGGCTGAACTGGTGGATGGATTCGTGGTAAAGAAAGTATACAGCGCTGACGCACTGCGGGAGAAGATCCAGAACTCCAATGGCAACCAGCTTGCCGTCAAGGCGGTAGCAGTGATGGTAGGAGCCCAGGTGCTTGTCTTTGCCATCTGATGTCTTCTCCACGGTGCGACGCAGAGGAGAATCACACAGAAAGCGCCTGAAGCCGGTGCGCGTGATCTCTGATGGCTTTTCCTTGTGCACAACGCGCTGATAGTTCTCGTATACCAAGAACTTCTCCTCGGTGAAGTCGTCATGCTCGAGAGTGACGCTCAGCTTGTGGGCAGGTTCCGGCGGAACGCTCATCTTGTCGAGTTCAGCTTCGTGGATCCTCTCAAGCAGATCAAACTCGGTCTGGCGCTTCTTCTTGTCAGCCTTGCTGTGGCGTTTGACATGTGAGGATTTCTCGGCATAGTCCTTGCCGAGCACATGAGTGTTGAAGCGGTTCACGGTCTGGCGGTGATCCCGAGATGGCTTGTAGAGAGTTGCGTCAAGGCGTATGGTGTAGTGCGGGCAGCATGACTGGCGCTGGTTGGGCCGGTAGAGGAGGGACCCAGATCGTCTCCAGTAATGATCCAAAAGGCCCTGATAAAATTCCGGGGTCATGGAGGTGGTAGTCGCATAGTAAGAGTAGCCTAGACATCACGGTTTCTTGTCAGCTGCTGGTCTGTACAAGGGCTGGAGCAGTCACGGGTGCCCCTTGGTGCAGCTCGAGGACATCGATAATAAGCAGTCACCAGCATCTTGGCCGGGATGCATCACGAGTGGCCCGGCTGCGAGCGTGGGTGGTGGTGTCGATGTGGGGTGCCCGAAAAGGAGAGGTGCATTTACGTTTCTTAAACACACTTTTGCCTCGACGCCCGCCGCCACAGTAGCCGCAGCTAGATGAGTTTGTGTAGCCTGTGGATGACGACGTTGTCAGCACTTTGTCGCGGTATCAAGACGATCTTTTGGCGGCAGCATGCCTGCCCGCCCAGGGCTTGCCGGCCGGTTGATGCGGCGGTGACGCCATGCCTTGCACTGGTGTTGAGTGTTGTTCTGAGGCAAGTGGGGGTACGGCAGGAATGCAGGAATGCAGCAACCGTCAAAAGATGGGGGTGATGTGATGTGGGCAGGATGCTGAGACAGAGGTGCAGGACGATTCGGAAGATGTTCCACATGGTCGGGATCAAGCCAACGACAGGAACAGGAAAGAGCACGGGGTGGAATGGTTGGACGAGAACAGATGAAAAAGGCAGCTCACCTATTGGAGTAACATAGGAGAATGCATCTTCAGGGGTCTGCATGGTGGACGCCTCCATGTGGGCAGGCCTAACACGGCGGTAGCGTAGCCGGCCTCACCTAGCGTTGTGCAGCAGAATCCGTGCGTGGCCGACGGTGTTCGTCGAGAGCCGTTGAGAGGAGACGTCTCAAGGTCAGATGTTGATCTGGTAGGGGTGCGGTTTGGAAGTTGGTGGTCGTGGAGGGGGTGGTGACACTGGGGGTCGCAAGGTTGCCGGGTGATGGCCACGACAACGGTGGTGGTTGCGGAAGGGTAAGGTGAGCGAGCGGGTGCGGCTGCAAGGCCCCGCGTCTGGGTTCGAGGGGTGATGACCTCGTGCCGAGTGACTGACAGGCAGACAGGGCAACGACAGCGGTGAGAACGGGGCTCCAAGGATCGGGCTGTTCCGTACTGGCGAGGCGGACCGTTCCACCTTGTGAGAAGGACCTGGACCCTGAGCGGGTGAGGCGGGCAGGGGTCAAACGGTGGGCGGCGCCTGGTGTCCGACGTGAAGATGACCGACGACCGAACAGGCGGGAGGGCGGGGGTGGGCACAGGCGAGAAGTTGGCTGGCAGGACGTGTCAGGAGGGTGTTCGAAAGGAGAAAGAGATCCTTCGGCCCCGGAGGTTGATTTAAACCCGCGCAGGCCAAGCGGATGAGGTGCTCAAGTCAAATCGTGAGGGGTTAGGAATTGGTGGCCCGCTAAAAAGTTGATGGAGGGAAATCGCTCGTGCTCGGCGGGGAAGAAGAGAGGTGTTTCTCTCTGGTAAGCAGCGGGGAAAGGCGGCGAGTAAAGTGACCAGAGCCGATCGGACGGCGCGAGTGATGGGAAGCTTTTCAGGCGAGAAGAAATTCCCGGGTCAGGCAACAGGCTGCCGCGGATGATGAGTCGCAAACGAACGAGTCCTGGCTGCAGCTGCACCTGTAGCTGGGCGGTAGTGGTGGTGGTGGTGCACTGTAGTGAGTGTGGTGAAAATGAGATCGATGTGGTTGCCCCGCATCAAAGTTACCCCTCCATTTGTGCCCCTCCTCTCGTGCCAGCCCCCCTCTCCCACGTCCCCCGGTTCGGCCATCGGGATCAAGAGTCAATCATTGATTTATGGCATCCCCCAAGAAGCAAGGACGAGCTGGGGTGGGGGTTAAAGTTCCTCGGGTGACTTGGACTCCAGCACGTAAAGTGTAGGTCTGTCCAGTGGTGTCTCTGGTGGATGGGCTTCTCATCGGGAGCGCGGGGCAGAACTGGCTGCATGGTGGACTGGGAAAAGAAGCAGAAAGTATGGAGGTCGACGATGGACCCCCACCATGTGCATGTGCCTATGAAGGCGATGGCGGCCAGGGAGGCTCGTGAGGTCGGTTCGGTTGGTGTGTCACGACTGACTCTTCCGGCACCTCGGGCAACTCGTGTTCCAGGCGGGTGGGCTCTCGAGTCTGAGGTCTTACTGACGAGGCAGCTTGTCAGTCGGGGAACACCGAGTCTGTTGGAGCTCGGGGATGGTCCTGGGTGCTTTGTGCGTGGTGGCGATTGCGTCTTGACACTTCGAGCCCGGTGTGAGTGACTGATATGCCGGGCCACTTCGACGATCATCGAGGGCCACAGAGGGCCGGGCATGCAGCAGCGAGGTATGGCAACGGTTGAAGTCGGATATGCCTGCTCTTAAGGGAATAGGCGCCTGTGGCAGTGGACTACGGGCTTCAGACTCGGACTCCCTACCTGTGAACTCACGATTGAGCCTTCCCTCGTTCGCAATTTTTGCACTTGCCTGTCTGCCTGGTCTGTCCTCTCATGCCCATGTTACCCATCTGACCTGGCTTGGCACTTGGAGGTGACGGGAAGGAGCAATGGTCGACCAGGCAGGGCTGGAAGGATCTAGGCCATCCTGTGGCTACCCAGCACAAGGAATGCCCGGCTTCCATAACCTTCTCGTATGCCTGCCTGCTTGCATTTCGCCTGCAGCACGGAAGGAAAGGAAGACAGGAAAGTCCCGACTGAGGGATGCGTGAGGAAGCACCGAGTGGTGAGACCCAGTACCGAGACTCGCACAGGGCCCCAGCACGAATCCGACGCGGCAGATCTCGGCTTTTTCTTGTTCATGCGCGTGGTTTGCCTCTCCGTTGTCAGCGTTCCGATCTCCTGGCATCACACCCACCACCAGGTACAGTACTTCCAGTTCCATCGCAGCTTCCTCCCCTGCCCTGTTCTGCCACGGTGCGCCCACCCAAGCCACCCCACTGACGGGCTGTTGTCCCGAGGGCGCCAAGTACCGCAGCACGTCTTGCAGCGCCAAACTGTACCTGAGCCCCTTGTACATCCACCACCATGTGCATGCTGCATCCCACTCTCCCCCCTTCGATTGATGAGGACAAGCTCGAGCTCCGACCTGCACACAAAGCTCCATGCCATGGCCATGCCATGCTCTTCCGGGGCAAAGTATAAAGTCATGTTTAGCTTCCCCTGAATCCGGTACAGTCCCCTCCCGTCCTGGCGAGAAGCCACGAGTCGCGCCTTGCACCTCGCAGCAGTACACAACTTGGACTTTTCCTCTCTCCTCGTCCTCCCTCTTCCCTCCCCTGCCTCTCAGGGCTGGTCTAGACTTGTCTGTCTGTCGAGTTGGTACCTCCATCGCCACCACAGCATTCCTTGCAACCTCTGTTCGTCCGCCAACTCTCCGACCTCTCTACAGTCAGTCGCGTGGGTATCTCGCCGGTTCCTGTTCGCGTGCCCCGTCATACAACAACCCAGCACCTCTCCAAGCAGGTCAGCAGAAAGGAACCTGGAGGCCGAACCGGACTGGGAACTGGGCTCCCCCCTCAACCCCTCCGTGCCCACGCGCCGCCGCCGTCGTCGCCGCCGCCTCGGTCGCTTTTTTCACCCCCTGCCGCCGAACAAGCCAGTCCGTTTCCGCCGCCTCCGTCAAGCCAGACCGCCAGCAGCCCCATCATCTTGCTTCCTACTCGCAAGTTCCCGGCACCTCCGTCCACTCGAGCAGCAAGTCGCACACTCCAAAATATCCGACCTGCCTTAAAGAACCGCCTGCTCCGCAAAAAAAAAAGCTGCTCCGTCCGGCCGTCAAGTTGCTCTGCTCTGCTCGCTCGCTGTCCCGCCGTGCCCTGTTCTTTCTTCCCCCACCACCCACCCACGCCCCCTTATTGCAGGCGCCGCCGCCCTGCCCTCCTCCAAAAAAACCACCCCTTTTCTTCGACAGCACGCTTCGTCCCACTGGCCGCACGCTCGTCTCTGGGCTCTCTTCAGAAGACGCTCCGATTCGGAAAACCATCTGCTTCTCATCACGCCCCCGAAACCGGCCAGGCTTTCTCGCCACAGCTGATCGGTGCCTGCAACTCGCCCTCGTCGTCACTTCTTCTTCGGTCACTCAATTGTCGCGTCGCGTGCGTCCCGGCCGCCCCAAACGCCGTGTGCCTGAGAGACAGCCACAGCACAGCAGCCGAGTCACCGTTTCCTGCCTGCTGCAGGGCTATTAAGCTGCGCCAACAGAATCAGGGAAAAAAATCAATTCAAACTCACGCGACAATGTCGAATCACTGTTAATTCGATCTTTCCACTCCGGTCGCCTCACCAAGAGACCTTCACGCCTGGTCTTTTAACTCCCCATCGCCTCCCCCCTCTACGCTTCTTAAGCCTACCCACTACGAATCGCCGCCCGCCTCCCAATTCACAACCCCTCCAGGCAGCCCCGCCAACAACAGCAACCACCCCCCCGAACGACTGCCACTATTCAGACACTCCCATGACCGCCCCTCTTCGCCCCGCAGCACACCCCGACGCATTTTGCACCGCCAGCAAAATGTCCTCATCCAAGGAAAAGAGCATGGAGTCTCGCGTCGGAAGGAACAACCAGCGTAAGTGTGCGAGGCTCGGCCGGCGCATAACTCTCTTCGCTCGAAGGCGAGGCTCTGCGTCGGCCGCTCCTGCTCCTGCTTCCGCGGGAGCTGGCTCGGGGGCTCGGGGTCCATACTAACGCTTTTTCTCTACAGGCTACAGTGCCAAGGGCGAGCGCCTTGTGGCAGGCGTCGTCCCCCTGACCGAGGACAAACGATACGTGCTCATGATCCAGTCGACCCGGCGGAAAGGCTGGGTCCTGCCCAAGGGCGGCTGGGAGACGGACGAAGAGTGCACCGAGGCTGCCGAGCGCGAGGCCTGGGAAGAGGCAGGCATCTGCGTACAGATCGACTTCGACTTGGGCGACATACCCGAAACGCGACCACCCAAGAACGGTTCCAAGGACAAGTGTTTATACCGCTTCTACGAGGTCACCGTCACGAGACAAGAGGACCAGTGGCCAGAATCGCACAAGAGGGAGCGCCAGTGGATGACATATGCGCAAGCCAAGGAGGCCTTGGCCGCCAGGCCCGAGCTTCTCGAGGCTCTGAACAGGTGTACGATGCATCGATGAGAGGGGGACTCGGAAGCATACGAAACGCACGCATCCACCCTTCTCCACTCGACCACGCCGTCGACAACCAGAGCGACAAACAGCTGCAGACGCGTTTCCGCGTGGACGACCGTTCTGTGAACATATCGCCAACCGGCCATCACGAACAGGCAGCCTTGGCCGACCAGGTCGGCTGACGCTCTACAACCGGACCGCGACGGCTGCTTCCTCGAATGGAGGAGGCGACACGCTGCAGCTGCATTTGCTCTACCGTCTTTACACCATATTAACCGCTCACCAAAGAAAAAAAGTACACATGCATTCGGGTCCAAGGCGTTGTCGGCATGCTGGGATTAGAACCGTTGGCAGGCAGGCAGGGGCGCAGTCCCTTCCCCTCCATCCTTTTTGCGCAGCATGACTCACGGGTAAAGGGTCGGTCGGATGGAGATAAAACAGAAGCAACCCGGACTCTGGCGGGATGCTGGAGTTTACCGGGGCGAGACTCTGAGATCTTTTTCTTCTTCTTCCTTCGTCCACATGGCCATATACTCTTCCCGTCCCGGAGCTACTCCCGTGATGGAACAGAAAGGCAGCGTGTAGCGCTTGATCGGTGACTGCCCGAGCCCGATGCACCTCGGTGGTGTTGCCCGTCTGCTGTTTTTTTTTCAGCTCCTCGTAGCCTGCGCCCCCTCCCCTCGGATGAGGGGGGCGGGTCGTAGTAGTGTGTTGTAGACTCTGTGAAATCAAATGCAATCGTAACCAATGTACTACTTTGAACGTTCACTTTGAATTGTGTGTTGTTTGTCGTGTTGAATTAAATCTGTGGTCTCTGAGAGATATAGTGACATGACCTCGACTCTCGGTCCTACGCGGAGCATCGGCCGATGATCGCGAGAAAAAAAGAGCCCCGCATCAGTCTGTGATCATGCTCAACTTTCTGACAACAGGGATTGTGTAAGATGCGGGAGCTGCCGGACCACCTTGTCGTGCTGTCAGATACAGGGGAGGTACTCTGTCGTCGAAACCCACATTCCTATTTGGCGCAGAGTACTTTTGGGTGTCCAGGCACTAACAATTGATGTCCCCAGCGTCACGAGTGTTTTCCCGCAGTGTCCCCGGGGCGCGGTGCATCAGTGGCTCACCTCGGTGTGTCCCGCCCCGCCACCCATCCGCGCAGGGATATTCCGCCGCCATCACCACTGCCAACTGAACCCAGCGCATGACAGAGCTATTCAACCCCAAGCTTCTTGCGCCTTCAACGACTTGTACGAATGCAACGGACCACGACGACGCAGAACCAGACGAAGGGCACCGAAACGACGATTCACTTCGAGAGCTTCAATTAGCTACTTCATCCAACCTCCCCCCCGCAGCGACGATATCCATTCCTGGTGCATGGAAGACGAAGACACGAGTAGTCCGCCCTGAACGACCCGATACACCTCTCTCCCACTCCCTCATGACGAGGTAGCCCGAACCCATACACACACATACACACCCGTCGTCGACATGGAGAACCTCCACATCTCAGAACCCCAGGCGCAACAGGGCCAGCCGGTCCTCGGCCGCGGGGCCGCACCCCCCTCGTCGCAGCCCTCCCAGCTCCCGCCGCAAATGTTCACCACAGCCGCCCAGCTGCTCGACCTGACAGACAGTAAGCCCGCGTCGGAGACTTCTGCGCACCGCACACACCGTTGACGCAAGCTCTTCCCCCTTCCGCAGAGAAGCTCATGGTCGCCCTTCGCGACGGCCGCAAGCTCATCGGCGTCCTGCGCAGCTGGGACCAATTCGGTACGTCTTCCCGTCCTCCGCTTCCACTACGAAACAGAAAGCTAACATACACTCTTTACCAAGCCAACCTCGTCCTCCAAGACACCGTCGAGCGCATCTTCGCCCACCCCGCCGCGCCCTCCTCCCCCGACGCCCCACGCCAGCCCGGCCTCTTCGCAGACGTCAAGCGCGGCGTCTTCCTAGTCCGCGGCGAGAACGTCCTGCTCCTCGGCGAGATCGACCTCGACAGGGACGACGACCCGCCCCCAGGCTACGAGCCCGCCGACGTCGAGACGGTCACACGTCTGTCTGACGAGCGGAAGGAGCGCGAAAAGGTCGGCGACAAGGCTCGCCTGCGCAAGCTCGCCACCCTGGGCTTTGAGGGCGAGAACATGGGCGAGGTTCTGCTGTAGTAGCGGTGATTATCAGTCCCACCCTCCCTCCGAAGACCACGCATGAGTCATCCACGATGCATCTTTTTTTCAGAGTAGATTTCCGGGTTGAGCGCCGCCAGCTGGACGGGAAGAGCAGAATATTGTGAAATGCCAACCCGTCCGTTTTGGCCTCTCGTCCGGGGACATTTAGGTCCCTGGAAGAGAGGCGCCGGTAGAGCGAACATGTTATTCAGTCTTCGCCGCCTCGTCACTGTTTCCTACGTTGTTTGAAGGACATTGTAAAACGACCCAGTGTGACGAGCTCAATCAAGCTCGGTGTGAGCTGGGTTCGACCCTCTGCCTCAAAGAGTGGTCTCAACCTCCACAGCAGCCGCAAGGACCAGCCTCCGCCGACAAGTTAAGATATCTGCTGCCACTGCGCTTCTTCAAGTCCAGGTCTACTCGAGCATCACCCGCCGTAGGAGCTTCATCACCAGTTGGAGAATGCAAGTGCAAAACGAACATCTGTTGTACAAGTCTATGACCCAACCAAATAACCACGCCTGGGTATCATGCAAAGCTTCAAGAATCGGTCCTCAAGCAGCCTTGGCCTCCATCGCTGTCGTAATCATGCCCCTTCTATCCATGCGCCGTGATATCATCCCCCGGTATGCAGATGAACGTATCCTCCACTTGCCCCAGACAGGGCCTGGATTCCTCAATGTCGTGCCCAACATGCACATGCCTTTAGCTGTCGATCACAATCACATCGTGACTCGGCCGTATCGGTGTGCGTGGTGTTCGTCGGCGGTTGTCGGGGTATTGCCGATATGCAGGCCCACCATGTGGCGGCTGATGTTCGAAAGGTGCCATATTTGCGCTGCAGAACGGTTAGCATTGAACAGGCGAAGGAGTCGACAGACTGACTTTTGTTGATACAGATGATGCGGCGAATCGCCGTGTGCCCCACGTGCCCCATATGCAGCCTGGGGTTGCTGCTCCTGATAGAGATATCTGGTCTCTCCTGCTGCAACGTATCTGGCCTGTTCAGGCACATCCTCAACCCTGACGTAGGTGTGACGGGGATCCATGTGCTGAACTACCTGTGGAGGCGGACCTGGTTCGGAGTAGATGATGGGTGCCTCTCGAAGCTGAATGAATGGCTCGTTCCGTGGCCGTTCCTCTCGCTTGGGATGTTCACGCAGCACCATGAACCCATCACGCTGGGTGTGCGTCTCCCGAGGAGGCCAAGCCTGGCGTTCCATGCGAGGGTGGCCATCGGCGAATGGCCTAGCAGGTGAACCTTGGTATTCCGAGTACGGGCTTCCCGTGTGCATGATCATGTCCTCTGCCTGGGGGCGGGGCTGCCTTAGCCTTTGGTCCATGCCTGGATATGCTCCATGCTTCTCGCCGGCAAAGACATGCCCTCCTTCCCGGCCCACCTGCCTTGAAGGGGCAGCGGCCACAGAATATCGAGGACCACCTGCGTAGACCGCAGGGGCGCGTTCCTCGTATGGTTCAAGTCTCCTGCTCCGCTCATCGTGACGAGGCTGCGCCACGGGATACATGTCCGGCTCGGGTTCTTCGTAAGACTCACGAATCACAATCACCTCCCTTGCAGGATCAACATGGTGGCGCTGTACCGTGTACGGCTCATGCACCATGGGCCGGTACGAGTGCTGCCCAGGGGGCGGAGCTCCAGGTGATAGGGGTTCGATCGAAGGATGCAGCATATCCTGGAGCTGGGTCTGCCGGACCCCGGCAGGCCAGGCCCTCGGGTTCGCACTGACGCTGGGAACGAGCTCCCTTACCTTTGTTTGCGCAATGTGCCCCGGGCCTGGGCCTGGGTGTCCGTAGGAAATGGGAGAAGGAGCGCGGCGGTAGGCGCCGCTGGATGAACCAAAGCCCATGTCGAGATCGCCAGGAGTGCGAGCTTTTCGATAACGAGCGGGAATGCTATCGAAATCGTTCCCGGGACCACCTGGTAGGGGCTGTCCGCCATGGGGCATGTGAGCCTGAACATCTCGGGGAGACGATGCATGGCTTGCAAACACGTTCTGGGCGGCCAGCGACGCCGAGGCCTGGGGGGTTGCCACCCTCGGTGCCTGCGCTCCGGCGCGGTTTCGCTGAACGGCCGCATCCCAAGCGTTCTCGTACCGCTTGAGGCCCTTTCTGTTCCTCCTCCTTTCGCGTTTGAGGGCCTTTTTCGACTTACCCTTGGGCTTGGATGTGTCCTGGGGAGTTCCGTGCGCCGCAGCCTGCGGCTGTCTGTGGCCATCCTGGTAGGGAACTGCAGCCGGGCCAGAGGGAAGACCGGGAATAAAGGGGGCCGGAGTGCGGGCCTGCATGGAAATGTCACGGGAAGGCACGGCGCCCTCGATGTCGGAGGTCGAGTCCTCGTCGTCATCCGAGTCATCCGAATCAGAGAGCACGACAACCTCCCTGATAATCTCGTCCAGCTGGTCCTTGCCGCTCTCGTCATCGCCTCGCCACTTGACAAGGAAATCGAGACAGACTTCCTCCGTCACTCGCCTGGCATTGGACCAGGTGGTCTCCTTCAGGAGATAGTCATAGCGGGTGTGGTTGTGGCGGATATGCGCCAGAACTGCTAGCTGCACGCGTCGAAAGAGCGACAGGGTAGGCTGCAGCCCGACTAGGGGTTCACCGCTGGTGGTTTGGCCCTACAGTGATGATTTGTCAGGGGATCAGTCTCGACCTTCCCGGGGGGGTACGAACCTTTCTAAAAGCGTGACTGATAATCTCTGCTCTGTCGGTATGGGGAATCTTGGGGAACAGCTCCCAAAGTGCAGCGTTCGCTTGTTCGTTGATCTCCTGCTGCGATTCAGGGATGACCTCGACACCATGGGGTCCGATGACTGGTTCGTAGATTTCCTCAATGCCCAGTTCCTCCTTGGCTTCCTGGACGATCTGCGAACGAAAGTGGTACCCGACGCGGTTCATCTGGTGAGAGAGATCCGTGGCCATGTGAGTAGGGGTCTGTTCGTCTCCAAGGGTTAACACTGGTCAAGCAGACAGAGCTGGGACAGGGAGACCGTGGAAGGCGTACGGAGACAATGTATACCATGGCCCCGCGCTCTCGCGACAGGTCCTTGCATTTCAGGGTCAACTCGGGGTTGCCCAGTGGCACAAAGCTGAAGAGCGGCGGGGGCTCGCGTTGTGTGTAGTTCTGTAGCGTCACAAAATGGTTAGAGGAGCAAACAATACAGGGCGGGGGCGAGCTCGGATGGCCCGCCAGTCCACGTTGATCAGGGTACCTCAAAGTCGAGCGGCTTCTTCTTGAAGTCCTTGTTCTCGACTAGTTCCAGGACCGTCTTGTGTTTCGACACGGGCACCGCCTTTCTCGCGACGAGTCCAGGCGGCAGCGGCGCGTTGCGCTTGATTTCCTTGATTGTGCGACGATGCTTTTCCTTGCCCGTTGACGGCCTCGCCGTCGATTTCTTTTCTCTCCCCATGGTAGGCGCGCTACCTCTGCAGCATCGTCCGAGGGGGAGTAGAGTCCAACGTTGTCAAGAGAGGGGCCGAGCAGAAACAGGTCAGCAGCGCAGCACTTGAAGATCGAGGCCCACGATGCGTCGGGTATCCTGACTGCCACGGCGGGCGACGGGCTTCTCGCGCAACGGATGTTCGCGGACCAAGAGTAGGAAGAGAATCAAATGAGAAAAGGAAAAGCGGTCCAGATCTGGGACGAAACGACAGCAGCGAGCCAAACGCGCCAGATCAAGTCCAGGGGCAGCGCCGCGCGACCGTACCTGGGGGCAAAAGCGCGGGGTTCACCGATGCGCAGAGCGTACGCAGAACGCGATGTGTCCCGAGGCGGTCAAGACGTCAATCTATCCGCGCTCGTCTAGGAGGCGCGGGCGAAGCAGATGCAGGAGATGCAGGAGTCCTCTGCAGGAAGGGAGGGGTCTCTGTCTCGATGGATGCCCAACCTGATGCGAATGAAAGGTGGAGGAGGAATCAGGGTTGAGATGGTGTGGTCGTCGGTTTTACTACGGAATAACCCAAGTTGTCGAATCGGGACTAGTGGATTTTCGTGGCAGGCAGGCAGGCTTGGAGGGCAAAATGGCAAAAAGAAACAGCTTTTGATCCTGACCCGGATTGAACGGATGACCTTCTGGAAACTCCATTGCTGGAATCAGACGCGCTACCGCTGCGCCACAGGATCGCCATGCCTACTGGAGCTCAGTCATGGAATATGTTGCAAGATTGCAGCATCGGTGCACTGTGGCATGTCAGCCCTTCATGTGTGCCGTGGATGGGCTGCCATGGGCTACTGGCCAGGTTCCCTGCTAAAATCGCTTCAAGCGCGAAGATCTTCTTCACATTGCGATATGTCGGATGTGTTTGCACTGTTTGCACTGATATTCTGTTGTTCTGTTATATGCTGTCGCAACCTGATGGCAGCTCCCGCCCATCCACGGCAGACCCGTCGGCTGCCGTCCGCAACCGGTGTAATACATTCCTAACGCCTGCCTGCCTGTCCCGGACATAGATGCAACCCGCGCCAGCTATTCCATACACACACAAGTAAAGCACGTGGGTTTCCCGCATCCGAATCATACCCTTTTTGTTCGATTGCGGGTCCGCGTGAAGAAGAAGGGAAGAAATAAAAAGCTCGCCGGTCTCAGTCGTCCTCCATGGCGCTGACGTGCTTCTTGATAAACTCGAAAGCGGAGAAGAAGAGGGCATTGACGGCGCAGGAGCGGCCCATGGACACACCGAGGCCGCGGTACATGTGTTTCCGGAAGAACTGAATCTTCGGGGGTGGCTCGACTTGCTGGCCCCGCGAGTACAGCAGCGAGTTGCGCTGGTATATGCTCTTGGCCGAGTCAATGGGATCTAAGGGTAGTCAGTAATGAGTCCTGGGCTACAGATAACTTCCAAAGGGACGTACAAATCATAGCCCATGAGACAATGCCACAGAGGCCACCCGAGGTGACTACGGCAAGTTTGTTGGTCGAGGGGTGGTCGCCTCCAAATGTGGTGACAAGCTGCTTGCCGCTCTCATACACCATAAAGTAGATGGCTGTCCCCAGCGTGTCTCGTACTACACGAGTGGTGTTAGTAGGGCCCGACAAGCATGGCATCGATCAAGACTTACACAGATGGAGGTTGAAGCCGGTGTAGAGGCCAAAGATGCCGCGATGGCGTATGATATTCCGCATGGTCTGGATGGTGCCCTTGTTCTGGTAGCTGGCAGCGACCTGGTGGCCGTTTGTGACGCGGCAATTTGCCTCAGCAAGCTTCTTCTGGTCGGACAGCAGCACCGAGACCTGGGCACTGAGCTTGGTGAGCTCAAATGGGCAGGCGACGGCGGTGATGCATGAGCCAGCGGTTGCACCGGCGGCCCCGAAGCAGGCAATCGAGTATAGGGTTGGGTATGTGCCCTTTGTGCTAACATGGTTCAGGACGTCGAAGCCGGTCGTCTTTCTGATCCAGTCCGAGTAGGAGTGTTTTGCTTTTTGGTAGATGGAGAAGGAGACGGTCCGGACGAGGGTGACGCTGGCGGTAGGGGCCATGACGCCTGTGAGGAGGGGTCAGTCAGTCATTTAGACATGGGTGATTGAGGGAGGAACGTACCCCGGAAGAAGCCTCGGAGGTTCTCTGTTCTGTATGTGTGGCGGACGCAGTCGAGGAAGCCATCGTAGCGATACGTCTGCATGCGCGTCTTGACGCTGTCGAGGGGAAAGGCGACTACGGTGGAGAAGACGCTGGAGGTGCTGGCGGCAATCTCGGTGCGGTAGCGCTTGACCAGCCTCTTGGGCTTTTCTGGCTGAGGCATGATCGGTGGTAAATAGGTCGTCGGCACATGGTGTAGCTGTTGGTGGTGGGCGACGGCTGTCATGGAATCTGCGGTGGGTGGAAGATATTGGGTTGCTCGGTTGCTCGTTTGTCGGGGTGGTGATGCGTGCTGTGGTCTAGTGGTCTGGCTGTCGAACGATGTGTTGATCATGCCATGACCCCTCGACGGAGGGAGAGTCGGGGTCTATCAAGACGATGGCTTGCAGCAACGCGAGCAATTGTCAGCGTTGCGGGCGCTGGTCCGTCCAGACGAAACAGGTCGAGACACCGCGGCGGGTGGTCCAACGATGGGTTGAAGCTGCCACAGGGAGCACGTTCCGTACACTGCCTGTACCAGAGGCGGGGCGGGCCGCTGGGGTCTGTCTGAAGGCCCAAAAATAGGTAGCACTTCAGGGTCGAGGCAAATGGCGGAATGCCTGGGAGATCGAGAGCTGAACCCCCAAGAACGAGATGACGATTTCACACGGTTGTGACCATCCAGCAGCGTGGAGGGGGGGATTGCGTCGAGTCGAGGCGAGGCGGAGGGGTGGTGGTGGGATAGACGTGAGAGTTCACTGAAGGTCAAGGGGACTTGGACTTGGGGGACTTCACTGGGGCCGTGGCCGAGGGGACGCCGCTGGAAATGGCAATTGCGGGGTTAGTGGATAACTCATGATCATGATGCGGGCGGCGCTCAGCGACTCAGTCCGTCCGTCTGGCGTCAAGCATTGCCCCTAGAAAAGCCCTGGACCTGGGATGCCATCCAGCATGGATAAGAATGTCCGTCCGTTGTATCTCCTTATCTTGTTGACTGAGCGGAGCATCCCGTCAAGTTGGTCGACCTGAAGCCGAGGGCATCTCAGGTCTCCAGGCCGAGCAAAGTGAACAAGAGCTCTTGTCTGCTGCCACACTCCTTTCGTCCAAGTCGAAAGCATGCACCGCTGTGATTCGTTCCTCCCAAGCCCGACGACGGCCGCTAGAATGCGTCCCACAAGTCCGAACCGTCGCCCGCCATGTCTCCTCCCCCCACCGCAGGTGATGCGTTCGTCGACCACGTTGAAGCTCCGCGACTCATTCCTCGCATGGTTTGAAATGTAGGTACCGATAGGCCACACCGCACAGTTCGCACACTGGCGCATCCCTCTCACCCCTTCCACGATACCGTCCTTTCTTATCTCCTGTTTCGTTTCCCCCTGTGACAGCCCGTTTCGAGAAGCCAGGGACGCCTTCTTCCCAAACCCGGAGATGCGGCGTGAGAACTGTAGACGAGCTCGGTGCCAAGCCACTTGGCCATGCGTAGCGAGAGCCGCCCAGGGCGCCTCTCATGTGCTCTGCCTGTTTGACCGCCCGCTGCCGCACATCTCCGACACATAAGATGGCAAAGATCTCCTTCCAGCATACCAACCCAACAGCTGCCGTACTGTTGCACGCTCCAGTCTGTAGCGCCTCGCTACTGACCGTGTACAAGTACCACTTCGACCGCCCTTCAACCTCTGCACCGCATTATCAGGTCATTCACCCGCTCTAATCGCTGGATCGGCGAAGAGCACAGCATCCATGACAAGCATGCCACACCCTTCCGTCTGAGGCATCCTCCCAACCACATTGGGCACAGTCCTCCTCCAGCGGGCGCTCCCTACCATTGGACGAGACGGGATGTCAGGCATCTCCTTCAAGTTTTCAGTACTACTACCGGACTGAGATCGACACTGCCCCAAATGTGCTGTCACCCCGCATCTGCATGCCTCAGAGAGGTGGTCCTTTTTTGGGAAGCTGATGAGGTGAGTCCGAGTTGCCTGCCTGCCGGGTCTTCTCTTGCCAGTCACAGGACGCGGCCGGGCAGTTTGGCCCGCAACACCGCGTCGGCCGAGAAAGATAGGCACATGTAGCCTCTCTCACCGGAGACACATGCCCATACTCCTGTTGAGCATCGCTATCGTCATGTCGTAGTGCGTGAAAGTTTTGGCCTTCAAATCGTTCGCCACCTTGTCTGCGCTGCGAGGAGTCAATACCATTCGGCCTGTTTTCCCCTCTTGGAAAAGAGAGGTCGGGTCACCACTCCTGGTACCTACAGCTTGAGTTCGTCGCTTGTCTTGGTCATGTGAACCTGACTCTTCCAGGTAGGCCCCCTGAGGCGACGTTGAGGTATCATTCTGAGGAGGTTCTTGAGGATTTTGTGCTCTATTCCACGCTCCTTGGCCGCAGCCTCCAGAAACCACCGCGTGCGCTTGACAGCATCGGCGTCAAACGTGTCTTTTTGGTTGCGAAACGCTCTCCGAATGTGGTCTCTGGCGATAAACCGAGTCCTGTTGCTGAACTGTACCGCACGGAGCAGCCCGCGGTAGAGGTGTCTGTAGCCGTGGATAATCTCCTGATTCGACATTGTGCTCGATCAAAAAAACAATACAAGAATAAGTGACTGAGTGATGAGAACTTGAGGATGAAGGAGATGAACCGCTGCCCGTTGACCAAGGCCGCTGAGCACGGACCATGTCCGGAACCACGCGATGGTCCGACCGTGGATCTCAAAATTTCCAGTTCCACACAGCACGCCAGCAACCACCACCAGCGAAGCCAGCGACGGGAGAGGAAGGACGACGACACACCACCCGACCAGAATCCGACAAGTCCCTCCCAATTGCGCGGCTCTCGTCACTCCGAACCATCTCTACACAACCACCGGCGTCATGGCGCCCCGACTCCAGGCCCGGTGCCTCCAAGCCCTCCGTGGTCCCCTCCTCACATCGGCCGCCACGAACCCGACAGCATCAAGACTGCTCGTCCCCCTGATCCCCTCCCGCGGCATCCGGTACGGCTGGAGCACGCTGCCGCACCGCTCCAAGCCCACGCGCTTTAACCAGGTCACCTCCGGTCTTCCTGCGCCCACGTCAGGCCCCGCCGCCGCCATCGCCCGCCGCGAGAAGCTGACGCCCACTCGCACTGGCCTCCTCGCCATCAAGAAGGGCATGACCTCCATCTTCATCGGCCACCGCCGCGTCCCCGCCACCGTCCTGCAGCTTGACCAGGTCCAGGTCGTCGCCAACAAGACTCGCGCCAGCAATGGTTACTGGGCCGTCCAGCTCGGTCTCGGCCAAAAGGAGCCGCGCAACGTCACCCGTCCCCAGCTCGGCTACTACGAGGCCAAGGGCATCTACCCCAAGCGCCACCTCGCCGAGTTCCGCGTCCAAGGAGAGGAAGGCCTGCTGCCTGTCGGCGCCCAGATGTTCCCCGACTGGTTCCAAAAGGGCCAGTACGTCGATGTCCGCTCTCACAGCCGCGGCATGGGCTTCGCCGGTGGTATGAAGCGTCACGGCTTCAAGGGTCAGGGTGCCTCGCACGGTAACTCCAAGAACCACAGGACCATCGGTTCCGCCGGTCCCTCTCAGGGTTCCGGTTCCAGGGTTCTGCCCGGCAAGAAGATGCCCGGCCGCATGGGCAACGAGCAGGTCACTGTCCAGAACCTGACCATCCTCGAGGTCGACAACGAGCTGGGCACTATTACTGTCAGCGGGCCCGTCGGCGGACCCAAGGGCTGCCTGGTCAAGCTGCAGGACTCGATCAAGAAGAAGGACCCCGCCAAGCCCTACGTTGCGGCCAAGAGGGCCGAGCTGCTGGAACAGAACGCCGATGCCGCCGATAAGCTGCAGGTCGCCCGTGAGCGGCACCTGCAGATGAAGGACGAGCGGCGCTTCAGGTCGGATGCTCTGTAGGTGTGACGGAGGCATGGCATAGGAAGGGGAGGCTAGGGGAAGGTCGAGCCGAAGGGGAAGCGGAAGCACTGGAGCGAGGCTGCATGTTCTCAGGAAATGCTTGAGAAACTGTACTATACAAATGTTGTACATCTAACCACCGAGGCGTTACTTGAGGGCCCCGAATCACACGATCAGAACTCCACCAGAGGAGTCTCTTTATCTTCTTATATCTGCCACCCATCATGCCATGCTTGCGCTCGCTACCTGAAAGTCGACTGGCGGAAACCCCTCGTCGACGACCCAGCATTGACATTGTCGTCCTCATCGTCGTCAAAGTCGCCGCCGACAATGCCCCTGAACGGATCAGTGCCGTCCAGCAGGTCAATCTTCCTGCCATCGGGCATCTCGAGGCTCCACTCGGTCGTTTCAAAGAGGCCCTTGTGGCTCATGCGGAAGCTGCTGAAGCGCATGACGGCCTCGGACTTTGAGCCCTTGACGCTGAAGCTGATGTTGATGCGGCCGTGGAGCTGGTTCATCTCGCCGCTGATCCAGGGGATCTGGTGCTTGAAGTAGACCTCGTCGCCGAGCAGGTCGCGCGCCTTGGGAGAGACTCGGAGTGCGTACAGCGTCGAGGAAACGACGGGCGAGGACGACTTTTGGTAGTTGAAGATGGCGAGCGACGACACGGCGATGATGACGACGAAGATGGGGAATGTCCGGGTCCATTTAAAGGTGACGGACGACAGGTCTTTGAGGGCGAAAGTGTCAGCTAGGGGTATACAGGCAGGAAAGATGTGTCGCGACTCACCTGGGAGCTCGCGGTCTGCTCGGCGTTCCAGCAACGGACCCTGACCGGGCCTCGGGGCCGCCGTGCGCCATCGCTGTTGGAAGACGGGGAGGCCGGTCCTGGAGCACCGCAGGACGCTGGACGGCGCTGTCGTCGCCGCGCCGCTCTTGATGAGCGCGAGGGCTCTCCGATTGACTGTTCTTGAGATCATGGCGCTCGAGGCTCTGTGTCGTAGTATGGTGATTGTGCCTCCGAGAGCGAATCACGAGAATCAGGCGATGCGTTTTCTCCAAGTCGACTTTCTGCCCCACTGGCAGCGGACTGGTCTGTGCGGGAGGTGAAGTGCGTTCAGGGACACAGTGTGGGTTTTGGGTATGATGACCACACACTGTTGATTTTTCGAGCTCCGGCCGTCTGTCGTCATTCGAGAGCTTTCCCGACCTGACAACGCGACACCGCGACGTCCATCTGGTCACACCCCAAAAGCCACGAGGCGAGAACAACGACACCATTGACGACCCTCAACCCGTCAACTCAGGCAGACACCACCACCATGTCTGGCAGAGAGGGCGCATCCGCCCGTCTGCGCAAGACCTTTCACTACCCCGCGGACGATGATTCGGATTCGCAACCAGATGCCATCGACGAGCAAGGTACTTCTAGACCTACCCTCCAACGCACCTCTCAGGACTAACCATTTCCGCCAGAACAAGAATCTCTTATCCGCCGCCTCTCCGAAGAAAACACCTCCCGCAACGCGACCTTCCGCCTCGCCCTCCTCCCCGTCCCCATCCTCACAATCATCCCCTACCTGCTTAGAGGGACCCTCTCCTCTCGGACCCTCCTCGCCCTCACCTCCCTCCTCGCCACATTCTACCTCGTCTACTCGCAGCCTCCCGAGAACACCGGCTTCCCCTTGCTCGACCGTCTCGTACAGCCCGCCCGGTCCCGCTCCGAAGCCGCCCTCCGCGCCCAACGCCAGAAAGCCGCCCCCTTCCTCCCGGCCGAAGACTCGCCTCTGGCCCAATACCTGCCATATCTGAACCTCCTCCTCTGCGCTTTTGTCATGCTTGCCGGTTGGGCAGCAGGGAGCACAGATGCCCACTATGGCTGGATCGGACTCGGGAATCTTCCCGCGCTGATATACGCCATCGTCGTCGGGGCCAAGATGATCATGGGTAGTGTAGACCCGGAGGGTGAGCTTGGGGGGTTGAAGTACGACTATAAGGGTGCCTAGACTTTTGCACACCACGATATGACTTGCTATGATGACACGAAATAATGTTAAGTAACAAACGTGAACACCCACTATCCTCGCCTTGGTATATGCAACCCTCGACACCACGAAATGCAACAGGAAGACCAACTCATGCCCGGGATATACCGTCTCTCCATTTGCATATTGAAATTCCCATCCCGCCCTTATCCATGTCTAATACTCATCAAGCGCGTTACCCACCAATGTTTCCCCCTTTTCCCTCATGCCAAACAGATTACACGTCTATGGACTCGTTAAAGCGTAGTACGCCGTGATTCTTCAACACACCATCCACTCCCTTGGGCAGACGCGGGAAAGGATCGGCCAGAGATGCCGTCGTGGTATCGCCAGACTTGTCTGTCACCAGCGCCAGGCCGTGCGACTTGATCGAATCGACCAGTGCAGGGACCATCTCCTACAGATCGTTAGTACATGAAATCCATGGGAGACAGCGTGAGGGAGGACTCACCAAAAGCCGAGAGCAGCACATCAAGCCCATGAAGTTGTTGCTCTGCGCAACCCGCACCACCTCCTTGATCGACCTCGACCGCCTGCCGTGGCTCTGGACAGCATCCGGAGCCAACATGGCGTCTTCCTTTCCAAGATCGTTGCACAGGAACACAGGGAAGTTGGGCTGCTTCCAGTTGACGGCTGTGCAGAGGGTTGGATTGTACGAGCTGAAGACGACGGAGCGCACAGACTCGAGAGACTGAGCGCGCTGTCTGCGGGCATGGTCGAAGACAACCGTCAGGATCGCATCCACAAATGCGTTCATATCCTGAGTAGGCCCAATGGCGAAAGCCTTCTCGTCATCCGCTGTTGGGTAGAGGACCTGGACATTCACATGCATGCCCTGCGGAAGAAGGGCAAGTGCATTATCCAGGGAGATGCCAGCCGTAGCCAGGATGCGATGGACGTCTGCGATGGCGTCAAGGGATGTCGTGGGTAGCCGGTCCAGTTCGCTTCGGCTGGGGCTGTTGGCCGTGACATTGCAGAACTGCTCGAAAGAGATGCGGGCGAGAGGTAGATCGATGCCTCCGCAAGGGATTGTCCACCTCGGCCACAGCACCGGCACGCCATCGCTGGTGTGCTGCACGTACAGCCGGACAAAGTCGCCTGACAAACTGGATCCCGTAACGAACGTGCTTGGGCTCCGGTCAAACTGGCTGGTGGCCTTCCAGTATGTCTCAAAGTCGGTAATTTCAAGGGGCTTCCCGTTAAACGGCTTGATCACTTGAACGTGGAAGCTGATCTGCCCAATGGCCCGCAGTCGGGGGTCAAATAGGGGTAGGCAGCACTTGCCCGAGCTGCTGAGAAGAGCCTTGAAGGTGTTCGGCAGCGCTACCGTCTTGGCGATAATCTTGGCTCCGTAGCTGGGGAACACGTCAAAGTCAAGGGTGAATGTGTCGAGGCTGTCGATCTGGAATGATGCGAGGCGCGTGTCCTCCTGGAACGGCAGCATAATGTTCTTGGGAATGAGATCGGAAACCTTGGACGAGATGGTCAGGCGGGCCGCCGGGTACTTGCTGTTCTGGAAGAAGATCAGGGGCTGCTCTCCATTCTCCTCGAAGGTGATCTGGACCACTGTCTTGGTGTCAAGGAAGTTGTGTCCATATCTTCGGAGAGGGATGATGGGTGGTGGCAGCTCGAGCTCGGGGATTGCGTCGGGGTCCAACTCCATCGGATCAGGTCCGCTACTCGTGATCATTGGTGGGATGAGCCCGCCTTGGGTGACGAGAGGGCTGGCCCGCGTGCGACTGTTGTATGGGGCAAGAAGCCTCATACAGCCGAGGTGGCCTTCCCAGGCTGCGTAGTACATTGCTGGCAAATCTTTTTCGTCCAGGATGTTCGGATCAGCACCAACGTCCAGAAGTGCCTGGAGGCACGGCGCATTTCCTTCGCTTGCCGCATGCACGAGTGGTGTCCAGCCATAGAGCTTGTCGATTTGATCAAGATCTGCGCCGTGTGTCTTGAGGAGAAGGAGAAGTTGGGGGGTCTGCCCAGATCGTGCGACGAGATGCTGAGGGTATAGGCCTTCGGCATCAGGCAGAATACGAGCGCCGTGTGTCAGGAGCAATTCGACTATCTCCAGGGAGCCATGCTCGCAGGCAAGATTCAGGGGCACGTGGTCTGTGTCGGATACCGGGTCCACACGGGCAGACTTCTCCAGCAGGCGCTTGACGCAGTCAAAGTGGCCGTGGATGATGGCGTGGATCAAGGGGGTAAAGTTGTCGTGGTCGATCATGTCGCGGGTGTCGCCGGCTTCTTCGCGGCTGTTAGCATCAAACAGTCTTTTGCGCCCTTCGCAGCTGGTGACTTACCATTCAATAGAGCGTCGAGCATGTCAAGTCGTCCATGCATACAGGCGTAGTGGAGAGGTACGCGTCCGTACACATCGGTGCGGTTGACCGAAACGCCCTTGGACAGGCCATAGAGGAGGACGTGGTGCTTGCCATAGATGGCGGCCTGGTGCAAGCAGTTCCGTTCGTTGATGTCGTCCTCTGACTGAATATCGACAAGTCCAGTCTCCAAAAGCAGCTGCAGAGACTCTTTCGGCGCTTCGTGGATGCCTGCGAGGAACGCCCTCGTGGCCCGTTCGAGGAGGGGGAGCTCAACGTCACCGGAACCAGACGCTGCCGTCTTCATCCGCAGCAGTAGATCGTTCAGGGCGTCCAGGTTTCCAGACACCACTGTGTCGAGAAGGAACGTATCCGCATCTCCTTCGTCCGTTCCCAGCAGGTGTTGGCTCGTGACAATATGGTCGGCTCTCGTCTCGAAGGTAACGTGATCTCCTTCAGCCCAGGCTCCAAGCTCCTGGAGGCTCGTGGTTGCCTGATCCGAGAGCTCACTGATGACGGTAGCATTGAAGAAGGGCTGTACCTCGACAGCTCGCGAGAGGTACAGCTCCTTGGTCCTCGACTTTGAAGTCTTGTCCCATTTTTTCAGGATTTTCGAAAATGCGGTTCCGTTGATCTCGACAAATTGTTGGAGTCTGTTCAGGTCACTGGCGAACTGCTGGAAGCCCTCCTCAAGGGTGGTAAACTTGACAGATCGCCTGGCGAGTCCTTGGGCCCTTGACTGCAGGACCTTCTTCTTGTCGAGAAGGGTTTTAAGTCGGACCTTGAGCTATAGGGCGGGTGGCGACGCCGTCAGTACCGTTTCGGTCGGTAGGAGAGACGAAACACAAGTGGGTAGTAGTGGAGGGAGGGTTGCTCAACATACCTCGGCTTCCTTTTGCAGATAAAAGGCATTGACCTTCTCGAGCTCTCGTTCCTGGGAGGGAGTCAGTAACTCCGATGGGATGTTCATGAACATGGCGTCGAGTCATGGTGGGCCGCCTTACAAGTTGGAAGAAGAAGGTGGCCTTGTTGGCTTGAAGTGCAGCTTGCGAGTCTACGGGTGTGGCCAGGCGGTGAACGTCATTCTGGGCAGCGAGCGTAGGGGTCGCCGAGAGCTTTTTGATCAGCTAGACGGAAATGCGTCAGTGGGAAAAAGATCCGACAGATGGGACGGCCCATCCCCGAGGCCACAAAATCTCGGGCGTGCCGGGTGCGTGCAGGGCCCACGACAAGGCGGGGGGTGGCCGAGCGAGCAAGCGGAGGCAAGGCCGTATTTGCTTCTGCAGTGGGCAACGTGGGCGTGGCCCGTGGTCTGTGGCCCAATGATGGGGGAGGGATGGGGGAAGCGACTTGCCTTCTTGAGAGCTTTGTAGTTGACAAAGCTGGCGGCATACTCTGGGACCTCTAGCTGTCGTTTCTGAATCTGCTTGCCAAACTTCCTGCGTGGGGTGGGGGTAGTTGTCAGCCTCAACGTGCTACGGCCGGCTACGGCAGGTGATGAGATAAGAGGAGAAGGGGTGTTTACATGGCGAGTAATCGTACGTGAGCACCGTGGGCTCCGAGACGGTTGAAGGATGGCCCTTTGCAGAGGTGGTCAAGGCTGTTGAGGGATGAGACCTTGTTGGAAGTGTGGGATGTGAGATGGGTGACCAGATGCCTCGGGAGGCGACGCGGGATGGGCTCGAGTCTTGCTTGGCCTGCGCGTGAGTATCAGAGACGAGCGTGGTGTGAACTGATCATGTACGAGGTGACGTCTGACACCGAGAGACTGCCTTGGAAGGCGAAGTCAGGTGAGATGGCGGGTCGAGAAGAGGGCACGTGGGCTAGGGAGCCGTGGAGCAGTCTCGACGGTTGTTCTAGACAGGCAAGGCCCTGGGTCTTCAGGTGTGCTTGCTGCAGGCTGGCGCGGGATGAAAGAGTTCAGGGTTCAGGTCCTAAAGTAGGAATGAGGGGTTAGAAAGTGTGTGGAATTTGCTGGCGCGTGGCAGCTGAACGTCGAGTCTTGGGCGAGGCAGAGGGACGACGAAAGCAGGCGTCTCCTCCGACAGGCCGATGGGGGGCTGCAGCCGAGTCCCACCATGATGCCGTCCTGCTTGTCTCCAGAGTCCAGGGGGTGTGTGGTCCGCCCGGGCTTCCGGGCGGGAGGATGAGGGCCAAGGTGACCGAGGGAACATGGCTTCGCGTTCCTCGATGATGGGTGACGGGTGGGGGTCAGGGGTGAGGGCGAGTAACAGGGTAGGGATGAGGCATCGATGACATGTGCCGTGTGCTTCGCTGGCAGGTCAAACAACGCGGTTGGTCACCAGTGGTCATGGCCATGTGCAACCACGCGGCCATGAGAAGATGGTGATGCGATGGAGGAGCCCGGGAAACCCTGGACACCGGGGATTGAGGAGCGGCGAGCGGGCAACAAGCAAGCATACATACCGGACAAGTACGTGAGTCGGGCCTGTGTGACCGAAGGTGGTGGTGTTTCGGTGGCTCTGGTAGTCCGATGAGCAGCCGGACGGGATGACTGATGCGGCTCGAAGACGGAGGTGGGAGGCGCCGGTCACCGAGCTCTGAGAATGTCTCGGTCTAGATTCTTGCGAGGACTGGGGGCCGCGGAGGTGTGTGGGTTGTCATCACCTGGGGGTGACAAGAAACGAGAGACGTCCGAGTCGAAGAGGCCGGCCGAGAACGAAGACCCCTGGGTATAGTACCTGGGTAGGTGAAGAAAAGGTACGCGGTCACTGGGCAGGCACTTGGAGGTCCGACCCGACGAGGCAGGTGGTGGTGGCGGGGTTCAAGTTGTCCGTCCGTCGTCTTAAGCTGTGAGGTGAAGTAAGGTAGACAACAGGGAGGGCCTCGTCTCGGTCTGGTCTGGTCCGGTCTGGTCTGGCTGCGTGTTCGGCCCAGCGAGTGGTGCGTAAATAGATGCCCTCGTAGGCAAGGTAGTAGGCTGGCGGGCAAGGCCGGCTGATGGAGCCGAAAGGCAGGTCGCGGCGGTGGACGGGGCGCCCAGGGGGGTGGGAGGGGTGGTCGGTGGTTGAGGGACGCGGGATGCGGGAGGGCTCTCACTCGGAGTCGGAAGTCAGGTCGCGGTCGACTGCCTGCCCTGTCCTGTGCTTGCCAGTGGTGGTCGCAAAGTGAAAAGCGGCACCGATGAGCCCCCTGCTAGCGCTGTCGATGCGGGGTACCAGAGGCGCGCCTGCAGATGCTGTCTGTTCATTGCCTGCCTAAGCAACCGGCTCGTTCCTTCCCTGGGAGCGTATTTTTGCCTGTTCCCGGCCATCTACCGCCTGATGACTCAGTACAACCGTCCCTTTGGAATTTAGAGTCTTTAGTTTCTCTCATTTGATTCATTTATCCAGGCACCGACAAGATCAATGAATGGAGCTTGAAGTTCTATTTCCGACATCTTCCATCTGCCCCTCTTTTAGCTGCTCTCACCTCGCAGAACTTGACGCAACAACCCCTCGTCGGCGGGACGGGACAGCGTTGTCACTAGCAGGTACAAGCCCGGGGACCACTCGATCTTCCAAGCCAAGACCTGGATCCCCGTCCAATGAGCGCCCCGGATCTGACCACGTTTTCCCCTCGACATGCCAAGCACGAGGCTGAAAGCTCCCCCCAAGTCCCCTCCCGTCGACGTTGGGACCCAGAGCCAGAGCTACGGCAATCCACAGGCCCGCCCAACGCCCAAAAGGCCCGGTGCCTCTCCAACTGGACCTAGAAGTATCAAAACTCCTCTACTAGTACCACGTCTGCCAGTACCAAGAGTACCTCGGCCATGCGCTTATGCATGCAGGGCCTCTCATTGCGGCTTCATCTGACGCCACGTTGTTCAAGTTCGGCACGAGGACAGGAACATGCCGACCTTCTCCGCGGGCCTGTTGCACTGTCGACGTAATATGCACATTCATCCTACGGCCGACCCTCTCTCTGGCCATACGAGTATATCCACTTACGACTCGCATCCGTGGTGAGCTTCTGAGAACCCGTCATTTTGGGCACGTGCTCTCTTTCACGAGAAAAAAAAAATGCCACATCCGCCTTCCGCCATCCGTCTTCCGCGCAAGAGGTATCTTGATTTCGGTCTGCAGGCTAATGGGTTCTCCTCCTGTTCGGAGCAGAGAAACAAAAAGAAGAAAACGAGGCAATCTTCCACCATGCCCCATGGATCCTAGGGGCTCGCCCGAGTTCATTCGCCTTCCTTCGCATGGCCTTCCTCTCTATCAGTCCTTCTTGCTGGCTGCTGCCTCACCCGGCTTCGTCTTCGAGTCGACCAGGCTGTCGGCCATGGCCTCGGCGGCCGCCTGCTTCAGGCGCTCGTTGTCATCCAGCTTGATCTCCTTGACGCCCGCCTTGTCCTTAGTCTCCCGCTCATCCTCGCTGTCGCCGAGGCTGAAAGGGTCGTTGTCGCTAATGGGGTTCGGGTCCACGCTCGACAGCGGCTGCCACTTGCTCGACTTTGTCTTGGAGGCGCCGTCCTCGGGGCCCAGCTTGGGCGACGCTCCGTACACGTCGATCTGCTCGGCGCTGTCCCGGAACGCAACCTTCCTGCCATCGGCGGAGCGCGGCGACTTGGACGGGGGCGGCGGCCGGAACATGTCCGGGCTGTTGACGCCTCTCTCGCGCACCGGGGCTTCTGCCGCGTCAGTGGCCTGCCACCTCGAGCTACTCCTCGCCGGGAACTTACTGCCATCGGGGTTGAACCTCATGCCGGCAAAGTCGTCGCTCAGCACCTGCGGATCGGCGTCGTAGCGCTCGTAGTCGCCGCTCCGTCGGCTCGCCTGACCGGGACGGGGGCCAGGGAATTGTTCGTGTCCCTGCACCGGCCGCGTCCGGACCTGGTCGTCCTCTGGCTCCGCAAACTCGTCGTCGAAGCGCTTCTTCATCGTCGTGATCCACGAGTTGACCCTGCCCTGTGTCTCGACGAAGCCCTGCTTCAGTTTCTCCTGGATCACCGGCAGGTCGTCTTCGAAGAAATTGTGCTCCTTGTCCTGCTCCCCCGACTGCTGCTGGCGAGTCCGCGCGCTGCCCTGTCCGCGGTTGGAAGTCCGCTGCTCGTAGGCGCCCACGTTCTCCCAGTGTTCCGCCAGCTGGCGTGCGTAGAGCTCGTCGGCTTCGAGCTGCGAGATTTGCGCGGGCGCGGAAGGTCGGGGCGGCCTAGGCGGCGGCGCTTCTTCCCGGGCAGGTTCGTTCTTGACGGCATCGGGGTCGGTCATTTCTGGAGACCAGCAATCAGCTACACACTGTCTGCACAACATAGGGCCATGTACTCACCAAGCAGCGCGTTGAAGGCCGGGTCGATACGGCCCGCGCTGGCAGAAAGGACTGCCTTGATAACGCCAGCATCGACCGTGGGGAAGGCCTCCTTCAAGATGGCCTCGTTCTTCTGCGCCTCGGTCAGGGGGCGGGGAGGCTTGGCGGGAGCAGGCTCGTCGGCCGCCGCAGCAGCAGCCGCGGGTGCGGTGGCAGTGGTGTTCTTGTTGGTGGAATCATCTCCGCCGATGATACCGGTGTCCTGAACATCGTCGTCGTCCATCTCGAGAGGTCGGGCAGTGGTTGGAGACTCGGCGCCGCTGGGGGAAGAAGGGGTAGGTTTGTCCTAAGCGACGCGAAACCCATGTTAGGTCGGATGCCTGGCCTCATCAAACCTGCATGGAGAAGTGGTCCGTCCGAGCATGCGGCGACTTACGGTGGTTTTCTCTGGAGCCGCAGCCATGATTGCCTCGTCCAGTTGCTTGTGGTAGTCTGTGGAGGAGGGCGAGCTTTTGTTTCGTACCTGGGCCAAGGGAGTCGCAGCGGTTGCTTTATGCGCACGACGGTCCTTCAGGGTTTCGGGTCCGCTAAGAGGGGTCAAGGTTGCTGGGTGCTTGATGCGAGAGGTGGGCCGCGAAGCTGATGACGCCGCAGGTCATTTGACGGGAACCTGGAGAGCTCAAGGAAGCGGGCGAGCCACCTTCATGCAAGCCGAGTGGTGAGGTGGCGTCACCCCACCTCCTGGAGGCGTGGCAGTGTTTCGTCATATCGCCTTAGCCACGCTGGGTGGAGTGCACTGGGTTCCAGCTGCAACCAACTGAATAGTTCCACGGCGATGCCAGTCAGCGTGCTGGCCTATCACTTTACAACATCAAACTGAAAGTTGTGACCCTTGGGTGAGGATCCCGACGACTAAAAGTTCCAAGTCAATTATCATGCTGTGAATGAAGGCAGACTTGTTTCAGGCAGTTGGACGGTGCCTTTCTTTCTCCGTCACATCAAGCTCCGCCACCACATCTAACTTGTCTGGACATTTCAAACTCCAGGCAAAATGGCTGATTTCGACCTCAACTCGTCGTTCATACCGGCGCTTCACAAGCCCGCCGCTCTGCTTCCCATTGCAAAACACCGAGAATCACTTCTCTATGTGATAGAAACGACACCTGTGACCATTGTTGTCGGCCAGACAGGCTCAGGAAAAACCACACAGATCCCCCAGTTTCTGGAAGCAGCGGGTTGGGCAGAGGATGGCAAGGTCATTGGGGTGACCCAGGTACGTTTCCAAAACGGACAAAACAGAGGTTCCCAGTGCTAACATCCCGTAGCCGCGTCGTGTCGCTGCGACCACCGTGGCCATCCGCGTGGCGGAAGAGGTCGGGTGTGAGATTGGCAAAGAAGTCGGATACACCATTCGATTCGACGATGTGTCCTCGGCAGCCACGCGGATCAAGTTTCTGACCGACGGTCTCCTCATCAGAGAAGCTCTGATGGACCCTCTTCTCTCGAAATACTCGGTCATCATGGTCGACGAAGCCCACGAGAGATCCATCAGCACCGACATCTTGCTGGGGCTGCTGAGAAAGATCATGAAGCGACGACCGGAGTTGCGAATCATCATCAGCAGTGCGACGCTCCAGGCAGAGGAGTTTTTGAAGTTCTTCAACACGAGCCTGGACGCCGCTCCCCAGGCTCCTGCTGACGAAGCCAAGAAACAGGCGGCCATCGTCACACTTGAGGGCAGAACGTACCCCATTGAGACCCAGTACCTTCTCAACCCCGCCGACGACTACCTGGAGACCGCCATTGATACGGTGTTTGACATTTACACGATGGAGGGCCCAGGAGACATCCTAGTCTTCCTGACTGGCCGGGAGGAGATCGACAAGGCGGTTCAGGCTGTTGCAGACCGATTGCTCGACATGCCCCCTCAAAAGCAGAAACTGCAACCCATGCCACTCTATGCCGGCCTGTCGACGGAACAGCAGATGTATGTCTTTGATAAGCCTCCAGAAGGGACCAGGAAGGTCGTCTTCTCCACAAACATCGCCGAGGCGTCGGTCACCATCGACGGCATCGTCTTCGTTGTGGACTGTGGGTTTGTCAAACTACGTGCCTTTGACGCCAGGACCAGCATCGACTCTCTCATGACCATGCCTATTTCCAAGGCATCAGCTTCCCAGCGAGCAGGTCGGGCAGGTCGGACGAGGCCAGGCAAATGTTTCCGCCTGTACCCAGAAGAGGCATATGCTGCCTTGCCCGACGTCAACGTCCCAGAGATTCAGCGAACCAATCTGGCGCCGTTCATCCTGCAGCTTAAGGCCCTGGGCATCGACAATGTCGTCCGGTTCCCGTTCATCAGCCCTCCACCGGCGGAGCTGATGGCCAAGGCGTTGGAACTGCTTTATTCGCTGGGCGCGCTGGACGAGTACGCAAAGCTGACCAGACCGCTGGGTCTGCGAATGGCGGAGCTGGCTCTCGAGCCGATGATGGGCAAAACCCTTCTGAGTGCCGCGTCGTTCGGCTGCCTCAGCGAGATTCTGACGATCGCCGCCATGACGAGCGTGGCAGGAGGTGTGTGGTTCGAGGGCGACGGCGGGAGGACAGAGATGGAGATGTCCCGTCGCAAGTTTGCAGCCGACGAGGGAGATCACCTGACCCTACTCAACGTCTACCAGGCCTTTGTGACCAGGGGCAAGAAGGAGAGCCGGTTCTGCCATGAGCACAACCTCAACTTCAAGACGATGACACAGGCCGTGAGCATCCGCGCACAGCTGAAACGCAGCCTTGAGCGGTTTGGAATCACCGTCGACGAAACCCTGGCGCAGGGTGGGCCGAAGCGACATCAACAACAACAATCATCACAAGCGAGACAGGACCCAGCTGGCAAGGCCGAGAGCATACGACGATGCTTGACGGGCGGCTACTTTGCGCACGCGGCTAGGATGCAGCCCGACGGGACATTCCTGAACGTCGGAGGGGACGTCGTGCTGCACGCACATCCCAGCTCGCTCATGTTCACTCGCAAGGCCGACTGGGTCATCTTCCACGAGATCCTCGAGACCGGGAGCAAAACGTTCATCCGCGACGTCACCAAGATTGAAAAAGCGTGGCTGCTGGAGGCGGCGCCGGAGTTTTACAAGGTCGCGGCACCGGCAGATGGGCAGGGGTGGAAACCGGACGGCCGGTAGAATAAACGAAATGAATGTCATCTTGCGACTTCAAGCAGGGCCAAGGGGGACCCGGCCGGGCCAGGCCCTGCGCATTTTTTCCTCGGTGACACCCGCAGAGGAAGCATGGAAGGCCCCCGCCGGGGAGCGACTCGGAGGGGGGCCGCAAAGTCGAGAGGATTGCGGCGAATGAGGGTCCGTTGTTGGGGCAGCGCAGCACAGCGTAGCCGGCCGTGCTGCGAGATGAACCGGGATACAGGCTGATTTCTCGGCGGCGAGAGATGGATGGTTGCACAAAGCACTGGAAGATTGACAATTGTGGTGGTCTGTGGTGGGCAATCGAGCTTGATTGGCGGCAATGCTCGCGATGGAGAAGAGGGAGGGCGACCAATCATGCGTTCGCGAGTGCGATCTGCGCTGGCAGCTAACGACTTGTAATCCTCCACCCATTGCAGGCGTGACCCCTGAGAGCGAGATGTCGCGAGAGCGAGGGAAACTCTGCCCGCCCTTTTCAAGCACAGTGTACGGAGACGGCCTTGATTTTGTTTCCGTGCGCGCCTCCAAGTGCATATGCGGGTGCACGGAGGACCAGGTCAATCTTGGACGTAGCGGGCGGCTTCAGTTGGGGGCCATCTGGGACACAACCTGAGCTTGACGAGGCGAGATGTCAGTGGAGAGCCAGCCGCGATCTGACAAAGCACTGAGGCGCGGCTGATTCAATCCCATCCCAGGGTGTGCCTGTGCTGTGCGGGAAAAAGGGGGTGCTTCCAACGGATGTCTCAAAAGAGTTGTCATCCCCGTGCCGGGCGTCAGCGCAATATCGAGAGTCGAGTCGAGCAAGGCAATCGCTGCGCCGATCGTCGAGTCGCACGACATCGGGCGCGTGGTTTTTGTGCAGCACCCTCATCATCATCATCCCGTCTGGCAATCCAGTGATAGCAGGCTTGTCGGACATTTCGCATTCGACTAGGTGACATGCGAACTTCCAGGTTGAAGCCGACCGGTCCAGGGCAAGGGTTGTTGAAACTCCCGGGGATGGACCGGGAGATCTTGGCGACAGCCTCCGTTGTCAACAGTGGACAATGGTCGTGCGAGCAGACCCGGCTTTCGTTTCCGTCCCTTCTCAAACTCGTCATTTCTCCGGGCTGCTGCCAGCGGGAGAAGAAGCAATATGGGAGCAAGATGGGACGGAGGGACGAGACGATTGGGGGCCCGTTGCGACCCCTGGGAAGGAGGATGGAAACGGGAACGGCGAAGATATGGAAGACAGTGCGGCGAGGAGTTGGGATGGCATGTTCATGCGTCGTCGGTGGGACATTCCACAGTCCCGTTGCCAGTGCCCTCCTGCCCGTCTCACAGGACAGTGACCGTCTGCTGAAGGGCCTCGCCCCCTTCCCCCTGTCGTGGCGTGGAGATGGAGGGGGCCACACTATATCTTTTGTGCAGTGAGCAGAGAGTCAGTTTTCATCCCATCCAGCTGCTGCAGCCAGTATCGTCACTTCTGAGTCTTGAGGGCCAGTGCAGCAATGAATGATGCTTGTCCTGTGCCTGCGTTAGCGCGCCCGTCCTAGCCTGTCAGCGTGCGAGGGTGCCTGACTTGTGCAGGGGAAGGTGGGGCGGGAAAAGGCGCGAAGCTCCCCCCAGCTCATTTGCTGAAATTAATCCTTCATTCGACCAGTTCCACTGCCTGCCCTCGCCCGGCTGGCCAACTCCCAGGGGTTGCGCTGCGTGGTTCCTGCCAGTGGTTGACCGCCCGGTCTCAGGGTTCCAACGCCGTGCACCGTTGCGCCAACGCCAGCGCCAGCGCCTCCTGCCGTCCTCTAGACCGGGCAGTTCCAGGGGGGGAGGCCCACCCACTACCACCCACTCTGGCTCGGCTCGACTCGACTCCCACGCCTCCTCCTCCCACTCCTCCATCTCACGGTCCGGTCCAGTCCCCTCCCCTCCTCTCCTCCTCCTGCACCGGCCTGGGCGAACGGGGGGCGGATTGGCCAGCCTTTGATCGACGCTCGACTCGGACTGGACTCCCGCACGCTCCTCCTCTTTTCCCTCCTTTCTGTTCATCGTCAGTTCCTCTCGAGGCTCCCGGCTGTCGACCTACCTCCTCGTCCTCCTCCCTCACCCTCCTTCACCCACAACAGCCTTGCCTACGGGCCCGTCATTCTTTTAACAGCTGTCTGGTTGCGATCCTTGCGATCCCACCGACGAGTCGTTCATTCTCTGCCGCTTCGAATCACTTGATTCCGCGGACGACACTCCTTATACACCCACCCGTTTAGGCTCAGGCGTTGTTCTCTCCTCCTACCGACCTCTTTCTCCTCGACGACCACATTGCGACTCGTTTCGATAACGACCAGCGCATTTCTCGATCAATCATCTACCGCTTATATATACACCCAAATCGCTCGCTGCATCCGATCTCGACGTTGTTACGCATCTCTTTCGAACCTAATTCCCATTAATTGCCGGACGACACACCCAGGATTGATTCGACGCCGACCACCAGACACTCCTTGAATACCACCGAAGACGTAGACGCTTTGCAATTCGACACACGACCTCCGGAATGGCTCCTGCACCGCCCGGCCTGGAGGCCGCCCCGGTTGTGGGCTCCTCCTTCAGCATCCGTAGCCTGCTGGCCTCCAGAGACGACAAGGGCTGCGAAGATGGCACCAAGGCCGCCAACCTTTGCGAGAAGCCTGTCGGCAACTCCATGACTATTCCAATCGTGGTGGGAGTAATGTAGGTCCAACATTCAGGACCCCACGTGTGTTGATGGCCCGACTAACATACCCCCAAAGTGTGCCCCTGGTCATCGCCGTATCGCTTGTGTACTACTTCCACCGTAAAGGCATGAAGAGGCGGGCGAGAGAAGAGGCTTCCGACCCCAACCAGGACCTCGACTTCGGACTGGACGGCCCCCCCGGCGCTGCTAGCGGCGGCAAGCGGAAGAGCATGTTCCGCGAGAAGATGATGAACATCGATCCCCGACACCGTGCTCAGATTTCCATGGACATGAACCTTCAGAGCCCCTACCTTCTGCCGCCCGCCCTCCAGGGCTCCAAGGAGTCTCTCCACTCCCTGGCCCGCAACATCAACGGCAATGAGGATCCCTATCGCCCCGTTCACCAGCAGTATGGCAGCGAAGTCGGCTCTATCCGCTCTTTCCGCCCCGACAAGGAGACCATGGGCGGATCCTCCATCTACACAAAGTCTACCGAACGCCGTGACACCGCCACAAGCAGAGACCTCCCCCCTCGGGGCAACTCGCTCTCCCACCGCCAGATTCCTACGTCGCCCGTAGAGCACCTCCCGATGCCCCCGCCTCCTGTTGCCGATCCCTTTGGAACCCCAAGGTCCGGCTCCATGACGCCACGAAGCGACATGGACATGGCATCCCCCATCAGCCCGCGCGGCGTTGTGCCCGAGATTGGCTCGATCGAGTTCCCTCAGGCCAACTACCACGAGCTCGACAGGGACGCGAACGACCTGCCCGCCGGAAACCAGAACATTGCCCAGGGCATGGCCAGGTCATCCTGGGGCGAGCCGGGCATGGCTGTGTCCGACCGCCCTCTCCCCGGACAGGCACAGACCACGGATGACCGACACGAGTCCCTTGCTCTCCCCGAGCTGGGTGTCGGTCTCGGACTCGACAACATGCAATTCCAAGACACATCCGCCAACGCCAGGTCTGTCCCGACCCTCGGCCTCCCTTCCAGCCCTCGCCCGCCTCCCCAGGCGCAAAACTCGCCCCTTCCTACCATCATCTCCGAAGACACGCAAACGCATGACGCACATGAAGCCACTTATCATGAGGACGTATACGAGGAGCGCGGCCGCTCGGCTCTGAGGCGCTCCATGGACGGAAACTACCGGGACTCGCAGGTCCTTGGTGTCCCGCAGCAGGACAACAAGAGGCTCTCTGTCGGACAGCGGCCCCTGCCGCCAGACGAGGTCATGGAGTTCGAAGACCCCGAGGAGAGGGCCAACCGCATTCGCTCTTTCTACAAGGAATACTTTGACGATTCGGTCAGGCCTGACCAGCAGCAGCAGCGCGGTCCTCCCCAGGGCGGCGGTGTTGCCTACTACGAGGACTACGATGCCGGCTACTCGGGCAACAACAGGAACAACAACAACAACAATGACGGCGCCTACTACGACCCCAGGTCCAACGCCTTCGTCATGCCGTACGCTCAGCCCGTCACCCGTCGTGCCATGACACCGCCTCCGGGTGCCTCCCGCCAGAGGGGCCCGCCTAACAACAGGCCCAGGAACGGCTCCATGGGCGGCATGAGCATGCCCGGCGGCCGACGACCCCCCCCTCCCCGTACCGGCAGCGCCATGTCCAGCAACTGGGGCCAGCCACGGCCAGGCTCCTCCGTCTCCAACAGGTCTGCAAGGCAGCCGCCCAAGCCCCGCGGTCCCCCGCCGGCGGCCCTCACGACACTCCCGACGCCATCCAAGCTCAAGGATGACTCGTTCGCCCTGCTCGGCGCCATCGACTTTGCTCCTCCTGAGACCTACGAAGACCGCACCAGGGGCCGCTCCCAGAGCCCGATCGGCGAGAGGCGCCCCTACAAGCCGAAGGTGCCCGTCGCGTCGCCGCTCATCAGCAGCTACGATGAGATGGGTGCCATTCCCAGCCCGTAAGTTTTGGTCCCAACTCCTCTTCCGCTTCATCTCTAACTCCCTCTTCAGGCATCTGCTCAGGAAGTCGAGCACATTCACCGGCCTCGACTTTGCTCCTCCCCGTAGGTTCGGTAACGGCGACGACAACATGAGCGACGCCGGCAGCATCCGCAGCAACAAGAGCGGCATTTCGGCCGCCCAAGCTCATGCCATTCGCAGCGGCGCTGGCCGTGTCAGCCGCCTGCCGGAAGACACCGTTTTCACCACGGCCAAGCTCGAGCAGACACTCAAGCCCTCCTGGAGCATGAGGGACCTGTAATTCATTCGGCGCACAGCATAGACTCATTCATCAGCAAGCAAGCCACGAGCTCTCACGACTTCCTTTGGCGACGGCGCAGGCGTACGAAGCTGTCACCCTCGCACATACGCATCATCACTGGGGACATGCCACCTGATCATGCCGGCAGTGGGACACGAGCCGACCGGCCCGTCCTCCTACTGCCTGGCCAGACGGATCCGCATTTGAATTCTTTTTGCCCGCGCGCATCTCTGCCCGCGTCCTTGAGCGGCTCCGCCTCGAAGCGGTAATGTCTTGTTTTTATTTCTAAATGTGCTCTGGCTGCCCTTCCACGGCATCTGCCAACACACCATACAACATCGGCATCGGAGTATTGGATCACACATATGATGACACTCTTGTCTGGGATTATCCACTAGGGCCTCCCTCGGAATTTCCCTCTGCATATAGACCGGACAGGAAGAGCGCACACCAGTCAGTTAGACCAAGCATATACTGCATATCGCGCTACTTGGCGTCGGTATCTGACTGAAATACGGGCCATATGATCAGCTGTGATGTGATGGTGGTCTGGAGGGGAATGTGAGGATGCTATTTTTAAAGAGTGGCGGTCGAGTCAAGCTGGAGCTAGGGCAGTTTCCAGAAGGTCCCTGCAGAAGCGTGCTGGACACGAGACCAAAACGGCGCCGCCTCTGGTGCTTGGGCTGTCGCTGTTAGCTCGTTGTTTCCGCATAGCCACACGCCGCGGATGGATGTTGTGTGTGTCTCTGGGGGCATCGACTTGGACTGGGGGTTTCGAGGTCTGGGACTCGGCCATCCATCTACGAATGAAACAAAACGTATTCAGCGACAGGCAGTCCTGAAGAAAGACCTGCTTCTGCCAGGGCAAATGCGAACAGCGCTGGGGGTTGATTACCAAATATGAGGTCGAGACAAAAAGCAACAAAGAAGACACAAAAAGCTATGCGGCATCGACAGGGTTCGAACCTGCGCGGGCGAACCCAACAGATATCTAGAAATGAGGAGATCTCATTCGTTCAAGTCTGTCGCCTTAACCACTCGGCCACGATACCAATTGATGTTTGATAAGCTTTCAGCTAGGGCCTATGTGGTAAGTTTCCACGAAATCGTCGTCACCCTCGCGATCGTGGTTTTCCAGCACGACAGATGTTGATGGCATGCTTCGCTTCAGGCGATGGCTGCTTTTTCGACTTTGTTCTTCGAATGCAGAAATCCATTCCTCGCTCCTCTGCTGGCCCCTGTGTCCAGAGGTGCAAAGCATATCAGTCATATGGGTGAATCGCTCTTATTCAGGGCAAAAGGTCCTTCAGACTTCATGTTCTTTGAGTGACCGAGATGAAAGAACGGCGGCTTTTTGCAGCTGTCTACATGAATGGACTCACAATCAAGGTAGGTACTGCCTTTGATTGTAAATACTGTGATTATTTGCATGCAGGAGGCTCAAGTCCTACAATCGGGCCACCTCATCCAAGGAGCCGATTCGGCACATTGTGAGATGCTATTCTAGCTGGAGGCCAGTGGCGAGCACTGGGAGGGAAGTGATCTTCACCAAACAACACGGATCAGCGCCAAACACGAGCTCCGCCAGCAAGGAATGTGGACAGACTCAGGAGGAGAATCAGGGGTGGGTGGCAATGAGGTCACTTGTGGGCACGGTTGGGAATGCCGATGACTCGGCTCGAGGTCGCCACGATTTTGACTTCAACTGTTCGTCAGGAACCAAGACAATATAGCTGACACGTCTAATAATCGATGGAGGTGGCCATTGGCACCTGTCGGCCGACCGTGACGGCAGTTATGATGCCATCCTGACCATGTGACGGGCCCGGAAAACAAGGACGGGAGTGTGTGTCATGATAGGCGATCTGATACAGGCGGGTATATCACCCACCTTATTGACTATGACGCCTCAGGAGAATTGACCCTGGCGGCAGGCAATCTGGATGTCGGTCGACTCTGGAGATTGAAATCCAGGGTAAATGGGAGATACCGCAAGACATGGCTATGCCCGGTCGACAGGGCTGCCGCCAGCGCAGAGCTTAACGTCCGGGGTGAGCGGGCATGCCGTCAATAGTGTCGAACTGAAGGAACCTAGCTCCCAATTTCCGCCAAATCGCGACCTGCGAGACTTTGCTAGGGGGGTGGCCGAGCGGCGGGCAGATGGGCGGACGCATGAGCTCACGCACGGACTTACAGAGGTCTGGACGCCTGTGTCGGCTGGCGGTCAGTGGTCCTTCAGGTTGGCCTGCCAGTGCCACAGCGGTGCATCAGGTCGAGACGGACAATAGCGCAGGCGGTTGGAGGGCCATTTTCGGACGAGAGACGACCGACGAAGACGAGAGAGATGGGATGGGGGAATGGCGAGACATCTCGGACGGGACGCAGGGGGGTTTGCCGCTCTGGGCGAGACTTTGGGGGACTTGATGCATTCCAAGGGAGTGCCGCGCCACGAGGCGATCCATTTAGATGTGTTTCCCCTGGTGCTGGGAATGGGATTTGGGATGTTATTTATGGTGCGCTGCATCCGTAAAAAAGTGCCCGTACGAGATGTCCTGCCTGTCGAATAACGACGGGAGTGTTGTGCCGGGTGGCTTCTGTCACTGAACCGAACCTCACTGACGCGGACGCCAAGAGGTCGCCCCGAAAAGCCCGGGCCCCACCGCGGATCAACCACCTTCAGGGCAACAGACGGACTTTTTCGCACATGCAGACGGCACCAAACACCCGTAGAAACCGCCGCGGACGGCGACCGCGACGGGTTTAGCGGCACAGGCTATTCTCCACAAGGTTGTGTTCTTCGCCTTCCTCTTTGGCCGCAAGTCTGCGAACCTGGAAGGAACCAGTCCGCTCCGCTTCGCTGCAGGGCCTGGCCGTGGAAAGGAGCAACCCAGTTCCGCCGCCGCCGTGGTTCGTTCACAGCCCACTCTCACAGCCCAACCGTCCCCGTCCACACACAACACTCGCTGCTGGGGAGGCGTAGCACCCACACCTCTCGTGTTCCCTCCCGTGTCCCCCCCTGCAAATCCCCTTCTCCACGCAACTCGTGTGCCTTCTCGTCCCCTCTCCCGCACTTTCCTTTCCACGAGCGAGCCGACTCTCACCCGCCCGTTTCCTCCTTTCAATTCCCCCCTCGCCCACAGCCCAACGCCTCCAGTCTGAGGAGACCGTCCATACGCCTGAGCGAGAAAAGAATACAGGACGACAGGACTCGCCGAGGAGACCGACAGCATCCCGCGTCAGTCAGACGGACCTGACTCAGCTCTCATCTCAATCATCCTCCGAGTCTCCGTCCGCCCGCCTGCCCTGCTGCAGTACCAGGGCCCGCTGCCCACACGCCTGGCCATCAATCACCACCGCCCACTCATTCGTTTGAGGATCCCTCTTCTTCAAACCACACAACAGCCAACCCCCGGCGGCTCGCCATCACTCGTTCTGTCGCCAGACATTGTCGCTCTTTAGCCATATCTCTATTTCAATCTCCTACCCCGTTCGCCTGTTCCCGTCCGTCACCTTCGCGCCTACCTCGGGCCCATACCACTGGGAAACCCGTCCTTCCGGGCGAGAAAAAAAGGTACGTTGCATATTGCCGCATCTTGTACCCCCAATGGCTGTCTGCCACCGCGGTGTACGACATTTGGTGGATTTCCACCTCGGGCGCAGACATTTCCGCGTCCTTTTCTGTCTTTTCTTCTGTTCAATCACCACTTCTGCCAAGCGCAATTCATTGTCGCCTTTGTTTTGACGTCGGCAACTCGAAGCCGCCGATGCCGAACGCGACCCTCGAGAGATCGATTTTCCTAACATACTCTCCTCACACAGCACGCGACATTATCTGCACACGCAGCTTAACATAGATCATCATGTCTGACCAGTCGGTCTCGCCGCCGCCTGTCACCACGCCGGCCGACGAGCCTACGGTTGCGCCCACGTCGACTCCCGCCGCCGAGCCTTCCACGCCTGCCCCCGAGCCCACCCCGTCGTCTTCTCCGTCCACGGCTGCCCCTCCACCAGCGACCACCTCCTCCGAGCCGAGCACGCCGCCGCCAGCACCCAGTTCTACGCCTCAAACAACAAGCGATCCAGCACCCGTGCCAACCACGTCCTCGGAACAGCCGGTAGTAGAGACCACTCCCTCGACGACACTCATCACAACTACCAGCCCCGATCCCACAACCTCAACCCCCCAGGTTATCACCGAGTCCTCTGTAGACACAAGCAACGGGCGCACCAGCATCATCATTCGCACCATCACCACCACCAACCCTCAGGACCCATCTCCCACGTCCGCCTCGGAAGCACCTGCAAGTACCGCGAGCAATGGTGCCATCAACAGCGGTGGCAGCAGCAGTGGCAGTCTGAGCAACCCAGGTCGCATCGCAGTTGCTGTGGTGGTCCCCATCGTTGCGGTCGCCCTCATTATCCTTGCCGGACTCTACTTCTGGAGGAAGCGCAAGGCCAAGCGCCACGCCGAGGAGGAGCGTCGTAAGGAAGTTGAGGACTATTCCTACAACCCCAACGCGGATCCTACCATTCCTGCCGTCGCCGGTGCTGCCGGCGCTGGTGGTAGCGATGGATACGAGATGAGGGAGGATGCGTCTTCTGGGTACCGCGGCTGGGGCTCCACGACCCTGGCTGGCTCGACCGGCCGCAAGGCTTCCACCACCATGTCCGGAGGCCACACCAACAACACAGGTATGCCCATTGCAATCTTCGAATTTGCCATGGCAAACTGCTTGCTAACATGCTCAATTAGGCGAGGCTCTTCTCAACGACGGCTCCATTTCCCCCGAGGGTGAAATTCTCGGTGCCATGGGCCCTTCGGCCGCCCTGAACCGTGGCAATGGCGTGCAGCGTGGCCCATCGAACGCTTCGTCGTCGTACAGTGCTGGCGCCCGCTCTGAGGGCTCTACTGCGGATGGCGGCATCGGCGTTGCCTACGGCAGCGGTAATGCAAACAACAACTACTACGACGGCTACCAGAACAATCCCTATGCCGAAAACAGCTACGACCGCCCTACGGAGCTCCCTGGCCAGCCCATCATTCGCGACAACCCCGCGCGCCGCAACACCCGCATCGAGAACCCCAGCCACTACCCGCAACAAAGCGCGGGTATTTCGCAGAACTTCTAGAGCGCGTCGTCCGTCCCCTGGCACAGCTCCCAACAACACCAATGCCATCTCCCACCACCGCGCGCTTCTTGGGCTCTTCTTTGTCGAATGAACGATACCCATCCCCTCCGCCCGAGCCGCTGGCGCGGACCCCTCCTTGATCCGATCGCCCAGCCTACCGTGGCGGTCCGAGGTCTTCTCGCAACTCCCCTTTGGGCTCCTCCAAAACATGGGAGGAATTATACTTTACGCCCAATTCTCCATCTCTCTTAACTCTTTTCTTCCCACCCCCTTCGACGACGACACACCCAGAAACGTAATTAATTCACGCCGCTTCCGGCCAATCCGACATGCCACCTCACGTGCACCCTTTCTTTAACTCTTGTTTCTCTTTCCTTCCGACGCACATCCCCCGCGTCGGTGTCGATGCATTTGCGACGAGCCGAGCGAGGAGGATGACTTGAAATGCTGAGAGCGACGAATTCGTCCTCTCCACCCAAGACAACACAGAACAAAAAAAAAACAGACATGGAAATCTGCCCAAGAGACATGTGGGTGAGATGGTTTGGTTGGTTGTATATAGGCTGTCGTGGCACACAATGTATACAGAGCTGGAAACGACATCTGTCGAACCTCTCGAGAAGTAGCTAGGCTGTGTTTGGTGAAGACACACACAGTCGTATGATGTCGGTAAAATGATGGTATGTAGGAAAATCAATATTTTCTACTGTTGGCTTCCAGTGCCTGCCTCCGTGTTCTTGACTTTTTGATGTGCTGTACGTTCCACGAGACTGCAGCCGTATTCAGTCTAGCCTCTCCTTGATAAGTAATCTCGGAGCTCTGTCCCCTGTGCGCCGTGCCAAGCCGGACCTTTAAGATGTGCTCATTAACCCACGATTTTATACTCATCAATACCTGCAACCACCATATCTCACAAACCAACAAAAGTAATAGCCATGGCCGAACATCCCGCTTTCACACTGGCCGGCCTGCGTAAGTTGAATCCCTCCAGTTTTTCAGCCTTTGCTTATCCTTCTGCAGTGGCCGCCGGCGGCACTTTCGGCTTCGTCAAGACACGCTCCAAGCCCTCTCTCATCGCAGGTCTTGGTCTCGGCGCCAGCTTCGCCTTTGCAGGTCGGTAGTGCTGTCTTCCCATTCGATCCAGTGCACTGACTGACGTCTCACAGGATACCTCCTCAAGAAGAACAAGGACTACGGCGCGGAACTCGCCTTGGGCAGCAGTGTCGTGCTCCTCGGTGCCGGCGCTTCGAGGCTGGTCAAGACGCAGGCCAAGTCACGCCCGGCCATTGGTCTGACTGCCGCTGGCACGCTGGCGACATTTTACTACCAGAAGAAGTTCCGGGAGTTCCGTTTCGGTGTTTGAGCAAGGGGTTGTCGGATCTCCGAGGTTTCTGAGGGATCATACGATGGAGAGGTTCTTGTGGTGATACCTGGACGTCGACCACCGTCGAGCATGTATTTTATGTAAAACAAATGGCGACACTATCCTGCGGGAGGTGGAATGCGCCACACATCGCACTGTTGGTCTTGCAGAAAGCTGCGGCATGTAGATGAAGTCAGTGCATGCCCGGGATATAAGCGCAACCTGCTTGTGGTCCACGGCAGAATAGGTTCAAGCGCTTCGGCAGAATAGATTCAAGTGGGACAGTAGTTAGTCCAAACTGCTTGATGTGCAAGTCACGTTGGAAAGTCAAGAAAACACAGGCCGAGTCAACGAAAGAGTCAATTGACGGGGTATCATCGCAGTGCCGCCCATCCAGCTCCAGAACAATGCAGAATATCGTACAACAACCCACTCCTTCAAACTACCGGCACCATGTCCAGCAGATCATACAGAAGAAGAAAGGTAGAAACATAATCCATGTCTTGTACACAAGCACATATCGCTGCCGTGAAGAGCCACCAAAACCAGGCCCGACCAAATTGGCTTCTATCCTGCCGCGGCGGACAGGTCTCTCTCTGCCAGCTATACAACCGCCACAGTACAGCTATTTTTCCACACCTGAAGAGTCCGCATTGTGACACTAAAAAGCAGGACCGCCAAGGTTGTCGCCAGCCAAGCCATTGAGACTCTCCTCGTTGTAGTCGACGCGAGTCTTCCAGGCCTTGGCCTCCATCTCAAGCTTGTCCCAGGCCATCAGACCATGTCTGAGCTTGTCCTGCTTAATCTCGAGATCCGAGCGGACCTTCTCTTCCTCGACTCGGAGCTTTCGGTAGTGTGGCTCGAGATCCCTCGTCACGCCATGAGTAGTCGCGAGGGATGACGGGTCCAGCTTGCCACCTGGGACCACAGGAGGCATTGAAGCGATGACGTTCTGGGCGAGTGTGAGCCTTGTTGCGTGCGACGCGGGTCCTGTCGGTGGGTTGAAGGGCTTTGGAGCGACTGATGGAGTTGTCGGAACAGAGCCAACCGAGCCTGCGCGGGGACCCGTAGGTATGGCGTTGGCGCCGGCGGCGACAGACGGCGAGGGTGAAGGTCCAGGGGCGTGGCGAGAGGACCCTCCGCCCCATCCTCCCCTACCGCCACGAGAACTGAAGCCTCCTCGAGGGGTAGACACGTAGCCCCGGGGACCGGAGGGTGGAATGGTAGGGCTGGTAACTTCTGTCCGAGGAGGTGGAACGCTGGGGGTCTGAGGGTTCCTGGGAGGCTGTGGTGTTGAGGACGTGATGGGAACGGTGAAGTTGCGACCTGCCGAAGGGCCAGTGGGTGGTGCTCGCAGCGCCGCAGGGCCCCGAGGAGGTGTCTTCGATGATGCTGCAGGTACTTCTGGTGCGGCTGCTGGGCCAGGTGGCTCCCGTGCCGGTGGCTGCGGTGTAAGGACGGTCCTGGCGGGCGTAGGGTCGCGCGATGGCTGTTTCGAGCGCGCGCGCATGGGAGGCGGATGAGGTGATGATTTGCCCGAAGCCGAGCGGGAGGTTATGGCTGAGGAGATCATGGAATCCCGTGGAGGAGATGGCCGGCGGTATGGTGGAGGCTGATATCTCTCACCGCCTCGACGGCTCGTGCTACGAGACCGAGGACGGAAGTTACCACGCGTCGCTGGGGATCTCCGTGGAGAGCGGTCGGGAAACGGCCTGTCTCGTACAAACGGCGATCGTGATCGTCTCCTGTCATGTTGTAAGTATGGTCTCAGAAGATGCTGTTCCATGTAGCTTACCTGTCGTCTCGGCGGACAAAGGGCCCGTCCCTCTCTCGCGGCGGAGACCTTGCGCGACGGTCGTCTCTCCACGCCGGAGACCGTCCAAATGGCGATCGTCTGCCGATAGAGCCCCGTCTGGGGGAGCCTCTTCGCGAAGTGCCGCGCCGGGAGACACCTCGTCGAGGAGAAGGCCGGCGCGGGGAAGGTCGTCGAGGGGATGGCCGCCGAGGCGATGGACGGCGGGGAGGTGAGCGGCTCCTATCTCTGCGTCTCCAAGTGTCTGCACCTCGTGACCTCTCACGTCGGAACCGATCACCACTTCTCGACCGTCGCCTCGGAGATCTATTCGGTACATAGCTGTCGGATGCGATTGGCGGCGGACTTCGAGGGCGTTCGCGTTCCCTAGGGCGGTCCCTCTCACGGTCTCTATCCCTGGGAGGGCTCCTTTGGCGTCGCGGGGACCTATCCCGCGGAAACGGCCTCCAGGACTCTCCGGCACCATAGCGGGTCACCTCGCCATCATCAAATCTGTCCATGTCAGCGTCATGCCGACGGAAAGCAGCATCACTTTGCGTGTCCTGGTCCAGCTCTCATGTGTTTGTTCGTTGGACGGCCGGGGGCCATCCGCCAGACATTTTCGATCGTTAGGTCCGAGTGCCCTGAGCTCCAGCGCATTGCTCGATCTGGCAGTTGTTCAAGAAGATTGCGTTTTCGTCCTTCGGTGCCGCGTAGCTTCTCAATCTTGGTCCTCAGAAGGTGCGCGAGGTGTGTCGACCGTTGAGCTGGCGCAAAGTCCTTCCTCGCCGTGGAGGATGTCGTGCAGTCTTGGAGAAACCCCGTAGACTTCAATTTTCCCAGGTATCACTTCAGAGCCTCCATGCACAGACTGGACAAGGTGTCTCTCGGATATTCGTGTCGGCACTCGTGGAGTATGCGACGCCAGGCTGCTGCAAACGATAGTTGCCGAAAGCCGAGTGTGGCAACAGCCGAATGTCACAGCAGAAAGACAAGATGTGTATTGTAGAGCTGGAGCCGTCGATCGCATCTCTCAGAATCCCAAATGGCGGTATTCGTCGAGGCGTTGTCGGGATGTTCGTCGGTTGAGAGCTGGACTTGGAACTGGCGGGGAAAGCAACGGGGAGCATGGGGTCAACTGACCTATTCCGACGATCGCGCTCCATGACTTCGTCAAAGGGCCGTCAAATGGCGCCTGTACGTCTGGCTGAAGTCCTGGCGACTGTTGGGGGGGAAGGTTGCTGCTGATCCAGAAAATTAATGATGGAGGTGTGGTTGACGATGCGACGGGCGTTGGAGAAGCGCGTTTGGCAGGGGTTCCGCGCAGGTACCGATTATGTCAGCGCTCCAGGCACGATAAGATAAGGCGATAAGTCGCCTCACCTCCCAGCCGGATCAAACACACAAACACCAGACATAAACAAGATGGAGACGAACGGTGAATGGCCTGTATGAAATGGACAATGCGGTGGGATCGAATCCCGATGGCTCCTCCAAACGCCAGCAGCTGAACACCCTTCCACGCCTGCTCCTGGTCCGGCCTGCGCAGGACAAGCTACTCTATCTTCGTATACGTCCTGTCTCCTCCGTGATGCCTCCCCTACTCGTTCTCTGTGGTATCGCCGCTCCTTGTGCTCTCGACCAGATCCATGATCCACTTCTGGACGTCACTGGCGTGTGTCTGCATCATCTGACTGAGGCTGTGCGCCGGACTTCGCAGCACGGTGCCGAACCGCCGCTTCTGAATCTTGCGCATGAGGCCCTCATCTCTCCAGCAGATGTGGTCTCCCGAGATGTACACTTGCGAGTGGTTCTTGTACCACGTCGAAAGCTCCGGGTCCACGTCCGACTTGACGTGGCGCAGTGTGCCCGAGACAAAGCTGACGATGCCGGCGATGCGCTCCTTGCTCTCGCTGCGGCCCATCAGAAGCATCTTCACTCCGAGGTAGGCATTACCAACGCCCATGAGGAAGATCTCGGCCGGCTCCTCATTGGGCTGAATGTAGTTGTCCCAAAGGTAGCACACGAGCTCCTGAAGCTGCGCCTCGAGAATCCGCTCGGGTGAGCGCGTCACGAAGGGGTCGGTGTCCTAGCACCAGATGTTAGTACATGTCCTGCGTTCGAGTGAGACAGATCCTGTTACTTCTTCGTGAGGAAGCGCCGCGGGAACGTTGACATCCATGACGGCGAAACCATTGCTGTTTGCCCAATCGACATACTCAACAACGCTATCGACCTAGAAAAACAAGCAAGTTAGTGACAAACCAGCGCATGATTAGTGACAGGGAAACCTACCATCCAGGCGTTGTGGCTCTCCAGGATGTTATCGCCGGCATCGGGCTGGGCATACACCTGTGGCCTATGTTTGTCGTCCGTCAGCTTTTGTGCAATCCTGATAGAGGGTAGAAAGGTGCTCACGGGTCATGAATGACGATGAGTATCCGGCGGGCGCGGTGCCAGTTGGGTGTCACCAGCACCTGGTTCTCATATGCTTTGAAAAGTGTATCCCGGTGGATGTAAAGTGGGAACATCTGGTGCTTCGTCGCCATGAGTTGTCTCTGGCCATGTCGGATATGGTCGTGAAGACGGGTGGCGCGCAGGTCCTGGAGGTCGGGGATGGCGATGATGCCGGGCCGCATGCAGTCCCAGTATGGGGCATGGAAGGCCTGGACCTGGGCCAGATCTTGGGCGGCCTTCTTGTTGATCATGGGCAGCTTGAGCTTTGGCGGCGGCTCGCCCATCAGGGTCCGCGCCACGGCCACTGCCGAGGTTGAAATGGCTTTCAGGTTGTAACCACCCTCGAGACACACGGCCACCTTGCCTTCAGCAAGGGACATGAGCATATGCGTCATGTGGGCGTAGCAAGCCGGCGAAACGAAGCAGCCGCCCAGTTCGTCGCCATCGGCGGCATCGAAGCCGGCCGAGATGACAACGAAGTCGGGATCGAACTCTTGCGCGATGGGCATAACCACCTTTTGAAAGGCGGCCATGTACTCGCCATCACCCATGCCCTGGTCGTGCCATGCAATGTTAACATTCTTGCCGAGGCCAGCGTCACGGCCGCACTGCTGGGGGCCGCCGTCAGGTATCATATCGTTATCTGGCTTGCCGGGGTAGAAGGTGCCGTCTTTGTAGACATGGATGGAGATGTAGAGGACGTTGGGATCGTCGTAGAAGATATTTTGGATGCCGTTGCCGTGATGGACGTCCCAGTCGAGGATGAGCACCTTGCGGCAGGTCTCTGGGTACTCCTGCTGACACACGCGCACAGCAACAGGTACGTTATTGAAGAAGCAGAAACCCATGGCCGCGTCGTACTCGGCATGGTGTCCTGGCGGGCGGATGACGGCGAATGCGTTTTTGACGTTGCCCTCGACAACATGCTTGCACGTGTCGATGGCGCCGCCACAGGAGAGCAAGGCTGCCATGGTGGTCAGGCTGCCGACGTAGAGGGAGGCGCGGCCGTTGTCCAGCTCGTGGCTCATGACACGCAGCGTAGGGTAGTCCATGTCCGCTAAGGCCATGACCCATTTGAGATGGTCCGGGGTGTGAGTGGTGAGGATCTCCTCCTTGGTGGCCTCACGGGTAGCGATCCGCCACATGTACCGCGTGGGATGGGACTGTATAATTTTGGCGAGATTGGCTTCGTCGCCAGAGTACACGAGACCAGCCTTCTTAAAGGCCTTGAAGATCTCCTCGATGCGACGGGGGTCTTCGGGATGATGCGGATGCGAACTGAAGTCGGCGTTGCAATGCAGCTTCATTCGGTCGTCGTAGCAACAGCCAGTGGGCAGGAGGCCGCGGCGTCGCAGGTCGACAACAACCTTCTGGTCTTCTTCGTCTGTGTCGTTGTCACCCTCGTCTTCATCGTCACCAGCGGCGTCGACGTCGAGTTCAGCATCGGAGGCTGTGTTATCGTTTGACGAGGGATCCTGGGCCAGGCTTCCGGCGTGGGTGACCCCGTTTGAGCCGGGCACATCGTGCATGAGCCAATCCTCGCCGTCGATAAGGACTAGTTTGTCCATGGCTGACAACGGCTGCCCGCTCAGCTCGGGAGAAGACGTTGATACGACAGAGATGATGGAAACCCCCGGGTGCAGATGAGTCTTGGGCTTCGGGAATGTTAGTCAAGAATCCTGATAGACTTGTATTGGCGAGACGGGCAGGGTGGTGGAAGGACAAGGCAGGAGGGTACATCTGAGAGAGAAGAAGCCCAAAAGGAACAAAGAAGAGACATGAAGTTTGAAGCCCTTGATTTCCACAAGGCACCTATGGCAGGTACCTCGTCTCACTTCTGGCAGCAGCTGTTCGGCCACAAAGGACAAGGGAGGCAAGCTCGCAAAATGAGGTGCGCGGGTGTTCAGTGCAATGTCACTTACCTGAAGAAGACTCGGGCAGCTGCCTTGCCCACTGGGGAGGGTATGTGCGCGACGATGGTGGTGTTCTGATGAGTCGGGGGTGTGAGGGTGTCAAGGTGAACAGCTACCAGACGCAACGGGTCGCGATTCCCATGGCCCAAGACCAAGGCCCTGCTGGGATTGGGTGGAATCGATTGCCGATTTCGCAGACGCTGCGACCCCTGCAGGCCCCGACAAAAGCAATCGAAGACCTGTTGCGAAATGCAAGCGCTGCGCTTTGGGACGTGGTATAGCAAGAAGGGACGTATACAGAATGGTGAGCTTTGGGGCAAGGATTCGGCGAGTAAGTACACGGGCGCTGGCGCCAGCACGGCTGAGGTCTGGGTCACGGTAGCGCGAGGCCATGCCTTTGTGCTATAGGCTGGGCCCAATTCCCCGAGTGACCACCCGCCGACCCGCCTGTTGCAGCTGCAGCAAAGCAACGAGGGAGGGCACGTGCCATCAACAACTCGGACCCCTGACCCCGACCAGCACAACATTTCCATCTTCTTGCCATGTAGAGCTGGCATCATGCAACCATTCTGTCGGGAAGAACTTCAAGAAGACAATGAATTAGGATTGGGGAGACCTGTCGTTGCTCTGGCTTCCCCGGTCTAAGTACAGGACCAACAGCTCTATCTAGTCTTGCATGCTGCAGCCGAGTCTCATCTATGAATTCTCCATGCCACGTTCAGCCAAGGCCAGCCCATCATCACCTGGGGGAGACCAGTCTTCCTGGGGCCGGCGCGCAACTCCAGGGGCCGGAATCGTCGCATCAGGGCTGCCATCCCTGTTGAGTCGATCGTCATGAAGGATGACCGATCCGACAATCTGACCAATATCCTCCAGCGCTTCCACACTCTGCAGCCAAGGTCGCTCGTCCGTGGCCGCGCGAATAGCCGCGTGAAGGGACTCTTGATCGTTCGCAAAAGTCGGGTGCCGCATGTTGACGTCGCTGACGAGGCGCTTGCGGGGGAAGCTGTACAGGTTCTCAAAGTAGAACATGAGTTCCTTCGGATCCAGCTTGGCATAGGTGTCCACGATCGTCTCCTGCAACCGAAGCTCCATCATTTGCGTCATCAGAGAAATGGGGGCCTATCGGAATAGTCAGTGTTGGGCTCGCCGGGAACATGGCTAAGCAACTTACTTCGTCGAGCTTCTGCTCCAGATTGGGGAAGATGTAATGACGGACGAGTGACTTGACAGCAGACATGAGTGCCGACAGCTCCATCAAGTCGCTTGTCGAGTGCACCCTCATCGATCGAGTCCGAGGATCTTCCACAAATGGCTCGGGAAGCCCACGGCGGGGACGGGGCCTGTCTCCGTGGAAATGGCGCGCATGTAGCCACCAGCGATACAGGGCGCGACGAAGCTTCTCCTTCTCCGCAGCCGTGAGAGTCCTGCAGTCCTCCGGGTCGGACAACCAGTGGATCTGCGGGTAGATGTCCTCCCACTTACGGACTACTTTGCAGTAGTCCAGCAGCGGGCGAAGGTCTCGCTCCGTCAGGGCGACAGAGCGAGGAGGAGACAGCAGCTTGGCCATATTCGGCCTGCCGCCACCCAAGATAGACAAGAACGCTCCGACGAGAGGGTTCGTTTCTGTAGCCGTTGACAGGCCGCCTCGGCAGAGGGTAATGCCAACGACATCACCCGGATAACGACGGTAGATGACCTTGCGCGGCTGGTATGTGCCAGCGGGCTCATACAGATCATCATCCGAAGCGGTGTAGACCTGAACGAGTTCGTCGAATGGGCTGAACTCGGCACGGAGAGCCGGCAGCAGAATTTGAGCCTTGTTCCTTTTGAAAAGACCGTAGAACAAGGTGGTTGTCTGGGCGAGGAGGTGGATACTCTCGACATCGAGATGTTGATAAATGTCGAGGAGAATCTCGACGGGCAAGCCTTCAAGACCCTGGAGAGTGCCACTGACAGCCTCGAGCTGCAGGCCTTTAGTGGTGTCCACGGCTTGACCTGCCGTATGCGCATATGTTGAACCCATGATTGACATTGTAGGATTGGTGTTTGGCGTAAATGTTGTGGGGTTTGGTGGGGAAGGTGGATAGAATGAAGAACAACTCTGTGGTCGGATGCCGAGCTTGATATAGAAGCACACTTGACCCAAAGGCTGAATGTGTTCACAGAGGACCGGCTGTCTGAGTGTGCTGAATCGACAGATGACAGACAGGCAAGTGATGTGGCAAGCTGTAGTCACAGCCGTCGAAGAAGTTCCAGGTACCTGGGAAGAAGCCCGAAACGTGCGCTCAAAGACAAGAAGTAGAGATGCCTTCTTCTTTAGCGGTGGACTGAACCTATCCTTGTGTTAGTGTCATGGAAGACCAGGTCTCACCCAGGCGCCATACCTGAACAATGGGTCATACTGTTTTAGATGTGTCTCTCGACGTTGGATCTCTCCTTCTGTAGGATTCGCAAGTACAAGTACCAGCGAGGAGGGTATTGGGAATTCGGGAGTGAGACCCGAAAGGAACGCCGATGGCTATAACACCAACGGCTAGGAAATAACAATTTGAGAGCTGATTGAAGCCCTCGGATGCCTCACGATGATGTAGAATCACCTGCGAGACCGTTTCTCAGATGGCTTATTGCTTAGCCACCCCAGCACTGGGGCTATCAGAGAATCGAAAACCGAAGAGGCCAGATGAGGTCATGGTGTTTTGGATGGGGCACGAGGGCCACGCCGCGAGGGCGGTTGATTTCTGGTCTTGCTGCTGAGGCATGCTGCGTTGCAGATCGAGAGGTTGCGATGCAGAATGCACGCTCCCTGGATGACTGGCGATGGAAAAGCTCGACGCGGGAAAAGAAAGAGGTCAGGGAGACGCGACGGGATGACTGGAAGCCAAGGTGACACGCCGAGATGACTCGGTCCGGGGTTGGCTTATGTAAGGCGTGCTAGTCGGGGGGTTGGGCCAACACTGTGAAATGAAGCCAACTGAACCACGCACTCCACGCACGGTTGCTAGCTTCAAGGAGCACGCCATGTCTCCTTGACTGTCTGCCCTTGACCTTTGAAAGGAGAGCCTCGGTAAGGCCCTGGTAACACTCTTGAAAATCGTCCGATTCGGTTCTACTCGTGATCGACGACGTAGGCCTCACTCACGTACCTCCGAGTCTCAACACATCAGAGCCAAGCAACACCTCCGCGATAGACGAACATGAACCCGCGGAGAAGATTGTACATCCTTTTCTGGACCAAAACGCGGCCCACCCAGAAAACTCCTTGCGACTCGAGAACCCCTCCAACGTGCCACTGCTGATACCCAACACGTCCGTCTATGCAAACAGCATCTTGGTGTCCAGGTCGTCCTTCTTCGCCTTGACGCCGCCCTCCGTCCGCAGGCCCAGGTTGCCCTTCTTCGCGAGGCGGCCCACCGTCTGCTCGGCCCTGGCGTGGTGTCGCGTGGCCGCCTTCCTCCGGAGCTCCGCGCGGACCTGGTTGGGCGACACGAATTGCCGGTCGTGATAGATGAGGGGTCCGCCCATGGAGCCCTCCTGGATGAGGATTATCGACAGGACCGCGCGCGGGCCAATCTCCTGCAGAGAGACGTCTGTGTTCTTGAGGCCCATGGCCTTGGTGGCGGTCTTCTTGCTGCTCGACTTGGCCGCGGCGCCAGCCTCGTCCTCGTCGTCCGCCTGGTCCTCCGTCGCCTCGACCTCCTTGATCTCGTAGTTCCTGATCCAGATCTTGCCTGTGTGCCGGGAAACCATATCAGCGCTGTTGACCACTCTTCTTACTGGTGGAGAAGAGACCTACCGTCGGCAAAGGAGAAACCCATGACCCTGTCGATGAAGGGCTTCGAGCGCCGGCTGCCGGGGGGCACGCCAAAGATCTGTGTGAACAGCGACTTGATGAGCTGCAGGTGCGGCTCGGTATCGAACGCCGCATCGAAGGAGAGGATAGGTCGCGAGCCCTTAAGGCAGTTTCCGGTAAAGTTCAGCTCGTCCATGGTGTGCACTGGGTCGCGGGGTCAGCTGTGAGTGTCGCGGGGCGGACTGTGACATCCTTCCTGGAGAATTGGGAGGACATACGGTTCTGGACGTGGAACTTGACGGTAGGACCACTATAGCGACCGGGTTAGCCTTACTCTTTCGACCGGCGTGATATTCTCCTCGGCTGCACTGACTTGGGTGCCCTAGCCATCCACAGGTAAAGATCGGTGTGCTTTCGCGATTCTGCGAACAGAATGTTGTTTGTGTTGTACATCTCCGCGAGTTCATTCAGCTCCCACAGCTTGCTCTTGCTATCGAACTTGGCATCCTTGCGCCCATGGGGCATAAGAGCCGCGAGGTCGTTGAGGAAGTGCCTCTGTCGGTAGGTAACGCCGCGAGACGACAGGATGAGGACCCTCTGCTTGTTCTTGCGCACGGTCGGTGCCTCCTCCTTCTGGCCGCTGGCCTTGCTAATCGACTTGTAGACGGCAGCCATTTCGAAAGTCTGCTTGTTCGGCTCGGATTGTCGGGTGTGGTTCGTTTGGTGGCGTCCTTGTTGTCCTGATATCCTCCGGGTCTCGCTGCGCAAGGTCGTGGTGTTTTCTGCGCTTGGAGAATCTGCCACCCGATTTTTTTGGTGGAGCTGGGCTTATCGGACGGCAGATAAGAGCGGACAGAGTGGCGGCTGGGCGCTAGCACTGTCCCGGACTAGCACGGCAGGAGCACAGTGGTGGGCCGTGCACTAACCCTTGTTTTGGGCATGTGTTTCAAGCTTGACCATGGGGCGTCTTCTCGAGGGCACTCAGCTCTAAGAGAGAGGAAGCAGGAGGAGCGGGGGTGCACGCGCTGTTTGAGTGTTTCGAAACGAATAGCGAGTACACGGAATTCTATCACTAGAGAGGGTTCTGGCCACTGTATGCAAACTACACTCCAGGGCTGACATATCAGGCTTATACTTGGCGTATCAGCAGGAAACCCCGTAGGTACTACACTGACGACCCAAGTCGGCCAGGGACTTGGGTGTCACCGAATGTCACCAAAATAAGGCCGCATTTGGGGCCGCAGGACAGTCCAGGTGGGCATTAAGAACGACTTCATTCAACCGTTTAGAGTGTGGGTACGTAAAAGCATGCCTAACTTAAGTGATCGTCGAAGATGCGTCAGGTGCCTGGTGGGAAGGCTGACGCGTGCCGAAGCGCGAGGGGGATGGGGAACAAAGAGAAGGTCGAGGTCATCCGCCCCCGTCGGCAAACATAGACTCGTGTGTTCCTTTGGTCATTCGTCGGATGCAAAGGCCCCCCCAGTTCACCAAGAGACAATATTCCGGAACATATGTGAGACGCCATGATATCGTGTCGAACCCATGCCAGCCCAAGAACCTCGCCAAAGCTCGCGATTAACCCCGGCCTTCATGGCCTGTAAGCAGGCAGGCAGGCAGGCATAAAACAGATGGACAGAAAGACTCCCTAGCAGGTGACCGGCCAGGCTTAGCAGCACTTGCCGCCCTTGTCTGCGCCCTCGTCGGCAGGCTTGCTGAGAGAGAGGGAGGTGCCGGCACTGATGTTGGCCTGGGCGCCGTCGCCCGAGTCGAGGGCCTTGCTCGAAACAATGCGGTAAATCTCTGTTGAGTTGGAAAGGCAGACGTTAGCGCCTGGTGCAGATGGGGAGGGGGGTAGCCGTCATGTTCGCCTGACATCACCACCAGGTCTGCGGCTGGGCAGGCAGACGGGGATCGGAGGGGGGGCCACCACCTACCGGTCAAGATGTTCTGGAAGGCAAGCTCGACGTTGCTGGCATCAAGGGCAGACGTCTCGATGAAGGAAAGGTGGTTCTCGCCTGCAGGGAAAGGTCAGTCAGCCAATGGGGCGGCACAGGGGGCGGCTTCACCGCAACGACGACATACTGGCAAAAGCCTTGGCCTCCTCAGTGGGCACGGCGCGCAGATGGCGCAAATCGCTCTTGTTTCCGACAAGCATGATGACAATGTTGGCGTCGGCGTGGTCGCGAAGTTCCTTGAGCCATCTCGTGACGTTTTCGTAGGTCTGGTGCTTGCTGATGTCGTAGACGAGCAGAGCGCCGACGGCGCCACGGTAGTAGGCCGAGGTGATGGCGCGGTAGCGCTCCTGGCCAGCCGTGTCCCAAATCTGAGCCTTGATCGTCTTGGAGTCGACCTGGATGGACCTGGTGGCAAACTCGACGCCGATGGTGGACTTTGAGTCGAGGTTGAACTCGTTGCGAGTGAATCGGCTAAGCAGGTTGGACTTTCCGACGCCCGAGTCTCCGATCAACACCACTAGTCGCCGGTATGGTCAGTCATCGATCGATCGATGGGGTGCAAGATGAGAACATGGGGAGGCAAGGGTCGTTCATGTCGAGGAATCGGTTTCGCGGGGAGTGTAGCACACCTTTGAAGAGGAACTGCGCGAAGCTTCAGGTCAGCACACGAAGAGGGGCGGGCGTCGAGCCTGGTGGGGGACAAGGGTCGCGGGATGGACACGGCGGTCGGGGCGATCACTCACATCATACTCGTCGTTGGCCATGGCGATTGTTGTCCGGCAAAAAGGTAGGAAAAGGGTTGGTTCGGGTTTTCGGTGTGGGCGGGTGGGCGACGGATGGTTCGTGGCGATGGCGGGTTGTGTCGTGCGCGGCGTGGCCTTGGGGGATGCAAGATAAAAGGGCAAGGGAGGTGATGGGGTGTGGATGTCTGGGTGCAGGTGCGGTGCCTCGAACGGGGGTGGAGGTTCAAGTTGTCGCTCGCCCAGGCGGCAACCTAACGAGAGATCCGCTAGAACAGCCCTGGAGTACCATACACTTTGGGGTGACCCCGTGCCCAATCCCATCTGGTACTGGCGGTACGCGACTGTTAGCCCTGTTGCTGATAGTGTTCAAAGTACCTCCCATCCGAGGAACCAGGTACCATACAACCGACTCACCCAGAGGAGGCTGTGCCGCTCGTTGACGCGGCTTCTTCATGCTGACTTGCTGACTTGTTGAGTCAATGTGAATGTGCCTCGAATACCCGATGACTACAAATGATATTGTTCCACGATGTGTTGCCATCTTGCTCGTCACCTCTTGCGACGGGGATCATGCCATCGAGCCTCACGACCAGCCTGGTCCGAGCGCAGGTACCTGGTCATCTAGTCTGGAGGTTGGTACCCGCGACGACCCTGAACAGGGATTGCCCCAATGTCCTTCCAGCGTGTTTCAGCGCCCTCTGTTCTCGGTCGGGGCAGCCGGGGGTCCGCCACACGCTGAACTGGAACCTCCTGAGGTGGTCAGCGCAGCGGCAGACTGAACGGAAGGAACAGCCTGAAGTGAAGGACTACCGCCTGGCCTCGACCCCACCCCGCGCTTTGGCCATTCAGTCACGTGGGCTGGTTCGTGATGGAGTCTCCGGCGGCCTACCGAAATCCGACTGAGAGAACGATACGCCTGTCAGGGCACCTGCCCATTTGATTGAGACTTCATATTCGAACGGTGCACTGGATACCTGTAAATATCGGTGCAGAAGCCTCAGTGATCTGACCAGGCACCCATGTTTGTCGTTGCGCTCACACCTTCCCTGCCTGATCAACTTTGGAGCACTTCGTCACATTCGCGCCTGGCTCATATTCTCGACATGCCCGCCCATTTAACGCGGGCGTGTCACTCACAAACACACATGCCTTACTGCTGCGAAACCCAGTTTCGACTCTTGACCAACTGCACAGCACCCACCGCCGTCCGCCTGTAAGTATCTACCACTTTTGATTCTGCGACTGCGTGACCCTGCCGCGCAATTGAACCAGTTGTGTATTTCGGACTCAGTCAGGCATACTTCATCCCACACGCGACAAACGCGTTTCATGCCTCCAGCGCCAATTCAAGGATGGATGGTCTATTGACTCACTGCAAGCCTTGACCAAAAACCTGGCCTCATACTGACACAACATCAGGGTGTTGCCCAGAGCGGGACGATGAGCGGCTTCAGCCCGAGTGCCTCGGGGGGCAACGCCCCCCGGGACAGCGGCAACATCCCCGACGACATTTCGCTCACCTCGACCATGGAAAGCCAACACGACTCCGAGCACGAATTCGAGGTCGAAGAAATTCATGCCGAGGATGCTGATCCCGCCGACCCAACGAGCTCCCGCTACTTGATCGAGTGGACCGGATACCTCATGGATCGCTGGACCTGGGAACCCGCACACCACGTCGGAAACACAGCTCTAGATGAATGGAAGGAGAAGAAGGCTCGTCACGCTTCAGGTGAACAGAAGCCTTTCGATGTTGCCCGGTTTAATGAAGCCGTGGAAGTCGCCGAAACCGCCAAATTCCAGCGACATCAACGACGTAATTTGCGTCGGCAACGAGAAGGTCTCCCTCTGGTCTTTTACCCCGGCGAAACTGAGGGCGACTACTATGAGATTGTCGAAGACAGCGACGAGGAGATGCCTGATCTGCCTCCTCCAAAACCCGCCAAGCGTCAGAACAGCCTCGATGCTTCGGGTGGCTCGTCGAAGAGCCTGGGAAAGTTGCCAACCTCGTCACCAAAAATGTCAAACGCAACAAAGATAAAGTCTCAGATCGACCTAAGTCTGCCTCTTAAACCACCCGCATCTGCGCCTGCGAAGGCGAAACCTACGACAATGACCGGCTATCAGGGAACTGCCCGACGGTCATCCATGACACTGCCGGGCAAGCCTCGTCCTGTCGTCAAGGCTGTCGAAACCAAGAAGAAGGATGCGACGACTGTGTCTTCTCAAAAGGCAAAAAAATCCAACGTCAAGCCGCCGGTCCGATCCACCAACGTCTTTATAGGCGGGAAGCCCCCTCGTACCAGGGTTAACCTTGGAACTGCCATGGTCAACGCGAGCAAGCAGCCAAAGACGTTCAGCAACATGAGGATTCTGAATAGGGCCAGCAAGTACTCTCGTGAGAAGGCTGACCTGGCGCCGCCCGATCCTCACCTAATTGGCCTCCAAACCCTTGGCACCATTAGCGATGACGCTGCCAAAAGTCGCCAAGATGGGTCTGATACCATCATGTCACCAGCGGACGGTGATCCACCTCCAGCGGTCGGTACCGCGACTGAGAACGAACCCATGCGATCGACTTCCCGCCCGAAGCGCGACAGTCTCTCCATCGAGGGGCAAACTCAGCCGCCTGTCAAGAAGTCAGCACTCCGCAAGGCAGGTGATGCCGCCTCTCTTGATGGGCAAGACCAGCCTCCAACCAAGAAGCCGCGGTCGGTTCGCTTTACTGGAGACGAACCCGCGGCCTCCAAACCCCTGGTGACTACCCGGGTCTTGGAAGATGTCGAAATGGTAGACGAGCCAGAGATCATTGTTATTGACGATGATGATGACGAAGAAGACGAAGGTCTCTTTGTTGGCGACCTTCCGATTCCGACTCCCAGCTTCTCCAAAGAGGCCAGTTTGCGGCCGCCGACGCCCCCTCTTCCATCTCTGGGACCTGACACACGCGATCGGCCACTGGTGGTACACAACCAACAGAAGGAGACATCGACCGCCCTGCAGCACCAACCACAGGGCGTAAATGTTGCCGTCGTTTTCGGTCCCAGCGGCTCCCAGTCGGTCGATGTCATCTTTGAAACCATACCATCGGAAACGAGCCCGTGGCAGGTCAAGTTGAGCCACAGCTCAATACTTTGCTTTACTCATACCTGCACAGCGTATGCTCTTCAGACGAGACTTTCGCATGCGCTTGAAAACCCTCTTGCATGCGGCAACCTTTTGTCACGGTCCACATGTGGCAACCTCGACGCCGCCGCAGAGCAGATGAGGCTTGGGCCGTTTGCCGTGGTCTACCATGCCCAAGGCTTTACCATCATCGTGTATCCTGCCAAATGTGACGAATGGAAGTCGATCATGCCAGCCTCAGAAAGCACCAGCTTCGAGAGAAGCGCTGCTCTGAAATACGTTGTCTTCAACGCAGGCAAGGCAGGCATGTTCCTGCCCACTTCAACAGTCCCTCCGCAGAGAACACAGGACACAGAGTCCGTGTCTACTGATTTCCTTCGTCAAGTCTATGGCCTCGACTATGGCCAACTTCTGCCAGACAAGCTGCGCGGGGACCCAGACTGTCACAATTTATTTTTGGCGTTTCCTCCCTCCAGAGGGTCGGTCCTGCAGATGATGTGCACCTGGTTACGTTCGGTCAACCCAAAGTGTCGTCTTTTTGTCTCGGACATTCCGGGAGACTGGACTGCATTTGCTGACGCAGCCGAGTCGGAAGGCGGCGTATTCATCATCCACAGCAGGGCACTACAGACTATCCGATTCTTCGCCGGTATTCAGGCACTGCTGCACGCCAAGAGCAGCCACGTATTGTTCTGGAAGTTTGAGGAGAGGTTCGAGCATCTCAAGTCAAGGACGCTGAGCCGCCAATTCGTCGAAGGATATGCTCCGTTTGGCCTGTCCTGTATATTTCCCCACGGGGACGCAGTGTTCCTGACGCCCAGCTTTTTTGTCTCACATCCCAATGAGGCCTATCACCTTCTGTCGTGGTACAAGGCTCAGTACCGTCGCTCCGCCGCACACATTCAACTAGTCGTCAGTTCTGGAATTGTTACATTTCTCCGCGATCTCGCCATGGAGAAGATGGCGGAGAGGACTCACTTGATCGCAACTGAACCCAGATGCAACCTTGCGAGCTGCGCGCTCACCGAGAAGGACTGCAAGGCTAGGTTCGATGTTTGGCAGCTCGTTTCGGACCTCACGCGCGCCACAATTGCTGCTTCCATGCCTGGATCTGTATTTGAATATGCCGATGAAACCATCCATCCCTGCGATGAACAGAGCCTTGTGAATTGGTTCGCATTCTGGTCAAGCACCAAAATTCACCGATACCGCAACTTCCGCGTCATTGGAGCCACCGACTCTGCCAGCAGACGGACAAGCATACGAATCGATGTGCCGCCCTTCATGCGAGACATGTCGGCGTATCCAGATCATACACGACTTCCATGGGCCGCAATGCCAACGACGAGGAGCCATGAGACAGATCTTCTGGAAAAGGACGGAGCGGTGGACTTTATTCGCCATCTCGAAGTCCCCAACTTGCAAAACTTCATCGTCAGGACGTTCAAGTACCCTGTCTCGTATCTCCAGAGCCCTCCGGACATGGCGCGGCACTTTGGAGACTTGGACATGAAGTTCTCCACCGCGACGAGCTGGCTGAAGTTTGTGCGAGAATACAAGGGAAAAGCCAACACGCACCTTTGTTTCTTTTACACCATCAAGGAAGACTGGGACACGTGGGATAAGGATAGTCACCGGTACGGGACGTTTCCTCCCCGGCATGCCTGGTTTGCCGCTCTTCGACCAACTCATCCACACCGTTTCCCGTACGAAGATTTGGAGCTTTTCATCTGGGACGTCGCCACCTACGACATGGCCCCCGCACAACACGATGAAGTTTACGAGTCCGAACTCCTGCCTGCGCAAAAGGCTCTCATCGAGCTCGTACGAGATGGGGGTCTTCCGCTACCACTGAGAACTGTATGGGTCGGCGATGATCAACCAAACTGGTTAGGTAACACGTCTGCCATCGATCGAACCCTCAAGATGATGGAGCTCATGGCGGAGCAATTCAAGACCTGGCTCCCACCATCATCACTGGCCTTGCAACAGCATGGCTACAGGAAGGTGGTGCAGAGTAGTCGCGAGCCGCCGGCCCAGCCAGATTCGTCGGCGCCTCTCTATGCAGTTTTCCTGCCACCGTCGGCTCCGGGGCCATACCCGCCGCCAGACACAAGGAAGCCGGAAAAGCATCTCTCTGTCAATAACTTTTACCAGAAGGTCAAGAAGGCTCCAGCAGGCGCCTCAAAGATGGAATATCAGTATACCGCCACAACATCGTGGTACGGCATTCAACGAGGCATGGGTCGCCATTTTGAACACATCCAGGTCGGCGGACAGATTCGGCGCATCTACGAAGCGCTAAGAGTTCCTCGGAACGCCGATACCTAGTGACGACACCTGGGGGTACGAGCTTTGATGGATGTGCTGAGGCTGGTGGCGGTGGATGGTCTGGGGTGGATTGATTCGAGAGGACGACGCTGTCCTGTGACGGAACAGCAAACAACCTTGACTTGACTGTGTATGAGACTAGGCAGAGGCAGCGAGTATAAAGAAGAAAAAATAATGATGCATCAAGACAAGACTAGATGGAGTCGTGATGAAATCATTACTTTATTCAACGCCGCGGGTATCAGTCAACTATCCTATTCATGTCTCTGCCTCTTCTCCAGGCTCCGTTTAGCGTGCAGAAGCGGGAAAGTTTCTAGTGCTAAGCATGACGCCCTTGACCCTTCGGATGTTGTCACGGGCCTTTTTGATCTCGTCCTCGGGCTCGTTCTTCTTTGCGCCGTAGAGGGAGAAGCCGCCGACAAAATCGCCGGTGGGGCCGGGGAAGGTCATGGTGCCAAGGTCATCCTTGAAGAGGTCCATAACAGCCTTGACATCGGCCAGCTCCTCGCTCTGGGAGACGGAGGCATCTTGGAGGTCTTTGAGGGAGGCAGAGAGCTTGGCAAGCTTGGAGGCATGTTGTTCGGCGGCGGACGAGGCGACGGCCGAGCCGGGGGAGGGTTCGGCAGGGCTGGCGGGGAGGGAGGTCTGGACACCGATGTCGCGGTGGAATAGCTCTGTAGGGTCCTCGGCGTCGCTCGAGGTCGTCGAGTCGGCGTCGTCCCGGAATGGTTCGGGGCGGGTCGAGGCTGTTGGGGGGATCTCGGAGACGGTGGACTCGAGGAGGCGGGTGAGGACGGAGAGCTTGTCGGCCGTAGTCTGGTGAAATTCGTAGCGGGCCTCGGTCAGGCTCTCGACCATGGGGGCGACGGCATATTTTGAGGTGCCGTAGAGGAGGGTAGTAAGGCCAGCACAGGCGTAGAGGGTGTTGAGGAGGGCTGTGCCGGTGACGAGTGGCGGGGGGCGTGTGGGCTTGGTCAGGAACTCGGGGTAGGTGATGATCGGTGGGTTGTCGGATTGTGGTCTGGGAGGGGAGATGTCGTCGTGTGTTTCCGTTGCCGGAGGCTCGTTCTGGTCTGGTGGCTGGGTTTGCGACTCGGGAGTCTGTGTCTGTGTCTAGGCCGAGGTCAGCAACTATTGGTGCGCTGGGAGGAGCACAGGCGGCGCAGGCGTACCTCTTCCGTAGAGTTCTCGGACTCGTCAAGCAAAGCATTGATGTCCTCCTCGTTCAGGCCCTTCTCCTTGAGGTACTCGGCCTTTCGCTCGCGTGAGGTACCTTTGACGGCTTCGTCGCGGAGGAACCGGCGGGCGACATCGTGAAGGTCTGGGGCGTCGGTCGTGTCGGGCGCGGGCGCATCGTGCTGGTCGGCCGGTGGCGGCTTGGTGTCGTTCTCGGAGTCGCCCATAGTGAAGGCAGCGGGAATTGTCCTGGGTATTTGGTTGGAGGACTGTCTCGAGAGGAGGGTGTGGTGTCTTGAGAAGATGTTGTAGCCGGCGATGCATGTTAGCCTAGACACATGCCTCGGCTTGGGATGTCGGCAAGACGGTGCGCAGCCGGCAGACCAAACGTTGCTGACTGTGGCTGCGACGGTGATGGAAAATTTCCCAATGAGGAATAGTCTTTGGATAAACGGGGTTCTGGGCGGGCGACGTGTTGGGGAACGGACGCTAGCCGCGGTTGCCGTTTGGTAGGAGCACGCGTGAACGGACCCGAGTCGGCCGCTCAGAGATCTCAAGTCGACAGACACCTTGAAGCGATCTCGCGACCATATTCGGAGCAAGGGATAGACAGTCAGACTCTGGCGCTCAGCATACATCTCTGCACAGCTTGCCGCATTTACAGCCATCTTTGGACGTCACATATCAGCATCGACAACTCCAGCGCCGGCCGGAAGCTCACCCTTTGCCCACGGTTGTCTCGAGTGAACGACAAACGTTGCAGCTTGAGGCCATCGAAACTCCAGCACCTCAGTCTCGGGAGACACAGAGAACGACAGCGCGCCGTTGGGCTTGTCCTCTAAGGCCAATCATCGCAGCGGCCTCGCAAAGTCGACCATCCACGCAGAGCCAGCCAACCACTGGCACATTCGATTCGCTCTGCGCAGTTCCATCCATCGCAACGACCGTCCCGCGTCATCCCAGTGAGTCGCGAGTTGCACAACCATCTGGCACCCATTAGAGAGGTATGTCACCATGAAATTGAAGGATACATGTCGGGGCCAGCCCCTTTCCCATGCTTTGCGCTGCGCGAGCGCCCTCTGCGCAATGCACCCCAGGCAGTAGTCCTCACCACCACGCCGATCATCGCATCTTTCTGGGATGCCCTCGCACTTCCCGCAGATCGGCGCGCTCGAGTGAACGCGCACGATCGGGGGCGTGAATGAGGCAAGTTCGCTGCTGCGCCCCGGGGGGACGGGATCGCGCGCTGGGTTCAAGTTTGCTCGCCCGCTCCGGATGCCGCCAAGCGGTGGAAAGGCCCGATCTCAGCCTGTTGCTCCGGCCGCCTGTTCTGGCCTCGCTCGCCTCAACCACCCGCAGGCGCGACCGTACAAGAGGTACTTGCGGACGGGCCACATCCAAGTTTCGGTCAATGAGCCAATCGACCCCGTCCATTGCAACGACGGGGACCCTACCCTATCACTGGAACTCCAAGACACCATTGGCACCCAGGACACGTGCAGTCCAGCCCAGTGCTGAGGCATCATCAAACGAGCCTGTCCACTTTGACTGTGCATCCTCAACATCACCACTCGCCACCTCTACACCTCCCACAAACCCTCACCTCCACATATCCATCCCACGTCCAGCCCCCGTCTCCCACCACGAAGGAACCCCCTGTCTCTTCTCACACTGGACCCGACCGCACATATCGCCTTGAGAGCAAGCGCCTGTATCCGAGCGTGCGACCTCACTACTACCTCTCCAACCCCATCCCAGCTTGATTCCAACCTCAATCGGGTCGTTGACCGAGCCTGGGCCCCCCACTGTCCTTTGGCACCAAGTCCACGGCTGATCCCGCCCATCCTAACCTGGTCATCATTTGCCTCATCACATCTATCATCAACATCACCATCCACCGGGCTTAACCTTCTATCCCCGCAAATCGCACAGCATGGCGTCCCGGCCACGTCGCTCAGCGGCTCAAAAGGCCCATGAAGCAATCACTGACCTAGCCGACAGCGAGCGAGCAACCACCATGTCTACACGCCCTCGACGCTCCGACGGCCGCCCCTCGGGTGTCTCCGTCACGCGTGGCCCACCTTCATCACCCGGCCATGACCACCTTAATCTGACGGTCAAGGTGTCATCAAACAAGCTCCGCGAAGCAACTTCGGGCAGGAACCGCGCCTCCAACGGCGGCAGCATCGCCGTGGGCGGCCGCAACTCACTCGGCCGCGGCGAGATCGTCACGGGCAAGCGCACCAGGGTCACCAAGAGGAGCTACGTTGAGTCCGACAGCCTCGACGACGACGACGATGACGACGACGAGATGGAGGATCTGGGTGACGATGATGCCGACGGCGACGACGACGAGATGGAGGCGGATGCCGACGGTGACGAAGATGATGAGGATGACGCCGACGGCGATGTTGATATGGACGGCCCTACCGCAAACCCCAAGAGGATCAAGCTCCACAACCCCAAGGCGAGCAAGCCCGCACCCCCACGTCGGGCGGCTGCCGCGAGGGTGGTCGAAGATGACGACGACGACGATGAGGACGAGCTCAGCGAGATCGAAGTCAGTGATCCAGAGAACGCCGGTGATATGAGTATCAACGTCGGCGGCGGCCAGGACGATGACGACGACGACGAAGAAGAGGAAGAGGATGACGAAGAAGCGGACGAGGAAGAAGATGCCGAAGGCGAGGACGACGAAATGGAGCAGGGCCAAGACGAGGAGGTCGAGGACGACGACGCAGAGGGCGAAATGGACACCACGATTGCCGATGGCCCTGGTGGCCTCGGACTCGACAGCGACGACGATGGCGGCAGCCGAGGACAGTCACCAGACCTCAACAAGATGACCAGACGCCAGCGGGCCCGCTTTGAAGAGGAACCCCAGAGCTACATGAAGCTTTCCGACGGTATGAGGCCCCCCTTCCATTGAGAGTGCCAGCATAAAGCAGCAACTAATTGACAATATAACAACAGAGGTCCAGGCAAAGAAGGTCTTTACGGCGGAGGAGCTTTCTATGAGGCGCCAGGAGATGGCACGTCGTAGGCGCAACCTCAGCGATAAGCGCAATGAGGAAGTCAAGGTATGTTCACCCCTGCCCGAGGTCCGAGGACATGTAGCTGACCAAATTGAACCTCAGATGGAGACTATCAACAAGCTGCTGAAGAAGCAAGCGCCCAAGACGACCAAGAAGAACGCCGCCGGTGAGGACGGCGAGGACGGCGGCCCTGATCCCACCATGATTCGATGGGTCAGCACGAAGCAGGGCAGTGTCCTGGGCGTACCTGGCGAGATGGTCGGCGGGCCTGCGGGAAAGATGTTCACGGGCGGCCTTGCGTCTGGCAAGATGGTGGAGGAGGTTAAGTGAGCTCCAACTTGAGTTGACCGGTCGGGATCAGAAGAAGGGTTGTTGGATCTGGTTGACCCTGGCGTCGGAGTACAAATTTGCGCTTTTCCGGACTGTAGTCATAGTAGGGCGAGAGATCGAGGTGTCGATAGATATATACGCCTTGAACGCTCTGCAATTGTGTCGTCTGTCTGTCTGGTATGTTTAGTCTGCCCTGCCTAGGGATGACACCTATATTGCACAGCCACAAGTCTACCTACGGGTATGAAACCGAGGCAATGTACCCCCCACAATGGGATATCGCGGCTATGGAGTTGTAGGCGCCAGAAGATGGCTGGAGCCTCACTCGAATGTCAATAAAGGGGAGCCGGGCAAGACGGCGAGTCACCCGAGCTGAGCTGCTGCATGTGTGCGGGTGCGGGTGCGGGTGCGGGTGCGGGTGCGGGGTTGGACGGCTCCATCTTCCCCCAACCCGAGGCAGCCAGGGTCAACAGTGCATGAGGTGTGCATCCCGTTGCTCACTGCTCCGCGGGCAACACCAACACCAACGCTGCAATGTGACTGTACCCTGGTCATGGAGTGGTTGAGGTTGTCTTGGAATCGCCTGATGAGACCGAGCCAGGTTGCATCCGCCGGCATTGTCGATGCCAGGCCGTCTTGGAAACCCCTGGCCGCGGGGGCGTCTGGTGATACTCGAGCTGCATGTTGCCTGTCGCCGTCATTCATACGGGCCTATGTTTTCGTTGTAGCCGGTCAAGAGCCGTTGCGTGCTTAATGCCTCTGTCTTGAAAACGCTGGCAGATGGGTAGGAACTAGGAAGGCAGGCGCGGATGGTTTGTCAGGGTGGTTCCTTCATTCACGCCAGCATCCCGTCTGAGTCATCACCAGAGGGAAGTCACGATGGACAGAGAACCTGATGTAGGAAGGTACGTTACCTAGTAAATAAGCAGCTAGGTAGGTCAGTAATCGGGTACCCAAATATCCAATTGCTTGCAGGTTGGTCGGTAGAAATTAATTATGAACATAAAGAGGCAAGACCTTCCGATCAGAAAAGTGATCGCCACACCAGGTTGCCTCCATCACCATCCCCCGTTGCCTCCATCACCATCCCCCATTGCCCCCTCACACGCACCACACTGCACCACTTGAACAGCAGCAACAGCCGGGGTGGGCCCCTGCCAAAACAAAAGCCTCCCACTGCAAGCTCACCTGCAATCGTCACACGACCATCCTTGCCCAATCTGTTCTCCCCACCACTGACCACATCCTGGCCGCCAACCGACATTGGGTCTCCCGTCTTGCCTCGCCTCGTCTTGCCCGACATCGCCTGGTCTGGCCCTACTTTGTGCATCCTGGACCTCCATCTGACTGACCGGGCAGGCCACATCTTTAGGCCGCACTTCAGAGCAAGTCAGTCGTACCGTGTACGGTACGGGTGTGTGGGCGACATCAGATCAGAATAGTGAGCCTGGGCCACATGCTGGCGGGGTTGCGCCGGCCCCGCTCGATCATCGACCTAAGCTCCAAACTCCAAGCACAGCACCCCAGATCGACTCATCACTCGGACTCTGCCGGCATCAAATCAACACGCCATTACAATCATATCGGCCAGGCAGGCCAGAGTCGAACCAACACAAGATCATCTCTTGTCAGATTTCCGAGCTGGCAGTCTTGGTGGTGCTTCCCCCAGCCCTGTTCAGTATCCCGACAACGGAATCGCCCGCTCGGCACCCCTGACAAACTTCGTCGACGGCGCCTGGGGCTACTGTTCCCTCGGCCACCCACGGCCCGCACGCTATTCATGCGCCTGCAACCCATCCAGGCAGGCTTGACTTGTTGCCACGCCGAGTCAGCAGGCCGATCCCCCAGTTCCTCACCGAGAGCTTGATAATTCTCCTGGTGATCTCTCGGACCACTCGTAACCCTCCGCCAAGAGACCTTGTCGCCTCGGCCTCCATCATCGGCATCACCCTCAAGTCCGTCTCCTCACATCGCACACACACTTATTCAGCACATAGTACCTATTGTACGAAGGAACAAACTCATCCCGCCACATGACCTGGCCCTCCTCGCCTCCTGCCACTGCTCCCCCCTCCAACCACCTATCTACTTCCGGCCACAAACAGGCAAGGCCCGCTTCCGCTTGGCATCCGACTAGGTCAAAACTTGGTCCCCCTGTGCGATGCCCGCTGCAGCGCTGCACAGAGGGCTAGACCCAGACCAGACCCAAAACCAAGACTACTGCAGCTTTGTTCCTCCGCAAACGAACCAGAACCCGCTCCTCGCCTCGACCTTGGACTGACTGACTCCAGTTCAGTGTTCCGCCATCAGCCACCCTGACACCTGACACCACCATCCCATCGCCCACCCCGCATTTTCTCTCTCAGGTCAGGTCTTCCTCTCTCTCACCGCTGTGGCGAGACGCCAGAAAAAAAGACCCAAGCCGGCGCAAGTTGCAAGGGGACGACGCACGCACTCAATCATCGGACACACTGCTTCTCCAACCCCAGCCTCGATCCCCGAACCCCCGTCCGTCGACCGACCGGCCGCGCCGCGCCGCGCCCTGTGCCGCAACTTGCCTACCACCACCTGCTGCAAGCGCCGTCGTCCGCGCGCGCGTGCCTCCTTCTCCTTAAAGAACCCATCCCCGCCTCATCTGCGCCTGCCGGCCGTCTTCACGACGTCCGACGGTCGTCACTTTGCTGTGCGCCCCCATGTCCTCCAATCCAACAACTACCAAGCCGGCACCCTCCATCACTACAAAGATGCAGTTCTCGGACCTCTACAAATCGCCGCGCTCACCCCTCGCCAAGTTTCGTCACTCGGCCATCCCCCCACTGTCCATACCCCCAGCCGACTATGACTCCGACCTCTTGAGCAAGGACAAGACCAAGCAAAAGGAGGCCGTCAAGAGGCATCTGCAGGAAAAGGTCCGCAATGATTGGGATTTCACCTGGCCGTCTCCTGCCACCACACCCGCCGCTGCTGCCGCAACTGCAACAGCAACTGCTCCGGCACCGGAACCCGCCCAAAATGGTCACACCTCGCATGATGCTGTCGCAGAGGCGTCTGCTCCCGAACATGACAACGCCACCGCCCCTACTACCACCGCCACAGTCGTCGCATCACACAACGGTCTCACCACTACCCCGACAGTAGACGACGCACTCGCGTCGACAGACGAGGACTCGGAAGCGGAAGATGGCAACAACAGCGACGCCGAGTCGGTGTACAGCTCCATGTCGGAAGACCTGGCGCATTACAAGCCCCGCATCGAATGGCTGTCTGATCTTTCCGAAGATGAGCCTGCGCATCCGTCCCTCTCGCCCTTCCGATTTGACTCGCCCGAGTCTGTCGGGACTGCTGTGAGGCAGTCGGCGGCGGAGAAGCAGGCCCGGCGGCGAAGGCAAGTGCGCGAAGAGTCTGAATGGAACGAGGGACTCGCATGCTTCGAAGCTCGGCGCAATGCCTGGACCTCCGCGAAAACAATGCGCGTACGACCGAAACCTTCGTCACCTTCACTTTCCCTCTCGTCGCTGTCACCGCGCCGTCTCTTCTCCCGCAACTCGCCGCCCGCAGGCACATCCCCTCTTCAGCAAAGACAGAGTCACGATGCTGCTGCTGCGGCGGTAGCTGTTGCGTCAGACGGGTCAGAAAACCCCAAGGATCCGCGCCCAGAGCTCTCGGCCCAGCGCTCTAAAGAGTCGACCCATTCGGCGGCGTCAGGCGCCAGCGCGAGGCCCCACCGGATCCAGACCGTTCTCCCGATCCCACCGCCCCTATTGCCCCCCAACAACCCGATGCGAGCGTCCATCACGCCGTCTGTGTACATTTCTCTCTACGAAAAGGTCATCCTACACAACCTTACGCCCTCGTGCCCCGTCAACCTCTCCGATATGATGCGGGCCTGTGTTGCGGGGTGGAAGCGCGACGGCGAGTGGCCGCCACGACCCAGTGCCCCCGAGCCGACCCTTGTCGCCATTCGCAAGAAGAAGCGCGCTTCGGTCGGCGGCGAGGGTGCCCGGCGTTTGAGCATTCCTTTCCTCGGCAGGAATGAGCGCACCGAAGGCGATGACGGCGGCCGCAGGGGTATTAGGAATAGCCTGCAGCGTGTCTTCGGCATGGGAGGCCACGGAATAGCCTCACCAACGGCCGCCTACGGGCCAAGTGCCATGGGCTGAGCGACTATCTTTCCGACTATTTATCCTACTTGCATCATGGAGCCGGAACAGCACAGCACAGACGCATGGATTCCTCGTGCTGAATATGCCGGGACCCCGCCGGTGTTGAAGCTAAGCGTGGCTGGCCTACGGGCACTGCAGGAAGCAGCATCTTGACTACGACATCTCTGGGAAGGGGGGCACGCAGTATGATTTGGCGCCATTCCGAATTGCGATTGGGGGGGACTACTCGGGAATTGGCTACTACTGAGGTGTAGCTATGCGTGGCCTCGGGAGAGGAAACGTGATGGACATCTCCATGGTTTGATGCGGCCACGCCCAAAGCTCCGGGCCCAGATCTTCTTCAATTCAGCTCCAGCGTCCGATCGCTGCGCCTCTACAGTTAATCAAGTACTAATGATTGGTTATTGCAACCTTCGTTCGGGACGGCCCTCTTTGCCTTTCTGTGTCTATCGTTCACTAAGTTCAAGCGTGCGGCCTGGACACGCGATTTGAGCGCCTGAACATCGACGGACACCGTTGGATGCGTTTCTTTTTCGAGCCGTTTACATCTTTATTTCAGCTGACCTTCACAACATGGAAACATTGATTCTTACACCGCCCCGACGACTTTGATTATCTCGATATCCCTCACGACCATCAACACCACGATGCCAAGACCTTACAACCCGAATCCCCGGGTCTCATCACTTCCCCGACAGGCAACGGAGACTGCCGTTTATCCCATTGAGCTGGGCCAGGCCATTTCAAGAACCCGAGACACTGTCTCGGCCGTTGCGAGACACCCCACCAGCTACGAGCTTAGCTTGGAGCTCTCGCGAAGATGTCAAAGAAGATCATCCTACGAGCCCTCGAGACTAAACGAAGTTCGGCCGCGGTCCCGGCTGGCGGGTCTTCCACTCGCAGGGCCCCGAAGATCGAGCCAGGTCGGGGCCCCTTTGGACTCCGCTTGCTGCTACCCGCCGCAGCTCTCCCAGGTCCCGACCCGGAGCCTTGGGTTGACGGCGTCAAAGAGCTCAACTGCCCCATCTGTTGCCACGCCGCCCACCACCCGGGACGAGTCCCGTTCCGGGCGGGATCTAGACCCTTACTCGTCTTCTTTGTTGCTTTCTTTATCCCATGGAAGCTCTAGAGCTTCTTCGCGGCTTGGAAGGTGTCAGGGCTCTTTCCTATAACTACCCTCGTCTTTCCTCGACTTCAAACTCGATTATTCTCATCATCAGCATCAACAACAGCAACAGCATTACTTTCCTACAGTCTTGCCTATACACTCACTTTTACAGGCTACAAAATGCATTCTTCCATTTTCATTTCTCTCCTTGGCATGCTGGGGTCGGTTGCCGCCGCCCCTGCGCCTCAGGCCAGCACTGCCCCTTCCACAACAACAACAACAACCCCCAAGATCACACAAATTGATAACAAGGTTCTTGTTATTGCCCGCGACATTGACGGCGCCAACGCCGCTTCTGCCGGCCTTCAGGGATACGGTATTCCTTGGGATAACTTCCTCGTTCCCAAGGAGGGAGCCACCCTGCCTGTTCTTAACTCTACTGCCACTACCGGTCGTTACTCTGCTATCATCGTCATCGATGCTCTCGCCTACGAGTACTCTGATGGCTGGCGCTCTGCCGTTACCGAGGCCCAGTGGAACACCCTGTGGAGCTATCAGACTTCCTTCCGCGTCCGCATGGTTCGCATCAACGAGTTCCCTGGTCCTGCTTTTGGCTCGACTGTCGCCGGAGCTGGCGGGTGCTGCGATACCGGTGTTGAGCAGCTCATCAGCTTCACCAACAACACTGGTTTCCCCACTGCCAACCTCAAGATGAACGCCGGTATCTCCAGCCAGGGCCTGTGGCACTACCCTGCCAAGATTACCGATCCCTCGACCACCTTTGAGGTCGCCAAGTTTGGTGCCGGTGGCGGCTACGATGCCTCGACCGCTGCTGTTATCAACCAGTTCCCCGATGGCCGCGAGCAGTTCGTCTGGTTCACCAGCTGGGCTCCTTCCTGGTCTGCTACCTCCAACTACCTCCAGCACGCCCACATTCACTGGATCACCCGTGGTGTCTTCCTCGGAAAGCGTAAGACGCACCTCAGCGCCCAGGTCGACGATGTTCAGCTTGGTACCGATCTCTACTACCCTGCCGGTTCTAACTTCAAGACCCGCGTCTCTGACCTCAACGGCCACGCTTCTTGTTAGTCTTCCCACTCCCATCTCACCAAAGATTTCTTACTGACTTTTATTCCCAGGGATGACCGATCTCAACAAGCGCCTGCCCGCCGGCTCCAACTTTAAGCTTGAGCTCGCCCACAACGGCAACGGTGACATCTACGCCGCTACCAGCACCGCGAACACCGTCTGCTCCCCCGACTACGCCGTTGAGCCTGCCGATGCGTCTGGTACCGAGCTCGAGTTCCAGAAGCCCCTTGGTACCGGTGTCGACCGCTGGCCCACCGAGTTCAACGCTCCCTACCCCTGGTCCGTCCAGTGCGCCAAGCGCGACGAGTTCGCCGCCTGGTTCATGACCCCTTCCAACACCAACAAGTTCCTCCACCTCTCTCACACTTTCTCCCACATGTCTCTCAACAACGCCACCTACAACGACGCTAAGAAGGAGATCGAGTACAACCAGGCCTGGATGACCCAGATCGGCATCGCCAACCAGACCGGTGTCTTCTCCGGCAAGGGCCTCGTTCCTCCTGCGATTACTGGCCTCCACAACGGCGATGTCATCCGCGCCTGGATGGATGCTGGTCTCACCAGTGTTGTGGGCGACAACACCCGCGCGCCCCTGAAGAACAAGGAGGGCAACAAGTACCATCCTATGACCACCACGGTCGAGTCCAACGGCTACGACGGCCTGACGGTTGTTCCTCGCTACGCTACGACCATCTACTACAACTGCGATACCCCCGAGTGTACTACCAAGGAGTGGATCGATACCTCTGCTGGAAAGGGTGGCTTCAGCGATCTCCTCAACCTCGCTCGCACTGATAACACCCGCTACCTGTTCGCGCTCCAGTCGGATCCCTACATGTTCCACCAGGCCAACATGCGCCAGTCGGATATGCCCACGACTACGATCGGTACCCAAACCGGCAAGATGTCCCTTATCATGTCCTGGACCGAGACCGTCGCTCAAGAGATGACTCGCCTGACCAACTGGCCTATCATCTCCCTGAAGCACGACGATATCGCCCAGTACTTCCTCGACCGTCGCACCCTTGATGGCTGCAGCCCTACCCTGTCCTACGGCTTCTCCGACGACGGTGCCTCCATCACCTCCGTCACCGTTGGCTCCGCCTCCGACAATAAGTGCGACGTTCCCGTTCCCGTCACTGTCCCCAAGGGCACCATTGCCGCCGATGGCGCCATCGTCAAGACCGACCAAGTCGGCAGCGAGCCTCCCATTCACTGGGTCAGCCTCACCGGCTCTCCCATCACCCTTACCCTCTCCTCTGCCGTTAAGCTCTGAGCGGTTCATCATTTGCATATACATTTGACTTTTCTGGCGCAACCAGCGGGTATAGACTCTGTTGGCGCACATTTGTTTCTCTTAGACTCTTTGATACCCTAGCATACATTGCAGGAAGACGCATCCATGGCATTGGGAAGCATTGACTGGTCTTCATAAAAAACTGTGGCTGTAATCTGATAGAATAATTCATCTTCCTACAAACCATTTGCTCCAGCCTGAACAGTGATGCGAAAGTGACCTCGCCCACACTCTCTTCTTTACTGGCTCGACAAACATTGCATGGACTTGCCCATCATTTCATCAGATCCAATCCTTCGACTTTAATTCCAAGAGTCGGCAATTTGATAGGAAATGGTTTTCTCGCGGTTTACATTGAACAATTAAAGATAGCCGCGGCGAGGGAGGTACTCTTCATAGCCGACAGAGCCACCGCGACTTGTCCAGAAACATGATACACACTCAAACTTCGAGTCGCGATCAGGTAGTAAAGGCATTGATGAACAAAATGGTATTATTGCGCAAAAAAGAAGACATATCAAATCAGTCGGAACACACAAGCAAAGAAGCAAACCGAAACATCCGGACCAAAAAAAAGAAAAAGAAAAAAAAGGAACATGAATCCGTCTTAATTAAGGCCAAAATGTTCACTCTTCAAATAGAACCGCTCCTGGCTGGGTGACCAGAAGGGTCATGGAGTCGACAATATCATCAAGCAGCGCTCTTGCCTCAGCCTCCCAGCTCTGGAAGGTGACAACCTCGATGGTGAGGGTGTCACCAGCAGGGAAGGCCTGGATTTTCCACTCCCTGAGCGGCTCCGAGTGGGGGTAGATGGTCTCCATGCTTGTGGTACTAGCAGCCTCGAAAGGCAGCGAGGCGACGTGCTCGACGTCCTGGTGGACGACCGTATCGAACCAATCGTAGGTTCCGGGGGCCCAGTGCGGGCAGCAGAGCGCGGCAATTTCGGGAAGGCCAAGGGACTCGTGGGCTGCGCTGGCGATATGCTGCTCCTGGACCTGGGCGAGGAGAGAGGCGGCGGTGGTACCGGGCGGGAAGAGGGCGCGGAAGGGGATGTACTGCCAGCAGGGACCGACAACAGCCGATGACGAGGGGAAGGAAGTATTGCGGCCGCTGACAACTTCGCCGAAAACAACGTCGCGGCGGTTAAGGCGGCGAGCGAGAGTCAGGGCCCAGGCGGCGGTGGGCAAGGTAGCAGTGGTCATGTCCTTGGAGCGGTGGGAAATGTCGATGGCGCGCTCGACGGCAAAGTGAGCACGGTCAACAACGGGAGTATCGGTTTTGAGGACTGATGTGGCGAGGGATGAGCCGGCCAGCAGGTCGCGCCAGTATCCGACGCTGGACGGGATGGCCGTACCCACAATATGTCCGACAAAAGCAGAGAAGGGGACTGACGGCGGCAGAGGCTTGTTCTCATACAACGCCGAGAGCTGGCGAAGCATGAGGGGGAGACAGATCTCATCGTACTGCGCGTGCGAGACGCGGAAGACGAGTGCCGAGGTGCCGTTGGTGCTCGAGACGAAGAACCACTTGACAAAGGCAGAGCCAGGGCCCATGCGTGTCTGAACATCGAGGGCGGTTAAGGCGTGTACAAAGGAGGTGACGTCGCCGTCAGTCTCGTACTCGACAACAGGCGTGGGCAGGTCCTCGAGCACGGCGGCGAGGAAGGTGTCGCCGTGCGGGACGAAGACGGTTCGGAGGATTTCATTGCCTGAGACGAGGCCCTGGCAGGCCTTGAAAAGGCGAGCGCGGTCAACCGGTCCGTCGAAGTACATGGCCTCGTACCGGGCTGAGAAGCGAGGGAGCTGCGTCGTGCCGCGGATGGCGACCTCCTGCAGGGGCCTGACGGGGAGGACGTCGAGGACCTTCCACGACTGGTCGGCCAGGGCGGGCTGGATGGCCGTAGCCACAAATGCGGCGGCAGCCTGCTTCTGGATGAGCTCGAAGGGCGATGGAGGCTTGACGGTAGCCTCGGAGGCAGACTCGGGCTTGAGATCTTCCAGAACGCTGGACATGTCGTACAGAGACCTGTTCTGGAAGATTTGTGTGACACCCAGGAGGAAGCCGTCGTTCCGAGCCTCCGAGACGAGCTTCATGGCCGTGATGGAGTCACCGCCGAGACGGAAGAAGTTGTCGTTGAGACCGATGCCGCCCTCAGGAAGCTTCAGAACCTTGCTCCAGAGCGCTCGGAGGCGGCGCTGCTTTGCCGACGTGGCCGAGATGCGCTTCGTGGGCGCAGCCGGTGCTTGGTTGACCTTGCGGCTGTCGGCGATCTTGAGCACGCCGTCTGGGCCGAAGCGAGCGTGGCGGCCAGTCTTGTAGAAGCGCAGAGGAGGGGCAGACTCGAGGTGTCCGTTGGCAAAGACGAGCCAGCCAGGTTCTTCGAGAACAGGGTGAGGGAGGTCGGCGGTGCTGGCGATGACGAGCTCTCCGAATGCTCCCAGGGGAGCCAGCTGGGTCTGCTCGAGATGATCAAGGATCCAGACCGAGTGAGCATCGGGATATTCCTTGGCCACGACGCTCTTGTTGGATGTGCTCAGGGGCAGGAGCTTGGCCTTCTCCTTCGCCTCGCTGACGTGGAGTTCACTCAGGGGCTCGTCGACCATGGTGCAAAGGCGTTGGGCAACGTCGGAGAAGCGCGCTAGAACCTTCTCCATCAGTGCCTTGTCGATGGTCTTGGAGTCGAAGCTGGCCATGACGAGGAATCCATCTGCGTCCAGGGAGCAGACGAGCATGAGCGCGTATGTGTTGAACTTGAGGGCCTCCTGAGCCGCCTCGGCATCGCCGGCAGGTACGAGGTGGTTGGCAGGGTACTTGTCCGACGGCTTCTCTTCGTCGTCTGTACTGGGATGCAGGACAAGACCAGTCCGCAGCTCGCAGGCCTCGTAGGCGTCAGGGCCGAGGCGACGGATGTGCTGCAGGCCGGTATGCTCGTAGGGGATTTGCTCCACCGTCTGATCGTGGACGGACTGGAGGTAGTCGACGGCGCTTATCTCCTTTGTGACCTGTACCCTGAGAGGCACGGTGGTGATCATAGGGCCCTCAATCTCTTCAGCGCCCCTGATGGGCGCGTTTCGGCCTGTCAACGTCTCTCCAAAGACGACGTCGCTCGTAGCACTGTATGTCGATGCCACGTACGCCCATGCTCCTCTGATGAGGGTAGCGACGGTCATCTTGGAAGCCGGCCGGCCTGGGAGCGGCACGCGGACCTCCAACAGCGAGTCGGCTTGCGTCTGGTACCCGGGGTAAGGAAGAGGCGGGTATTGAGGGCTATTGGCTCCATCAAGCTTCTCGCGCCAGAACGCCTCAGCCTCCTCGCGAGGTGTCGAGGCAAGATACTTGATGAAGTGCTTGAACTCGGCGGGGCGTTGTACCCTCTTGCTGTCAAACGCCCTGTTCATCCTGTCGACGGTCAGGGGCATTGACCAGCCGTCGTAAACAGCGTGGTGCAGTGAGAGGACGAAGGACGTCTTGCCCGAGATATTATCGGTGATGAGCGCAAACCGTGCCAGGGCCTTGCCGAGATCCATGGGCTCATCTCGATCATCGGCCAGGTATTTCTGCACATCGGTTCCGATGTGCCAGGGAATGGCGCCCTTGACAACCACCTGAACCAGCCCATGCTCCGAGGCTTGGACAATCCTTGTTCGGAGAATTGAGCTGTCAGCCGAGGCCACGTCGAGTGCCGCACGGAAGCGGTCCGCCGTCGCAGCATCGGTAAGTTCGACAACCCTCTGGGCGACATATGCCTCCTTGACCTTGGCGGACAAGGCCATCAGCGCCTCCTGCAGAGGCGTGCATGGGTAGATATCTTCAATGTCGGATGCCTCGAGGTTGCAGAGTGCGGCGACGTCGGCGCGGGCCGCATCTGGCGTCCAGTCGGCGCCGAGGAGAGAAAAGGGGGCCACACTGTGATCCTCGTCTCCTTCAATCTTGGTTGCATGCTTGGCCATGTCCTTCAGCGTGGGGTTGTTGAAGACGCTCGCGACAGTCAGGGACAAGCCAGCCTCTCGTGCTGCGGCGACAAGCTTCATCGCCCGCAGTGAATCACCTCCAAGTCCGAAGAAGCTGTCGTTGCGACCAACATCTTGAACCCCTCCGCCCAGGACCTTGATCCAAACTGGCTGTAGGGCCTTCTCCAGCTCCGTCTCTGGCTCCGTCGACTCGCCACTGTAAGCTCCCATGCGGGCCACGGCCTCCCGGGACAGGGCAGAGCCAAGCTCGCGCAGGCGCTTGCGGTCGATCTTGCCCGAGACGAGGGACGGCATCTTGTCCAGGGGAATGTAGGCTGAGGGCACCATGTAGCGCGGGATCTCGGCACCCAGCGCCTCGTCGAGCTGTGCAATTGTTCGGCTCAACTCGGGAGAAAGCTGCGTCAGGCCATTCTCTCCCGAGGAGGGCACTGGAGTCTGTTCGGTGATGAAGGCGACCAGACTCGGCTCTCCACCGCCCGGCTTGATGACTTCGGCGACGACCTTGACGCTAGCGGGCAACTTGCCCCTGAGGTGGTGTTCGACCTCAGCCAGCTCGATCCTCTGGCCGCGCAGCTTGACCTGCTGGTCTTTCCTGCCCACAAAGGCAATGGCGCCTGTGCCGTCGGCATCGTAGCGAACAAGGTCACCGGTCTTATACAGTCGGCCGTGGCGTCCAGGGCTGGCACCACCTCCCGCCAGAAGCCAGGCGGGATCTTCGATGAAGACCTCTGCCGTCTTGACAGGATCGTTAAGATAGCCGAGTCCGACGACAGGGCCCTCTACCAGGAGCTCTCCAACGGCACCGACGGGCATCAGGCGGTCGTGGTCTTCAGGGTCGACAACCCACAAGAGACATCCCGTACCCTTGCCAATGTTCTGAGATGCCGCAGCGTTTCCGTTGATGGTGCAGCCGACGGTACACTCAGAGGGTCCGTAGGCGATAATGACCTTTGTCGTCTTGCTCCATGCAGAGGCGTCTCCTGCCGAGACGGCCTCGCCTCCAAGACCCAGAACCTCTTGGGCCTGGATGATGTCGTCGTCCAAGACCCGAGCCACCGACGGTGTCATGTGGACCATGTTGACCTTGCTCTTACGGATGGCGCCACTTAAATCGTTCATCCTATCCTCGTCCGATGGGATGCAGAGACATCCGCCGTTGACGAGGGTGCACAGCATCAAGTCAATGCTGACATCGAAGGCGTACGAGGCGAAGTCGAAGACGCGGGAGTGCGGACGGTAGCCGATGATGTCTGCGCGAGGAATGGAACCACTGGCGTAGTTGGCGTGTGAGCACAGAACACCCTTGGGCTTTCCGGTGCTACCAGAGGTGAACTGAATGTAGAGCGGTAGGTCCTTGGAGAACTGCGGGAGGCTGACGTTCGGCCCGGGGGCTATTTCTTGGACCAGCTTTTCGGTCAAGACGATGTGTGTGGCATCTGGACCGGCAATCTTGCGACCCAGCTCGCTCTGAACCTGAGAGGTGATGATGAACTTGGCTTCTGTCTGCTCGTAGATGGTACGCAGGCGAGCCTCGGGCTGACTGGGATCCGTCAGGGCGAACGCAGCGCCAGCCTTCATGACAGCCAAGAGAGCAACGGCCGTCCAGCGCGACTTCTCGAAGCAGAGGGGTATCGTGGAGCCGATGGTAACGCCAAGCGACACAAAGTGCTGAGCGAGGCGAGTCGAGTATGTCTCAATCTGCGCATATGTCAAGTTTCCATCCCAGGACTCGATGGCGAGAGCTTCCGGTCGGGAGGCAGCGTTGTCGGCAACATATTCATGGAGGCCTCGATCGATCTTGGGAGGAAGTTCGGCGTTCCAGGACCAGATCTGGCCGAGATCCGCGCGAGTTGGGCCAATGGCGTCGGCAATGCTTCTTGATGGGTGTTCGAGAATGGTGTTGAAGATTTCCAGGAAGGACTCGAGGCGATTTGTCGCAATCCGTTGCGAGAATGAGGTGTTGTCCCATTGCGCGCGCGCCTCAAGTTGCTGGTTGTCGAGTATTGTGACTTGAATCTGATATGTCCACTTGACAGCTTGATTAGTTACGGCTCATAACAATGTACAATAGTCCCTTGCTCACATTGTTGGACCTCTGTTGTGTTGACTTTTGCTTGGGCACATCAACATTCGTGACAACGTTGTTGAAGAAGAGGGTTTTGCTGTGCGACTGTTCGGCAGTGATGGAGTTGCTCAACCGTCTAGTAGCTTCCAGGACTTCTGAAAGGGAGTCTGTCTTTACGAGCGGCACAGACTTGATGTCCAAGGCGTTGACCGACTCTGGTGTCGAGGATCGGGCCTCTTGTGTGTATCCCCAGTTCACATTGCCAAGACTGTCGTCATTGTCTCGATACAAGACGAGTATCCATGCCAGCAGGAACTCTGCCGAGGACTGATGTGAGATGTCGGCAGATTTGAGTTGAATTGTCCTTGAGGACGAGGGATCAGCTCCTCTTCCGTAGTTATATGATCCGGTACCGGGCGCCGCTTCGTAGGCAGCGCCGCCGCTCTCGGATTCTCTGAGATGCATGGCTTGTATGTGGAAAGGTGAGCAAGAGTGGTATCAGAGATCAAGGGGCAGACAGAACGGATGGAAGGGTTACAGAGGGCATCGATGAAGGTTATGACGATGAATGGAGAAAAAAGCAAAGTAAACGAGCAAGGCGCGATTCTCACGGGCAACGCGCGAGGCGCAACACACATGCCAGGTCATGGTGACCCATCACAACCCATCCATCATCCCGCGCTCCGAGCCCACCACAACGTCCCCGGTCCCTTGGCGGACCTACTGGCCGAGTATCTCGCGAAAGGCTGCCCATTCTCGCGAACGAAGCTCTCTGCAGCATCACGGCGGTCCCACCATGAAGCACGGCCAGGGGTGTTGCTATGGGCCAGCCAGCGCAGCAAGCGTTTCGAACGGCGTCGACCTCGAATGGCTGGGCAACTGGGGCCCGTGCCAGGGTTGCATCGTGGTTGTGGAGAGTGGAAAGTGGAAAGTGGGATAAGTGCGTGACGGTCCACGCCACGACCCGGATGGAGGCGTGTGTGTGAGGTGTGAGGTCCGTCTCCGAGGCGAAAGCAGAGTAGTGGCATCCATGTCAAGTACCTCTACAAGTAGAGTGGGAGGCCAGGGTGTGAGGCGGGTCCGGAGCGGGATGATCAAGGCCAAGACGGGTCGTGATGCGGGCCCCAGACAAGCTCCCCTCCACGGGGAGAGCGATCTGGCAGTGATCAGCGACACCGTCGGCACTGATTGGGGGGATCTTGGTAAATAGGGCGAGGGGCCTTGGGGGCTAAGAAGCGCGATGCCCGCCAGAGCAGCCGCCGTTTCTTGGGTCATCGTCATGGTCGTTGCGCTGTGGGAGCAACAACGAAACCCCGATGTATCAAGAGAGTCGCTTTCGGCTCGACTTGACTCGGGTCGTCTGTTCTCGACCCGTGTCGTCCGGTATGGCATGATGTGGATTAACAGCCCCTGGAAGTGGCTGGATGAGTTCATGTCGGGTGGGGTCTCGCTTGGCCCAGGCCGGCAATTGTGTGTCCCAGTGGGGAAGGTCGGCCGTCGAGGGGCGCAACTTGCAACGGTCTGTGGTGGTCGGTGGCTGCGGTGTATGTTCTCGATTAGCACGAGGTGGGTGGGTGGGCGAGTGAGTGTGAGTGTGTGCTCCGGTGCGGTTCACTTTTACCCAGACGCTTGTTGTCATGGCACATTGTCCGTGTGTGAGGACCCTGAGGGGTTTTCCGCAAGGTTTAGTCACGGCGTTGTTAATCCTTGACTATAGCAAGCCGCACGTAGGTGGCGTGAGGCGGACCATGAGACGGTCTTCTCGAAGACGCCCCCAAGGGCTTGACCCTGCATACTGGTTGCCCATCGATCGAGTGAGCTGTGTGTGGCCCATGAGGCTGGTCGAGTATTGCTTCTTCTCAAGATGCACAGCAGACTGGCTTGCGGGGATCGTCGTGCTCCTTGAGGCTGACGCGGGACCGGGGCAGAAAAAAAGGAAGAATGGATGGAAGTCGAGGCGGGCGCGGCAGGCACATCCGCTATCCCTGTCGTTCTTCAACCTGAGTCCCGAGACCTTCGGACATCGGCCCCCATGTCGTGCATGGCCAGGCGTGAAGGAGCAGGGTCCAGGTTGGGACAGGCCTGCAGGGAGGGTGATGGTGGGTGAAGACGGAGGAGCCTCGGTGATGCGTCGCCAGTCGTCACTCGTCAGAGAGCAACGGGTTGGGTGCCATTGAGTTTGGAAGGGGGGCAAAAAGGGGAGGAGTGATCAGCATGTGACGAAACCGACGACCATCGCGTCTGTGCTAGGCCAGAGCTAGAGCTTGAGCTAGACCCCCCCGACGTCGGAGTGGGTCAACCACCGAGGTATTGGTTGCTCTGGTTGGTCGAGAAATTTTCCAGTGGGTGGGCTGGAGTGGGTAATCTTATCTGATGATCAGATTAGATGATCCAATCCCGAGCTCCTTCCCGCTCTTGGTGCCTTCCGTCCCCTCTCCAGTGCCGGTGCCCCTGTGGAAGGTGAGGCCGTCCCTGCCCTGAGTGCGCTGTGCCGTCCGGCCGCACCCGACCCGATCTATTTTCACCCCCAAAGCCCTGCTGGGCTGGGCCGTCTGGGCACCTGGATTCTGCAGTGCTTCAAGCAAATTAGGTCATCCTCCGAGACCTCGGCCTAGGTTCGACCTGAGTCCCCAGACAACCACCATCACCAGTGACCGACCTGCTTCGCTTGCACCCTCGCAGATCTTCCACCCCTCCACTCCACCTGGCACACCCCATCCTGGTCCCCAGACCACCCCCCGTTAATCCCTCATCCTTCGCTTCGGCACTCGAAGGCGTCTCCGGTCTTGGCTCAAGGCTTGGGTGGAGGCCGTGCCGTCTGGTCTGTGGATCGACGTCCATCTCCTTCCAGTGTCTCCACGGCCAGCAGAGCAGAGCCCGCAGCCATCATGAGAAACACGCCCTCACCTTCGGTACTATTGCCCATATGACGTGCGAGCGCCGATACAGCAGCTCCGCTCGTCTGGACTTGCCCTACACGTACACACGCCTCGGGGCAGCCGCACCTTTTTTCAACCGGGCCGGAACACACTGTCACTGCGCGACCCCGATGAATATGCGCCAGGGCAGAATGTTGCCCGAGATGCGCCGTTGGACCCCTGTGTTCTGGCTGCCACCAGCTCAGGTTTTATCACAGGGGTCTGCCATCGCGCCGTAGGCCCTCCTCGTTTCCGACATGGTGACACTGTCTCGCCTCGACATCGTGACTTGCAGCAAACACTGAACACCGAGTTCTGTAGAGACATCCAACTCTTCATGTGATTCTCGACCTTGTTACTGCCCTCCGCCGTTGAACTTCAGTATACTCCCCGCCATGGCCTCCTCACCAACCATCGCTCCCTCGAACGAGCCCTTCGAGCCCGAGCAGAAGCTCTCGCTTCTCCATGGGCCCGCAGACCCTCCCCTCGTCGACCTCAGTCTCGGCGAGCTTCTCGAGCTTCAGACCTACCAGCACGGCACGAGGGAGTGCATCACCATTCCCTGGACCGGCACAAGATGGACTTACAACGAGCTCAACCAGCAGAGTCTGCTGCTGGCCCAGGCCCTGCTGAATAAGGGCATTGGCGTCGGTGACAGAGTCGGCATCATGGCTGGTAACTGTGAGCAGTACGCCGCCGTCTTCTTCGCCGTTACTCGAATTGGTGCCATTCTCGTCATTCTGAACAACACCTACACGCCAACAGAGGCCATGTACGCCATCAACTTTTCTGGTAAGCCCTTCTTCACCTTTGATTCACCGTGTAAGCTCTGACAAGTAGATTGCAGATTGCAAGATCCTCTTTACCACAAAACGCATCGGTCGTACCGACAATGCTCGCCTCCTGGGCCAGCTCGAGAGCGAGGTCAAGGGGCCACAAGTCATCATCCTGAGGGGCGATGCCGGTTCATATGAGACATACGACGACCTTATTCGGTCTGCCAACCGCCAGAGCGCCGATGAACTGCGCCGGGCCACGAGCAAGGTCGTCCCCCACCAGGTCTGCAACCTTCAGTTCACCAGTGGCACAACAGGCCTGCCCAAGGCTGCTATGCTCACCCACCAGTACGTTCACCTTCCCTCCATGACCAAGACATTCCCTGACCAAATAGTTCTCTCGTCAACAATGCCCGTTTCATCGGCGACCGTATGCGCCTGACCCCCGACGATGTCCTCTGCTGCCCTCCACCTCTGTTCCACTGCTTCGGCCTTGTTCTCGGCCTTCTCTCTGTCGTCACACATGGCGCGCGCATCGTGTATCCCGCCGAGGTATTCGACGTACCCTCCACCCTCTCAGCGATCCTCGATGAGAATTGTACTGCCCTCCACGGCGTCCCCGCCATGTTCGACTCCCTCTTCCAAGCCGCGCCCGACGACTTCCGTTCCTCCCGTATCCGCACCGGTATCGTCGCTGGCGCGCCCGTTCCGCGGTATCTTATGGAGCTCATGGTTGATCGCCTCGGCATGAGCGAGTTCACGAGCAGCTACGGCCTCACCGAGGCCTCGCCGACATGCTTCAACGCTTTTACGGATGACGCACTCGGCAAGCGCCTCACCACTGTCGGCACCCTCATGCCTCACGCTCAGGCCAAGATTGTTGACCGTGAGGGCAATCTCGTCCCCGTAGGCGAGCGTGGCGAGCTCTGCATCGCCGGCTACCAGTTGCAAGCCGGCTACTGGAACAACTCGGAGAAAACTAACGAGGTCATGGTTCGCGATTCCGCGGGTGTCCTGTGGCTCCACACAGGTGACGAGGCTATGTTTGACGACGAAGGCTACTGCACCATCACTGGACGCTTCAAGGATATTATCATCAGGGGTAGGTCCTAGTACCCCGATCCGTGAGCTTGCTCTGTACTAACGACTCACTCACAGGTGGCGAGAACATCTACCCCCTGGAAATCGAGGAACGCCTCGTCACACACCCTTCCATCTCGCGCGCTGTTGTCGTGGGTCTCAAGGACACCCATTACGGCGAAGTTGTCGGTGCTTTCCTCGAGAAGGCCGATGGTGGCGCCAAACCCAATGACCGCGAGGTCCGCGAGTGGGTGCGCCAGCAGCTTGGCGGACACAAGTCACCCGCTCATCTCTTCTGGCTCGGCGAAGACGGTGTGCCTGCCGACGTGCCGCTCACGGGCAGTGGCAAGGTACGCAAGTTTGAGATGGCAAAGGCGGGCGACGAGATTCTGAAGAAGAGGACCGTGTCGGCGAAGCTGTAATGGGTGGGCGGGAAGACAAAAGCCGGATAAATGATTTGGGTAAATTATGAGGCGTTTTCGAATTTAGAATCATTGACATCGTTATACCTAAGGAATTAATTGCACTCCAATTGGAGGATCATGGTCATCTAGGCAGATCACCAGCATAGGTCACTAGAATCGTCTTTGCGAAATGCACTGATACATCACTAAGCAACTACAATCTAGTCATTGAAAAGCAAAGCAAAAAAAGTATCATTGGGAATCATCTACAGCTTCGGAACCAGTCCAATACGCATGCCGCCCACCACCTTCTCATTATCCCCCAGCGGGCACAGCTGGAAGAAGCGCTCCCTCGACAGGCGCACAAATGCACTCCTCTTGTGGGGCAGGTCGACGAACTTGTCGAGGCCGAAGCCATGCATGAAATCGTACATCAGGACAGTATCGTTCGTCTTCTTGGGCTCGCCCACGACCCACGAGGTGCGCGGGTCGTCGAGGAAGAGGTAGTGGACGAGCGAAGACCACCAAGCGCTGACGCGGTGGGGACCACGGAAGCGCACGTCACCGACAAGGGAGTGACGTCCGCGATCCCAATCCTGGGCATCGTAGTAGCCGCCAAGCTTGTCCTCCTTTGCCCAGTAGACCTCAAAGTATGCGAAGAAGGTGCCATCCCAGGCGGCAAGGAGAGCAACCTGGTGGGGGTCCTCGTGGATGCGGCGAAGGTATTCGCGGTGTTGGTCGAGAGTGCCAGTCTCGTTCCAGCCCTGGGAGACACGGGGGTCGTTCTGCCACTCGTGGAAGAGGCGCAGATGCTCATCATTTGTGTAGTCGAGGGAGACCATGGAGAAGGTCTCCTTGAGGTGCGGGATCCAGCGGCTGTAGACAACAGCGCCAGGAGCGGGCTTGGCCGGGCGGACGGGGTGCCACGCCTGCTGGACGAGGCCGGGGTTCGCGGGGTCGCTGGCCGAGGTGAGGGTCATGGTGTGGTGGAGGGGCGTCAGGGGGTATGAGGACAGCGGCCGCGAAGCGGGAAGGGAGCTGGGAGACTCGGCGGGCAGCCAGGCGGCGCGAGCGCCAAAGGGCGAGCCGGCACCCTGGAAGAAGGAGCTGCGCAGGAGGACGACTGTGGCCTTGTTCTCGGCGGTGGGAGGAACCTGCTGGCCGTTCTGGACGGGGTGGGCGATGGCCAGGAAGACGTCCCTCAGCTGCGCAGCGACGAGAGCAGCCTTGCTGCCGCGGACCTCAAGGCGAATGAGCTCCTCGTCAAGGCGCAGGGTGAAAAGGGCGTAGACGACGAGCCAGGCTTGAGCCAGCGTGGGCTGAGCGTCGCCCTCCCATGACAGAACGGCGCTGGGGGAGCGACGAGCCCGAGCCCATGCACTGTTGTTGGCGTCAGGCGGCAGCTCGCTCGACTTGAGGGCGGTGGGCTCGGTGAAGTAGATATTGGCGCCGTGAAGGGGCTCGGACAGCTTCGCGGGGGCAGCGGCGTTCGGGGAGGGCGCAGCATCGCGGGCGTTCAGCTGGTAGAACTGCAGGCCGCCGTCGGTGCTCTTGCCCTGGAAGTCATCGTGGTTGAAGGCCCTCCGAACGGTGTACTCTGTGAAGTAGGGGTGGGGGAGCTTGATCAGCGCGTCCTCCGAGGGGAACGTCGCAAGAGAGATGGTTCCCGACATTGCGAGGGAAGAAGCTGATGCTTGAGGATAGATGGTCTGGTCTGAGTGACACGAAGCTTGGGAGATGGTGCTGGGTGATGCTGCGAGAAGGAAAACTGCAAACAACCGCGAGATTCAGCTGCTCGGCCAGGACGTCATGGTCCAGGTCGGTAGCCGCTCGCCTTGCCTCGGGATAATCAGATCAGAGCTCTTGCATGGCAGGACCAGAAATTCTCAGCCCAGCCAGCCCCCTTCTCTCCGATGGCTGCAACATCGGCTCGACATGCCCAGCGCAATGGACTGATGCGACGCCGCCTCGCGAGCAAGTGCAATGACACCCCGCCCGATGTCGCCCTCGTGGGGCTGCAGCGAGGGCGTATTCGTAGTTACGCCGCCATAGTCCAGGATGGGAGCGTCATGCCGCTGCACGCCTTGCACACCTGCACGCCTCCAGGTGTAACCCACCCCGTCGTGCATCGACGCGACGCCTCCCAATTTCGCAATGGACGCCGCGCCGGCGAGGCCCTTGGTCGACGTCCCTTTTTTCAAGCCGCCGAAGGGGGAAAAGCCGAGACTGATCCCTGCGCGGACTGGAGAAGCCACCCGTGCTTCGGCATCACGAGTGGGGTCTAAGGCGGGCCATTTGATGATCCCCTGGTTTCGGCATTTGCGAGATGGAGAGAGAATGAGGGGCGGGCATTACGTCGTTGCACCGACGTGGCAAGCCGGACGGGGGGAGAATTGAGTCGGGTCAAGTCGAGTCGAGTTGAGCGTGTTGTGTGCTGGGGAGAAAATGTGCACCGGTAGCTCTGTTTCGAGGGTGGACTCGACGTTGGCCGTGGTGGGGGTGGCTCCTGCCTTCTGCTTGTGTCCTGCCGCTCCGTCCGAATAGCTCGGGGCAGGGGCCAGATCTGATAACTCTACCCCGGTCTTAGCGCGCTACACTCACCCCTCATCAATCGCACGCCCAGAGGTAGGTACCGGTACTTACTTTGCTGTGGTAACATCATCCACCCCTCGGTGGTCCACCTCTTTCACGTGGACCACCTTTTGTCCGTCCTCGGAGGACCGACGGGACCTCGGAGGGAACTCGAGACCAGGGCGAGATCGACCCCTGCTTGATCTGATTATTTTTTTCGCCGCCATCTCCACGCGCCAGCATGCCGCCGCGTCGTCATCGGGGTGACAGCACTTTCCGTCGGCGCTTTTTTTGGACGATGGTCGGCGATCGTCGCGTTGTCGCGTTGCATCAGGGATCCGATGGGCGGTGTCGCGAGTCAACAGAGAGCGCACTTGCGCGGTTGAAAGAGAAAATGTCGATCAATTGACCGGTCAATGGCACCGTCAAGGTAAGTAGTACGCTGTCTGTTCGGTGGGAAACTCCCTCCTGATGCGTGCTTCCAAAATGCCCAATGTCCTCAACAAACACCCAAACGCCCCGGCCCCTGTAATGTGGTATTATCTTTCCAGATCCATGTCCTCATGCTCGTGAGTCGTCCGCCGTCGGTCTTCACGCCTTGACCGCCTCGGCCGCAGCGGCCTCTTCGTCGGCGACCGTCTTGCCGAGGCCCATGTGGTTCCAGCAGACTGTTGAGAAGAGTGATTAGTGAATTGTTCTGTATTGCACGAGGGAGGTAAACACGTACTGGTGAAGCCCAGGTCGTCCCTGAAGTAGGAGTACATCACGTCCTCGCCGCTGATGGTGCCCATTGCCGGTCCGTATGCGACGGCCTTCTTGCCAACAGCCAAGCCGATCATGGCCGGCATGAACTCGAGCTCCTTGAACATAGGCACGTGCCTCTCACCCTCGGGCCGGTCGGCGGTCAGGATGGCCAGCATACGCTGGTGGGCGTTGTAGGCGGCGTACTGGCCTTGGTGCATGGCTCCGCCGCACCTCTTGATGCCGGACCACTTAGCCACGTCGCCGACAACGAGGTGGCTGTCGGCGTTGTCGATGCCCTCACCGGGCTCGAGGAAGAGAGTGGGGCGAATCTTGATGTAGCCCTCCTCGTCAAGCATGCTGGCGTCGGCAAAGGCGGTTGAGGGCTTGGGGTTCGAGATGGCCATGATGACCTCGCTGGCGGTGATCTTGTGGCCGTTTGTGAACTCGACCTCATATCGGGGGCAGGCGCCCTCGGCGACGGGGAGCTTCCTGGTCTCAGCGAGACGGTGGCCCATGAGACACTCGACACCCGCCTCGCGCGTCAGCTCGAGGGCCTTGTCCTTGCACTCATCCGAGAGGTCCTCGGAGGAGAGGAGCTGATCGCGCGAGTGCACGAGGGTAACCTTTGTGCTGGGCCTGACGAGCTTGAGCTCAGCAGCCATCTCAATGCCGACGGCTCCGCCACCGACAACGACGACGCCATCCGGCGCGTTGGAGACGGCGTGGATCTGCTCCTCCGCCTCGATTAGCCACTGCTTGCGGAGCAGCGACTGAGGCACGACGGGGTAGGGGCGACGGAGGCCGGTCGCGGTGATGATAAAGTCATACGACAGCTCCTGGGGCAGTCTGGTCAGGTGGGCAAGCACCGTGGCCGTCTTGGCCTTGTGGTTGATCTTGTTGAGGGAGCCCTGAACGAAGCGGATGTTGGGCCTCTGGAGGGCGGGGATATCCTGGAACTTGATCCATGTCTTGGCGGCATACTCGGTCGAGGCAAAGGCTAGAGGGCCGCCGATGAGGTGGACTGGCGTGGAGGGAGCCGGCATCAGTCGACATGGTCAAGCGTGGGGGGAGCAGCAGCAGCGATGCCGGAGAGGGCACCAAGGGGAAAGGGACACTAACAGAAGCCGTCTCTCTCATCGACAATGGTGATGTCGACGGGGATGTGCTTGAACTCGGGATGGTGGGGGTAGACCTCTGGTGACATGCGCGGGGAGCGCCCATTGCAGATGTCGAGGAGGTTGAGCACGCTAGAGAGGCCGGCGTAGGAGCCGCCAACGACGAGGAACTTGAAAGGGGAGATGGCCTGCACGGAACCCATGGCGACGGTAGTGCCAGCAATGAATGAACAGAAAGTGGTCGAGTGAGGCTGTCGTGGGAGGGGGACGTCAAGCACGGAGACGTGGGATGAGGCTGAAGGGTAGATGGAAGTGAGGAAGGTATACACGAGGGATGCGAGGGGAAGTGGGAGCGGGAACAGAATCGACGGGACGGCGCAGCTTTTGCATGTTCCTCAGATCGGGGATGCCCTCCTCTACGGGGCCACCTTGATCCTTCCGACAGCATACGAATGCCCCCATGTCGGGCTTGTCAAGCATGGAATCCCCGTCGGAGGATGCGCGGAAACCGGAGGATCCGACTCGATCTCCTAGGAATGCCTAGAAATGCACCAACAAAACGTGCTCGTTGTCGGGGACTTTGGGAAACCCGGGCGATAGATAGCCAAAGCGTACCGCCGCCATCGGGCACGAAAGCGGTGATAGCAAAAAGCGAACCTCTTTGGGACGTTTGGAGTTGCCAGTCTTGCCCAGTGTGACCAGAGGTAGCCAACAGAATTTTGGCGATCCCGTCTCACTAGAGAGGCCGGCCCAGATGCCGAACGCGAGGTGACCATTCAGGACGGCGCTCGAGGGGTCGCGCAAGAGGGGGCAACGGCTTGAAAGGGAGGGAAAGGCGCGGCGATTTGTTTGGAGACAGGGCGAGGTGACGAATCGAGGGGCCGGTGCGGTGGGGTCCGGTGGAGTCGATTAAAGTTATCAGATCCGCAGCCCACCTTCCAACCGGCCGCTAAGGGCTTCCGTGCGAGGCCAACGGCGCGCCCATTGGCCGATGCCGGTCCTCGGCTTCACCTGCCTCATTTCCCCTCATCTGATAAACAGGGAAGCGACAACCCAAAGTCCCAGGCATCACGTAACCGAGTGACCACACTCACCACCTCACTGGTGAAGTTTCTTCCTCCTCACCGAGACCGGCAGGGGCAAGATGAGGCGAAGCAAGCACCTTGAAGGGTCGCGTGCACATGCGGTAATTTATTCGCGTTGACTTGCCCAACGGTCGGTTCGGCTCACGACCGGGATACGACCAACTCCGGCGACGGAACGAGATGGAGGGGGAGGGGCCAAGAGAAATTATCTGATCAGTGGTGCCGCCAATTTACCCACGCGTTGGGGGCTGGGGTGTGAGGTGTGTGCTGTGCAAGCCGAGCACCTCAAGCTCCAGACCAGGCCACGCCGGGCCGAGCACAGGGGGTGACGTCGACCCCCTTTTTTACGTGTTGGAGGGGCGGATCCGCGGGAAGCCGCCACTCGCTGCACTTGCTGTACAGACCCCTGCTGGCCTGCTGGGACATGATGGGGACGATCTTTGCGCTGATGCTACCGCCCCGAAGCACAGGCATGTGCTGTGTATTTTTTTTTACTAGGGGGCCCAGCGGCGAAGCAACCTAGGAAATGTTGAAGATGCGCACTCCCGCTCATTCTCCGAGCGATCGGCCTGGAGGGACGATCTGGGTATTTTCCATCCTTTCTCTCGCCTCCCCCCCCTTCTGGCACTTCTCTGAGATGACCGCTTAATCTTGCTCCTTTTCCCTTTCTCAATCCTTCCCTTCCCCCCCCCTCCTCATGCCAAGTTGGAGGTGTGCTTCAGTACTGTCATCGTAGGATTCGCGTCTCGGTGAACGCGCCATGGCAGACCAATCCTCCAAGGAGGCCGTGCCTCAACCACCAGCACCAGCACCAGCTGTAGCAGCTGTAGCTCTAGCAACTGCTGATGCTCCCGTTACGAGCAAGGAGAACAACGATGCTTCGTCGGCATCAGAGACCGCAAAGGAGCAGACCGAAGAGCCCAAGGTACGCTCACTTCCCTCACTCCCCACCAGACTGTCATCGCTAACCTACGACCAGGCCAAGGAGTCCTTCTTCACATACTTCCACCTCCTCTTCTACGCAGACCCGACATGGCTCGACTACGTCCTCATCGTCCTCGGCACCATCGTGGCTGCCGCCGCCGGCACACCCTTCCCTCTCATGGGCATTCTCTTCGGTCAGCTCGTCGATGACATGAACGGTGCCACCTGCGCCAACGAGGAGAACACTACCGACCCCGTGGCCGCCCAAAAGGCCGTCAACGACAAGGTCCTCATGCTCGTCTACATTAGCGCCGGTGCCCTCGCTCTCATCTACGCCTACTTCCTCATGTGGAGTGTTGTCAGCCAGCGCCTCGCCCATCGTCTCCGCGAAAAGTACTTCCAGAGCCTTCTCAAGCAGGACGCTACCTTCTTCGACAAGCGCCAGGCTGGTGAGGTCTCCTCCCGCCTCAATGCCGATATCTCCCTGATCCAGTCTGGCACCTCTGAGAAGGTTGGCATTTTCATCGCCACAATCTCTTTCTTCGTCACTGCCTACGTTGTCGGCTTCGTCAAGTACGCCAAGCTCGCCGGCATTCTCGTCTCCCTCGTCCCCGCTTTCTTGGCCATGGCCATCATCTGCGGCGGCTTCGTGCAGAAGTACTCGGGCAAAATGTCCGACGGTATCGCCTCGGCCTCCTCCATTGCTTCAGAGGCTCTTTCCCACGTCGCTGTTGTCCAGGCCTTTGGCGCTGGCCCGCGTCTTGAGGCAAAGTTCGCCCTTCACATGCGCGAGGCCCACAGGCAGGGCATCAAGAAGGCCGTCTGGACCGGTACTCAGGCCGGTCTTTTGTACTTCATTGCCTACTCGGCCAACGCCCTCGCTTACTGGCAGGGTAGCAAGGAGATCGCCAAGAACGTTGCCAACCCTATTGCCGGCAGCGGCGTGACCGTCGGTGCTATCTACACCGTCGTGTTCCTGATTGTCGATGGTAAGCTTCGAGTTCCCAAACCCATGCCTCAAATACCCATTTCTAACTTCTTGCAGCCTGTGTCATGCTCGGCGCCATCGCTCCCCTCCTGCCCCTCTTCGGATCCGCCTCGGCCGCCTTTGTGAAGCTTCGCAAGGATATCGAGCAGCCTTCCCGCATCAATGGAACCACGGACGACGGCGAGAAGCTCCCCCCAAACACCGCCGGTGGCATCGAGTTCCGCAACGTCACCTTCAGCTACCCCTCGAGGCCCGATAACCCTGTCCTCAAGAACATCTCCTTCACTTGCCCGGCTGGCAAGTACACCGCACTGGTCGGTCTCTCCGGCAGTGGCAAGTCAACCATTGCCGGTCTCTCCACCCGCCTGTACGATCCCCACCAGGGCGAGGTCATCATGGATGGACACGATGTTCGTAGTTTGAACGTTCGCAACCTGAGGAGCTTCATCAGTCTGGTGCAGCAGGAGCCCTCGCTTCTGGACCGTTCTATCGTCGAGAACATTGCCCTCGGTCTTGTCAACTCACCCAACGAGGCTCACGACTGGCTGAAGCCTACCCTCTACAGCTCCAAGCTCACCAAGCTCGCTCAGGATGTTAAGGGAGGCATGGACCTTCTCGCCGCTGCCCAGTCCTACGGCGACGACGTTGTCGAGATTGCCAAGCTGGTAATGCACGCGGCCGATCTCGCAGACGCCTCCAACTTCATCACCCGTCTCGAGCACGGCTATGGCACCATGGTCGGCAGTGGAGGCAAGCTCGTCAGTGGTGGCCAGAGGCAGCGCATTGCGCTGGCCAGAGCCCTGATCCGCGACCCCAAGATCCTTCTCCTCGACGAGGCCACCGCTTCGCTCGACTCTGCCAGCGAGAGGCGTATCCAGATTGCCGTCGAGAATGCCTCCAAGGGCCGCACCCTCATCTCTATTGCCCACCGCCTGTCTACAATCAAGAACGCTGATAACATCATCGTCATGAACGCCGGAGAAATCGTCGAGCAGGGCAGCCACTTTGAGCTGATTGCCCGCAACGGCGCCTACGCCAACCTTGTGAACCTCCAGAACCTGCGTCCCACCGACGACGACGATGCCAAGTCCATGCCTAGCGTCAGCAAGATGTCACTCGACACCATCGACATGGAGAAGTCCGCTCTCGACGCCGACGATATTGCTAAGCCCGCCTCGGACAAGGCTTCGGACGAGAAGGCTTCCAAGACGGAAGGTTCCACTGAGACAGAGGTCCCCGAGCTCGACCGCAAGAGGTCTGGCTGGCAGGTGACAAAGAGTATTGGCCGCATGGTCCGCCCGAATCTGCTCTGGATTGTCCTCGCTCTGATCGCCGCCTTCATCGTCGGATGCACCTTTACCGCCTCGGGTGCCATCTTTGGTGTGGCCATTGGCGTCTCCAGCCCCTGCAACGAGCCCAGCTACATCAGGAGCCAGGGTGCCTTCCTCGCGGGCATGTTCTTCATGCTTGCCGTTGTTGAGTTCTTTGCCAACGCCATCAGCTGGTCCTCTTTCGGATACATTGCCGAGAACCTTCTCTACCGCATCCGCGTGCTGTCTTTCCGCTCCCTGTTCCAGCAGGACGTCGAGTGGCACCAGTCCAAGGACCGCAACCCCTCCACGCTGCTGTCGGTCATCACAAAGGACGCCGCCGCCATCGGTGGCTTCAGCGGCTCCATCATGGGCACCGCCCTGGCCGTCATCGTCAACCTCATCGTGGCCATTGTTGTTTCGCACATTATTGCCTGGAAGATTGCCATCGTCTGCCTGGTCCTGCTGCCCATCCTTCTCGGTTCCGGTATCATGCAGCTGAGGACCCTCACCAAGTTCGAGGCCAAGCATGCCGAGGCATATGCCGAGGCCGTGGGCATAACCGTCGAGGCCGTCAACTCGATGAAGACCGTCTCGACGCTGTCTCTGGAGCACGAGGTCCTTGGAACCTTCAAGCGCGCGCTGAGTGAGCCCAAGAAGGACATCCTCACCGCCAGTACCTGGGCCAATGTCTGGCTCGCCATCTCCAACGGCGTGGGCAACATGATCTACGCTTTCGCCTACTGGTGGGGATCGAAGCAGATCATCGCCGGAAACAACACCCAGACCGAGTTCCTCATCATCCTCGTGGCCATGATGGTCGGCGCGTCCCTCTGGGGCCAGATGTTCACACTCGCGCCCGAGGTCTCCAAGGCCAAGTCCGCGGCGGTGAGGATCTTCAACCTGCTGGATCTCAGCCCGGCGACGAGTGCCACGGGCCAGACCCCCGTGCTGCCGTCGCCCAAGGACACGGACGTCGAGGCCACGGCTGTCTCTGCACCCAAGCCGGCAGCCGGCCGCGGCGGTGTCAGCGTCACCTTCCGCGACGTGTCGTTCGCCTACCCGGCCCGGCCCGAGCACCAAATCCTGCAGGATATGTCCCTGACCATCCAGCCAGGTCAGTTCTGCGGCCTCGTGGGCCCGTCGGGTGCAGGCAAGTCCACCATTATGGCCCTCGTCCAGCGCATGTACAGGGCGAGCTCGGGCTCGGTTGAGATCGACGGCCAGGACATTTCCAGACTGGACGGCACCGAGTTCCGCGACGACATGGCCGTTGTCCCCCAGGACAGCGCGCTGTTCGACGGCAGTGTCAAGTTCAACGTGGGTCTGGGCGCCAGGCCCGGACAGGAGGCCACACATGAGGAGATTGTCGAGGCCTGCAAGCTGGCCAACATCCACGACACCATCATGGGCCTGCCAGAGGGCTACGACACCGAGTGCGGCCCCAACGGCTCCCAGCTGTCAGGCGGCCAGAGACAACGCGTGGCCATTGCCCGCGCCCTGGTGCGCAAGCCCCGGCTGCTACTTCTTGACGAAAGTACCAGTGCCCTGGATGCAGAGAGCGAGAGGGCGCTGCAGGACGGCCTGGAGAAGGCGGCGCGTGGCATCACTGTCATTGCCATTGCCCACAGGCTACACACTGTGCGCAAGGCGGACGTCATCTTCATGTGCGATAACGGTGCCGTTGTGGCCAAGGGTCGCCACGAAGAGCTCATGGAGAAGAGCGAGACGTACCGGGTGAACGCGATGCAGCAGATGCTGGGACACTAGGTGCAGGCGGTGAAGCCTACACCGCTATGAAATCTACTATCTTTGCATAGTGGATGCGGTCGGGATGGTGTTTGGACGGCATATTTATTAGGAAACGTTTTAGACTTGGGTAATACCTCTTGGCATTTTGGAAATTGGACGAGATGAATCCGGTGAACAGATGGAATATTTACGTGAATCGGAGGTTGACAACAGCACTCGAGCCTCCTATCGCAGCTCTCTGACAGCACGCTGACAGCACCGCGGTCCACTGTGACAGCAACAAATGCTCCGAGTTGGGCTGTCTACAGGTGTGGCTTGACTGCCCGCCCCAGCGTTGTCCAACAGCCGGGCGCATGCTGCGGCCTCGCGGTACAATGGCGTCAGTTTCTGTCCGTGTGACCTGCTCATTGGATGAAGGTTGCCAACCGGCGGGCCCTCCGCCAATCCTGCCCCCACGTGTGCCAGAAACCAGCCAAGCCAGCCCCAGGAACACTGGCCGCTTTCCTTTTTTGAGACTGCCCAGAAGGCTGACGCTTGCTCCCAGTCCAGTTCTGCCTCCCGTTCGCTCGCACACCATTTTCCCCGTACTGGACTCGATCGAGGTGCCACACCCACACACACAACCCAGCAGACACGACACGCCCCCGACAAGAGAACCGCATCTGCATGCTTGCCTGCCCGCTCGCTTACCTTCGTCACTGTCTGTACTATTCAGTGGGGATCCCTGGACGAACCCACAAGGCTCAGCTGCCTGCCCCCGGACCACCCGCGTGATCAATTGCTATCAACAACCATACCGTCCCACGCAGGACCTCGTCTTCCCTCCTCCTCCTTCTCCGAAGCAGACCCCGCGCAACCGCTCGCTCAATACGCCGACTCCAACGCCGACATTGAAGACATCTCCACAGGTCATCAGGACAGAGGAGGGGGATCCGAGGACGGCTTCGAACTCTTCGACTACCAACACGTCAAGCGGCGCCAGGATATCGAGGCCCGTAACGCCCATCGCCGAAACAAGGAAACACAGAAACGGCGCTGGCTGGAGGAGCAGGACGACATGAAGTTCTCGCATAGCATCCAGTTCAATGCTGTTCCGGACTGGAGCAGTCATTACATTGCCTACAGCAATCTCAAGAAGCTGTGAGTTGCGCCCCCCCACCCTGCCATGAAGAGCAAACCTGACCACTTTCCCCCACCGGCAGCATCTACCAGCTCGAAAAGACAGCCCATCAGTCCTCTGGTGGTGATAGCGAATCCCGACCACTGATAGGCGGCGAGGACGCTGAAGAGGTCTTTAGCCGTGCCCTCGGTGTCGAACTTGAGAAGATCTGCTCCTTCTACGTGGCTAAAGAGGGTGAGCTGCTTGAAGAAGTCAGCGATCTCCTGCACGACGTCGGCAACCACTCCGAGGATGAGGACGGCACAAACGGCCGACGTCCTTCGCACAGTGGCAGCTCTCGCGGCCACGGCCCCGGGTCCATCGATGTGCCGCTTGACGATAGCGACGATGACGAGGACGACGAGACAACGGGTCTGACGAAGAGCCGGACCAGCGGAGGCGGAGGCAGGCGCAAGACTATGCCCAACCTCATGATCCAGTCGCAAACCGACATGGGCGCGTCGACCGAGCTGACCCGATCCCTGCGCCGGTACAGCACCAACAACGAGGAAACGCTCGAGCAGTCATTCCTCTACTCGTCAGGCATCATGCTCAAGAAGCGCATCATCAGTCTGTACGTGCAGCTGTGCGAGCTCAAGTCGTTCGTGCAGCTCAACAAGACGGGCTTCCGCAAGGTGCTTAAGAAGTTTGACAAGATCCTCGACAAGGAGCTTCGACCCAAGTACATGGAGGCCCACGTTGCTACCGCGTACCCGTTCAAGGACGAGGTGCTAGCCACTATCGAGAGCAACATCCACAAGATGGAGAACGCCTACGCCGAGGTGGTCACTCAGGGCGACCTGGAGCTGGCTAAGCGTGACCTGCGTTCACACCTGCGCGAGCACGTCGTTTGGGAGCGTAACACTGTGTGGCGAGACATGATCGGCATGGAGCGCCGCGCCGAGGCCGCCAGTCTCGGTCGAACACTTCTCGGCACCGACTCTCGTGCCGGTGGCCGCCGTCTGCAGGGTGACGACGATGCGCTGCCCTCGACCAAGGAGGTGGTGACACCCTTTGGCCGCTACGCGCTGCCGTCTTGGCTGGCCAGCTCGGCCCTCCTGACGCTTGTTGGCTCGCTGGCCATCTTCTTCGCCCTTCTCTTCCTGCCCATCATGGAGAGCCCAGAGCAGCAGAACTGTCTTGCGCTGCTGGTGCTGGTCAGTTTGCTGTGGGCAACCGAGGTGAGTTCATGTCCCAGGTGGTAATGATGTTGATCGTTGCTAATCAAACCAGGCCATTCCCCTTTTCGTCACATCCCTTGTCATCCCCTTCCTCTGCGTCCTCCTGCGGGTGGTTCGCGCTGAAGAGAAGCCGCATGAGCGACTTGACTCCAAGACGGCCACGGCCTACATCTTTGCGGCCATGTGGACGCCGGTTATCATGCTGCTCCTCGGTGGTTTCACGCTGGCGGCTGCGCTGTCCAAGTGCAAGATCGACAAGCGACTGGCAACATTTGTGCTGAGCAAGGCGGGAACGACGCCGCGGACGGTGCTCGTGGCCAACATGCTGGTGGCGGCTTTCGCCAGCATGCTCATCTCCAACGTAGCAGCGCCAGTGCTGTGCTTCTCCATCATTGAGCCCATGCTTCGCACGCTGCCGCCCGACTCGAGCATGTCCAAGGCGGTCATCATGGGCATTGCGCTGGCGTCCAACATTGGCGGCATGCTGTCGCCCATTGCGTCGCCGCAGAACGTCGTGGCCATGGGCATCATGAAGCCGGCGCCGACATGGATCCAGTGGTTCTTTATCGTCATCCCCGTGGGCATCGTGTCCATCGTCATCATCTGGCTGTTGCTCCTCGTGACCTTCCAGCCGGGCAAGGATACGACGATTGCTCCCATCCGGCCGGTCAAGGAGCGCTTCTCGGGCCTTCAGTGGTTCGTGTCCGTGGTGACGGTGGTGACCATTGGTCTGTGGTGCGCTAGCCACCAGCTCGAGGCGGTGTTTGGCGACATGGGCGTCATCGCCATCATTCCCATCGTTCTCTTCTTCGGTATCGGCATTTTGACCAAGGAGGACTTCAACAACTTCCCCTGGACCATCATCATCCTGGCCGCCGGTGGACTGTCGCTCGGTAAGGCCGTCAAGTCGTCGGGCCTGCTGCACACTGTGGCAGGCGTCGTGTCGACCGGTGTCGAGGGCATGAGCCTGTACGGTGTGCTGGTCGTCTTCTCGTCACTCATCTTGGTCATCGCCACCTTCATCAGCCACACGGTTGCGGCACTTATCATCCTGCCGCTCGTCTTCGACGTCGGCGCCGCCATGGATGACCCGTCGCCGAACCTTTTGGTCATGGGCGGTGTGCTCATGTGCAGCGCCGCCATGGGTCTGCCTACGAGCGGCTTCCCGAACATGAGTAAGTGCATGTCAAAGTCCGTCCAAGGGAATCTATTGCTAATTGCATCTCCTCAGCTGCCATTATGAAGGAGGACCCCGCCGGCCAGCGGTACCTGAGAGTCCAGCACTTCATCAGCAGGGGCGTGCCTAGCAGCATACTCACGCTGATTGTTGTCGTAACGCTTGGCTACGGCTTGATGCGTATTGCCGGTCTGGACTAAATATGCATGAGTGAGCTCTGTAGGTAATGTTGAGAATGGACGGGTCGTCAGCACACGCAGGACGGACGGTCCGGAGAGTGTTGCATCTAGAATAGCGTTTGTACTGGGTTTCTCAGAGCCGATTATTTATCTTGTGAAGAGGAGGAGATCATGAACCGGGAATTTTTCAATTAGGGGTTAGGCAGACCGAGAGTCAAAGAGACATGCGAGATGGTTGTTTGCGTTCAGTTATATCATAGCAAATCGAGACAGTGCAAAGTGAGACAAATCACACGGTACACAGACCCCCTGCGTGACGTCGTCGGCTCGTCTCGACCTCGCTCGTCTCGTGCCGTCGCTGCCCCAATTAACATGCACGGGACCTCCACGAAACCCCCAGCCGCCTCGCATCGCAATCACTCACACGCGCGCCTCGGGTGAGGCATGACTGCCGAGCTACCATAGGCGCCAGCATCCCCCCCGAAAATCACACACCAGCTCCCGTCTCCCTGGATGCGGGAGAGCACCACCTGAACCTCGCGCGAATCGCGAGCTGCGAACCGGCGCCATGCTGTCCGCTTTCACAGCTCGGCCGATCATAGAGCTGAACCCGCGGGTCAAGGCCAAGATTGAGACCATTCTAGCTTACGGTCAGTGGACTTGCAACAGCTGTGAAGCTGGGTGACGAAGTATTTGTGTCGAAATGGCTGACTCTTTGCGTAGGCGACCGCATCCTCGTTGGCCTCAACAATGGCGCCCTCCGCGTCTACCGACTGAACGAACCCCCTTCCTCGCCGAACCTAAACGGCGACTCGACGAATAGCAACGGAAACGGAAATGGAAATACCAATGACGATGCGACCGTTCCCGCGGCACCAGCAAAGAAGCCGACCGATCTCTTGCGCGAGGTAGAGAAGTTCTCAACCCGTGCCATTGAACAGCTCGCTATAATCAAGGAAGCAAACGTCATCGTGTCGCTTTCCAACTATCACGTTTCTCTCCACGACCGCCAGACCTACGAGCATATCGAGACACTGGCACGGACGAAGAACGCGTCGTGCTTCGCCGTCACTTCCAATATCGTCAAGGACCCGACCACTGGAATCCCCGAGATCACCAGCAGACTAGCTGTCGCCGTGCGCCGCCGATTGCTGCTGTGGACATGGAACGAGAGCGAGCTAGGCGAAGAGGTTGTCGAGGTCACGCTCGCAGAGTCGATCCGTTCTGTTACATGGGCCAGCGCAACGAGAATCGTCTGCGGCATGAACGCCGGCTATGTCACCATCAACGTGCTCACCAGCGAGGTTGAGGATATTGTTAGCCCTGGCACGGGCGCATCGGGCGGTCAGGCGAGCCGATTTGGTGCTGTCAGTAGCGCTGGCATGGGCTACATGGGCCTCGGCGGGTACATTCCCAAGCCTCTGGCGGCCAAGCTGGCCGAAGGCGAGATGGTGCTGGCCAAGGATATCAACACTCTCTTCGTCACCGACGAGGGCAAGCCTGTCGAGAAGAGGCAGATTCCCTGGCAGTCGGCACCCGAGTCCATTGGCTACTCTTACCCATACATCGTCGCTCTCCAGGCACCAGCCAAGGGGTCATTGGAGGTGAGGAACCCGGACACGCTGTCGCTGCTGCAGACTATCTCGCTGCCTGGCGCCGCACAACTGCACTTTTCGCCGCCCAACGTCAGCTTGGCACACGCTGGCAAGGGCTTCCACATTTCTAGTGAGAGGGTGGTCTGGAAGATGGGCGCGACAGACTACGACTCGCAGATTGAGGAACTGGTCGGGTCGAAGCGCTACGACGAGGCCATTAGCATCCTCAACATGCTCGAAGGCGCGCTCCTCAAGGACAAGGCAGACACGCTGCGCCAGGTCAAGATGCTCAAGGCTGAGATGCTGTTTAAGCAGAAGAGTTTCACCGAGTCGATGGACCTGTTCAACGAGGAAGAGGTACACGCGCCACCGGAGAGGGTCCTGAAGCTGTATCCACCTTTCATCGCGGGCGAGCTATCTGGGTGGCAGGAGAAGCCGGCTGAGGGCGCTGAGCACGAGGCGGCAGGGCCCGAAACGCCGGATGAGGAGGAACACCACGAGACAGGCACCAACGGCAGTGATCATCCCTCGCCGGATGCCGAATCTGCTGCCGAGACGGCGCCCACCAAAGGGGGTGGTGGCCGCTTCGCCAGCTTGTGGCGAGGCACGCTTAGGGGCGGCGCGGCACAGTCCGACACGGCGTCCATCTCTTCGTCTAGGAGGCAAGATACTGGAGCCGAGGAGACAACGCCGAGCCCGGAAACCAAGCCGGCCGAGGATGGGCCCCTCGACGACAAGGAGCTGAAGGACGCCGTGCACGCGCTGACGGGGTATCTCGTGGGCACGAGAACGCGACTGCAGAGAGTTATCGACCCCGTTACGGCACGGCTGAAGCGGACCGATACCAACGGGTCGGCTGAGGACATCCTTCGAAACCTCATGTCGACGACCCCTGACGAGTCGGATGCGCAGCTCGAGGGCGAGGCGCTGCGGGTGTGCCGGCTCGTGGACACGGCGCTGTTCCGGGCGTACATGTTCTGGCGGCCAACGCTGGCGAGATCGCTCTTCCGCATCCCCAACTTTTGTGATCCCGACGTCGTCAACGAGAAGCTGCTCGAACACAGTCAGTTTACACAGCTCGTCGACTTCTTCTACGGCAAAAAGCTGCACTCGCAGGCGCTGGAATTGCTCCGGCGTTTTGGTACGGCGGACGCACCCGACGAGGCCGCGCCCGAACTGCACGGGGCCCAACGCACCGTTGCCTACCTGCAGAGCCTGCCGCCGTCCGAGATTGACCTCATCATGCTACACTCGAAATGGGCGCTGCAGGCTGACCCGACGGCGGCCATGGAGATCTTCACGGCCGACACAGAGAACGCCGAGACACTGCCGCGCGACCGTGTGGCCAAGTTCCTGGCCGGCATCGACTCTGACCTCGAAGTCACGTATCTGGAGCACATTATCGGAGAGCTGGACGACTCGACGCCAGAGTTCCATAACCGCCTCGTTGAGCTGTACATCAAGCACCTTCGTGATAAGCCACGCGGTGAAGCGTGGGACCGCGAGATGGAGCGATTTGTGGCCTTCCTCAAGACGAGCAGGCAGTACAGTCTGGGCCGGGCACACGGGCTGATCCCGAGAGAGAGTGAGTCTGCTGGGAGAGTGAAGTTGCTGATGGGGAGTATGCTGACTTTGTTGGGTAGATGCCGCGTTCTACGAAGCGCAAGCCGTGGTGTTCAGCAACATGGGGTCTCACAAGCAGGCATTGGAGATTTACGTCTTCAAGATGAAGGACTACGCCAAGGCGGAAGAGTGAGCACTCTTTTCATTCCACTATGTCTGATCCATTTCTGACCCTCCACAGATACTGCAACCGCATCCACCGCGCCGAGGACGCCAGGGCGCCATCGCCGGGCCACCAGCGACAGACGTCGACAGCGACGGACGATGGCGAGGACGAGAAGCCCTCCATCTACCACACGCTACTCTCGCTGTACCTGACGCCGCCGCCCCCACACGAACAGGCGTTGGGACCAGCACTCGACCTCCTCTCCAAGCACGGGTCACGGCTGCCGGCGGACTCGACCATCTCTCTCATCCCCGACACGCTGCCGGTGCGAGAGTTGGAGTCGTACTTCCGCGGACGCATTCGGTCGGCTAACAGCGTCGTCAATGAGTCGCGCATCGTGGCAGGGCTGCGGGCGACCGAGTACATCTCAAGTCAGGCGCTGCTGTTGCTGGGTGACGGAGTCCCCGGCGGCCAGGGCGGGCGGAACCGGCGCGTGGCGGTGACGGAGGAGAGGCTGTGCGGCGTATGCCATAAGCGACTTGGCGGAAGCGTCGTTTCTGTGCTGCCAGATAACTCGGTCGTGCACTATGGCTGTCTTGGGCGGGCAGGCCAGAAAGGCGAGGCCGCGCGGGCAGGAAGCTGGGCCCGAGTGCGGTCTTAGCGTTGGTGGTGGTCGTATAATATCCTGTTTTCTACTCCGTTTCTCTGTCGGGAGAGAGAGGCATTTGCATATGGGTGGTGGAGGTAGCACAAGCATGAGCAATACCCCTGCTTTTTTCGTCTGTCCGTCTTTCCTGAGTCTTTGGTATTCGTGATGGAAGATGCTCAGTCGTCCTCGGCGACGACCTCCTCGCCGTAGTTCTCCTCCTCCTTCTCGTCGTCGACAACAGGCTTGCCGGAGGTGGCGGCGTCTCGGGCCTTGTCGGCTTCCATGTTGGCGGTGAGCTGGCGGTTGATGTCGGCCTGGACCTGGGTGATTGTGGCACGGAGGCGAGCGAGGGATGCGGCTCGGTCTGTGGGAGAGGCTGAGGAGGGTGCTTGGACGGGGAGCTCGTAGGCGAATGGTTCGGCGTCCGGAGCGGAGTATGTCGCGCGGAGAGTGTTTTGGGGGGCTTCGGAGGCCATTTTGTTGGTTGATAGCAGGAGACGAAGTGCTGCCAATATGTCGTTGTGATGGTGGTGATTATGGAGGGGTAAAAATGTCTTGCCCACTCCAGTGTGGTCCGTCCGAAGGCAAGCCCGCCTCAGCTGGTGGGCCCGATCCGCGGGGTACCTGCCTTAGGTAAGTCGGGTCACTGGCGCTGGTCTGTTTGCGGCGCACTGATGGTGCTGTGATTTGTTGTCTTGGGCCCTGAAAACCGGCCGTAATTACGTCGACGGGCTGGCGTCAGCAGGGGTTGTGGATGTACCTTGCCTACGGGCTGAGCTGACTGCCTCGTCACTCAACAGTCCCGGCAATTAATCGACCTTCTTCTTCCTTCAGCTCCTCCTGATTCCGGGGCCGTCTTTGACCTCACAACAACACCACAACAACCACCGACAACCGCCATCCACAACCCCCACGACAATCCAATCCTCCGAAAATACACAACGAACCAGCGCCCGCGCACACATACCTTCGTCCCGTCCCGTCCAGTCGTCTCCCCTCCTCTCATGCGCCGGCGTCGATGATCCCGGCACAAGATGTAACAGACCCCTACGCATAAAGCAACCACGACGACACAATGCAACCAGCACGTCCCCCAGCGCGGGCGCCCGGCAGCTTCAGTCCGCTGCCCGGTTCATCCGCCTCCAATCTGTCCTCCATGGCCCCGCCACCACGACCTCGTCCGCCACCGCGACTCGACTCCGAAGACGACGACGGGAGCTTGACCCTGAACGTCACCAAACACCGCGCTCACGCCCCAAGCGCCCCCGCACCACCCACTTTGTCCATCTATACCCAGCAGCAACAGCAACAGCAGCACCAGCAGTCGCAGCAGTACGGTACCTCGCCGAGCCTGAGCTCCCCGAACCTGCAGAACTACTCGCGCCCCTCGGCGCAGCGACCCGTCATTAGGACCGACGTCCCCACCGCTTCCGCTGTCAGGACCGCCAGCCCTTTGACCAGAGGTCATCACAGGAAGCACAGCACCCAGGGCCTCTTCGAACCTACCCTGCCGTCCACGAGTACCTCGAACCTCTCGCACGTCGGCATGTCACAGCCTGCCGCCTCGGCCCCCAGCCCCGCCCTCTCCGCCAGCCAGATCGCCGCACAGGCAGCCTTTCAGCATGGCAACAACTCCAACAGCAGGCTACGGTCCCAGACTATTCCTCCGGCGTCCGACGCCGGTTCTGACGCCGGCTCTAGGAGGGGTAGCGGCGCGAACAACAACCACAAGGGTCCTCTGAGCCCGCCCGCGTTGAGCCTCACGGAAGCCAGTGCTCCGCGCGAGAACGGCTTCGGACACCAGGGCTACCACAACGGCCTCCTCGGCAACCACTCGGCCGCTGCCGCTTCGGCCGCCAATGCCGCATATCCCAGGTCCGGCCCGACGTCGCCCGCTCTCCCGCCGCCGCCCGCGCCGCACCAGCACCCCCCGAGTCCCGTCCACCAGCTGTCCCAGCCCATTCCCGACCTCCGCCCCGCGAAGCCCGAGAAGGAAAAGTCCAAGCACAAGCTCTTCTCTCGTCCTGGCAAGATTGGCGTCAAGGGCGAGGCAAAGGAGAAGCCGCTGCCCAGCCCCAGCAAGATAGGATCGGCCCTGGCATCGCTCCAGCGCGGCAACTTCAGCACCAGCAGCCTCGTCGACCCGGGCTCGTCCCCGTCCATGTACAGCCTCACCAACTCGTCGTCGGCCACTATCCGGCCCTCCGAATCAGGAGCCATTGCGGGCGCTGAGGGCAAGGAGAAGGAGAAGAAGCACAACTTCCTCGCCCGACAGAAACAGAAGCTCAAGGACGAGTATCACTTGCCCCTCTCCTCGGCCGCTAGCAATTCGAAACCCACGGATCCGAGCGCCCCCTCAAGTCTTTACAGTTTCAACGTGCCCGCCAGCCCCGTCCCCACCTCGTCCTCCTTCAACAAGGTGCGCAAGGACAAAAAGGCCGGCGAGCGCTCCGACAGCCGCCTCGATAGCGACTCCACATACACTCTCAACTCAGAGTGGCCGGGTCCCTCCAGTCTGTCTTCAAGTCATCACACCAACGCCTCATCTGCCTACCTGCTGGGCGACATGGATCCATTGGCGCGGCATGGCACCGTGACCAACGTCTCGCTCGACGACGCCTGGCCTTACCTCCGCGCCAAGATGCTCGTCGTCTTTGAGGGCGAGGACCTGCGCCAGCCGGTCGAGGACTTTAACAGGCTGGTCACCATGCATATCCAATACTGCATTCAGCGCCGCTCGCCCAACATCATCATCGAAGATTTGCGCGACCTACTCACCACCGGATTCTCCTCACTGGATCACACCTTGCGCCTCACCCAGGAGGACAAGGTCATCCCTGCTCTTGTGGAGATATGGCTCGTCACCTACACCTCCATCTTGCCCTTTGTCCAGGCCGTCTTTCTGCCGCTCGACCTTGAGTTCTCCGGCTGCGGCTCGCTCATGAACGTCGACCAGGCCCGCGACTTCTGGGGCGGCATCGCCGCTACTAGCTCTCCCGGCGACGTGAGCCCGGCCTCGTCAGTTCTCGACGTTCGCCGCATCGTTCTGGCCGCCTATCGCGATGTTGTCATCTTGCCACGCTACGATAACCTGCGGGCCATCTTCTCACGCCTTTCGCTCGAATTTCTGCCTTCCAGCTTCGCCAACATGGCTCTGGCGTCGCCCCTGCCCGACCCAGTCTCTGCCCTGTCCAGTAGCCCATCAGACGCCATGGTCCGCCCCGGCACTGCCATGAGTCTCGATCCCTCGGTTGCCAGCTATGGCTCTACCTCGACCACACTCTTGGGCGAAGCGGTTAGCGCCGGCGGAAGCAGCAGCGGCGGAGGAGGGACCAGCCGTAGCAGAGCCATCAGCAACGTCAGTTATGCGTCCGGCGGCAGCGAGAGTCTGCGGCCATTCACCCCGTCGTCTCAGCAGCAGCAACAGATGCTGGGCAGTGTCCGCGAGCAAAACGTCGAGGACTCTAAGCAGGTCACCGAGATGGTCGGGCGCATGCTGCAGTGCATGAGCATCCTAGCGGGTGTTGGAGTAGGCGACGGTAGTGGTGATGACGGAAACAGAAAGATGGAGGAGCTGTGTCGGCTGCTCAAACTCAACTGGCTGGGCCGCGGCCGCACGGGTAGGAACAGACGGGGCATGGTCGGTGGCAGGATCAGGAGGGAGCAGGTTGAGGGTCTGAGGGTGTCATGATGGAAGGCACACAGCGATGACCTGACCATCCAGGATTTCATAGCGAGCACATTTGGCGTTGGACTAGGAACAGGGATGGCGTTTTGGGTGGGTCGGTTTTTGTGAACATCAGGCCCAGCTGGCTTGACAAAATGAATGATTTCTGCCGCACTCGGCACTCTTCGTGTCCCTCATGTAGTGACAACGCAATGCGGAGTGGGCGATGTGAACAACAATACTAGAATGACCCTAGACACGGCAGGTGTAGATGCACAGTGGGATTAGCATCGTGGATTGCACAACAAATTTCGAAAGCGACAATCGAAGTGTCATCACAGGGTGAAGTTGGAAGACAAAGTAATATCAATTCATGTGTGTATTGACCACACCCATCATCACGTGTGACCTCGCCCAATCTGAAGCAGGGCCCGTCGTTATTTGTGTTGGGCTTTCCCGATCAACGGAGTTCGGATGCTCATCATCGGACTCAGCTAATCGGAAAAGCCCAACACAAATGACGCCGGATCTGCGAGCAGTGGGCGTTGATGACAACTACTGATGGGCACAACACACCGGCACATGTACCCTCGGGCAGTGGCAAGAGCACTGCCTGGATGCTGAGTGAGGCTCGATGTTCAGGGGCCATCCTCAGTCTCACCCAGTCCAGGCAGCCACAAGTGCCACTGCGTTCCGTTCCCAACAGCCGACGATGCGAAATGTAGAGGTCTGTCTTTGGAACTGGTCAGCGCGAGTTCAACACAGGTCTTCATGAAATGTGTGGTAGAGGATATCCGTCAGGCATCCAAGGAAGGTTGGACCTCATTTTTCACGACTTAGGCTCGTTGTGAATCGGAGGAAACTGCGAGTGTATCGATGGAAATTTTCATCACGCGGAAGGGTGTGTGTGTGTGTGTGGTGTTGAGGGGTTGGGTGTACTAACCTGGTAGGAGAGAGCTGGGCGCGGTTCGAGGTCAGTCGAGGCGAGGTGGCGCAAATTTTTGCTGAAAGCTTTGGCAAAGTTAGCAAACAGTCCAAACCAAATTTGCAGTGCCGCCCCGAGGTGCTCGAGGTGATGTGTCAGACAAGATATACTGGCAAGTAACAGACCCCTTTGGAGGGTCCGGATCGACTGTGCTTCATGGCCGATTCAGTCGGGAAAAGAAGACAATGTTTCAAAACGTGTCATCATTCGATGATGGGAGAGAGGGCAGGGAGCGGCGGCGTGGAGGGAAGGCTGTACATACCAAAAGGCCCGGTGCCCGCGCGCACCTCTCGCCAAAGCTCTTCCTCTGTTTGCAAAGGAGCGTTTGCGCCGTCCTCGATCAAGCTGCAGGCACTGAATGAATGCGATCGCTGATCGGGGCGGAAGCACATTGGCTGCGTCGCAAGGCGAGGAAGAGGTTTGGAGAGAAGGCGGCGGGCGGGGTGTTGTTGGAAAGGCTGAGTGAAGGATGGGAGTGGGAGAAGAAAGTTTTGGGTTGAGGCTCTGGCCGAGAAAAAATAGTAGCGGCGGACAGTGTGCGCGTAATTTTCTGTGGGTGATCGCACTGTTGAGGTGGGCTATGGTCACGTGAGATTGGAAGAGAAGTGGGGCTTTTTCTGGGTGCGTGGAGGTAGTCTGCTGCTCATTCCAGCAATGGCCGAGGGGATGGACCGACCGGATGCCGGCGAGAATCTGGCTGGGCTTCCATTTGTTCTAGAGCTCTTGGCAGCAGCCTCGATTTTTGCTGTCTCGAGACTGTTGTCAGAGTTCATTATGCTACACGATGGGTTCCCGATATTGTGGTTTGATCTCAAGTCACCAGCACGTTTGGAGAGTTTCCCAACATTGTCCTGTTGCAAGGAGCTTTTGCCAGTGTCTCCGTCCTCCCTCGCCCGACGCAAACTCCCTCGAGACCTGTGCAATCTCCGAGTGATCTCGCGATAAGAGCGGACTCTGCCAAAACCCCCGAATTAACACCCGGACCCCGTTCCGGAAGCAAAAAGCGAGAGTGAAGTCGGCCTTCGGGCGTCCCGATACGCACGTAGGGGAGGTCTGATTTTGGGTTCTGCAGCATGCGAATACCGGGTCTCTCGGGGCCGACGCAGCCAATGGATCGCATCGGAGACCGGCACCTGTCCTGCACGTGTGCGGGCCTGCCCCGGGCTAGCATCGCCAATCCCGCCACTTAGCGTCCAGGAACCGGGCAAAACCCGATAGACACATTTCGGAGTAGGGCATAGACGCATAGCGGAGGTGTCGGAAACCTCGCTAGTGCGGCCGGGCCAATCCCAGCCACCGATCCGGCAGTCTTGCAGCCCCCTCCACTTCTCACGTTGGGCGGGCCTTGCCTCTCCGGGTCGGCGGCGCTCCCCCAGCCCCGAGAGGGCAGAATTCCCTTTCCCACTCTGCCCATTTTCTCTGGGTACCGACCTTGCGACCTGACCTTGCGATTGCTCGCCTTGTCCGGGCCTCACACCAGTGATCGCCCGCCCCAGCCCTGTGTTCCCGCCTTGTATTGAATGTGCCTGGGTACTTGTGTTTCTTGGGTCAGGGAGAGCGAAAGTAAGATAGTACCAAGGAAAAGTCGAAAAAATAAAAATTAGTCGTGACAGTGTAGTGCCTAGATTTGCTGCTGCGGACGGACCTGGAACGCCTATATCGCCTTTCCGGGGCACTTGGTTCGCCATTCCTGTCTGCTGGTGCTGGTCCGATCCGGTCCTGCCACCACTGTCACAGCGCACCGCACTTCTTCCCATCTTGCTCGGCTGCCTATCTCTCTGCACCTGCATTCGCCTGCTTCAGTTGGTTCCGTAAAACACGAACCACCCTGCCTCGTGGTGAGCATCGTCAGCTTCAAGTTGTCCACGAGCAAAGCCACGCACGTCCCTCTGCTGCCAAACCAAAAAATCCGCACGCCCGCTTCGAACAGCGAGGTTCCAACGCGCGCTGGGCTACAAGTCGCGCAACAGCAACAGCAGCAGAAGGGCAGCGCACGTACACTGAGAGAAACCGGGGGCTTTTCCCTGCCATTTCCCTCGTCGCGCCCACCTCGCCCTCAACCCCTTGCCTCGAGCCAACCCCGTTCAGGTTTCCGTCGCCCAGTTTCCCCGTTCGCTCGCTCGCTCCCGCGCTCGCCACGACCACGACGTATCCGCCCCAAAACCTCGCCTCTTGCCTTGCGCCTCCATCATCACCATCCCCCCCTCCTCTCATCGTCAGCAGCGCCGCCGGGGACGGAAAGACACTCGCACGGCAGAAGAGACAGGTTGCGCGCACGCGGAGACACCATCGTCTCCAGTACCACCTGTCCCGTCCCGTCCCACCGCTGTACCGGCTCTCCACCGCATCCAGCGACTGGACACTGAACACTGGGCCCTTACCTTGCCTCCCCCCAAGCCCGAGCCCAAACTTGAGTCGACCCCAGGACAGCCACGACACGACCACGACACGACCACGATCCGCCAACGGGGCACGACTCGGCTCAACTCTCTGACTGACTGCGCTGTACTTTTGGTACAACTGCACGATTCAAGAAGCCTCCCAAACCGCCACTCGACACTTCCACTTTATCGCCGGATTTCTCTCTTTTTCTCCGCGCATCTCTTCCCTCCTTCGTCGTCCTCCCGTCCACCGCCGCTTGTCGCCAAACACCCACCTTCGTTCCTCGCCCCGACTGCCGCTCTCCATTCTCCCCCCACCCCTTTGTGTTGGACATTGACTGGACACGTCCCAGTCTTGCCCACTGTCCATCGCCCGCCCGAGCCTTCGTCGCGAGCCATTTGCGACAGTCGCGATATTCGCGTTCCCCTGATCGCCCCGGACACGTCTTGGCGTCCGCCGCCGCCAGATCCTTGCCCGACTCTCAATCACCCGCCTCTCGCATCATCCTCCCGTCGCGCATCCTCCATCTCGCACCTTGCGTCTCGCGACGCATCAACAGTTGCAATCAGCTTTCTCGTTCATTTCGTCAGAGCCGATCCTCAATCGATGCCCCGTGGACCGACACCGACCACGACCGCACCCGACCTTTCTGCCATCGCCATTCCGAGCGCTTTTTGAGCCGACGACGCGCCTGACGTCCCTACCTGAGATACCCCGTCGATCATCGGTCTTCCTCCCCCACCGTCCGCTACAGCCCCCATCGGCACAACACTCGCCTCGATCCCGCCACACATTGGCAGCGCATGCGATATAGTCATTAGGAGGGAGTCGTCGATATCCACGCCCGTGGATGATCGGCTAAGAAGAGAAGAGACATGATGACGAGCATGGGACCGACATTCGCGGGACATCCCGCCGGTATGCAGCATCATCCAGGCGTCCCAGGCCACCCCATGGCCCCCGGGATGCCTCAACACCAAGGTCAACAGGGCGCGCCCGGCGCCGGCATGCCTCAGCAGATGCACATGGCCGTATCAGGCCCCGGTGGCCAAGTCAATCCCGCCGCACTCATGGGAGGCATGCCTCCCGGCGCAGGCGGTCCCAACGCCCACGCCCTCCAGCACCTGAACCCTGCACAGAACCAAATGTTCCAACAGGGTCAATTCGGCAACTGTACGTACCTATCTACCTGCATCCTATGCCATCCACCCACCCCTCCTTACCCCCAACTCCATCAATCAAATCATCCCAGACCGTTCGCTCATCCCTGCTGACTGACGTGTTCCCTGTTCTTAGTTGCCAGCAACCCGATGCTTCAGCAGCAAAGATTTATCCAACAACAAAACGCTCGGCAACACATGATGGCCCAGCAAGCTTTTCAGGCCAACATGCAAGCCGGCGTCAACGGCATGCCCATGGGTGTGCCGATGAACCAGGCCCAGATGCAGGTCATGAGGCAAAACAGAATACCTGTGAGATCCACCCCGCGATCATCAATTCCAGACGCGCCCGCGCAACGACGATGGATAGATACTGACGCCTTCTCGAACAGCATAACCACCCTCAAGCACAGGCCTTGCTTGCACATCAAATCGCCCTGCAGCAGCAGCAGGTTGCCGCCCAGCAAAGCCAGCAAATGCAGCAGGGTGGCCAGCAGATGCAGATGAACCCGCAACAGATGCAGAACCTCCAGCAGGCTCAGCTGGCGATGCAGGCGCAACAGCAGCAGGCAGCCCAGCAGCAACAGCAGGCCCAGCAGCACCAAGCTCAGCAGGCCCAGCAGGCTCAACAGCAGCAGCAGCAACAACAGCAGCAGCAGGCGGCCCAGCAGCAAGCTCAGCAACAACAGGCCCAACAACAGGCGCAGCAGCAACAGCAGCAGCAGGGTCAGGGCCAGCCTGGTCAGCCTCAGCCGCAGGGTCAACCCGGCGGACCGCAGCCTCAGCAAACACCACAGCCCCAGGCTGCCCAGCCGGCGAATCCTCAATCGGCCGGTCACCCGACGCCCTCCCAGACGCCTGGTCCCCAGGCCAGCCAGCAGCCTCCCCCTCCGCAAGGCCCGAATCAGGCCCAAGGCCCCCAGCAGCCAGGCCAGCCGCATCCACAGCAAGGGCAGCCGACACAGGCCCAGCAAATGTCGCAGGCGCAGCAGCAGGCACTAGCATCGAGCATGCAGGCCATGGCCGCGCAGCAGGCTCAGCAGCAGGCGCAACAACGGAGAGAGGGCATGAAGGGTCACTGTCTGCTGAAGCTGATGCAGTTCAGCGAACATCTCAGCGGGTACCCGGTACGTGGATATTTGCCTGCGTATCTAACACCATCCCAACCCCAGCTAACACTCGCGATCGCAGGGCTCCAAGACCAAGGACGACCTCTCATACTGGAACAGCTTCGTCCAGCAATTCTTCTCCCCCAAGGGCGTCTTCCGGCACTCGGTGCACATTGTCGACGTTGAGGACCAGGCCGACAAGCAATACGAGATCACGTATCCTGCGCTGCCGAGATACTTCCACACGCACTTTGACAGCGGTGTCAAGAATATGCAGCTCATCATGGAGAAGGGCACAACAGATCGTCCCCTCCCTGGTGAGGGTCACTGGATAGAGAACACCAAGTCGAGCCTCGTCTACTGGTTCGACAGCGGTTCCCACGTAAGCATTATTCGCGGCATGACTTTGTCAAATATGGGCTAACAAGGCATCAGTTGGTCGCTACAGGCACGGTTAGAGCGCACTTTGACAACGAGCAGAAGATTGAACTGTTCGAGTTTGTCACCAGCGGCCACGAGGAGTACATTCCCCGCAAGGCCGCCATCGAGGCGGCCAAGCCGGCGCATAACTGGATCAAGGATTGGCACAAGGTCAACAGTCCCGATGCCAAGGGCTCTCCAGAGATGAGCAAGAAGGGCAAGACGAAGCAGATGAAGTCGCCCCAGAACGCTCCCCCCGACGCCCTCGTGGACCTGCCTGACTCGTTCGTAAAGAAGAGCATGGGCATCACAGAGCCCGTCTTCCAGTTCCTTGAGGTAAGACAGCCTTTGCCTAACGCTATCGACGCGTCTTGCTAACCCAATTCCTAGATTGCCGAGATTTTGGGCCAGATGAACCCGCTCATCGGCTTCTGCCACAACCACCCCGGCCTGGGACCCTACGCTGCCCTGGAGCAGTACGTTATGCAGATCGGCCAGCAGCCCCAGGGCCCGAATGGCCAGCCCATGCAGCAAGGTCAGCGGACGCCCGGGTTCAACAACTTCCCCGGAGGTCCCGGTGGTCCCGGCGGCCCCAACCCCCAGATGCAGCAGGCTGGGCAGATGGGTCAGATGGGCAACATGCAACAGATGCAGCAAATGCAGCAGATGCAACAGATGCAAATGCAACAGATGCAACAGATGCAGCAGATGCAACAAATGCAACAGATGGGCCACATGCAGCAAATGAGCGCTAGCCCGGCACAGCATCACATGCAGCTTCCTGGCTCGCCGCACGTCATGGGCAGTCCGGCGCCCGGTCAGATGCAGGCACCCGGCATGCAGATGCAGCCCAGCCAGCCGGGCACCAGCTCGAGCGGACCGAGCGCCAACACGTCACCGCAGTCGAACAAGAGGAGGCGACCGTCTGGCGTTAAGATGGAAGACGACGGCTCCTCGGCGCCGACTCCGGGCGCGGGGCCAGCTGGCCAGGTCAACGGCAACAAGGGCAAGCCCCCAACACCGAGGATGCCCAAGCGCGTCAAGGGCAACCCGCCTCCGTCATGATCAAGCCAACAGAAGGCTAAGGACGAGGCGGTGCTCTTGCGAGGGGCGGGCGTGTGAACTCGTTCCCTCCCAGCTACGCCTGTCCGACTATGCATTTCATGTCATCATTTGAGTAGCATGCCGGCGTCCCGGTGTTGTTTCTGGCTTTGATATCCCGCGGGCTCCCTTGGTTGGGTTCCCCCCGACAAGCATCCGAGGCGGGCGGTTTCAGACTTGATTTCTATCTCTCTACATGCATCACCGACGGACTATATGCCTCTATTTGACCGAGTCGTCACAGACCACAATACGTCGTCATATCACATGCATCTGTCGACCTCCATCCTATATCCCTCCTCGCCCCTTCAAGTGGTCGACCTGCAAGACGCGGCAGGCTTCGAACCAAACGCCAGATGGACTGTGAGCATTCATCGAAGGGGCAGAGGTCTAATCATGGCGATCAAACACCATAACTTGTTACTATTGTACGATACCACGCGCTAGGAGATGTCCGTCGTTTTCTGCCATCTGGCCCTTGGGCCGTGGGCACACGACTTGGTTGGCGGTTGTTGGGTACTTGCTTATCCGCAGAAACGAGTGAGAAGACTCGGAAATGGCGAAGAAGGGGTGGCTGCTTTTTACTCTCCGGTTTATTTTCTTGCTACAAAAAGAAGAGACCTGAGTCTGCGGCGGTGCAGTACCGTGGTCGAATGTGTTTTCTTGTTTGTTTCTGCAGAGAAGGGGAATAGGAAATGGATCTTTAGCGGCGCGGCTTATGCTTAGTTGTTTGTCCATTTTTTTGCTAGGCGCGTGTGCATACCCAATCTAGTCAAATGCTACATGTTGCCCCATATCAGGCTTTGGTGATGTTGATGTTCGAGGTGGTAATGTGGTCACAGGCTAGACATGGCCAGATGAGGTTAACGACAACATCAGATACCTAAAGAGTATGTCCATGTCGTATGCGCGCTTATATTCATCATGTGTTGACGTGCCACCTATATAAATCAATCCGAACCGTCTTGTACCTCGCAATATGCACACTATGATGTCTCCGCCAGGCCACTAAAGCTCGGCACGTCTGAATCGCAAGTAAAGTCCCTATCCCAAGGCTTCGAGGGCATAATCCCCCCAGCCAGCGCCTTCTTATAGCTCCAAAGCGGCGCATCCTCCGTGTCCCAAGTCCAATACCACCAGCCCCATCCCTTCTCAAAAGAGTGCATCTGCGCCTCAGCAAACATCTTGAGGAACTTTTTGTAGTCGTCGCTCATGTCCTCAATCTTGGCATTGGCCGGGCCGCAGTCGCATTTGCTGTCCAAGGTTGGGCAACGGGGACCTAACACGGTCTCGCCTTCGGAACTTCCGATCGTTCCCTCCCAGCGGTTGCCCCAGCCGACGTTGGTCAGGTACTTTGCGCAATCCGTGTCGGCTTGAGACCATTCGGCGAACATGGTAGGGCCGTAGCCTGTTGACCGGTCCATGCTCTCTTGGGCTTGCTTCGTCCATCCGTCACAGGCGTACTCGACCTTCTTCTGGTGGGTCAGGGCGATTTGGTCGACGTTGAAAATGACATATTGGTGCACGTCGAGGACCAGGTCGTCGTAGCCCGTCATTTGGCCCTGCCAGTTGTGAAGGCCCATGAAGCCATCGCCAAATACAACCGGTGCTTTGATGCCGTTGTCCCGTACGAGCTTGTACGCTTCTTCCGTCCACTGGATGACCTCGGCGGTGCCAAGTTCGGTCATCTTGGGCTCGTTGGCGAGACCGTAGAATGCGATGATGTTCTTGTACCGGTCTTGGGCGAAGAACTTGGACACCCTGTCGTGGAATTCGAGCGACCTCTTTCGATTTTCGGTCCCGTCTGTCCCGTTCAGCCAGTTGATGACACCCAGTCGACCGGAATGGTTCCAGCCGTTTTGAGAGCCGGGGATGCCATGAGGATCCAACTTGACTCGCAAGCCATACTTGCGGCACCACTCGATACCTCGCAGGAGGTAACGCCAAGAGACCCGGAATAGGTACGGATCGTTCTCGTACACCTCGACTGCCCAATAGGAATAGGGGATACGAACGTGGTCGAGGCCGGCGTCTCGGATTTCCTTGAATGTCGTCTCGGTCACAAAAGTCGCGTAGTGGTTTTCGAGGACCTCGCGAGTCTTCCGCGATCCCAGATGAGTGGTGAGAGTGTACTCATCGACGACGCCATATCGAGCATCGTAGTTGAAAAGCGAAGGCGTGATGAAGGGCTCAAGAGATAGCCACCCTCCGACATTGACTCCTCGAGCGGGGTTCTTTTCATAAGAGCCCCAAGCCTTGTTCAGCGCCGGAACCTTTTCGTTGGCTTGCGTCGAATCATCCCATTCGTCATACAGGCCCATCACAGGGAGGTCGCCGACCGTCTCATCTGTGAAGGTGACGTTGAAGTCGGATGTGTCTTGCCAGCTGAAAGGATCCAGATAGGTTCCTCTCCACTGCATGGGAATGCTCTCCTCGTCTTTCCCATCGAGGTTGGTTGTTGAAGGTCCACTGCCCATGGATGCCTTGTTGTTGTTGCTCACTACCACGGCCACTGGTATGAGAATGGCAAGGAGCACAACGAAGACGCCAGCGCAAATCCCTACACCTGTTAGCTGTTGTCTTGTACCATTTGTCGTCATCTGCTCACAAATCTTCTTGCGTCGAGGAACGGGTCGAGGAGGCCCGTAGTCCGATTCCTTCTCGCTGGTGGGAGCACTGCTGGCAGCGCCGCCCCTCAGCTTTCCGAAAAAGCCAGCCAGGCGATTGCCTCGGCCTTCCTCAAGCGCTGCACCGCTGACTACCCTGCGGTCGGTCCGTTGGCGTAGCTTCTGCGGCTTCTGTGGCTTCTCATACTCGATGTCGGAGTAGCTGTCTCTGATGTCGCGGTTCGTTCTCGGGGCGTCTTGGTACTGGCTGTAGCGGCGCTCTTCCTCCCACTTGCGACGTTCCTCCTCCGCCAGAAGCCGTCGTTTCTCTTCTTCTCTCTTGTACTTTCTCTCCTTGTGGCGCCGTCTTCTCTCCCTCTCTCGCTCTCGGTCTTCCTCATCCTCTCCATCGTAGGTGCGACGTCGAGTTCGCTCCCTCTCTCTGTCATGGCTTTCTTCTTGGCGACGCTCTCGAGACTCGGCTGCTGGACGTCTTGATTGGCTTCTGGTCTGGTGTTGATTCAGTTGCGCCAATGCATCGGCCGAGAGGGAGTGCGAGCGAGATGAGCGGTGGGGTCGACTGTCTTCGGAGCCAGAGGTGGTGGGTGGTTTGCGGGATCGTCGTCGCTCTCGTCTCTCTTCTCTCGTCTCCTCAGCATCTGTAGCATCCGCCCGAGAAGAGTCTCTGTGTCGACGTCGTTTTTCTCTGTCCTCTGAGTCGTACCGCCTGTGCGCCTGTGGCGGCCGTGAAGAGGAGTCCCTCGGCATCCTGGTCGGTCGCTTCCAATGCCGAAGAATGTGCAAGTCGCTGGTCTGGTATGCGGTTGGAATGAATGAGGTCTCAAGTTTTCGCTTCAAAAATGCAATGCTGGAGACTCGCTGTCGTCATTCGTCACCATGCCGAGCAAAAACACCAAGCACAGCCATCGGCGATACGACCCATTTCCTTGTTTGCCGTCCGATGACATTGGCAAAAACCGTTGACACGGCAACAATCGTATCTACTGATGACTAAGTCCACTCTGGGGTCGGACCCGCCCAATCCCGCTTTGGCCGAGTGCCCACTCCGGGGATCAATTGGCAACCCCGCGAATGCCGTCGCAAGCCGAGCACTTGCATCACAGGGCGCCCTTGCCCCCTCGGCGCGAACATACCGCCAGGTTTCAACCTCTTTTAATTCATCCAAGCACTTCTTCTTGCTGTTTCCATAGCTTCTCAATCATCAACCACTCTTCTCAGACACAACAAGATGAAGCAAGTCGCAATACGCACTGCCAGGAGGGCGCTGGCGCCGGCATCCCTGTCCACTCGTCTCCCTGTTACTCTCGCCCGCTCCTACTCGACACACCCTCCGAATGCCAAGTTGAACCTACCGGTTGACTATGGCACAACTCCTCTTCTCGCCCACAGCTCCCAAACGGCACTCGCATCTTCCGAGCTGCCGGCCGAGGTTCGCAGTGGAACCACGAAGAAGATGAACCTCTTCCAAGCTGTCAACGACGCGCTATCCACAGCACTGGCGGAAGACGAGTCGGTCATGGTGTTTGGCGAGGATGTCGCATTTGGAGGCGTCTTCCGGTGCACAATGAAGTTGGCAGAAACATATGGCACGGATCGTGTCTTCAACACACCCCTGACGGAGCAGGGCATCATGGGCTTTGCCATTGGCGCCGCCGCCGAGGGCACACGTCCAGTTGCCGAGATCCAGTTCGCCGATTACGTCTACCCTGCATTCGATCAGCTGGTGAACGAGGCAGCCAAGTTCCGCTACAGAGATGGATCCTGCGGTCGCAGTGTCGGGGGACTGACTGTTCGCATGCCTTGCGGCGGTGTTGGCCATGGAGCCTTGTACCACTCGCAGTCGCCCGAGAGTCTGTTCACCCACATTCCCGGTCTGAAGGTCATCATGCCGAGATCCCCACTCCAGGCTAAGGGCCTCCTGCTCTCCGCCATCCGAAGCAACGACCCGTGCATCTTCATGGAACCCAAGATTCTCTACCGCGCGGCGGTTGAGCAGGTACCCACCTCGGCGTACACTCTTCCCCTAGGCAAGGCGGAGATCCTCAAGGAGGGCAAGGATGTCACCATCGTCTCATATGGCCAGCCGCTGTACACCTGCATGTCAGCAATCAAGCAGGCCGAGGCAGACCTCGGCATCTCAGTGGAACTCATCGACTTGAGGACGCTGTACCCTTGGGACAAGGAGACCGTGTTTGAGAGCGTGCGCAAGACTGGTCACTGCATCGTGGTGCATGAGGCCATGGTCAATGCGGGCATTGGCGCAGAGGTCGCGGCGTCCATCCAGGAAGACCCCGAGACTTTCTTGAGGCTGGAGTCGCCAGTGTCAAGAGTTGCGGGCTGGAGCATCCCGTCACCGCTGCTATATGAGAAATTCAACATTCCAGATGTTGCAAGTAAGTCAATGTCCGCCGTGGAAGGTCTCCGATCAGAGTGCTAACCCTTACCTTAGGAATATACGACACCATCAAGGGCGTTCTGGACTACTGATGGCATGGTATACTGCCTAGGATGGTTTGGGGTTGCAATAGATCCGTAGCATGTTGACAATGGCGTTTGCTTTTCCCAGGTATTTGAAATGTGAGGTTTTGATGCCCAAGTCGAAGAAGATGCTGTGAAGTGAAGCGACGTGTTGGCTTGAGACTTGTATCGTCTGTGTGGGGCGGCGGGGACGTTCGTACCTCGCTAACAATTTCCATGATCCTGGAGCTCCCGTCCCAGTCCAAACGTCGCCGCATATTGCTGCCCCGCATTACGTCTCAAGGCCAACAGTGTTGCGACCGCGTCCACTCTCGCCTCCTAGCACCTAACGAACCTCAAGAGCAACCTCCCCCTAAGCTCTGTCACCTCCATCGTCAACATATCAACATGTCTTCCGAGCTCGAGATTGTCTCGGCTTTTGTCGAGGGAGCCCCGCCCGGCGAGGTAAGTGCCGCAGTCCATCCTCGGCCCACGATGCCGTCACCCGGTCTGACACTTCCAAGCTTGCAGATGTTGTTGCCGGTACTGCCGCAGACAAATACCACGACCGACCATACCGAAGCTGACTTCCGTACAAGATATCAAGTCTCTGACTGAGACGAATCCCGACATCATCTCCGAGCTTGGCCCCGCGTTCCAGAAGTACAACGAGGAGCAGTTTGTGACCGTCAAGCTGCCTGGTAGCAGCCAGTCGGTCCGTTGTCCTTCGCATCACGAGGCGATTGCATCTCTGACTCCTTACCAGGTCATTGTCTCCTCTCACAACTCCCTCGGTAACGGCCAATACTTTGACGTGGAGAGCAGCTCGAGCTTCTCCTTCGACCACGTCTCCCAAAAAGCGAGCAACGCGCAGAGCTACGTCCTCGAGGGCGCCCAGGCCGACCTGGTGTATGTCACGATTTGTACAAGAGGACCCAATGGTGGTGGCTGACACGGAGCAGGAAATCGACTCTCAAGAGCCTGGGCTCATACGTGAAGGAGCACTTTGCCAACGCCGCCTTTGGCGTGTACCCCACGGAGGACGACTCCAAGGTGGCCGTGATCATTGTTTCCAACAAGTACAGCCCGAACAACTTCTGGTAGGTTTCGCAGGCAGATTCAAGCTATTGGTGTGTTTGGTGCTGACCCGACGCAGGAACGGCCGCTGGCGTTCTCTGTACATCTACGACCCGTCCTCGGGCTCCCTGGAGGGCTCTGTCAAGGTCGACGTCCACTACTACGAGGACGGCAACGTGCGCCTGCTGACGAACAAGTCGACGACCGCGAGCATCCCGTCTGGCACCGGTGCTGGCATTGCCAAGGAAATCTCATTGGCGGAGAAGAAGTACCAGGAGGAGCTGAACAAGGGTTTCGTCAACCTGAGCGAGGGCGCGTTCAAGGGCCTGCGGAGACAGCTGCCGGTGACTCGGCAGAAGATCGAGTGGGACAAGGTGACGAGCTACAGGTTAGGCCAGGACATTGGCGGCGGTGCCAGGCGGTAGATAAGGCGAGGGAGGGGCCCGACAAGCAAGCCGAGCGATTACCTGATATGCGGGAATAGATCCTACTTTGCTGAGAAGCACCTTGCCCGATGTCCTTTGACCGAGTGACATGTTTGAGTGGCAGGCTCTGGCAGCAAACGGGCATACCAAACCAGTTTAGACTCCGAGCCGCAGGGTGGTACGAGTACGAGCACGAAGACATCTGCCGGGCTTTTGAGGGACGGAACCAGGACGGGTTCCCGAGGAGCATTCCGAGACGAGCGGGGTGCATGGGCACGAGTCACTTGGAGCACCCCTCTCGGCGATGGACACATCGAAGACGGACGGCAAGAAGCGGGCAGTTTGGGGAAAGACATGCTTGACATGGTGGCCTCCACAATCCACATGGACCGACCCTCGATGCCGGTCGGTTCTCCTCACCGCCCGTCCGTCGGCCACGGCCCCTTCGCAGGCCCAGGCCGCCCGCCCTTCACCTCAGGAAGTCCGCTCCGTCCTCCGGGCCCAGCAGGAGTGAAAAATAGGGCCAATGGCGACAAAGGGCGTCCAATTCCCAGTGTCGTGATTGGGCACTGATGCGGCGTCATGCGGGAACGGATCACCCTCGGCCCCTGGCGGCCCATTTACCAGTGCACTTGCCAGAAAACGACCCCCCAATTTTCGGGACCAAATTTCGGACCCCTTCCAAAAGGCCGATCCACTTGGTACTGCAGCAGCCCGCGTCCCGTTTTCCTCAACCTCCTTGCCACGAGTCTCAACAACATCCGAGGAACCACCATCTGGCCTGATCTCCCGTCAGCAAATCCATCTTCCTGCCAACTACATCCCCCAGAGCACTCCTCGCCGACCATCGCGCCCTTCTCCCGTCCGCCAAACAAACCACCCCCGAGCCTTTCGCATACCCCATATCTGTCAAAATGGGCGCCGTCGAACTCACCTACCAGGATGTTGCGGAGCACAACACCAAGAAGGACCTGTACGTCGTGATCGCCGATAAGATCTACGACTGCACCAAGTTTGTCGATGAGCACCCGTACGTATTCTCCTTTGCCTTCACTATCCCCTGGAGGGCTTTTTGTTCCTATTTGTCCCGCCAGCGGGCTCGCGCGCATCCAATCCAAAAGGCACATGCTGACCCCTATTCACAGTGGTGGCGAGGAGGTTCTCCTCGACGTTGCCGGCCAGGACTCCACCGAGGCCTTCGAGGATGTCGGCCACAGTGACGAGGCCAGGGAGACTCTTGAGGCTCTGTACGTTGGTGAGCTGAAGCGCCAGGTAAGCAACCTCCCTTGCACCGAACAATGACTCCTCGGCGCATTGTCGGGAGGTCATCACGAGACAAAGCAATAGGACTAACGACAACACCCTACAGCCCGGCGACCCCTCCCCCAGCAAGACTGCCTACGGCGCCACCACCTCTTCCTCCAAATCGAGCGGCGACAGCACCGGGTTTGGCATCGGCCTCTACGCCGTGCTCCTCATCGGCGGCCTGGGTGGTTACGCCGCGTGGCAGTACCTCCAGCAACAGCAGGCCTCTGCTTAATTGCATCGCATGACGATGGGACATGATACACGACACCGGCCATTCGCGCAGGCGCATCGCTAGAGCGCACATTTGGCGCCGCCGCCGGCAGACTTGGATGGGTCTGCTGGATGGAGCGATACCCCGCGCGCCGCGAGGCCACACCGGGAGAGAGATACGAGACCACAGCCTCCGAGGAGAGGAGAGCAGTGGTTACCTCGAGACTCTGGTAGCGAGATTATGATTTTTAATAGATCACTTTTTCAATCTATCCGACTCTGGATACTATTCCTTCACCGTATGTTCCCGTCTCTTGCGAGATAGACGAGGCCAGCACTCTTCGGGTGTTTTGACACACAGCAGCTTTGTCTGGCTGGTTTCGAATCACCTCGACTTTACCAGTCACAAGCCCTTGGCAGGGTGATTCACTTAAACACTTTGGTCTGTATCACACCCAGGGCCGTGCCTTCGTGGATCAACAAACAAGGCCGGCCTCATTGCTCACACCGAACAACGTGAGTGATACATGGCTGAGAGGAGGTCGTGATGCAGGTGGTGGCCTCAATCCTTAACCCCAGCTTATAAAACGCGCGAGCTTGGCCACCGCCATTGTTCTCTTGATTTAACAAATAGTCACCAAATCAGACATCACTCGGCATCCTCGACAATCCCCCACAATCTACAGTCCGGACTCCGGACTCACAATCCCCGCGGTTCACAATCCGCAATCCAGCGATTTACCGACTCATACCGAGAGATTCCCGAGGGCGTCTAAACTCGTTGTGGACCCCCACAGCCGGCATTCATCTGGTCTGGTGGTCCGTGCACAACATGACCTCGACCAGAAGTGGCGCCTGTGTGGCTGACGCTATGCACAGCCATAGCATCGAAACGACACTGAGCCAAGAGCTCTCCAGCACCAGACGACCCAAAGTGCCAGCTTCCACCAAGAAGCAACAAAGGCTCCCCGCCGCCGACAACCCTCCAACCCGCCCGGCGCATTTCAACACCAAACCTCTCAGGACATCTACCCGCGACTCGACCGCCGAACGCCAGATCAAGAGTGCGCCTGCAGTCCTCGAACCCTGGCAACGGCACTGTTCATTCCGAGAAGTCACCAAAACCAACGACGAGCAGGGACCTTCCCGTATCGCAACTCCCATCAAGAGCGCCGAACCACCCAAACCTGCGAAGACCCCAAAGAAGAAAAAGGCGAAGAAATCGACGTTCCTGCAGCAGGCGCTTGCTGGGACTCAGAGCCTCTGCAGAACCCCGCAGAAACCAAAGGCAGTCGTCAAGCAGGACAACCCAGAAGCCTGCGCCGAACTGCTCGAGACAGCCCAAAAGGCAGAAGGCGTCGCCAGAAGACTCAGATTTGCGCCAACTCCCAAATTGCGCCATCAGAAACGCCCTGCGGACAACAGCGATAGGATAGTGCAGTCAAACCTGGCCCTCAATCCGACCAAGTTCTTCGAGGAGCTGGAAGTCTCCATTCCCGGGGTACCCCAAGTCCATCTGGCCGAGTACGCAAAGCTTTTCAGAGAAGCGGCGGACCCGAGCATAGACACAAGAGACACGGAGCCAGCCGCGATCATTTCCGTTCCCGACGAGAAGAAGAAGCCATTGAAGCGCAAGCAAGGCAAGGCCGACCTCTCAGCCGATCCTTCCACTTCAGAACGCAGAACCCGGCGTTGCCGCTAGTTCACCGTCCACCGAAGATATTGTGCATATCTTCGCACTTTCGATCCTTCACACACCCCAAAGACGCACGATGTCTTTCCTCGAGAAGCAAAAGGCCGTCTTCAGCGGCGCTCTCGCGTCTGCGTCTAGCAAGCTCAGCGTCAAGAGCCAGAACTTTGCACCGGCGTCCCCCGCCTCATCCATCGGCAGCAATGCATACCGGACAGCGCCCAAGCGCAAGGCCGGCGCCGACAGCGTCGACGACACCAATACAATCATCCTGCTCATGACATATATCCACGAGTACCTCCGTGCGCAGACATCACCCAAGACGGGGCCAGAGATCATGCGGCACCTCGAGCAGAACCTCTACATGCGGGAACCCAGCGTGACAAAATACCAGAACATCATCGACGCTCTGCGCTCCCAGAGTGTCGTCAAATTCGTCCCAGACCCGTCATTGTCGGAGCAGAAGTGGGACTCGGGCACATACGTCTACCTCGGCAAGCTCGGCGGCATCAAGGACAAGATCGGCCTGCTGGCGCACCTTCAGGCCAAGACTACAATGGACCCTCTGCAGTACAAAGAGCTCAAGGAAGGCTGGCCACAATGCGACGGAGCCCTCGCCGAGCTCGAGCGCGACCACAAGATCATCATGATCCGCGAGAAGAAGGGCCCCAAGCACATCTTCATCGACGACGCCACGCTACACCACAAGGTCGAGACAGATTTCCTGCGCATGTGGCAGCGCGTCAACATCCCCTCCAGCGAGGACATTGTCAAGAAGCTGGTCGCCGCCGGACAAAAACCCGCCAGCGACGATCCCAGCATCGCCAAGCAGGCTGAAGGTGGCATCAAGAAGAAGAAGCGCGCCAACAAGCGCGCCGCCATGACCACCAACATACACATGCAGCATCTGCTCAAGGACTTCAGCGGGAACAGGAAGTAGGGTCCTTGAAGAAGCAGACGCACGCGAGCATCGGATAGGATGCTTCCTTTTTTTTTCTTCCGGATATGGCGTTTGGAATTGGCGGGCCGGTATAGAAAAAACTGACACTCGCAGGCCCTGTGGCGTTTAATTTTGGCTCAGGTCTTGCAGCATGGGTAGACGGAAACGCCCTGACAGAGAGACCCCGGAAATCAATAAGATTTTCTTCACAGCGCCTAATATGTACTGATTCCTCGATGTGATGTTTACAAGTTCCCACTCCTGCTGATTTTTAGATCCTGCTCTCGATCTGAGCAATACTCGAGGGTCACAATGCGTCTTCGTCGATCAACATCTCCCGCAGTGACATGCCTCTCCGTTGCCTCTCTTTTTGCGCCGCCTTCTCAAACACTTCGACAAACACCTCAGGCTCCGCCACACCGCCCACCTCCCACTGGTCCTGGATAAAAAAGGTCGGGTGACCCTTGGCCCTCGTGCTGTTTTGTAAAGCTTCGAACTCTGTCTCCTGGAGGGCTGCGTTGTCAGCCAGAATGCGCTGGGCATCCTGGTACGGGACGCCACATTCTTCTGCCAAGGCAACGAGAAGATTTGGAGAGGATATGTCGAGGCCGCGCTCACAGTGAGCGGCGAAGAGCGCGTCGAGTAGGCGGGACTGCGTTGACTGGATGGGCGGGGAGTAGACGATGCCAGGGCTGGATGACGAACTTCTCCCGGGGGAGATGCCCTGGTAATAGCCGGAGCCTGAGGGTAAACCGCGAGCAGATGCTGTAGGTGACGGGCTAGCGGCGGGAATGAAGTATTGCAGAGCCAGCCGGAGAAGAGTGTGTGACGCAGTCGAGGGGCCGGTGGTGCCCTCATCAAGCCGGAAGGAGATGCCGGCGCGGATGCCTGCCTGCATGATCTTGTGTTGAATATCAAGGGGATAACGATCTATCAGCACCCTTTTAGGTTGTCCCGCTGTTGTGTGTTTAGAATAGCTTCGGCTTGACACAACATGATGGGCTCTCTTACGTATTGGCGCCAGGTTTGGGAATGTGTAGCAAGGCTTCCATTCAACCTCAAAGACAGCATTTGGTTCCTTCTGGCGGAACAGATGGATGGCTTGGTCGAGGTGCTTCTTGCCGATGTAACACCAGGGGCAGAGAGTGTCTGAGAGCACTTCAATACGAATCCTGACCATGTTGATAGAGGGTTGACGCTGACACCGCAGGTGAAATGACTGCGCACGTGAGGGTTTAGTGTAAGGCTTCGCCTCGTGGTAAACGTTCGGCACTTGGGTCAACGGCGGGAAGGGGACGTGGTGTCAAGCAGGTAGCCGAGAAAGGACACGGGCAAGTAGAGAGAAAGTGGTGTGTAGACCCACGTGGGAAAGAATAAAGACCACGAGTCCGGGGTGGACGATTGGCGAAAGTGAGAGGGACTCGATCGAATATATGTGACGAGAGAGGAGGACGGACTGTCCCGCCGATTCAACTTTGAACCGTCCCCGCCAAGTAGTGCTTTCCTCCCGTCTAGAGGCGTGGGTGATTGGAGGTTTCCGGATCGAGAGCCTGCGGCGCATGGAGTCCTGAGCACATCACACTGCGGGTTGGCATAGAGGTGTGTGTAAGTAGACCGCACGCCCCCCTTCGGATCTATCGCCGACGCGCACCCTGGCGTGGAAGATCTGGTGCAGCTCGACGCCTCCCCGCGCAAGTGTCGTGCTCTAGGGTGAGTAAACAGGTATTCTCAAGGGGCAGAAATGTAATCCAGGTGGATGGGAGGGGCCTTTGGACCCATGGTTGAGGGACCGACCCCCCCCCGTCTCCCGAGACCCCGGTCAACAGGCACGCGTGCCAGCCCGCTTCGGTGGGATCAATCAGCCTGGCAACGATGGGTCGAGATAGGATGCTCAAGAAAAGTGACACGTCTGATATCTGGCGATGTCTCAGCGTCGGGGAGTGCGCTATCCTACACAGGTCATGGGCAGCCAACATGCCACCGGGGGCGGCACGGCGGCGGCCGGCGGGTTGCGTGGCATCGTGATTCCGGTCATCGGGGAAGACAATCCAGAGAAAAATGGAAGGCTGCGAGGGGAGCTTCCGGTGGAATAGAGCGCACGGTGATCAGAAAAAGCAATGTTCCCTGTTGATCCGCTTGGCTCATCAGCCGTGGGTGGTGTGCCGCTGTCATCTTCGTGTGTGACCGGCCTGCCGGTGGTCCTAGGGCTGCTTTCCGCAAGTGTTGAGTTCGAAAGGGAATGCTGGATTTGATTTGGGAGGCTCGGCACCAGGTGTGATTGTGAGAGTGCATCCCATTTGTGCTGAACGAAGAGTGATTTTTCGAAGGGTGACGGAGCCGCCGATGGTTCCAGGCCACGAGAATCCGAGACATAGGAGGAGTGACGGAGGAGTCACCGTCGATTCGTCGCCAGTCAGTGGTCGGCGGTGGTCGCTGGCTAGCAACAGCGTAGAGGGGGGCCAAGGGACCATTCTCAACTAGCCAGGGTCAGTGTGCTGGCAGACAGGCTTGACCCCGGATGCCGTAGCTTTTCGGGGTGGCGTCCTTCATCGAACCTGCATCCCTGGGACATCATGCCATGTGTGTCTCCAACGTCCCGAACATCATCGGCTGCACCTGGCTACTAGCTCGCAGCCGTCAGGCCACTTTCCCCCTCGCTCTCGGGCTCTCCCGCCTGCCAGAGAGTGTCTGGAGGTAAACCAGGCGGTAGGGTAGGGTCTGCGAGACATGCAAGGGCTGAGCACTAGGCTACGGCGGTCGCTGAAAAGCCGGAATGCGGCGATTTGGCTGGCCTCTTTTCAGCTCGGCCGGGTCGAGCCCACGAGGACGGCACGGCGGATGCGGGCGACCACGAGGCCTTGAGACATGGTGCGCCGCCACTCTGGCACCCTGGAATACCTACCGTAGGTAATCCGGTGTGTTCCTCTGTGTCGTCCGTGTCAGGAGAAGGTGTGAGGGGGGGTGGGCAGCGTGTGCATGAGAGTGCATGAGTGCGGCTCACCTCCCTGGAGGACTAGCCAGCAGGTGGTGGGCAGGATTTGGGACAAACGAGACACATTCTGCTCGCAACAGCCCCCCAGAGACCTTGCCGTGCATATGTCCTCGCAGGGTGACGCGCATTAGCAATGGACAGGCCCCTGGGTGGACGGTGAGGCGTGCATGTCGGTCTCGTTGGGGGAGGTGTGATGATGTCCGACTTTGAAATGTGATCACAAATCAATGCGCTCCCACCGACGGCCCCCTGACGGGCGGTTATTGACGAGCCCCGTTTTTCAATCCCCGGGGGTACGGGACCCGTCGCCCGACGCCGTCGTCGATAAGCCGGGGCGGCAGCGGCAGCGGCAGCGGCCTCCTCACAGTGGGACGATGGCCCGGCGAAATGTCGATTTGTAAACATGGCGAGGGAGAGGCGCCGTCCCGAGCACATGGCTCCTAGTCCAAGGCGTGGCGTAGGTCGGCAGGTGAGGTATGTAGCGCAGCGTGTCGATGTTCAGGGCTCGCTCCCTCGACTGAACGTTGCACCGAGCCGTCGCCGCAACTCGCTTGTTCCTGCTTGCTCGGGTAGCCCAACGCTATATTTTGATGGATGGACTCATGCGCAAGTATGCTCGCTCATGCATGTGCGTGCCTGTGTTTGGACGCCGACATCATGTCAAGGTGTCTCTCTCCCGTGCTCACGCCCCCCCTTGCCCAGGCTTAGGGACATCTGGCGTGGCTCCAGGCATCGAGATCGAGAGTGGCAATCACCCGCTGGCCACGATGGGTAGAAAAGGAACCAGAAAAGGGGGTGTGGGCGGTGGTGGGAGGCGGCGGAATGGGTGTCTGAGGTTCGATCGTGGTGTCCCTTGTCCTGTGTTGGCGCGATCGAGAAGAGGATGCGAGCGATAAGTGGTCCTTTACCGGTCTGGACTGGAATCCTCAACACTCCATGGCTGCGCGGTCCGCCGCGTGTGATGTTTTCGGGGTTGAATCAGGCTGGCTCGGGGACTGCGGCGAGCGGGCGGTTGGTGGCTGATCTTGGTGCCCGAGATGTTCCAGTGTCGACGTTGTGAAAGCAGCAATGTTTTTTCTCATGGCAAGAGCGTGGCAGGAGGTGAGGGGTCCACTGCGCCTTCCCGCTGAGCATCACAGTCCTGGAGAGCGACAGGTGCTGACTACAGCGCCTTCCCCACTGCACCTGCCACCCGGACACCCCGCCAGCAGGGCAAATTGGGTCTCGGCCGGGGCATGCAGGTCGGAGCTAAGGCGCTGCACGACCAGAGCTTCGCTGATGGATTTTGACAGCAAAAGCAACGTGAGCATGCCACCGGCTCCAACTTCGTGTAGGTACGATTCCCAGATTCATGACCGTACCTGATCATCGTGGAACATGCAGAACGTTCTAGGCGAGAATTAGAGAAGCCAGGGGGGTACGTGCAGCGAGAATACAAGTCGGCATTCAACTTTCTTCAACAGCACCTGCCAGCCTCAGTGAGGCGGCATGCACAGTATCATCTATTTCACCATCTTGCTCGATTCTTACACATGCACATGATAATATACGCGGGTCATTTCCTATACCCTCCAGTCTCAGCCGTGTCCACCCATCACATTATCGACACCGAAGCACGACTCTCAGCCAAGTCGAACCAGCAACCTCTGGCCTCCGGCAGCCGCGATAATAATGCTCAGCCCTGGGATTCCATATACCCCCTCAAGCCCCTCCACCTCTCCCGACCAACTGAGTCAAAATGTCAAATATTGACCGGAACAGTCCCAGCGCTCATTTGCCTCAGCGTGCCCACGGCGTGTGCCGTGCCGTGCCCCAAGGCCCATCACAACGTGATCCAGCCGGAACGTGCCTCCCCACATACGCGACGTGCCATCCGTCGATCATCGCTGCCGCCAACCAACAACTTGAACGCACTGGCCATCCATCCACAGCCTCAGGGCGAGATGCCAGCCAGCCCCGTCGCATCGTGTCATCTGCCCTCCCCCTGAGAATCAGAAACAAGATGAACCAAAATGCCCTCTCGCCGGACATGCTCGGTCCCGAATCTCGGAACACTTCCAAAAAGAGGGAGGCCGCCGCCGCCGCCCACGTAGCTGGACATTCCACTCCCCTCGGCCTCAGCCCTCGCCTTCAGGGGCGGATGCTCGCCCTCCCAGACAAGCTGTGGTCAAAGCGCCGCCGCCAGTGCCAGCCCACCCACGTTTCCCTCTCGAAACGAAACAAACCGCCCCCGAGGACAACGTGGGAGCAGCGTTCCCTAGCGCAGCCCGCTCTCCCCCGAGTCCCCCGAGTCGACTCGCCCGCCGAGCGTGCACGGGTGATGGACAGAGCTCGGAGCTCGCCCTCCCGCGTTTTAGTCTTTTTGCATCCCCCTCCAGGGCCTCTCCACCGAAAGGTGGAAATGGCGGTTTCGATAGTCGGCCCTTGATGAAATGAGATCAGAGTCATCCGCCCGCCGTCCTCGTGGGATGCCACGTCGCCGCGCTCCCAGCCGTAGGAACACCGTCCCACGCATCTCCGGGTGGCGTCACGCCAGGTGCCAGCCATGGCCTCATGCTCGGTATGGAGGCGCCGCGCTCAGACATGACGCCCACCTGAACTCGACGCTGAGCTTGATGTCGATCCCATTCGTCCATGTCACTCTTGCTCAAGCAAGCTACCCGATGGCATGGCACGAGGGAGCATCACGAGGCTGTTGGCACTGCTGCCGCTACTGCCAAAGGAAAACGAGTTCGTCGATTGTCTACTACTACACACCACGGCACGATGCCAAAGCCACATCCGGGCCCGGTTCATCATCCGTCCCCTTTTTTTGGTTTTCCCATCCTGCCGTGTTCCTGCGGCCGTCTCAGAGCCATTGGCTGCGTGTCTTCTCGAGAACTCCAATGGGCCGACCCCATTTGCCGTTGGCTATGCATGGAAAGCCCAGTGGTCATCAGAGTCCGGTCCGTCTTCCCTTCCCAAGTCTATAGAGGCCCAAAAAACAAGGCAGAGAACAAAAGAAAAGCACAACGTGACTGGCGCGACGGCCACTGTGGTATCGTTTCGGGGCCTTCCCTGTGCTGGGGCGGCCCCTATTAGAAAGGTCGTATGTATCTACCATCCCCTCGGCGTCCTCCGCCAATTGTCGGTGGATGGACTGTTTCGTAATGCCGTCGGGGGTGAAACGAAGGAAATCAGACCCGGACCGCCACCCGCAGGTGACATGTCCGTATGCCCGGCATCTTTGAGGCAGGGTGGGCCGTTGTGGGGATTCGAGGTGAGGAGTGTATGAGTACAGGGGGCTGGTCATGCCGAATGCCCCAACAGTTGAAGGAAAGTAGTCGAGCCTGATTGCCAGACTTACTGGGCAGCAGCCCACAGCTCGCTCTGGCGGGGCTTGACATCGTAACCCTGGGGCTCGGTGCTCTGGGGGCGGCGGACCTGGGCGCCACCGTAGAACATCTGGCCGCCGATGCTGGGAGGAGGGTAGGCCTCAGGCTCGGGGTACATGTAGTTGCTGTTGTTGCTGTGGACGGGCGAGGCAACGTGCGAGGGCGACTGCCAGCCGACGCTGGCCATGGCGGGGCTGCCACCAGCGCTGCCCGGGCCAGAGTGGTGCTCGACGCTGGGCTCGAGAGTAGGGGGAGGAACACCCATGCCGTAGCCGGTGGGATGCGAGGTGGGGCGCATGCCGGTGCTGTAGCCAGTCGAGGTGGTGGACGCGGGGCTGCCAATGTGCATGTCGCGCTGCAGGTGGACGGGCAGCGAGGTGTTGCCACCGTACTGGAACTCCTGGTTGTGACGCTGCATCTGGTCGGCGCTGGGAGACATGGACAGAGTGCGCTGGGCAGGCGACGGGGTCGTCAGAGGCGATCCACGGTTGGACATGCCATCGGCATCGGAACGAGTCGAGCCAGGCTTGACACTGGCACCACGGGCAGTCAGAGCAGCAGCGGTCGCGGCAGCAGCCTCCTCAACAGTGCCGGTGTGGTGGTTCTGGTGGCGGGTGAGGGTAGTGCGGCGAGTGAATGTCTTCTGGCAATCGGCGTAGGGGCACTTGTAGGGACGGCGACCGTCGTGGATGCGGCGGTGACGAGCCAGAGAGCTGCTGTCGCTGAAGGGCTATGACACAAGTCAGCAAACTGGAAAATGCTACTCATCGCGTTACAAAAACATACCTTGCCGCAACGCTCGCACATGTGAGGCTTCTCGCCAGTGTGAACACGCTGGTGGACAGTGAGGGCAGAACGCTGGATGAACTGCTTGCCACAATCAGGCCAGTCGCAGACGTGAGGACGGACGCCAGAGTGAATGCGCTCTGTGGAGACAAGTCAGCTTTGAACAACTCTGTCGGGAATCTGGGACGAACATACCGTGACGGGCCAGGTCGCTCCTACGGGCAAAGCGCTTGCCACAAGTGCTGCACGGGTAGGCCTTGACCTGCTGCTGCTGCTGAGGCTGCTGCTGCTGCTGCATAGCCTGCTGCTGAACCATGTCGGGAGTCTTGTACTGGTGCATGGGCTGGCCCATGTTGGGAGGACCTCCCGGCAGGATCATGGTGACGACGGGAGGGGCGATGTGCTGGCCAGGACCCATGGACATGTGGCCCATGGGCACGGGAGAAGGGTAGGACCGAGGAGCGGAATCCATCTGGCGCGACGCAGAGTAGCGAGAGTGTTCAGAGCCGTGTGGAGAACCGGCACGGTCGAGAGGGTCGGGCAGGTTGCGGCTGGTGAGCTGGGGGAGTTGCATTTGACGATCCGGGGTAGAGCCGGAGGAGTGGTGGTGAAGAGGTTGGTGGTGCATAGCTGCCATGTTGTGCTTCTGATCCATGATGTTTCCAATGTCCATTACCTGGATAGGAGCCGTCAAGATCATGGATGCGGTGCGAAGAAGCTATGAGACGGGATCAAAAAGGTGTTCCGGGCGCTCGGATCACCTGTTTTTCGTGCAAGAGGTCTAGCGCTCGGATCGACGTGCGACGACTAGGGGTATGCTTGCGGGTGAGCGTCGGGGACGTGCAACCTGGAACAACGTCGAGTTAATGTCAGGAACGTCCGAGCAGAGTGGGAGGAAACAACGTTTATAAACGAGGTGTGAGCGGGAGGGGGAAGGGATGGAGGGAGGAGGACTGTGCTGTAGCAGCTGGGCGGGACGCGTTTTGGGTTGCTAACCGACTGCAGTGCTTTTCGACAAACAGAAGGCCCAGATTTGATTCCGGGTAGGGAGGGAACGCAAATTTGGTTTGGCGGTGGAGGAAGAAGCGTGGCGGTGAGGGAGGGCATACCTTTTTTTTTGGGTGGTTGCAGAAAGAAACGACTTGTCGAATGTGATCGACTTCGTATTTGCCCGGGTGGTGTAGAAGTCCTACCTGAGGATTTCTGTATTATGGGTGGAGAAGGGAGGAGCGCGTTGGCAGTGAATTTTTAGTCGTGTTGTGATACAGGGAGCAGGTGGCGGATTTCGTCGCGTGCGTGTGGAAGGCTGAAGACGAGCTGAGCGCGCCGTCGGAGGGAGATGTAGGTAGGATCGGCGAGACGACGAGCGTACAATCGGACGGTCCTCAAGGAAAGTGAGGATGAGTGTCGGGGAGTATTAGGCTGTCGCGTCGATCGGTCCGTGGGTTTTGATGCCCAAAGTGAAGACTTTTGGCGTCGTAATGGAGCGTGGCCGGCACTTCCCGTTTGAAGACGGGATGGAAAGCGTCGAGCGGGCGATGATGCGATGGGCTTGGATGCCTATCGCGTCGAGGGAGATGAGAGTTTGTTGGCGATCGATGTCGACGAGGACGAGGGTTGTCCAGGTGTTTGTTCGTCGCGTTTGCTTCGCTGGAGGGAAAGGGGGAAAGGGCGAAGTTGCGTGGCGCAGGGGGGGAGTCAGGTTGGTTCGGCAGTTGTGTTTTCCCTGGAAGGGGGAGGGCTGTCAGCGACGGGGATGGCCAGTCAAAGAGCGATGAGAAGAGGACGCGTCTAATAGTGAAAGACGGGAAGATGCAGATGGGGTAGACACCCGCAGGGCGAGACGAGGCGAGGCAGAGATGATGCCTTGACCTCGATCGACTTTTGGGTGGTGTGTTTGGGGAACGGTTTTGGCCAGAGGGTGGTGAGAGATTCCTCGGGGTGAGGTAGCAGCCAAGAAACTTCAGTTCTATTCTAAAAACCGGGGGGTGCAGACGGGCGCGACTGCTGCACTGGCAGGGTTTTTGCGTGTCGGGCCCGCATGTGCTAGGGGAAAAATGGAGACGCGGACGCTAGGGGAAGGAAAGACGCCGGTGAATGGGCCCAGGAAAAAAATCGCAAGGGGGTTCTGCCCAGGGCAGGCACTCGACTTCCGGGGAACCGGGAGCAAGCCGGACCCAGATGCCGCCACCTGGAGACAGGGGGGTTTCCGGTCCACGGGTGTTGACGACGAGGAGATGTGAAAGCCAGAGCAACTTGCAACTCCTCTGTGGGACTCCTGAACAGAAGCAGGGAAGGCTGAGGCCATGCTCGAAAGGAGGGGCATTCCTCGGCCCATGCTGAGAGACGGCATGAGGTCGGCGAGCTGGGCGGGTGACGCGAGGATGCGCCGCTTTGTGGCACGACCAGGGGGCAAACGACCCCCTGACCAAGGGCGGGATGACGGGGGGCAACGGCCAAAAGGGGGGCCAAACGCAAGTGACGAGGCGGCGTTTGGGGGGACAATCGCACCGCCTATGGGTATCCTCGAACCATGATAAGATCGCCACTTACAAGTAGGAATCGCGAGATTGGTTCTCAAGCAGGAGGCAGGAGGGAGGGGGGCGAGGTGGATGGATGGGTGGTCGGTTGGCCGTGGGATGTTGGGGCCGGGTATCAAGACAAGTCGGTCGTCGGTGGGAGGACGACGTGTGTTGCTTCGTATCGTCAAAAGGAACACGGGCTGGCTGAACGGCTGGCTACTAGTGCCTGTCGTGACGGAGGAGTCTGGCGTGAACGGTTGGTCCAGGAGAAGGAAAAAGAAATGATGCTTCTTGGTGATATCTAGTGAGAAGATGGATAGGTAGAGAAGCAAAGCAGTTCTTCAAGATGAAGAGGCAGAGAGAGAACCCTGCGGTGTCAAGGGGGGAAGGGAAGCTTTGGTATTATAACAGCCCGGGATCATAATGGAGAGAGAATGGGCTCGCAGGCCAAGCTGGCTTCAATGCTTGCAGTGTCCAGGGATCATGTCACGACGGCTAGGCCGCTACGGGAGCGGGCGCGCACCGCATCGCGGCAGGAAGGAGGTTCGAGATGGGAGGACTTCGATGCAGCATGACACCCGCAAGAGGAGGTACTTGCAGCACATGATCCGCTGCCGTCACGGCAATGTCCAAGCTTCGTACCTGGGCGTGGCGTGGCGTGGCGTGCGTGGCCCAATTGGGGAGGGGGTGGCCACTGGCAAGTGATGGGCGGGCGGGTTGGGCAGGGAGATCTGCCTCGCCGGTCCCAAACAGCGTCCGAGCGTGAGCCCCAAAGGTCCAAGGTCAATGTCAAGGACAGCCGCCATCTGTGGGAGTGACAAGACTCGTTGAATCAAAGTAGAATGGCCCGGTCGGGTCGCCGACGGGCCGGTACCTCTGCTCGTTGTACCCGCCAGATCGAGACACTACTCAGGTTCGCTTGCGCTATCGTCGGCTAGCATGGTCTGCCATGGCATTCTGTGGAGGGGGGGACGATGTTGTTGAAACGAACCGATGATGAGATGAAGCAAGTGCTGAAGATGGGCAGGGCGGGCCACCTCAGCGTGCGCGGCCGCCGTCGCTGCCACTGCCGCCCGGCACTGGCCCGGCCTCCAGAGCACTGGCAACTTGTCGTGCTCGTGCTCACGCTCTCCATCATCGTGTCCATGTCCCCTCCTCCAGGTCTGTCCTGGATGAGATGAGGTCGAAGGGGTCAGGGGCCGGCCTCATGGGGCAGGTACACGGGCGGTACCCGTTGAAGCGCCCTGGCGTGGCCCGCTCGCCGGCGAGGCCGCCTCACGGTACACGGGCTGTACGGCGTTCGATGCGCATTCCGCGGCGGCGATCACCAGCGGGGACCTGCTAAAAATTCCGGCCAGGGAACAGCCCTGCGGTTAATGCAGCAGCACTCCCCAATTGAAAGTCTCCGGCGCTGCGCTGCGCTGCAGCCAGGCACAGCAGGCAGGGCATCCACATGGACAGTTGCGCATCGTTGATGCAAGGACGAGCCAACCCTGCCTGCCCTGCGCCTGTGCCTGTGCCTGTGCCTGTAATGCGTGTGTGTTCCGGATGGTCGGCCGTGAGATGATGGGAGGAGTCCAGTTGCAATGTGACATCTCCTAGGAGTTCTCTGATGAATTGAGACGACCTCCTTGCCCACTGTACCCAGACAAACATCAATACCCTTGACCCTCTGCATCAACCCCGGAACATTACGCTCACCGACTCGAAAAGATGTACCCTATTCACTTATCTCTTCTATGGGGGACCCTCTCCCTTGACTACCCCATACGTCACAACATTGGTAACCGCTTGGTACAGCAGCCCCCCCTCATCAAAGGAATGGTCGATTCTTCGGAGTCGCCGTGTTTCTGGGGGACTTGTCACGACACTCACCACCCACCCTCTTGGGCCATCATGGGGCTTCCCGGTTGCTGTCAAACATGGGCAAGCTTCGTCCATCCCGCCGCCGGAGGGATGGGCCCTGATTCGGTCAGAGGCTGAGACGGGGCCAGACTAGACTAAGGTAAGGTGATCACAGTAGGGCCTCTTGGTGCTGCCTGGCGGCATCCCATTCATCATCCAGTCGGTATCAGCTCGCTCACCAGTTCGTTCGTTGTCAAGCGGGCGAGGACGAGACGTGCCCCATGCCAAGCGATGCCAGTGAACGTCCGTCCGTCCGCGTGGTGACCGGTCCGCGTCTTGTTCTCGAAAGGGTGCAGACACCGAGGAGCTAATTCATCAGCGCCAGATGCTGCAGAGAACAAGAGGGCCGCACAGACGGCGCAATCTGCATTTGGCAATTTGGCGGCCGTAGCCCCCCCCCTTCCCCTCGCAAAATGAAGGCGCTCGGACTGGACACACGGTCGGGATCCTCCAGGTTGACATTGAAACAAAATACCGTCCTCGGTCCGGTTCCGTCGTCAATGACCCAAACGAGGGCAAATCCACTGGGTGGGCAGCACGCAGGGCGACGGGAGCATGCACATGCACGACCCACGCCTCGTACGTCTGAGCACTGTCGCCGGCCCCATGCCCACCCCCAGACCGAGCAGACCTTCTAGAAGCCTTCTTTCCATGACTGACATGACATCTCGGCCCATTCCATCCCAGCATGGGGGTAAGGGGAGGTCAGGGCATCTGCAACTCCAGCTGCGAGTCGACGAGAAGGGTACCACGACCCGGAGCAGAGGTTCATGCGCTTTGACCGTCGACATTCCATCCATCGACAGATTCACAAAGCCCAAGCCCAGCACCACACACGCTTCATTTCGTCCGACGAACACGCCACCCATCGGCTGCCCGTCCAGCCCGTTCGCAATCTGCTTTGCATCCATCCATCCCCCCCTCTACCTCATCTCCCCGCCGCTGGCGGCGCTGAGGCGCATCACGCGGCTGCTACCAACTTTGAAAGTCGTTACTAGTTTCGCCCACCACCCCAGACACCACACCAGTGCCTCTCCCGCGCCGCAAGTAGAGATGGGACCGGGAAGTGAGGGCGAGCAAAGGCGAGCAGGCAGCACCATCCCACCGATATCTCTAACGACCATCTGCAGGGAGGGCGGGGCCATGACAACAAGTTCATCGATTGCCAACATTGGATCCTTCGAACTTGTGTTGATGAACCCTGCCACCCTCCCTCCCTAGCCCGGTCATCACCCCCCCCGTGAATGAAGATGAACAGTGAAGCCGCAGCCCAGCAGGCGTCTCCAGTTGGACCGATGATGGCACCTGCATAAAGCACGGAGATGAGGCTAGCCCCTTGCGGAAGGTTTCCAGAACGCCGCTAGAATGAATGGAGCGCAATGGAACGCAGGGATGGCCCGCTTGTCTCCCTTCCCTCCCCTTCACCCTTCCAGTTCCAAGGTTTCCAACTTGGAAGTGAAGCTGAGCCTGGAGCCCCCCCTCCAGGGCCTCCCCCCATCTCTCAAACCCCGTCGCAGCTGAAGTGGGTTGGGTTCGGAGGATGATGGCTCACCCCCTGCTGCGCCCCCCCTTCCTCCCCCCTTCGAGATGATCGAAAATGCTTCGAGAAGGCGACCGAGGAGGGTCTCTGCCTGCATGTGCTGAACAATGCATTGCACACGACATGGGAATCCCACCGGGCCTTCTGGTCTGTGTCATGCCCGCTCCCGCCGTCTTCCGGGATGATTACTGCATTTTGGTCCCTGGATGCTTGATGCTGCCACTTCTACTTCCTCAGAGAGGCAACACGACGCGTCCGTCTCGAGAGGCTGACGCAGCACTGAATCTCCCGCATGAATTAATGTCCAGCAACCCTTGGCCACCCGTTTCCGCACCATCCCAATGGCTCCTTTTCCTTCCCTTTGCCCCCCCCCCCCCCGAGAAAGGCCCGCTGACGAATCTGATAGGCGGTCCGGTCAAGGCAGCTGGCCGAATGCGTATCCCATGGCCGTTCCGATGGCCACCAGCTGAAGGGATTATTGGGCGCCTCGCTGATGATAGGTGCGTGGGCCCTATTTCGGGGGAAATGAGGCCAACGGCGGCGCCATCGACACGACACGTCCGGTGCGACGAAACACCACAAGCTACGGTCTGCGGTGGGGATGAATTGATTGCCTCCAGGCTATTGGGAAGGGGGTCTATTTCATGACTCGGCAGATGCATCTTAACTTGTTACATACTCGTATTCCACACCACTTCACACCAAGAGAACCCCCCCTCCATCTCTCCATTCTTCGCTCCCATTTCCCATCTATCCTCATTCTATCGGTCCCTCCGTCCACAATGGACAAGACAAGAGACGAGCCGTTCGTTCCTTCGTTCGTCGTCCGCACTCGGCCTGGACTAGTGGTAAACTCTAGCCTCCGCTGAGAACGTTTCAGGCCTTTGATTGAGACGGACCGCCCGTCGTTGGGCAGCATCCCGTTGCTTCCATCCAACTGCCGCGAAGGAAGCTATTCTCAACGCGGCTTCGGCCCAAGATCGCCCCGATGCCGGCGGAACGGTGCTAAGGAAATTCCAGGCACCTTCCATGCGTCCTTCTGTCGATCTCGAGCTTCGTTCAACCTGCGGCAATGCAGGAGGAGGGAGCCCCCCCTCCCCTTTCTCCCCTGGCCTCCCCCCTGATCCCCCTGATCGGCTAGCCTGCTATTCGTGGCATTGGCCATTCACAAAGGGCCGGCCACTCTTCCTGTCCTGTCCTGTCCTCTCCATCCTGTCGGTCGTCGGTCTCGGTCTCCACTGGCACCGCCCGGTCGTCACAGGGGCCTTGCGTCCCCTGTTTCAGCCTCCTCGCCCTCAGCTCCACGGATATTTCCACCGTCTGCCCCGCAATGCATCCCCCTCTCACGTTGTTCTCTCTGACGATGCGATGATCTTGCTCGGCCGGCCTGTTTGCTTGCTCGCTGATCCGCCTTTGTCAGGAGACCGTCATCAGCTTGGGCACCACTGCATTACCTAGACCAACGCGGAGTGGCGGTGGCGCCGCCTATCATGGTGTACATCGTTGGGCTCAACTTGGAACTTCCCCAGGTGAAGCCATAGCACGTGGTGTGGACACGCGACACAACGGCGCCGGCCAACTTGGCGCAAAGGGCACTGTTCATCAGCGCCACCCGGTGCCACCAGGATAGGGTGGTGTGATCGTGATCCAGGGCCAGACTCTCGTCTATCTGGCCGTCGAGTCAAGCTTCACTGCAGTCGTGGTAGGATCGCGGGTTGTCTGCGGTCAGTCAACAGGAGGCCGCCTTGCTCGCCGTGCTCCTGCCACACAAACATGGCAGTCCCCGGTCCAACGGAACTTGAACAGGTCAAAACTGATCGTCCTCAGGCTCCACCATAATCCCGCGTCTACGAAAGTATTGTCCGAGTGTGTTTTCCCGTCAGAGAGCACTGGGCCAAATGTGCCACCAAGTTGTGATTTCTAGGTTCTGGCAGGATGGATACCCATGCCAGCGGCTCACACTTGTGTCCCTGTATTGATAGTCTTTGCTCGGATATTCTCCGTCGTCAGGATGGACCGAGCCGAGCCACAGCCGGCAAAGGTCGGCGTCATTTTGTCCTTGCCGGCATTTCCGCGTGAAAGGGCATGAAGCCTCAAGGAGGGTGTCCCCAGTCAAGAGCACCAGGTCAGCCTGGCCAGTCGAAGCAGTCGAAGCTCGTGCCGCCTCAACAGGGCTGCGCGGTGGACGAGTCGTGCAATGTTGTACTCCATGCTACAGCCACCGGCAAAAATGGCCAGCCCGGCACTTCGGGGGCAGGTTGACAGAAGGGTTTCGAGAGAAGTGTATCGTGTTCGTCGAAATGGCAGTAATCGGTCCGCTGGTCATATAGTCCATGTCAGTGGTGTGCATTGGGCAAAAGGATGGAAGAGCACCTGTGGTTTTGTGTCTGGCTGACGATGGGTACTTGTCGAATTCAAGTCAAATCGCTGTTTTTACATCTTAGTAGGTTTCCCGAGCAGCTAGAAACATGACGCTTGACGATCGTCTACCAAGACCAGAGAGTGTAGTCGTTCGGCGGGTAAATGCAGAAGAAATGTTGACTGGCCAGATTCTCCCTCCGCCCTCACCTTTCTTTTGCATCGGATGTCTGATCGGAGTCAGTAGGGCCCGGGGGCGGACATTCCTCCGACGAGCCGCAACCACCCGACACGAACCACGGGTTCCCATCGTCCGGGTGCCTGTTGCCTGCTAATTTTGAGTCATGGTGATAGTTCTGAAGCATTTCTCCGGGTCAACCGCTTCGTGTGATGCACCACGCTGCCGATTCGCAACACCGCAAATACGCTCTCCAAGAACCAAGCCTTGTCAGGTTTCGGGCATGACCACAATTCTCTTCGGTTACCAAGTCCTGCAAGGAGCCCGGAAACCGAAATATCCGAGAATTGACCCAGGTTCAAATCAGGCTGTCGGCTGGCCAGACTGTGGTCCTGCGCAGCAAAATGCCAGACCAGGCTTCATCAGATGCCCCGAACACGTCACTTCACCTTGCGACACCGCCTGCTGTCTCAAGTTTCCTCAGCTGCTGTGCTCCCACGCTTGTTTACGATCAGCCTTATGTACTGGTACCTGGGCAGCGCTTGGCGATGCAGGCAGGGCCAGTTGACGCGATATCAGAACAACCACGACAGCCGAGGACCACCGAAATGACGCCGTGTCAACCACCACTAATCAAGAAATAACGATACTACTAATGCAATAGCTTGCATCAGGATCCAGTTCAGCCAGCGCCCTGCACAGATCGCCGGCACCAGCCAAGCCATGCCCTCCCTCCCCTCCTGGAACTTGAGAATGGGCCAGATGGCTCGCCATTGCTTTTGGTCCAGGTATTCAGCTCCCCAATTCCCTATTTTCCTTATTTCCTCAATTCCTCAACTGGGTCTGCGGCCGCAGCAGCGACGATGAAGCACGTGGTGCATGCCCGGGCGTCAAGCCTCTAGGGAGATATCTGTCCGCCACGAAAACCAACGCTGAACGCGGAGCATGCGCCGTTAATTGGTAGGCTGGTAGTGCAGGAAACAGGGGTCCTAGAACCTCACTGCCCCTGCAATCAGTGTAGGAAAGCCCGCGTCTGTCTTCGTTCGGGGTCTTGGCATGCGGCCTGGCAGGCAAATGGCTTGGCAAGCAATGGGCCCGGCCTGGACAGCGACTTTTTTGGGACCGAGGAGAACAAATCATGCAGCCGGAACCCATTTGCCTACCAATGGCATACCTGAATCCATTGGCCTGTACATGAAGAGCTTTCGGACGCAAGGCTTCTTGGCGGTCATCGGGTTGCACAACATGCATGTGCCAGATGATCCAAGACGAGTTGAGGCCACCATGGCGGTGAGGTGTGCCAGCAGCTGGACACGCGGGATGAGGTGGAATACGATGTGTCTACGAATACGACCTCGTCGTCTTGGGGCTCTTAGATAGGTTTGCATAGCATTTTTGGGACGGGCAAATGAGTGGCTGGCGGATAATCTCATACCAGGGCAACCCTGTGTATCTGCGGCCATTACTTCCCTAGGCCACGTTGAGAGAGTAAACTTCCACGTCCATCATTTTTAATAGATCATGGAAGCAAAGCCGTGATGAACTGCCGGCCTGTCCTGTAGCCTCACATATCGTCTATACAACATGTGCAGAGGAACTACTACGCCCCTCACCTCGGCTATCAAATGTCCCCTTTGGTTGTGCTTTGCTTCGGAGACTTTGCGTAATTTCACAATTCCCGTCGGTGTCTCTCGGGGTCCGTACCAGGTGAGCAGTTGTAGCCGTTGTTCGTAATGCCAAGACTCGTGGGAAGGGAAGTCGTCACGTCCCAGCCCTGACCCCAGACATGCAGGAGAACCAGCCAGCCCCCCCTCCTCCATTGACCCTTGTCATCCTGCACGACACGAATTCGTGGGGCCCAGCAAGTCGCGCGGGAGCCACCAGGACTGCTACCTACTGGGTAGCAGACCGGCGCCATGGCGTGTTTGGGCTGCACAGGCCACATCCCCCAGACAGAGGGGTAAACCACGACATGCATGTCAATATGCACGCGGGCATCAAGAGGAAAGAAATGTGACAGAATACCTTCTCAAAGTTGACAATCAGCTCGGTGCGGTGGTCGTCATGCGCTTCGTCCAGCCAGTCACTGGACGGTCAACGTCCCCGGCACATGCAGTATCACTGCCGTCGGTAAACTCGACAACCCCCCGTTGAGGATATTCCACCTCACGAGGAGAGAGCCCAATACGGCACCACTTCCGATTCGTTACCGCCAAGTCTGACCGTCTGTCACCGTCGTCGCTGAACCGCACTTGAGCGGACGGCATGTGCTTGGCGGACGGGCGGGCGGCCGCTCCCTCCCTCGAGGACCGGACCGCGCCGTCTCGTTACACACCTTCGTGGATGCGTGGGAGAAGGGGGAGAAGAACGCCTCACCGACAGCTTGTCCTTGCCCACCATCCCCAGAGGAGATGTGCAGTGGCCATAGTTCATCTGACAGAGGACAATATCTGTCAAACCTGAGCCTCATGCCTTTCCACAGAACGCATCTATTTCTGGGATGACCTGGTCTGACAATGACGGGCCGAACCTGTGCCACGGAGTTGAGGCTCCGCACTCCGCTTACCGGGGGTATTTCTGCCCAGAGCCTGTCCTGTAGAGAGCCCCTCTTATCGGGTGAGAAGAGCACCAGCACCCAGGCATGATGTGGGGGGCCATCATGTATCGACAAATCAGTCCACTACGCACTCCACCGAGGGAGGCGAGGGGGCATTCTGCAACCTGATCGGAGACACATCTGCAGGGAACCGGTGACTGATGCCCCCGGGATTGGCCCGCCGGCTTTTCTTCTACCATTGGGGCCAGCGAATCCCAAGACGGTACATGTAGGTATCTGACGTCGTCCGGCAGCCACATGGTGACCCTACGAGCCGCGTGGGTTGCCTCCCCCAGCACCGGGTTGTTTCCCCGGGGGAGCTAAGAATTGACCCGGCTACCAGGTTTTCGAGAAGGGTGGGGAGACTGGCTGGCCGTCTTTATGGTGTGAAGTGATGGCTAGATCTTTGCATGTGGGCATTGCGATGCCTGTCGTATTCCAGCCTTCACCACCAGCCCGCAGAAGGGCTGCAGCAGTGGCTCTCTGAATGCATTGTACAGGCAGATATGGGTATGGAAGGGTTATAAATCGGGGAGTCGGACAATGCCCCGGAAGTTTCCCAATTGTGTTGAGGCGAGCCATGGTAGTGAATGGGTATCCTGATGGTCCTCGGCCTCCCCCTCCTCCATGGACCCCTGCTTCCAACAGCGACCACATTGACCACAATGCGGTGAGAACTGAGAAGTACATGTACCCCGTTCCACCCCTCCCACCTCACGAGATCAATGCGGCTGATATCGTTGCCGCATTCACTTGCCCCGAATCACTTGCCCTGAACCAGGGGTGTTTCAATCAACCAGTATCTGGCGATGACCTCTTGAACAATCAACCAGCCTCCCCGCCCCCCTGCTTGAGACCTGCCGCAGCGGCGTCGGCAGCAGCAGGGATCTTTCCTTTCCTTTCCGTCTGAAGGTGAATATGATGGGTGAATCACGTCGAATTGCCATTCACGGTCTTGCCTCTCATTGCCGCACCTTACAATCTGCAGCGACATTGCCCACTTTCGGCAGGAAGTGAATCGAGCCTTCGTGGACGCCAGCCTGTGAATCAGTCAATTCAAAGTGAATTGGAAGGTCCGAGATATCCCCCTATAAAAGAAATCGCCTCGCAGCGCTTTTCTCCTTTCTCTCTCTCCTCACCAACAACATCAAATACCAACGAGCTTACTCTTCGCACAAACGCTTTACTCACACACAACACACACCACACATCCTTACAACTTCCGAACAACAAACACCATGGCTTTTAGCACCTTCCCCCCTCACTCTGAGATCCTCGACATTGGAGGATCCGCGATGCACGAGAGCATCAAGCAGCGCCTCCACGACTCCCTGTACAACGAGCCCGCCGACGGCAAGCCCCACGTTCTCCCTGACGAGCTGCTGTACGATGATGCCGGTCTTGCCATCTGGGCCGACATCATCTTCACCAAGGAGTTCTACCAGACTGCGGATGAGATCGTTCTCTTTGAGATGAACAGCAACGAGATTGCTCAGCACATCCCCATCAACAGCATCATGACCGACCTCGGTGCCGGGTAAGTCTTCACCGAGTGCAAATCCCTCGCCTCTTTCAACAACGTCTGTGCCTATATCGCCAGCCTGATATCACAATGCCCACCCTACAGCTTGGCCTACCTGACCTGTGCACACAACCCCTGCCCAATATAACCGGAAGGCTTCCGATGCCTGTCGCGAATCAGAAGGCGGGGACGTTTGGGTTGCACTGGTTGCGGCGCCGCATTGAAACGAGACAACACATGTTGACATCAACCTCCATCTTTGCGCCCGAGCCTTGGGCAGTGAATGCTCCGTTCCTCCGCTGGAAACGTTGAGGATGGGCCGAGTGCCGAGTGGCCGGACCCTCTCAATCTCCTTCGGACCGATATCTCATGCTCGTCATTCATGCAAAAAGTTCCAGGGGCTAACATGTTTCTTTCTCCGATAGTGATCTTCGCAAGGTCGAGCGCCTGCTTGCTGTCCTCGAGCGCCGCGGCGACAAGACGGACTATCTCGCTCTTGACATCTCCAAGACCTCTCTGGAGACCAACCTCGCTGAGCTTGCCCCCAAGCACGAGAATGTCACCTGTGGTGGCCTCTGGGGTGACTTCGGCGCCGGCAACAACTGGGTCGCCGGCCTCGACCCCTCGCGCCCCCGCGTCCTCCTCTCTCTGGGCTCTGTGCTCTTCAACAACGAGACCTCGAAGGCCATCGCTGACCTGAAGCACTGGGTCATGCTTCTTCGCCCCCAGGATCTCATCCTGGCCGGCATGGACGGTCATTCCATCAAGGCCAACAAGGACAAGGTCTGGGCCGCCTACCACGCCCACCCGGATCTGTTCAACCAGTTCTGGAGCAACGGATTCGAGCATGCCAACCGCCTCCTCGGTGGTGACATCCTCAACCTGGACGACTGGGAGGTCAACGCCGACCTCGACGAGCAGGAGCACCGTCACCGATGGTTCTTCACTGCCAAGCGCGACATCTGCCTTTCCGGCCCCGGCTTCGCCACTGAGAAGACTCTCCCCAAGGGCACCGTTGTCGAGTGGTTCGACGCCCACAAGCAGAACGCGGATGATGTCCGCGCCATGTGCGCCGAGGTCGGTCTCGAGGCCTTCAAGATCTGGAAGGCCCCTGGCTCCGAGATGAGTAAGTCGGCCCCTACCCTGTTGCACTGATTCAAAGCTAACAAAACACAGCTCAGTACCTCCTGAGGCCTGTCAAGGGCCGCGAGAGCAGCCCCAACGACACTGATAGCGCTATCACCGATATGCAGTGATGGCAGGACTCGACTCTGGTTCGGAAACTGATAATGGGACTCAAACGGTGGCGGTTTGGCAGCATTCATAGATCGGACAGGAAATAGCGCACATGAGAGAAAGGAGTGCCCCCCGGCACAGGCAGAGGCAGTCCTCTACGAAGAAAGATAGAGGGGGATGGAAGGCAGAAACTGGCCTAAATTATACCCATTATGACCTAGACAAGGCACAGCACTCCCTCCTCACTTTTGATGTAATGGACAACATCCTCCCACCAGGGCCTTCGATGGCCAATGATTTCGGGAAGATCATCATCACCTCCCTCAATATGCTGACCATCTATCCACTTCTGTATCCTTTTCAGTGCGTCGAAAGCCGGAGGCACGCTCTGTGCTCAGGTTAGAAGCTATTCAAACATGATGGGTGACGATTTGTCCTTACAGATCTGCACGAGGTTGACGTGACTGACTCGAACCAGTCGTACGCGCAACGACGAAGCCCAGGAGGCTGTATTGGAGCCATCAGCCCAAGCAAGAACACTGGGAAGAACGGTGCTTGGGCGGTGAAGAGGGCCCCAGACGTTGGCATAAGGCGGATACACGCCGCCAACATCTCAAAGTTGGCAATGACTTGCTTGTGACTTCGCGGGAGCCTGTTCACTGTCAGCAAAGGATGGCACTGAGTATTGTCTCGATCTGGTACTGACCTCAACACTCGTAACTCAAAATAGATGATGGCGGCTAATCGCCAAGCCTCGGCCGTCAAGAAAGTCATGCTGATTTTGTCTGTGACAAGGTGCTGGCCAGGTTCGATTTTCTCCTTGCAGGCTTCGAGCAAAGCTTCTGTGGAGGGATACCCCTCATGTTCTTTCTGGCCCGAGGGATCCAGAGATCGAGCTTCGTCTGGGACCGGCGACCATTGTCGAAGATTGCGGAGCTCTATTCTCATCCTCTTTATCATCGATGAAAGGTAGACAGACTGGTACTTGTCTTCCTCTTGCATCGAGGCAATGTCCGTGATCTGAGCGAACCTCTGGAGGAGACGAGGAGAGCAACCACAAGCTCCATGGATCTGTCGAGTGGCACGCTCCGTTGCCTGGGCAGACAGAAACGAGAAACGCTCGTCTGAAGTGTCGATGTACCTTATAGGGGTCATTGGAAGCGCAAGTATGACAACCCTGCTGGATATAATGGTGTTGGCGATTCGGTTGGTTGATGGCTGAGGGCCCTTTGGGCCATAATAGCGAAAGCCTCCATCTGTCATGCTCAGAATCCTGCAGGCCACCTCGCCACCCTCGAGCCATCGAGGAGTGAAGTCCTTGGGCCGTCGGCGTTCGGGAGATATGACGTCCATCATGTTGAGCAGTGCGATGGAGGCCACGAGTGCCTCACTGTCCGCCGTCCGGCGTGTCGTATCCCCGAGGATGCACAGGGCTTCGGTGAGCATTCTGACGGCTGAATTGTAGTGATTGTTGGACCGGCGACGAACCCTGTCGTCCGGCAGGTAATCAAGCACGTACGTGCCTGCGAGGGCCAGCATGGCGTGTTCAACGCCTGGGAATTCTTTGGCCATGGAAGGTATGGTTGTCAGCCAGCAGTTGGTTGTTGGGAGAATGGTCCTCCCGACACACCACGCAGTGCAATCTGATGTGTTCGTTAGTAAGGAACGAATGATATTTACGGATTCACTTGACGTACAAAACATGAAGAGCTGTCGATCAGGTCTGCTCATCTGTTTGAAGCCGAAGCCAGGTGGCAGTCTAGGGACCTCTCGTTGCTCGCCGGCATGGTCGGGAGGCTCCAACCAGTTGTTATTAGATGATGGCGAAAAGTGTCCATGGCTGCTCACCAGGCCGAGTGGCCTTTTGAGGTTGACGGCGGTAGAGTGGATGGAGTCGAATATGGGTACAACTCGGGGTTTCTGGCGGGGCGCCGCCAACTGTGGGAATCGACATTTGATGTACCCATTGATCTCGACGGCATGGTCATAACGACGAGCCTGGTTTAGAGTAGATATCCACTCGAACGCGTTATCTACAAATGGGTTTTCGAGGTCCGGCGCGTCCTGGCTCGCAGCATGGATCATGGCATGGTGATTTCCGGAGTCTGGTCCATGGGGGGTCTGGTGAGCGGTGGCAGAACGTGCATGGCCAGACGAGTCTAGAGGTGTCAGCTAGATATATAGGTACTGCATAGCTCAAGAAGACCATGTCTGAGACGCCGTGCCCATCCCCCCACGGCTCATCTCAAGTGAGAGGCACCATGACCGGACCAGGCTGGCGTTTGTCTAGAGACCTACCCGTCGTGGCTGAGGCTGAGAGGCCGTCGGTGTCCTCGAGAGGCGGGGTATCATGGTCTGATGTGACGACCTGAGCCTCGAATACGTGGTCCCATATCTGGGGGAAGCTGTCGGTGACGGAGGCGTAGTCGGCAGCGGGAGGATGAGCGGGTGGTGAGCAACATCCGGCGGCGGAAGCGGAATCGCAAACGGAGGGACGCCAGGCACCAGAGGGTGCCGGCAGGAGTGGCAGGCTGGCGGGGGAGACGGAGCGGCTGTAGGACTCGGAGACCTTGAGTCGCTTGTTCTGCATCTGGGGCGACATTGGAGCGCTGAGATGAGACAGGGCCGGCCCATGCCGGGTCTCCCAGTTCACCGGAACTTTGGACCCGGGAGAAAAAAGGAATCAACAAGCAGGGAGAAGCCGCCCAAGAGACGGGACGTGTTGATGGTGTGTGAATGCACCCGGCTGGCAGACCGGGGGAATAGCTTAAAGGGGGGGGGGGGGGGGGGGGCTGGGAGTCTTGTCTGGGCAGCATGCACAAGCGGGCGGGCGGGCAGCGGGCGGTTCGCGCGGGATGAAGTCTGGTAGGGCGGGCGGTATAGTAGTGTACTAGTAAGGGGTGGCGAAGACGGGACGATTGTGATGAGACAAGATCGTGCCTGATTGAAGGATTGATTGATTGGGGATCGGGCAGGTGGATGAAGCGAAAGTAGGTCGGTCGGTGGTGGTAAGGTGACGGGAAAGGAGGGTGAGACGGAAAACGCACGGACTGATAGTGAACGCGACCCGTGGGTGAGGTGAGCCCAGGTGAGGTGAGGTGATGTGACTGTCGGGTCCGATGGATGTCGCTCCCGTCGTGGATCCCGGGCCAATGTGGGCACCCACGCCCTAGCCAATACAGTGGAGCGACCGATGGCAGATGCGATCCAAGGCGGTCTAACTAGGTGGTCACTAATGTGAGGGAATGATGTACCGTGGAAGAGATAGATCCGGGCGAACCTGTGCTTGGCCAGTCCCAACGATCAACACAGTCCGATGGAGCCGGCAGGCGAAGAGAGAGATAGGGAGGAAGGAAGGAGACACCGCCAACAGGGGTGGTGGTGAGCGGGGGCGCGAATAGGCTCGCGACAGGTAAGGCAGGCAGGCCAGGCACCCTGTGAGTGGCTGGAGGGCTTGGAAGAAAAGGCCCGGCAACGTGGTGGAATGTGATCCCTTCCAGCTGAAGTGGAGCGCGGCGTACTGTAGAAGGGAAGCAGCGAGCGACGATCTGGGCAAACAAGCCTCAGCAGTTTCTCGTTCGAATGTGACAGATAGGTAGGTATCTCGTAACGGACAAGCCTCCCAAGACCGTCTCGCCTCGCTGCCGTCAATCACCGACAAGACAACTTGAAGGTAAAGACCAGACTGAAGAGCAAAGGAGACGGGAGGGAGCAAGTGACCTGGGTGGGGTTAGTCAGGGCATTACTTGACTCCACTGGAGCAGGAGGGAAGGGGGAGGGGGAAGGGGGAAGGGGCGCTGGGAGAGAAGAGGCAGGTACGAACGAACGAGCACAGTGACCTGGGAAGGCACAGTTGGTGGGTAAGGTAGACAGGCAGGCAGGTACGACAGACACCCCAGTGCAGTCACACTCGTTCCCTCCCCAAAGTCCAGTCCAGGCCGTTCACCCCCAGTCAAGATCGACCGCAGTCAGTCCAAGAACGAACAGCGGTGGGTGTCTCTGTTTGACTGGAGCGTCACCACCCTCAGTCAGGTCAGCAGTGCGTGCTCGCGCAACAGCAAACGCGGGCGACGCAGGCGAGAACTGATGGATGAACAGGACGAGGCAAGCAAGGGATGATGAGGCGAGAAGCGGTGGACGGTGAGTGATCAGAAAAAAAAAAACTCGGATGCCTTTTGACGACCGATGGAATCGCAGCCTTCAGACTTCCGTCGTCATTCTCCCGTCGCTCTGCACGACCAACCGACCTGCCTGTCTGCCCTCCGACTTACAAGTCGTGTCCGGAACCGTTCGCGCCCAACATGGCTACCAACCAAGCTCTGTCTGCCCCGAGGCCGCGGCCAACTCGTCAGCCCCGTCATCGTCGGCTCCTCGACACCCTCGTCGTACTACCCGACGATGTTCGCGACTTGTCCGTCGTTGTCCTCAGCTCCCTTTCTGCCGCCTTCCACCTGCATGACAAATATCCGCCGTCACACCCGGCCCTTGCCCGGCTGCGATTCGACGCCGCGATGTACGCGCAATGCAGGCGCCCTTGGGCGTCCGGAAGCCCACGGCCTTCGCTGTCGACTACTCGTTCGGAGGTCACTTTGTCGCCGATGGACCTGGGGCCAGCCCGCCCCTGAACCGCGTGGGTGAGCAGGGGTTTTGCCGGCCGACAGAAGCAAACACATTGCCAGGTGCTCTGGGGGATCCGATGCCCCTCCATCTCGCGAGCTGCGTGTGAGTTGGCTCGCCATCGCTGCAGCCTCCCTGGGGCCCGGCCACCTCATCACCTCCCTGCGGCCCCTGCGGGAAATACCTAAGCTACTTTCAGGAGAGGGGACAAGGGAAGCATGGATGGCGGAAGAGAGCCTCGCCTTGCCTGCCCGCCCCTCCCCGTCGGGAAGCTCACCCGTGCGCCCCCTCTTCTTCTCTCGCATCCACGAATCGAAGGTCGCAGAAGCGGGAAGTGGCCGACCATGGCGTTCTGAGAAAACAAGACACCCCGCCCTCGTCGGTGCGAATCGATGCAATCCCATGCCAAAACAAATGCGACGCGTGAGCATGCATGGGGAAAAAGGACGGAAAGGACATCAGATCAACGGAGACATCGCCGGCAGACCAACACCCTACGATTGGACGCTCGTCAGGGTCCAAGAATGCTTGTCCTGCCAGCTCCAGGACAGAGCTAACACCGAGCCAGTGGACAGGGCTGTTCTCCCTCACCAACTGGCTACCGACGCCCCCAGGGCCCCCCAATGTGTCTCTCCTCTCCCCCCTATCGAAGGATGGATCGAAATTGTTGGCGTCCACCCCCCCTCCAAGTGCCATGCAAAGTCAAGCAGCGCATCAGCGAAGGGTTGCTAACGCTGTTGGGGCTTCTTCTTCCTCTTCTTCTTCTTGAGCCAGCCTTGACGACCAGGGACTTGTCCGCGGAATTTCGCAAACACCGATCTCCCTTTGCTTTCTGATCCCGCCGATCCTCACTCCCTGGCTCGTTGGTGGCGGTGGCTTCGAGGACTGGGTCTTGGCCCTACTAAGTTGCTGCACGCAGGCACACACCCACGCCCACACCTACACCCACCACATGCACGCACCGACCGCGCGCGCGCAACGCACCGCACCGCACCGCCGCTGCCACCCTCTCCATCCGGGCGGGCTGGGCTGGACGCTGGGCGCTGGTCAGTGGCCATTCCTTGCTAGACACCACCTGTGTCGACGGGTCGGGTCTGGGCTACCTTTCCCACCCCCCACCTCACCCACCTCGCTCTCCTCGCCAGACTGGACAAGACAAGCCTGGGGACAGAACAAAATAGGAAAGGACAGGACAAGACAGACAAGACATCCGTGGGCCTCAGACACAAGTCGTGACCCGACCCCGACAAACAACACACCCGGCCGGCCCACTCAGCCTTTCCCGCCCGCCCAGAACAACCAACCCAACACACGCCTGCAACGGCTCCGCGGCGACACGACACACCGGGCTGACTTTGATTCTCAATCAAGACGCACTCGCTCCATCTTCCATCCGTTGCTGAGCAATTCGTGCAAGTCTCTCTAGTAGTGTCTGCACTGCGTTCCGAAACGTTGCCCGTCCCCCGCTCGCTGCCCGGCCCTCCCCTCCCCCTCCCCAGGTTCTGGTTTCGCTCCCCGTCGTCGCGGCGAGCCCTAGCGCAACCGCAAGAGGCCGCGCTTCCCACCTCACTCGGTCTCGCCCACCTCACACCACGCACCTCACTCATCTACCCTCACCTCGTCTCGTCTCGCCTGACGGTCCTGTGCGACGCGCGCGCGCATCTCTCGAGCCGGCTCAATGGGCATCATTGCCCGTTGATGAGTCTGCCAGGATGTCATCCCACCCGTCCCGCAACCCGCAAGAGCACATGTCCATCTCGGCTCTGCTCTCCCCGGACACGGACGCGCCCGATGTGATCCGCGCCGTAGTGCAGCAGCACTTTGACAAGGCCCTCGAGTCGATGCCCCCCCGCAACGACATGACGGATCCCGGCCTCATTGTTCAGTTTGGCGAGACTATCCTGCACCTCCAGGCCATGGTCGAGAGCATCGCCAAAGAGCTGGCCAACAGTGGCTACCACGGCCAAAATGCGGACCGCGCTCTCGACCTTGGCTTCAGGGACGGAGGTAACATGGGCACGTTGGCCGACATGTCGGCCCAATTCAAAACGCATACTGCGCTCAGGTGAGCTCTTTCGGCCTCATTTTCATCAATGTGGCGACCATCTGGCACGGGAAGAAGACTGACCCCGCGTGTAGCGAAATCACCGCATCGCTCCATGAGAGCATGAGGGTCAGCAGAGCCGCCCTGGACGCGGTCACTAGGGCCAAGCGGCCCTTACCTCCCTCAGATCCGAGATTCAGCCCTCGATCCTCCATCTCGGCATCAGTCCGGACAGAGTCCTTTTCAGGATCGAGGCCTGGAAATCGAAGCGTCATCTCAGACATGTCCCCACCCGGAGCCCTGATGTACAGTGCAAATCCATCACCAGAGTCGATGGACTCGCCGGCCAGCCCTGTCTACAAGATGGAGCCACCATTCTATGACACGGAAATGGACATAGATATGAAGAGCCTGGCGAACCGGGGGAAGAGCTCTTACGTGTGCAAATACGGCAAAAGCTGCACCAAGGGAGGCGTAGACCGTAATGGCAACATGATCGAATTTGTGCGCCATTGCATGATCCGGTAAGTCGTGCCCTCACAGCATCGGGTTGCCTGGGCCCCATTGACACCTCGACAGGCAGCACATAGACAAGCACGAGAAGCCGTATAGGTGTACGATCGAAGGGTGTCCAAACAAGGAAGGTTTCGCGAGGAGAGATCAGCTGGAAAGGCATACCAAAAACGTCAAGCATGGTGCAGACTCATGACAGGAGATCGCGACGGCGCGGGCGGGCTCCTTGGTCTGATCTCGCAACGCACATATGGGGGAAAGGGGATGGCCCGAGGGTCGCCGTCAGTTGCATCGACAGCAAGCAAGCAAGCACCCAAGCGTCGGATGAGGGGGTCAACAGCGGCGCAGTCTCTTCACGAGTCCTGCGGCAGCGTGAAGGCGCGGGGAGGTTCCCGATTGGGTTGTCGCGAGACCCCTCCCTGCGAGCGCAGCCCGCGGCCGGTCAAGGGACAGGACTCGATGTGCGTCGCCTAACTGGAAAGATCCAGATGCATGGCGACTGACCGGTCGAGCGAGCGCGCGCCGCCGACCACCTCCGCGGGCGTCCAGATGATGAGAAAGGGCAGGCATTTGCGAATATAAATTATCCGCGTCAACCAAGCTCTCGTCGCGTCCACTCGGTTCTTCGTCTGTAGCTCTATGCTCCGGCACGTTCTATTGCTGGATGAGGGAACCGACAGATTTCTTCTCTCTCCTTCCTTCTCTTCTCCCGGTCGGTACTTTGATCACTTGCGCCCTCGCCTCTGGTCGAGGAGTCAGCGTACCTCTTGTACGCCCGCACAAGCTGGGCCTGGGATTCGCGGGACTCGGACCTTTGAGAACACCCCAAGACGGGAGAGCAAAAAGGCATGTCTCGCCCCCCTCCCGGAGCCCTGGGGCGACGCGTGATTCGGCAGATCTGAACATTCATCACCAACCGCCTCGCCACAGGTGCCGTCTACGTGCAACCTTTGGACGCTGCCCTCCCATTGCACCGGACGGCTGAGCGCAGACAGCAACGTGAGCTATCGTCCCAGCCGCCTGATCGTGGCAAAATGGCCGCATCGAAACAAAATTACAGACCCTCTGATCGGCCGCATCCTGGACATGTCGTGGTGGTCAGAGGCATGCCAGCACCCGGCAAGCATACGCCGGCCAGGCCGGCTTGGGTACGCGGCGGAACCAGGCCCGGTCGACACAAAGGGGCGATGATTCATCTGTCAGACAAACACCACCGACATGTTTGCCCGCGAGGAACTCGAGAAGCTTGGTTGCCTGGACACCACTTGCGGGTAGATGCCTACCGCAACGGCATTTCTACTGCTGATCGAGCTGCCGCACAACCATGGCTTCGACTGGGCATGTGATGCCCGAGGGCTGCATTGGGCACCAAAAGCAGAGTCTGTCTTTTATGTGCCGCACCAACATCTTGCTCCGCATCCGCAGTGCCACGTCGCAAGATCGAGAAGAAAGAAAGAACCCTTGCACCGAAAAGGGGAGAAAAGAGGAAACTTGCCTGGCCCCTCCTCCCCTCGGGGCGAACACCGCGAGGACGATGGAAGGTGGCCGATGAGGAGAAAACTACGCTATCTTGCTGTCCTACAGGGTTTAGTGACTGCCTGTCACGCAGTACCTCCTACCTGCCTGCTCAACATGTCAGTCGCCGCCGAGAATCCATGGCCAGAAAGCTGCGGCGGCTCAGCTGGAGATGCCACATGTTGCCCAGCCACCGGAACTCGGAAAGACGCAGCCTCTGCAACGGAGATGGGCAGAAAATGACAGACAGGGGAGGACAGGGAAAGTACAGTACGGCCATGGGGGAAGACAGCAGAAGACGACGGGCTGGCGACAGCAATGGCCGAAGGGGGTGGGGCGGGCTGCCATGGCATTTCTGCACCGCTGCGGTGCTCGAGCTGCATGGCGATTCATGACAAGGGCAGGCAATGACCCATGCCTCGCGCGATCCTCCTCTTTCTCCCCCTCCTCGCACCATCGAAGGACGACCTGCCTCGAATGGCCGTAACACCCTGGCTCTCGAAGACCCTCATGGGATGGGTTGGACGAGGAAAGGAGGGGAGGTGGGCTCCAGAACGAAGGACGCACGACTCGTGGGCGGTCACACACACGCAGCCGGGTAATTGAGTTCGAACATGCCTCGAAGTTGCCTCTCGAACCCCTGCAACCTAATCCTCCATCTGGTGACTGCAGATGGCGGATCGCCGGCGGCAAACCCAACGTCTTCGCCCTCTTTTGCTGGCGCTCGCTTTCTCTCTCTGACCACCCCCTCCTCTCTCTGTCGTTCTGCCTTTTCCGCTTGCGCTGGCTCGCGCTTCCATATCCCATTTCTGCTTCTTCTCTCTTGTGTGCCTTATAAAAGGCACATTCCCGCGCCCATCATGGCAACAACTCGTCTGGCAGACGAGCCTCCCTGGTAGCACCAAGAACCCTCCAAGCCCTACGCACCTCTGCTCACTCAGCACCCAGCCATCATGGCCGTCATCTCCGAAGCCGATCCGTCGACGATCAAGGATGCCAAGTCCATCATCATCGTGGGCGCAGGCAACTTTGGTTCGGCCACGGCTCTTGATCTTGCGCGAAAGGGCGACATCCAAGTCACGCTCATCGACACAACCCCTCAGGCCAACCCTCGCGCCGCATCACATGATGTCAACAAGATTGTCCGCGACGACTATGCAGACGAGCTCTACATGAAGACGATGCTGCGCGCCATGCCTCAGTGGCGAGACCCGGGTGGCATGTATGCGCCCTACTTCCACGAGGTGGGAATGCTGCGTGCCGACCCAGGCACCCACGGCGACAAGGTGCTCCGGGCATACGAGAGACTCGGCGCAGACTCTCGCGCCACCTGGCTCAGCGTCGACGAGGTCAGGGGTCGCTTCAACGGCGCCTTTGCAGACACGCATTTCGGCGACCTGGACAAGATCTTCTACAACCCAAACTGCGGCTGGGCCGAGGCTGACAAGGCCCTCAATGCCGTCCTCGAGGCTGCCAGGAAAGCGGGCGTCACATACGTCCAAGGCACCGTCGAGAAGGTGCTATTTGACCCGAGCGGCGCCGCCAAGGGGGTCCTCCTCAAAGGCGGGGAAGAGCTGGATGCAGACGCCGTACTGCTCGCTACGGGGGCGAGAACCCCTGCCCTGCTCCTCGACAGCGGCCCACACAGACCCGACCTTCAGGTGGGCGATCGACTCATCGCCACGGGGGCCATGAGCTTCACCGGCACCCTTTCCGGTGCCAAGAAGGAAAAGTACACCAATGTACCCGTCTGCAAGAACGTGCTGCCGGGCGTCAAGGGTGAGTCCACTCGTGCTGCTGCCGCCGGCAAGCTTGACTAACGCAGATTCCCCAGGCGAGAGCATGGGCATGACGGCCGATGGGACCATCAAGTTCAACTGCGACATGGCCTTTGTCAACCGGAAGCGCGACGTCGGTGGACCCAGCAAGATGTCCGTGGCTCCGGAGGACTTGGCCTATGGTACCTGGCGAGAGGACGCCTTTTCGCCAAAGTTCAAGGCCAGGGCCCTGATGACCATGCGAGGCCTCTACGGCAGGGACGTCGAGGATGTCGAGATTGAAAAGTTCCGCATGTGCTGGTAAGCATATCCTCTACTTCATTTCTTGCATGACCATGGCTCACACAGGTACACCTCAGGGACGCTACGACGCCGACGCATGATTTCCTCATCACCCCGCACCCACACGCCCGCCGCCTGTTCCTCGCAACTGGCGGCTCGTTCCACGGCTGGAAATTCCTCCCGGTCATTGGCGAGTATATTGGCAAGATGCTGCTGGGCACACTGGATAAGGAGTATGCTGAGAGGTGGGCGTGGTACAAGCCTGATGGGTATGGGAACAGGGCCAACACGACCTATGATATTGAGCTTGACCTGCCCACCTCGGGCTGGTTAAATGACAAGTAAGGGAGGGGTCGTCTGGAAGTTGTCTACCTGGGAAGGTGTCGATCTTGCCTGGCTGTGTGGGATGGCAGAGCTCTTTAGTTATTGGAACTTAATGCATAACATGGCTCATGGGGAATTTCTCGCCAATCACCATACCTGTGACCGGTCGATTGACTATGCCGGTTGATGTGCTGTACTGATCGACTGACTAGTTGACTGGCTGTCCTGCTCGATTGATTACTAGAATGCTCTGTTTTACTAGGAACGATTATGATCTGCGTGGCATTTGAGCTAGAAAACCTGACAAGTGTGGTAGATCTTTCAGTGGGCTTTGGAATCATGTCTCGAGGGACATGGTAGCCTAAGGTACTCAGGCTCGTCCGTGTCTGGATGCCACCAGCCTTTGTCACTCACCTGTAACATTCAAGCCAAAGTTTTCATACCAGGGAAGAGGTTACTTGTGGACAGATATTTCAACGAAGCCTAGTAGTTGTGATGGTTTAACGCGATCCGTAGGCGGGCTCTTCGCTTGGAAGGCGCCTAGTTAAGGCATCAACAGACTCACAACAATGGCAATAGGTCCGCGCATGCCCATCAACATGAAGGTCATGCCCGAATTCCCTTTCTTTAAGATCCGCCGGTGCCTTCCACATGAGGTTGTGTCCCGCTGATCGTCAAACTTGCCCGGCTTGTCTATTTCCTTTGCAACCCGCTGTTGTTTCTCCAGTCTTCAATCCTGCCCGGATTATCTACCTTCTTTACAATCCGCAGTTCCATCCGCGGTTACTGTCCGCAGTGAACGTCCATCCGGATTTTGATCTTGCCGGGTCCTTCCACTCCATCCCACCCAGCTCTATAAAGCCGGCCTTCAACCTTCAACCAACCCCCTTCCATTCTTTTTCTTCCACCCCACCTCCAACCCATCCGATCTTATCTTTGACCATTAACACTTACCGACAACAATCACTTTCTTCCATCACATTCACCTGCCAATATGGCGCCCCGTAAAGTAGGCAATGCGCCTTTCAACCTGCAGGCATTCTTCCAGTGGAATGATTCCATCCACGGCACGGATGCCGCCATCAAAAAGTCTTTCGAGAACTATCTGAAGTGCCTGAGGGAACTTTGCGACACTGAGATGCCGAAGACCGGCAACGCCCGTCTCGGACTTGCGTCTCTGGTGGGCGAGGCGTGCTACCAGCACTGGAAGAACTTCCTAGGTTTGTTTCCATACATCCAGATCGGCATTTATTGTGGGCAAGTACTTTGTATGATTGACAGTCGCCGGATACTTAGGCAAGAGAGTCAAGGCGCCTTGGCCCTACTCCGATGTCGAAAAGAAGAAGAGGCGGTCTCTGGGCATATCAGAGGAACAGTATGACTGCATCAAGAACGGTCAGCTTGATACCTCGGCCGACTTGATTGCGTATCTTCAACACATCAATCAGATTCCGCAGCCAAAGGTCGTCCAGCTCGCACCCCCTCCACCTCCGGCCACAAACACCTCAACCGCCAACACAGCCACGACTGCAACTCCCAAGACCAAGACCAAGGCTCCTGCCCCCAACACAGCCATGCCTGCAACTCCCAAGACCAAGACTAAGGCTCCTGCCGCATTGAAGCCGGTCATACCTTCTCAGGAACAGCCCACTCCTGACTTAGAGCCGCAGCCTAATCAGACCCAGAAGCCAACTGGTTCGGCCCAACGTTCGACCCTGGACTGGGATGAGCCTGTCCCAACCGAGACGACACAGGACATCTCGGACGTCCGCAAGACCGACGAAGAGAGCACCGAGAGCAAGAGCGCCGAAAGCAAAACTGCCACTGAAGGTTCCATCCTCGGCGGAAGCACAGCGTCTCCCCCTCCTGCTATTGCCAACCACAGCGATGACTCCGACGAGGAACCCGAACAGGGACTGACCTCAATCACGGACTACGACTATGTAAGTTGCCCTGCGAGTTCCACACCCCTCTAGACTGTTTCGGAAGTGGCTTCTACTCCAGAAACCCTTGCCACAGCCATGTGGTAGGAAAATACTGACTCCGACTTACCTAGTGGGCTGTCCCTGACCCCCAGTGGCCAGGATGTTTCCTCGAGGCCCCCAAGCTTCCAGGATGCGGCCCCTGGGAGCTCCGTCTCCCCGACTCCATGGATCCTGAAATCTACATCAGGCCAGACATTGAGGAGATCTGCCAGTTCCTCGGCGGCATCCGCCTCGTCATCAAGCATCTCCCACCAAGCATCACGGTCATGCCCACCCTCTCGCAGCGCGACGCCATGAAGTCCGACAAGTCCGAGGACAGCCTCATCACCCAAGCCATTCAAGCCACCCGCTGGAGGGCCTTCCGTCTGCTTCTTCTCTGGGCCAAGCATGTGCGCCAGCACGCCAAGCCACCCGCCGGCCCTCCCATGCCCATGGTCGAGTTCATCGAGAGACAGGTCCGGGAGGACATCATCAAGCAGGGTGAGGTGGACCGGGCTTTTGTTGCCAGTCACATTGCCAAGCGACTTCAACGCGGACTCGCCGCATTCCCTGGCAGGAACTATCAGATGCCCAAGAGGCCCATCGTCTCCGAGGACGAGCCCGACGCAAAGCGGCAAAGGAGTGCTACTTACAGTCTGGCGCCATCCAAAGTCGGGCAAGACGAAGACATTCGCACCCCTTCACCTCTGAAGGAGCAGACTCAGGAGCAAGAGGAAACCAAGTCTTCCGCTTCCGATACCGTCATCCAGTCCTCCATCCGACACGGTTACTGTGATTCGACAATCTCGTCGGAGGAACAGGCCAAAAACCAGCGCTCGAACCCGATGGACCTTGACAGAATCTTGAACGAAGCCGTGCAGACTGCCCTCGAGCAGTCAGGCCATGTCGAGGAGAACTTCCCATACAGCACCGACTATGTTGGCGGCTCCTACGAAGAGGGAGAGGTTGTGGAGCACCTCAAGCAGGAGAAGACTCTTGACTTCTGATCTGATTGACCTTATCAGGAACGATAACGAATTGGCTATATACAAGACTTGGGTTACGCAAAAGGTTGCTTTTCATGGGAAATCAGGCGAGGATACTGATTAAGGACATAGACTCCTTCTGGCTACAGGGAGCTGTACAACGGAAGACATCAAGAGGGTTCATGGAGAAGGGACTTTACATACGAGACACCAGCGATTTCATGGAGACAGAGGACACACCGGAAAATCAGGCATTGCAGATACTGCCATAGACCCAATAGCGCTTCATTTCCCTCAACAACACTTAAACCAACTGGAAGCTCGCACTCGTTCCCTCAAACGCACTGATGCTGCCGATCAGCGGCTTAGAGTTACCGTAGTACTTGACGCGGTATGTGCCGGGCTCCAGCGTCCTGCCGCCCTCGGCCGTCTCCCAGTTGATGATGACCTCGCTGTGTCCCAGGAGCCAGTTGGTCCTGACCCACTCGTACGTCAGGAACCAGTCACGGTCATCGCGGATCTTGACCCACGACCCACCAACCTGCCTCTCGATGGCAGCAAATGTGCCCTCGAGGCGCAGGTTGTTGCGCGGGTTGGCTCCCTGGAAACGAGCGCTGACGACAGCACCACGGGCGTACGAGGCCGCGGGCTGCGTGACGACGGCGCCAAAGCCGCGGCCGCTGGGGGTACCGTCCACAACGACGCCCGTGTTGAAGTTGAGCGAGTTCTGGCGGTTGTCAGGGGGCTGGGGTCCGGCGGCCGGGCTAGAGGTGGACGTGGGCTCGAGGAAGTGTAGGCTGCTCAGAGTGAGGTTGATGTAGGCCTCGAGGGTGTTGCGGCCGTAGAAGGTCGAAGCTCCTTCGTAGCGCTGGACGTCGTACTCTTCACGAGTTGTGACGTAGTGCTTGGTCTATGTTAGTAGGCAGTTCCTCATATGTCTTTTAGGCATCATAAGCTCACAGAGTACGTGTTGGCGGGGCCTCCGACAATGACAAGGGGCTTCTCGGTAGTCAGGCGACCGGAGGCCGCAGCAACGGCCTCGCGCCATCGGCGGCCAGCCATGGTGGTGACCTCGGGGCTGGCGGGGATGAGAATCAGCTGGCCGACGCGGAAGCTCTGAATGTCGACAATGTTGGCGCTCCAGGCATAGGGGCTGTCCATCTCTCCCACATCCAACAGGACGGGCTTGGGCTGCTGGCACGCCTTCTGCTCGGCAGTCGGCGCCCTCAAGAGGCCGGCGACGGCCTGCCAAAGCGGGTTGTTGGGTTGCCCGGACTCTCCCTGAGTGAAGTCGGCGGCGCCAGGTCCGTCGGTGGTGCCGGCTGCAAATGATGAACCCAGTGACGCGGGGCACGTCTGGACCTGGTTACCAGAGCGGTCGGTGAAGTTCCAGAAGGCCATGTTGTGGAAGAAGTGGTAGGACTTGACCGTGTTGCCGACGATCTTGGTCGATGAGGTGTCAAGCGAGTCCTGCGAAGGTAAGCACATGGAGGACATCTACGCTCATTGAATCAACTTACATAGATCCTCTTGGCGCCATCGTACTGCCTCTTGCCCATCTCATACGCGCTGGAGATACCCTTGTCCAGGGCCTGGAAAAAGGGTCCGCGACCACGGCAGCTCTGCACCATTCCGTCGGCGCATGTGCTCGTTTGGAGATCACATGGTTGGTTGGTGCCATCGTCACAGAAGGCGCCGAGGACGTTAGGAGTCGTATCAGCGTGGTTAGCCTGGGCAAAGGCAGCAATGAAGCCGGGTGCGGCCTTTGGGTCGGAACCCGCATCACGCTCCATCAGCCACGAAGCGACGCCCTTGTTGTCACCGGCGACGATGGTGGAGTTCTGGTAGATGGAGGTGGGGTGGACAGCGAACCAGTTCAGAACGCCCAGGGCCTTGTTGTCCGAGGCACGACGAAACCGCAGCAGGGTCATGGCCGTGTCAACGGAGTCGGCGTACCGCGCTCGCTCAGCAGCAGGGTTGGCGAGGTATGCAAACAGCGAGCGGTTAATGGCACCGTTCTTTATTTCGGTTGTGCCATAGTCAAGGTAGCCCTAAAAAGAATGTCAGTTACCATGTTTTAGGGAAAAGTGCTGCGATGCTTGCTCACCTCGGTCAGGGACTCGTGGGCCCGCTTCACCGACAAGACGGCACCGTCAACAATGGCCTGGTAGCTCTGGCGCTCGAAGCCGAGGTTGGTGATTTGCGGCAGCAGGTAGTTGAAGAAGGCACCCGGGCCAGCATGGCTATGAGTGCCAGTGACGGCGACGTTATTCTTGTTGTAGACGGCATACTGGCTTCCCAGGGCTGCAATGCCTTCGAGGATACCCCTCCTGATGGCAGTGTCACCGGTCTGAGTGTCGAGAACAAGGTAGATAAACCTGTCCGTGGGTTTCTGGGCGTCGGCAACGATGAAGGCGCGGCTGAAGAGGCGCTGGCGGACACCGGTGCCTTTCTGAGCCAGATCGGCATAGCCAGCGAAGCCAATCTCGACCACGGGGCCGGTCATGTCAGCCTTACCAACGCCGAGAAGGTAGCGGTCTCCGGTGGTCTGGCGACGGGTCTTGGCTTCTGGCCGGGCTAGAACAGCCAGGGCAAAGACGAGCAGGGCTAGCAGGAGAGAGAGGCCCCTGGGCCCGGCGGGCCCATGTAGGGCAAAGGTAACAAACATGTCTAGCAACGTCGGCGCTGCTACAACTTGAGGATGTGTAGATCGTAGGTTCCAGAAGAGACGATCGACAGGAGGAACCGTCCGAGCTTGGGATATTTCCTTCTCGATTGCCTGTCCAGCGGCTTACTGGAGATCTTTATCACGAAGACAGACGGTGTAAGAGGAGGTCCCCTGATATCGGTTGTGTGGATCCGTCCAGGGGGTAGGTAGCTTTTCCAAGCCTTTCCCTTTCACGTAGCCAACTCCGGCATCACGAGGCGCGCCTCTCCTCCCGAGATGGATCAGTCGCCGGGACGGTGCCAAGTCGGCTTGGAAGACCGCAGTTTTGTTGAGGAAGAGCGGTCGCCTGTGGCGGCGTCGTAGGTACGAGCGGCGGGGGTTTGATGCAGGCGCGCGGACCAGGTTACCAGATCGACGATAGCTGGGGCGCGACGGTATCAGTGACTGCTGCGCTGGGTTGCATGGAGAAGAGGAGACTGAGTAGAAGGCAGCGCGGGGGCAGGATAAGACGGCACGGCGGGGCGATATAAAGTCGTATCGAGGCATCCTGGTCGAGTCGAGTATCTCGCTCGCTCCCCGTCGCTCATGACCTTGTTCATGACCCCCCTATTTGCGCGCCAGGACAGGCCTCGAGGCAAGTAAAAAATGCCATGATCTCCCAAGAGGGAAGCTCGTCGACCCAATGACGCCGATCACGACGCTCGGCGCGCGAGTCCCGGTCTTAGCCGTCCAAAGCGCAATCTGGGGTTGCGGCCAATCGCCGCCGCGGGGAGTCCTCCTGGCCACCCATCACGCGGGCGGCAAGGCCGCGGGCGACATGGTCGTGGCACACACAAAAGAAGCCAGCGCGGGGTTTCGATTGGAGCCCTGTCGCAAGCCACCCCGGGAAGAGGCAGACGGAAGCAGGATTCGGGCCGCCAGTTGATAATGAAGGTTGCGAGGCGTCTGCTTGGAGCCTGACTGGGCGACACCCTCCTTGTAGAGTTGAGAGTTGACGCGAGGGGCTGACTGGCTGGGCTGGCTGATGAGGGTCGCAGACTGACATCCGAGGCACGATGCGCGCAGCATGACCCCCTGGCCGTGGCTCGTGTCAACGACAAGGAGTCTGATGGAGGGGGGGGGGGGGGGGGGGGGGGCAGGATTGACAGCCGCGTGCCGGCCGGGGGGAGCTCTTAGCGAAGATCGTTCCAGTCCTGATCGAGTAGTGCGGAGTCGGTCTTGCCTGTCGCTGGCCCCAAGAGAGGAAGTGTGGCTTCAGTCCATTGGAAAATCCGGGCGGGCTGCTGGGCGTCGGTGTTGGAGTGCGCGCATGACCATGTCGAGAGGAGAGGAGATGCGACCCTGATTGCAACGTTGATTGCTGTGGTCGGTCCAGCGTCCTGCGAGATTACGTGACCCTGCCTTCGCACCTGCCCCGTGTGCCCATAGTGGAGCGCGCCTTCCCTGTCGGTGCATATCGTTAAGCTTACCTGACCTTAGCCTATCGTACTTGACAGCCAAGTGCTGTTCAAGTGCCGGCCCTTGCTGGCGACCTTCGGAGCCGAAATATCCGTCCTTTGGTTGGGTTTAAATGGAAGCGAGAGGGGAAGAGCCTGACGTGCAACCCCGCCCGTCCTGTCCCCCACGGATCGCCAGACGTGTCACTCACCTGGTCACCAAACACCATAGACGGTGACACGGAACATCTCATGTTTCTCTCACAAGAATCTATCTGCCGGCCGATCATCGGGACTCTGACAAGTCAACCTGTTTCTGCCCGTGTCAAAAAGTCCAGTCGCACAGATAACACACTACTCAACTCCATCATCCGAGAGAGACGTCCTGTCGTCGTTAGAAAGAGCCGTGACAAAAGAAAATGATCCTCCAGTTATAGAGCCTCTGATCAGACAGAAGACATAAGAAAATGGTGAATCAAATGGTCGCGTCGCGCCATGTCGCCCAGACCACGTCGCTCTTGCTCAACGCCCTCGGGCAGTCGAGACTCTACCTACTCATAAGGAAAACCAAGTCCGTCCACTTGTCGCCCGCTGGTCCACCATGTTTCTTCCTGATTTTTGTTTCGTTCCGCACCTCTGAGAACGCCGGCTTGGTATACTGTCATGAGCCTCGGGCCACACCCGTGGCTGCCATGACATGTCGAGATGAGGAGATGGAGTAAAAGAGCGACCCCGGTCCTGGGGGCTGTAAGACTACAAGGATATGTTGCAAAAAATAAAAGTTGGAGTGAAGGGAGAACAGTTGGTTGGCACGAAAGGTCTGGTGCCGGCAGTGGTGTCGAAACCACCTGCCTAGCAGCCAGACTCTTCTTCGCAGTCGGACATGCTGCCGTACCCGGTGTCTGTCTCGATGCCGACGGCGCTCTTGGAGATGCTGAGACACCGGTCGACCATGTTGTGACGCAGCTCCTGGTCCAGTCCGCACCTCTCGCCCGGTGCGCTGCCGATCCAGATGCGGAGGCTGCCGGCCAGACACTCGATGGGCACGCTGAATCGCTCTCTGGCAGCGGGGTGATCATTCAGCTCGCCCATCAGCTTGAAGAGTGCTGTGCAGCCGAGGAGAGACATGCCGGTGGTGATGGCGGGCTGGGCAATTTTCTCGACAATCTGGACAGCCTCGCGTGGCGGTTCGTCGTCCTTGACGCGTTGCAGGTGGGCCACGGCCATGGCGCACTTGAGAGCCACCTGCGTGTCGAGTGTCGTGCTGGCCGGCAGCGAAGACACCAGGATCGACGTCACGAGTTGGTCGCCAAGCTTCTTGTGCAGGTCGTCGGGCTGGACTGCCTTCATGGCGCTGGCGATGCTCGCGCCTCGCTTCTCATCGACAAGCACCGCACGTGTGACGAGAGCGCGAGCCTGGGCGGCGGATCCAATGGGGGCCGTCTCCAGCGCATTGTCGACGTGGTATTTGACCGTGTGCTGAACCGTCGTGTCATCCTCCTCGGCAGCGAGAGTGGCAGTCATTGCCTGGTGGATCTCTTGCGTCGACCACCAAGCTGCGACAGCGTCCATTGGTGACCGCACCGCCTGGTCTTCCACCACCAGGTCCATGCCGTCGGTGAATTCCTTGACGTTCTCGGTTGTTGGCAGGTTCCATGCCAGGTTGTATGCCCGTCGGATGATGCTAGGGTTGAGCACATCGTTGCACTCCCGCTCGAGGAGGGCAGCCAGGTGCTCCGGAAGTTCGTCGTCCAACGTCTCGTTCGTCTTGCGGCGCAGCTCGACGAGGGCCTTTTGCAGACGTCGTGCCTCGTTCCAGTTGGATCGTGCGAGTGGGCTGGCAATGTAGTTGTGCGCGCCGGTGGCACCAAGGTCCCAAAGCAGAACCCGAATATGGAGGGCCTTGAGCATCAGCCGCAGCGGCGTGTCCGGCAGCGTACCGGACGCGAGTAGTGTCAGAGTCAGGCGACTCTTGTTGATTTCGACGTCGCCACCGGCAAGCTGCGCGTCGAGAGCGATGGACCATGCCTGCACACGTGCGGCCTCCTGCTCCTCGGTAAGACCAGTCAACATCTGGTAGCCGTGCACACCGATGGCGTTGCGAAGGCTGAGCTTCATCGTCTTGAGAATCAGGGCCGCAGCTTCCAAAAAGAAATTGTGCTGTGGTACCCAGACGGTCTGAATCGCCGTGAGCCATGCCTGGCGACGGACGTGGATTGGGGACGCAGGCGAAGGCGACGGATCCAGAGTGCCGATCTGCTGCTGTCCCTTTTGCTTCTTCGAGGGTGCGAAGAGGGATGGCACGAACATGTAGACGCACAGACCAATGAAAAGCAACAGCTTGAGGTGGGAGATGATGCGCGCTGCCGAGACGGCGTGCCCGGCAAAGTGGACGTGAGTATCCGGGCCGAGTGCGTTGAGGAGCTGCATTGGGATCGCAAACAAGCCACGGCCGTCGGGCTTGTCGTTGCTCTGTTCGTCGGTCCGTACCGCCTCGATGATCATGAGGCCGGCCAGTGATCCTACCATCAGTTTGCCGAAATAGGGACCGGCGTTGCCTCCCCAGCGGCCGCCCTGCTGCATTTGTTGAATCTGCTGCTGACGCAACATATTTGAGTTGCGCTGGAATTGCTGCTGAGGCACGGGGTACGGCTGGCCAGCAGCCATCTGCGCCGAGATGATACGCTTCATATCTTCGGGTACCGGCATCAGGCCCTGCGCTTGCTGGCCCTCCTGTGGCGTGCCAATTGGCGGGCTGATGTAAGGGTCCTGCGGGTACTGCATGGGCGTCGGTGGTTGCTGCATCGGGCTCATGGCGCCCGTCATGGCACCGGCCATGAACAGCTTCTCAAATGCCGCAATTCTCGACTGCATGGCATGGTTCTCATCGAGGAGACGGTTATTCCTCTTCTCGAGGTGGCGGATATACTCGGTAGCCTTGCTAAGGACCTAGAGGATATCGTCGTCAGTAGTGTATCGGCGACCGCAGATGGAGTTGGGTGACTTACTGTGGCCTTGTTCAGCTTGTGAGCCGGGGTGAGACCATGGAGTTCCTCGCGGTCCTCGGTGGTATCCTCTCCCCTGGCGCTCTTGGACATGATCCGCAGGCTGGGAACGCTGTCCCGCAGGGCGGCAATCTTGTCATTGAGGTTGGTCCGATATCTCTTCTCAATCATGTTGTGTGCCGTCTTCTTGATGGGCTGGTCCTCATCGTCATCGTCATCGTCCTCGCACTCGGCAGAGGACTTGCGCTTGCGGACGAGTCCATGTTCATCGGGAGAGGAACGAGAGGTACCCGGAGCGGCTCTGCCGTCATTCGTTCCGGACGGAGGACTGGACTCGCTCTTTGGTGAGTGATATTGGAGATGGGCTGGCATGGCAATGTTTCGCAGCTTCTCCTGCTGAGCAGGAGTCAGGAAGTTGGCGGATTCACCGGAGAGGCCGGCAGAGAGGTGAGGGGGGGCGGTGGGATGTTGTTGTTGCTGTTGGAGCAGGTGTTGCTGCTGCTGCTGAGGGATGGGGCGGCCTTGCCTGACGACGATGGATCCGCCGGCAGGGTTCTGATAGAAACCCTGGGGCGTCTGCTGTTGCTGTTGCTGCTGTTCAAAGGGGAGATCCCAGGAGGCAGTCTGGAAGACGGGTGCCGAGGGAGCAGCGGCGGTGCTCGGGGCGGAGAAGTTGAAGGCGTACCCGGGGGGGTCCTGATAGGCCCAATTAGATGTGTCGAAGAGGAACTGGTTGTCGGCGGTGCCCGTGGAGTTGTTGGTGTTGCTGGAGGCGGAGGCGACGGCAGAGGACGAGTCGGTCTTGACGGGTTGGGAGGTGGTGTCGTCGAGGTAAGACGAGTCTGCGCCATCGAAGCCAAATATGGCCCCAGAATCTCGGTCGGCCATGGCTACAAAAAGTGGTCGGTATGCAACTGTGGGCTGACCTTTTTTCCTCTCACCACCGGGAAGGCCAGACAGGTAGGCGGCTCCCGACAGTTACCTGAGGAGACGGGGGGCACGACGCGGAGATCGGGAGGGGAAGGGCCAGATCCGAGACGAGCCCTGTGCAGGGCCAGATCGGAGGGGCGTATTGGCACCTGAGCCGGGATAGGGGCGAGAGTCGAAATTGAGAGCTATTGGCAGGCTCTGGGCGGTGGTCGGCACGACGCGCGCGTCGATGGCGGGCTTGCTGGGTTTCGCGGGAGGATGTCGACAGAGCAGCGCGAGTGAGTCGTACGACTGACGATGGGGGGGAGTCGGGGTGGTGAGCAGGGGTCAAGGCCCTCTGGGAGCAGGTCGCGCAGCGCAGCGAATGGATGGGTTGACGGGATGCGACGTCAATGTTGGAAGACAATCGTATGACTTTGTGAGCGGAAGGGGGCGGGCGGGATGAGATGGAAATTTGATAGACGGAGCTTGATTGGCGGCCGTTGGCAGAGAAGAGGTTCCCTTGTCGAAAAGTGACGCTGGATCGATTGAGGGCGAGCCCGGGGAGAGTTGCAGGAATGCAAAGACAGGAAGTGCCCGGGCACCGGGGAGAATCGTACGATGTCTCCTCGAACTGGGCTCAGCTTGCCAAGCGTTCGTCGCTGGTCTGGATTGAGACAGGCACCAAGTGGGGGCGCTTGAGACGATGCGCGCCTGGGATTCGCCCACCGCTCGCCCGCGGACCTCAACGCTACCATCCGCCGCAGGGCCAAGTCCCGCATGACTAATCTCGGTCTAGCCCTTTGCGTTGCACAAGCCTCAGCGGTCCAGCTGTGGCTAGACGGACTCGACGTAGGTGCGGCTTGTGCGGCTTGCCCCTCCATGTGCTCCGAATGCCGCGGACTTACGTCCGGCTCCGCGACTCGTCATCTTCGACGTCGACACAAAGGCCCGAGGCCGAGGAACGCGCATTGCTTCTCGTCGTCCATTCGCTTGCGGCTGTCGTTCGCCACTCCCGAGCTAGTGGTCTCGCGCCTCTCAACAACGTTACTCCCACCAAAGCCACCACAACGTCCCGCCAGCCTCGATCGCGTAAAACCTCCGGATCCGTCACGACGAGTCAACGACTCTAACCTAGACACGACATCATTATTGCCTCCAGCGCTAGAATCACACACGATGAAGGCCAATTTTGAGAGTTGAAGTCAAATATCACTCGGTTCTTTTCATTCATCATGGCCGCTAGGGACTCGGCGTTTACATAAGAGTAAGAGAAAAAGACCTCGTTCAACATGTCCTCCACTCTCCCTCACCGAAGTGAGGAACGACAACTGAGAATAATAGCGCCGCGCAAGAACCACTTTCGCAGGTCCTCACCGCCGAGGCTTGACAATTAACTGAATGGAGAGGATGAGAAGAAGAAAATGATGGTGGTGGCATCCAATGCCAATGATGCGTCCGAAGGTTCCGCCCTCGGGCCCTGTTTCCTTTTCCCGCTGCCGGGTCGTCTATATGGTATCGCCATGTTCTCTCCGTTCTACTGATCCCCCACGTGCGAATGTGCACGCAGACTGTCGTGCTCGTCGTACATCGTGTCCGCATCACCCATTCACCAAACATCCTCGCTGCCCTTGACCATCTCGAGTGTGGGGGTCTTGGGCTCCAGCTTGCGCATCCTCTTCCTGTCGGCCTTTGTCACCAGCGAGGGCGTCATGGGGACGCAGGGTGAGAAGGGCTGGTAGGGCGAGTAGGGGACGGCCATGGCTGTGCCAGGCGTGCGCCCCGTCATCGGCGAGAGGGGGTACGACCGCTCAAAGGTCGTCTCCTTGATGGTCATCGTGTTCGTCTGCGGCGATGCCATGGCCGGCTCGTACGCGCGGAAGGGCAAGGCGCCGCCAGTGCGGACCGCCGATGGGGCCTCCTTCCTTTGGAAGGTGGCACCAGGCTGGAAAGTAGCACCAGGCTTGGGAGAGGCCGGCAGCGTGGGGAAACGCGTAACGTTCGGCTTGGGCGACGAGGGCAGGCCGACAAGGGGCGTCTGCGAGTGCTCGGATGCGGCTGACACGGGGTCCATGTCATGGTGCGCGGCCGAGTGGTTGCGGCTGTGTGACACTGGCAGCTGATTGCCGATGCGCTCGTCGATGCTCATGGTGCTTTCGGGCGAGTCGTTGGGCGTGGCCGGGGCGACTTGCGCCTGGTAGCTGGCGTTGCTGTTGCTGGGACGGTAGCTCTGGCGATAGAGGCCAAAGGGCACCTGGTCCGTCGGGACCGGTGGTGGCGCTGCCGGCTGGTACTGGCGAGGAGGAATGGTGTTCATCTCCTGCGCCTCGGGCCTCGGGAACGTGGCCGAGGCCGGCGTCATCAGCGGGGACGAGATGCTCATGCCCTTGACGCCGCTGCTCTTCTTTCTCGGGGAGCGCAGTGCTGAGAAGATGGACGATGTCCTCGACTGAGTCTTCTCCTCGGACTGCTTATCCTTGGACAGGTCCAGGCCCGCGGGCTTCACCCTCTCCTTCTTGAGGGTGACGGTGGACCTGTCCGAGGTGGTGGAGGGCCGCGACTGCGAGGACAGCGCGGGGGTGCCCTGCAGGATGACGCCCTGCTTCTTGGCCTCTTCCTGTTCCATGACGAACTTGTACATCTCTTCCAGCTGGGATTGCGCCATGGCTCTGTCGTTGGCAACGATGCCCTGGTCAACGGAGGCGTCGACGCCTGGAAGCTTGACAGACGATTGGGGCGAGGGTGCGATGTAGGCACCCGGGCTCTGGAAGCGATCGAACTGGCCAACCGGGAAGTCGGTCTGGAGCGGCGAGGGATACGAGAAGTTCCTGACGGGACTCCTGGGGATGCTGCGCGGCGAGGCGGGTGGCGGTCCGAGTATGAATTCGGGCACTACGGCCTTTGCTTCCGGCTGGAAGTCGGTTGTTGTCTGGAAGTCGGCGTCGTCGGCTCCGTTCCTGAGAGCGAGTCGACGGTTCTTGGAGAGGGCGACGATGAGGATGGCGACCAGCGCCAGACAGATTCCGTAAGCGCCGGCAATGACACCGAGCTGCCAGGGGAGGTTGGAGGGGTCTCTCAGAGCGTTGGCCGAGAGAGGAGGACCTTCTTCCGGAGGCGGCGCGGGCTTGTAGTTGATGTTGAGCGGGTTACTCCTCCTTGTGAGGTCGTTGACGGGCGAGGCGGAGGCGTGGCAGTGGAGGGCGGAGAGAAGCAAGAGCAAGGTCGAGGAGAGTAGTGGTCGAAGTGACGGAGTACGATGAATCTTGGTCTGGACCTCAGGCATCGTGGTGGAGGAAGGGAGGACGGACGCCTGAAGTCTTTAAAAGACTGCTAGTCCAGGGTGACTCCGATGATCACTGCTGTTGTCGAGGGGGTCCGAAACACATTCTGCTCGAGGCGGGAGGGTAACATGAGCAAAGGGGTAAAGATACGGGGCGCACAAAGGGTATATAGCGGCTGATGAGGTTCGGCAGGGCGGACGTGCCAGGTTTGCCGCTGTGGTTGTGTGAACTGCATCCTGACTTGCTGGAGGGCACCGGGATGGGTGCCAGGCACTAGCGACTTCCAGGACACCCACTGGTCGCACCGCAGAAAGAGGAGGGCGTCTAAAAATGGGTGACCGTGATGCGAGGGTAGCTCTGCAGGACTGGGGGGGTCGGCATGTCGATGTGCGTTCCGGACGTCGTGGTTGGTTGGAGGTTTGTGATGGTCAGGGACGTTAAGCGCCGACCTTTGGAGGACCTCGGCGATGATTGGGCGGCCCGGATGCACACCATCCACCAACCCCGCGCCGGGGACCACATAACTTCAACCACCCCCGGAGCGACACCGCATCGCCAAGGTGCCCAGTCTAGGTGATTTTGGCCCGGCCAGTGGCTTTCTGGCTCGTCAGGCCGACATGGTTCTCGCCTTCTTCTTCGAAATTTCGTGGCTGGCGGCCGAGTCAAGACGACAGGGAGAGGGGACCCGGTGACGACCTCGTCTCCATTTGGAAGCATCGCATCCACTGCCCCTGGTGCTGTGCTGTGCCTCTCAACGTGCAGAAACCCACGTTGATGATCCCCAATTCCCCGGTGCTGGGTCGGGTCACTGCGAAATGGGTCCGCTGGCTTGCATCTCGACGGAGATTCTGGTCCTTGTCACGAGAGACTCTGAGGACCCCCTCGGAACCACGTGTGACTGGTCCCCTTTGGTGTACAGCAGCCGCCCGCCCATCTTATCATCCTCTCACCGCACATATCATACGTTGCCCTCATGATTCGAGCTCACACTTGTGATGTCCCGTGACGAAATGGTGCGAAGCGAAGCTGAGTGGTTCGAGGGAATTCCGTCCGAGATCGCCATCCTTATCCCAGGCGCCCCAGCTCAAAAGCAACTGTGTTGCTCCCGACGCCGGCAGTCGACTCTGAACCAATCTGGGCCCTGACTCGACATGCAGATGCGTGTGACGACATTGATAGCGTGGGTGATCACCGCTAGGACGAGTGATAGTGACTGCACAGTGAGGTCTCCGAGGTGTGAGGTTGACTGAACCAGGTTCACCATGTTCCGAGACCGAGGTCGCCGCTTGCATGCTTTGCCTGTCCAGTGAGGGTGTTGACACCAAGTGTGCCAGTGTGCCACCCAATGGCATCCCGAGCAGCCCTCACCAGCTGTGTTGGAGGGTGTGATGGAGACATGGGAACGGGACGGTCCCAAGTGACGGGACGGTGCGTCTCACTTATTCTCGAGGGAAAGGGGTCTGAGGCTCTTCGATAGCAGGTGGTCATTGGACTTCACATCGTCGGCGTCGTTTTTGTCAGTGCCGCTGACACCCAGCACACCACCACCAGGGCGTGGCCGAGGCACAAATGACGAGTCGTTTCATTCGAATGCCAACGGGTCGGGCGAGCCAGAAAGGGTCAATTGAGCGCGACAAGCGCTGATGCGATGTGCTGAGTGCGGGATAGGTATGGCCATGTGTTTTCTCGGTGCCCGGGTGACACAAGACTGGTGGGAGGCTGGGAGATGCTCGGGCATCACGCTTGGCCCGTGCTCGGGTGTCCGACCAAATTTTTCACGTGACTTCGCGGCTGGTGGAGAAGATCGGGTACGTACCGCTTCAGTGTATCGCGACAGCACAGGCGCGTCTGGTCTGGACCCCACGCATCAACAACATCACACTTCGACCGCTTGAACACGACTCGCACCTTTGCTAGTGGCTTTCTCATACCAGAGGCGCTTGTTGTACTTCTTCATGGGCTTGCTAGCCTGAAATGAGCTCGTCCAGCGCCCCGGCCCGGCCGGCAGAGGCTGCGCTCGCGTCTCTGAACGCCGCACAATGTCGCGCCGTCACGTCCAAGGCGGCTACCGTCGCGATTCTGGCCGGTCCTGGCAGCGGTAAAACACACACTTTGACTTCCCGAGTGGTCTGGCTCGTGGATGAGATGAAGTACCAGCCATGGGACGTCATCGTCGCCACTTTCACGGTCAAGGCTGCAAAGGAGATGAAGCATCGCATCAGCAAGGCAATGGGCGAGGAGCGCGCGAAACGCATCGTTCTTGGCACATTTCATGGCATCTCCAGACGATATCTCGTTGCATACGGACAACACATCGGTCTGCCCAAGAACTTCAACATTGCCGATGCTGGGGACACCAGAGCCATCATCCAGAGGATATGCAAGCGAATGCAATCAGGTCTTGATCCAGCTCAGGCAGGCGCCTGGATTAGCAAGAGAAAGTCAAAGGGCTCGGATGCGCCGGTCAAGAAGGCAGCTAACGGCAAGCCGATTGCCGACAAGCCCGAGCTCTTGGCCTGCTTCCAAGAGTACCAAGATCATCTCAAACGCTCCAACCTGCTCGATTATGACGATCTCTTGACCAAGTGTGTCGAGCTGCTCAAGGTGTACCCGGCATGTGTTGCCAACGTTCAAGCAGTGCTCATCGACGAGTACCAAGACACCAACGGCATCCAGTACGAACTCATGCGACAGTTCGCGCAGGCGCGGAATCGCATCACCATCGTCGGAGACCCGGATCAGAGCATCTATGGCTGGCGGTCTGCGGAAATCAAAAATTTGTTCCGCCTTTTGCGCGACTTCCCACAGACGGACGAAATCTCTCTCGAGGAGAACTACCGTTCATCGCAAGCCATTCTGGATGCGTCTCTGAAAATCATCCAGCAGGACAAGCGACGCTACCAAAAGGTTCTGCTTCCCACACACAACAAGGGCACGCGGCCCGTTCTGCGCATCCTGAAAAATGTTGCCATCGAAGCAGAGTGGATCGTGTCGGAGATCAAGCGGACAATCCTCCTGGTCGGCAGTTTGATGAAGCATGATGACATCTCCATCCTTCTTCGTTCCGCTTCCATCTCCAGATATGTTGAGTCTGCATTAGGCAAAGCCGGTATTCCGTACAGGATGATTGGTGGCCTCAAGTTCTTCGACCGAGCGGAGATCAAGATCTTGATCGACTACCTCCGGGTCATCAGCCAGCCTCACAACAACGACGCGGTGGCCCGTATTATCAATGTCCCTCGTCGCGGCATCGGCGATCAGACCATCAAGCTCTTGCTGGAAGAGGCCGAGGTGGCAAAGCTGAGCGTTTGGACCGTGCTCACGAAGCACTGTCGCGGCGAGCGGACGGCCAAGACGAACATCAAAAAGGCAGTGGAGCAAAAACTCAGCGCCGACTTCATCAGGCTTATCGTGACTGAGCGGAAAAAGGCGGACGAGTCTGCGAGCGACAGCACACCCCACAACCTTGTCTCGATGCTCCAAAACCTCCTCTCGCACCTCGAATACGAAAAGTACATCAAGGAAAACTACCCCGAAGACCACGAGAACCGATGGGCCAACGTTCTGGAGTTCCTGAACCTTGCGGGAGACTTCATCCAGGAGTTGGCCGCAACAGAGAATGAGGATCGGCTGCCCGACATTGACGGCGTAGAGCAGGTGGTCGAGACGGATGTCCTGGAAAAATTCCTGTCCAACATTGCGCTGGCGTCAGAAGCCCAAAAGGGCGAGGAAAACGACAAGCCCCAGGTCACCATCTCGACCATCCACGCGGCCAAGGGTCTGGAATGGCCCATAGTCTTTGTGCCGGCTGCTTACAACGGATCCATCCCACATGCGAGATCGGAAGATCTCGACGAGGAGAGGAGGCTTCTGTATGTTGCCATGACCAGGGCCAAGTCGTTGTTGTACATCAGCTGCCCCCAAAGGAGCGCGCAGTTTTCCTCCAACGGGGGCGGGGAGACGGAACTGTCGCCCTTCCTTCCCAAGGAGGTGCACTCGTACTTTGCGAAGCGAGGGCCTTCGTTCAACTCGGACGTTATCACAGAGATGGGAAGGGTCCTGGGCCGGGAAGCGTTGGTACCGACGGCCGACAGGATGTTCGCGAACCTGCCCCTGAATGAGCGGCTTGAGGATGACTTGTACCCGTTGCATCCCGACGAGGTCGAGACGGCGCCGAAGCCCGCTAGAAACGGACAGTGGCCAAAAGGTCCTCGGGCATCCAAGGCGAGCCACATTGATCCCAACGACCCGGCATTATCCTCCTCCGTTGGCATGAGCACGACGATGGACTTGCGGTCCAACTTCACCATGGCCTCCCTGCCCGGCTTCACCACTGCAACTGCGCATCAGACAGCGCTTGTGGCAGTCGGCAAGAATGCAGTTAATGACAGGCAGACGGTGCAGGTCAAGGCCAGGAAAGGAGAACGGATCAAACGGCCCTTGGACCAGCCAACAATGTTTGGCTTCATCAAGCGACAAAAGTCTGACGCTTCCATCGCGGAGGCACCAGTAACAGCTCAGCCAGCGCGTGTCCTCAGCCGCCAGACGTCGCTGCCTACGGCGTCGAGCAGCTCGACACAAGAACCTTCACTGCCACCCATCGCGCCAGGTCTCGGGAACCACCGACTGGCGGCGAACAAGTTTCCCCGGCCGACGGTGGGCTTCAACCGAGATCGAGGACTAGCTCAGGCCTACCCGAACTTTTCCAGCTCGCCGCCGCGGGAGACAAAGGTCGAGACGGACGAGCAAAGCACACCTGTCGACGAAGAAGAGGTGCCCCAGGGGCCCCGGGATCGCCCAGCGAACTGCCTCCATGTCACGACGGCGACGATGCCGCAAAAGTTTGGAGGCTTCACGCGCCCGGGGATGGCGAGGAAGACTGGCGGGGTGGCGCCGATTGACCGCTTACGGAAACCCTTCAAGCCGTTGACGGTGAACAGAGGAAACAACCCCCGGTGACGCATGTTGCTTGATAGCCATAGATGTGTGTAGATTTAAGCTGCAGCCTGGGCGAATTGCTACAAGTGATGGTGCTAGTATTCGGCAGTGTTGGTAGTATCAAGACAAGATGATGACCCGACATTGGCCGGGCTGAAGTCATTTCGGAGACTTTCGGCGTTGTGCTCCAGCGGGCAGAATCACAGCGGCGGAATGTTAGCGTGCCCAGCATTACCACCAAGCATGTTCAATTGCCATTTTGGGCGACCCGTGATGACACGCCTCGTAAATATCGCGATCCATCTTTACGACGGCGACCGACATGCTGCATAAGTATATATACATGCATGCAATCTGCGACTCAACATTCGCTCTTTTTTGCCGTCACCAACAACACATAAACCACAGAAGCAATCATATCTTCCATTAAACCAATTCATCAACACCAACACCACTACCACCCGTCAACATGTCATTCTACACTTCCGCCCTCACCACCAAGACCTTCACCCCAACCGGGCGCATCCTCTTCTCAAGGCCCCTTTCCACCGGCCCCACGGCATCGGGTATGCACGCCCCGCCGACTGGCAATGGCAACCCAGGCTCGGGTCTGGGGTATTCCCCGCGGCAGATCTGGAGGCGGGCGTCGCCACGCGGGCGGTTCTGGATCGTCACCGGCCTCGTCGTGGCCGTGTGCGCCGAGAGCACTTTCTGGATCAAATTCGGGCCACGGGTGTGGGAGAATGTCAAGGGAGAGAAGGCCGAATGAGTCGGTTGGTCGGGCTTGGGAAATAGACTGGTCGGTTCGCTTTCGGGGGGAAATCATCGGGATTAGGATTCGATTTGGGGTTTCGGTCGGGTCTCTGCTTCAATCGATGTTTTCGATGTAATGGAAGACCTGTTGTGAGTGACATACCGATGACATTCACAAGGAATGATGGAGGCCCGGCTTCCAAGTGACTGAATGAACGCGCGGGAATGTGGAGATACCTGCAATTCCATTCCACTAGACACGACCCCTAACATGACCTGCTGCCAAGCCCTATGAGAACTTCATGACACTCACCAAAGTCTCATGGAATCCAATACTGCTTCAAGTCATTCCACAAGATGCAACCCCAGACGCAACATGCCAAGCCTGATGAGAACTTCATGACACTCCCCAAAGTCAACGTCTTGTATCAAGCGCAGGCCACCTTATCTATCTCCTACCGACATTAAGTCTCAACCCCTGAAGACATACAGGGGTAGGGCCAGCACTTTTCTTCTCCCACCCGGTCCCTAGACCGACAATCCCCAGATAAACAAGTTTCAACCTTGTCCCTTGCGTGAACGCTGTGCAACCCAGTCCAGACCGACCGCCCCCCACCCCCGGACACGCGGCAAAGCACGGGCGGCTGCCCTGACACACGCCCTTAGCACCACCACCCCCTTTTTTCTCCGGGGTTGACTCGCCCCCCTAAAATAGACCCCAAACGTAGGTCAATCAAACACGACCGCCGTCTGAATAACCTTATGGTAAGGCCTGCGACGCCTGACGCAACGTGGTCAGGGTTGTACTGCCGCCAGCAGCGGCACGGCCAGTCCGCAGCACTCCCAGCCCCCATTCTTTAGAGAGGAGGCTCAATTAGAGCTGGGTGTGATCAAGGGTGTGAAGCGGGCGCCGCACCTTAATTTGAGTTGTGTTTCTTTCCCCTCGCCCGGCATATTGAAGAGAGTCGCATCCCGGGTTGGGAATTGCTTCAGCCTTCTCTCTCTTACCTTATCTTTACCCCCCCTCGTACAGTACACCGCCACTGCCAAGCCGTCTGGTCACTTCTCGTCTTGTGCCCATCACTACCTCAAGGCCTGTGTGATCGACGACTGAGCCGAACTCTACCCATCACATGGCCGTGACTGTTCGTCTGGAGATCGGAAAGCCTTGGGGGTTGGTGCAGGGCTTGTCGTCGCGGCTATTCCTGTCGGTTCTTGGACGGGACGACCGACGCAAGGGACAAGACGCTGGAGAGGGGAAAGGGGAAGGAGGGCCGAGGGGGATGTCTGTGCCGATGCTGTAACGGGGTGGCTGGCTTGCTGCCATTCCTGGAACCCCGAAGGCTCTCTTATACCTGCTCCGTCCTATCTGCTCCGACATGTCTTTCTCCTTTTCTTCGGCTGTCCCGACCGACCTTGCTTGCGAGGGCCCCAAAATTGGATGCTGACGGCTTGGTAGGCACGTTACTCTGGACGAGCCAAGTCTGGGGAAGGAGGATCACGATGGACAAGAGCGCGGCGAGGCGAGGATTGCATTTTCAGAGTCTTGATGTTCAAATTGTAGCTCTATCAATATCGTAAAGTCGTAAAGTCATCTCCTAATGATACATGTGCAGACTTCTTCGTTCAGACACAAACCCTCCTAGATATTAAGATAAAAAAATCGCCAGATCCCATTGTCCCAGACTTTGCCAATCTTCCAGCCCGTGAGCTATCCCGCGCTGAGATCTAGATATTGTACAACTCTCTACCCCCGGTCCCGGTCCTGCTTACATTGTGAAAGACGCGCGCCATGCCATCACTCGTGTGTTCATCAAACTGCGGTTACATGAGGTGTGTGTGAGCCGTCGGTAAAAAAGAGTGACTATGCGGCGTTTTTTTCGTTTTTTGGTTCGTGTCAGAGGGACAAGGGGAGATAGCAAGAAACGAGTGTGGCGGGTTTCTTTTCCCGCGCTGGCCTGGCCCACGTGGTGACGGGCGGTTGGTTCCTTTTCTCCTGCTCCGAGCAGGAGAATCCCAGGATTTCCGTGTTGCAGTAGAGACTGTCTGTTGTTTGTTTGGTGGTCATGTATGGGCGGATGGCGGCGTCGGGCTTCCGGGAGTGCCCAGGGGTGGGCTTCGGTGGGCTGCGGCGGCCGTGAAGCTGTGATGTACTGTTTCCGACGAAGTGACGGGCAATCATATTGCCTATGAAAAATCTAGGCGAAGGCACCAACGATGGACATGCCAGCGGCTGCGATTTGTTAGCTCTGTGTTCAGTTTGAAGCAATTGACAGATTGTACTGACCTCCCAGGAGAACCCAGCAGAAGGCCTTGATCTTGAGCTTGCCAGTCATGACGTGGTCAGCCTCCTCAGAGAGGAAGTCCTCGGCGAGCAGATCAACCAGAGCTGCCCAGAGAAGCAGACCGGAAGAGCTAGATGACATGTGAGTCAGATACACTTTGCATGTGCAGGGTCTGAGTACTCACAAGGCGTTGAAGACACCGACGATGATGAGACCGAATGCGCTGTTGGGATCGTACGAGCCCCTAGCCATGAGACCAATGGCCTGTCCGATGGGGGCGGTGGTGCCGAAAGCCATGACAAGTACCCATGGTCGAATACTGCCCTTGGGGTAGGGAACCTCGGCGATACGAGAACCAAGACCGAGACCCTCGAACATCTGGTGGAAGACGATGGCGACGAGGAGGATGATGAAGCCGTCGATGGTGAGCGAGATGGTGATACCGACGAAGATGGAGTGGAAGAGGATACCACCCTCGAGAAGGGTGATGTTGAGGTTCATCTTGCGGTACACCATAGGGTCGACGGTCTGGCCCTCGGCATCGAGGAACGGCTCAAGTGCAGGGGGGGCGGGAGCAATCTCCTTGGTGTCGACCATGGGTCCAGATCCAAGCTTGGAGTAGCGTGCCTCGGAGGCCTTGATCATGTTCATGAGTTCGAGGCGCTGGCGGACGTACTGCTCGTAAAAGACGATGAACCACGAGGGCATCTCCGAGGCGGGGAGAACAACGTTGTTGGGGTCGTCGAAGGGGTTGTTGACATAGGGGTACCGCTCCTTCTCCTCCCACATCTGCTTGGCAACGTTCTTCTCGTAGGCAATGGTGTCGTCGTCGTCGACCTCGTAGCTGTCCCTGTCGAGGTTGCGGGGCGGGCGAGGAGGTGCCATGGAGCGGCGGACGGCAGCGTGCATGGACTGGCGGGCTTGGCGAACGGCACGGGGAGCGGTGACATCGCCGGTCGGGCCGCCGTGAGAGTGACCTCCCGTCTTGCCGTGAAGCCACATCTCGACACAGAAGAGCATGAACATGGCGGCCATCATGATGACACCGGGCATGGCAGGGTACCGATCGGTGAAGAGGTCAGGCAGACACGGGTCTGTAAGACTGGCAAAGGCAGTGGGCAGAAGCTAGGGCTGTCAGTTACTGAAATTGAGTAGTCAGGTGGCGAGGTCAACTTACATGAACAAACGCCGTGGCCACAAGCACACCTGTACCAAAGTGCTTGCATGCAAAGAACACCTTGGGAGGGACCTTCAACCACTTGACCTTCTTGGCGACCACGGGGAAGCCACAGCCTGGGGGTTCATGTTAGCCAAGATGCATCCATGTCGGTGTTAGGGTGTTAGGGTGTGGGGTAAAGCATACCCATGGCGGAGGCGATGAGGACGATGACTAGACTCGTGTGTTAGCTGATGATGAGGCTAGCGATATCAGGGCCGAGCACTTACAGAGAGCGGCGACATGCAGAGGCAGGTCGTAGGCTCCGGATTCTTTGCCACCACCGCACTGGGGCTTTGCTTCAGGAAGAGCATCCATCTTGAAAAGACTACTAGTTGACGAAGGATAAAGTAAAAGAGGAGAAAATAGTGAAATAAAAGTGTCGAGTCCCAGCAGCCAAATTACCCAGGGCCAAACTGTCAGACGGTCGACTTTGTCGAAAAGTAGGGCGTTGAGAAGCGAAGAAAGAGAAAGGAAAAGGGATTGAAGCCGTCCCGCAGCTTCACGAGCAACGAACCTCAGATGGAATGAAAAGACCGGACAGGACTTTGCAGATACTATCCGAGAGGGAAGAAGGGAAGGAGAGAGGAAGGAAGAGGAGGGGGGGAGGAGACGAGGAGGAGGGGGTCTAGATGTAAAGGGCAAGGAAAGGCGAGACTGAAGTCGAGCGGGCGGCTCGGGTAGACTTTCAAGACACGACAAGATGGGTACAAACGCAAACGCAGAAACGGTGATGGACAGACAGGTCGTGCGAGGCTGGCTCAAGCAACAGTGCACCGTCACCCCGGTCTTGTAACTTAGGACAAGGGCATATATGGTGAAGGGACTTGGCATCCGAGCTGCGGCTTCTTCTCTCTCCGGGGCAAGAATAGACGTGGACACCCGCGTCGCCCTCCCCAGCCGGAGAAAGCAAGGATTCTCGAACGGGATGAGCACGGAGGAGTGGATCGGGCTGGATAGGTCGGCAGGCCGTGAGGTGACGAGGGATGGCGATTCTGATGCCAAATTGCCAAGGCTGAGGCAGGTCGTGCCTCGATTCGGGGGGGGGGAGGGGTGGGAAAGACTGGACGGGGGAGAGGACCAGCCTCTGCGCGCGAGTAGTGTCGAGAGAACGAGATGGGGAGCGTGTCCACGGCGGCGGCAGGGAGATGCTGGAGAGGGGATGAAGCTCGGGGCGTGCCGGGTGGCCTGCTGCTGGGTTTGAGGATGGCGAGATGGATGAGGTGGAGGCTGGCACGAGCTTTTGGGTCTTTGCTTTCCTCGCGGGGACGGTGTTCGAGGCTGGATCTGAAAAGAAATCTCAGAATACCGTCGCGGCTGAGGACTAGCGGCTTCGACTTTTGGGATTGATCAGGCCAGAAAAGGGCGTCTTCTGGGAAACAGTGACGTTCAGGCTTGCTGGATGTCAGGGAAACGTCGGCGATGATGTCGGCGAAGGCGGGGCGCGCGGCTAACACGGCGCGAGAGGGTGACAGAGAGAGACTCAGAGAGTCGACGGTCGTCCGTTCAGAGATGTGAGGCGAAACAAGGGTAGGTTTTCCCGTGGACTGTGGGGGCGGCGAGGCGGTTGGTTCTGCCCTGTGCTGTCTGGCTGGGGAAGGAGGAGACTGGAAGCGAGTCGGACAAAGTCGAGGCGGCGAGAGAGTCGAGTCGGGGTCGAGGCTGTGGCCCATGTGACGCGGGAGGAGCAGGGTAGTTCAGATTTAGGTGTGAAACGGGAGATCTGCGTCGCCCATGTCGGAGAGCGTTTAAGTCGCTTTGGCTTTCCCTAGCCCCCGAGGTCAGTCAGGGTCAGGGTCAGGGTCCGGGCCTGCAGGGTTTCCCGGGGTTCCAGCGCCTTTCCCCCTTCAGAGTGGTGCCCCCCAGGTGCAGTGCCGGGGCACTTGTCCAACATGGGGAACGCACGGCTGTCATGCCTTTTTTTCTTGTGGCCACATGGAAAACAGTCTCTGCCGAGGAAGCTGTGTTGGGGGGAAGACCCGTGTGCAGCCATTGGAACTTGGGTTCTGGACCTGTGGTTCAAGAGTTGCTGCGCCCAGCGGGCCAGCGGGGGAGGGGCCAAGGGTTTGGATGGCAGCGCGGCGCCCAGTCTTCTTTTCCTCTCCTCCACTGGGCAGTGCATAACAAAGTCGTGCCCGTGAGGTGCCATCGTCGATGGATGCCAATGGGAGGGAAGGAATAGGCCCGGCCGATCAGTATGCAATCGTCTGTCATGACGCTGAACCTCGGATATTCTTCCGTGTAACAGAGCGTGGGTGGTATTTGTCACGTCAAAACTTGAAAGGGCTCGGAAGGACGAGCCGGACATGTGCGCCTTCGATCGAATCGGCGGCAGCCACCCACGAGGGGCGAGATGTCTATGTCCCGAATGGTCATCGTCTGATTGCGGCCCGTCCGTCGTCCCTCCATCTTCGAGAAAGAAACGGGCTGGCCGCATCGGCCCTGCAGATGGCTGCATCGGCGGCGTGGTTGTGGTGTGGCGTGACGTGGTGACAGACTCGCACAACTTGAAGATGGACTGCCGGGCGTGTAAAACCAGCTGCGAAACTCTTGGTGCCAGATCAGCCGCGTCCATCTGCTTCCTCAGTCGCCTCTCACAGAGCGCGTCCATGCATCTACCGCACGGGTCTCGGTACTCCCGCGGGGTTGAAACGGGGAATGGACCACCGTAAACGGGCTCCGACGTCCAATCGCCAGTCTCTTCTTGGCTCGGGCCTCTTCAAGGGCTGGGTGAGTGGTGACATTGGGTGACGACGACGACGACTCGAGCGGTGGGTGGTCAAGTCTGGTTGGAAACAGACAGGGTTTAACTGGTCGAGCACCCTGACCGACCGGACATTTTTTGTGCTTTGAGTTGAGTTGAATTGCGGCAGGGCAGGGCAGGAGCCCCCGGACGGCTCCTGCCCTGCAGCAGGACCCCCAAAAATAGGCGCGGGAGGCTCGGAACGGGTTTCCTGGTCCCTGGCACTTGTCCCTTTTGAGATGTAGTGCGTTCGCCTTGACCTGCTCAGGTCGGTTAATCCTGTTAGTCGAGACACTGGTCGCCAGGGGGGCCACGCTCCAAACATCCGGACCGTGACACTCGACCAGATCTCGCACCCGGGCTGCCAGTGTGTGCCACCGGGGTACCTTGTGCGAAGTATGCTTCTTCGACTCTAGGTTGAGGCTGGCCCCGAGTCGCTAGCTCACCCGCACACCTTATCTGCCAGGCCGGGCCCTAGGAGAAGAATGGGGGCGAACAAGAAGATGGGGTTGGGGGGCAAAAGGGGGCCACGCTCAAACACCCGTCTGCTGCCAGGAGCCGCTCCCCGTGGCCGTGGCCCATGTCGAGGCCCTTGCTTCTCACCAGTTTGTGCTTCTGGACTGCCCAGAGGCGCCGGGCATTGACTCACAGGAGTCGCCTCTGGAACTCAGAAGGCTGGGAATGCAGTGCCGATATCCGAATCTCGCCCCCCTTCCTAGTTCCAGTGACGAGGCCGGGCAGTGGGGAGAACAGAAGAGGGGGGGAAGGACAGACTTGATATATCAGTCGTCTTCTTAGAGATCCCGTCCTCCGGGAACCAGACGGTATCATCTTCTCCCCATCCAGCCAATTTCTTTCCCAAGGAAGTAAACACAGCCCCGTCCATCTCGGTACCGCTTGTCCCCGTGTGCCTCGACCTTCCTCTCTCCTTTTTCTCTTCCGACCCTTTTTCGCCCACCATGTCGTCCGCACCCGAGTCTCATCCAAACAACCCCCAGCCTCAAGGTACGTCTTGGCACCTGTCTCGCCTCGTCCTTCCCAGACGCTGGCCGCTCCCGTCCATCACGCCCTCCCTTCTGTCTTCCAGTCCTCCTCTGTCCTCCTCCTCCAGCCCCGCATGAAGATCAGCCCTCTTCACACGCATCTCCCACTGCTACCTCGTGTGCCAAGACATCCGGCACTTCACCAGAGAGGACCATGCCTGACCGTGCCATAGCACCACCCGCACCTGTCGATGCCATCACCCCCGCCCCTCCTCACACCACAGAGAAGATCGTCATCCACACAGCCGCAGAGTCGGTCAAGCATGTCTCCGACACGGATGCGTCCACCGTCCAGTCGTCGTCGGCAGAGACGATGAACAGGGCGGACCCTATGGACTTTGGCCGCCACCGTCGCCATGACCTGTCCAAGACGCAGATGAAGATCGAGTACCCCAAGGGCAACAAGAAGAAGATGACAAAGTTCTACACGCGTCAGAACCAGCTCATCGATCAGTTCCTTGGTGCCGATGACGAGGAGCGCCTCAAGGTTGAGGAGCTTGAGAAGAACCAGCCCCGCATCAAGTTTGCCATCTGGGCCTCTTTCATCCTCAACCTGGCGTTGTTCGTCATCCAGATGTATGCTGCCATCTCGACGGGATCGCTGGCGCTGTTCGCAACAGCCACGGATGCCTTTGTAGGTTGCATGCCCGCCTTGTGGTGATCATCTCTGACCTCGTACCCATAGATGGACTTCGTGTCGTCCCTCGTCATGCTCACAACCTCAAGGATGGCGTCTCGACCAAGCGTCTACAAGTACCCTGTCGTAAGTTTGTAGGTGACCAGGGTCCAAGAGTACTTACTGACCGATGGCAGGGCCGTACCCGTATCGAGACCATCGGTATCATCCTGTTCTGCTGTCTCATGACCACTGTAGCAGTGCAGCTTTTGGTAAGTCTGCCCCCACTACTGTCTGGTGTTAGCCAAGGGCTAACAGGGGCCTAGATCGAGTCTGGACGTCGTCTTGCCGAGGGAGAAAAGGCACACGAGGCACTGCACGTCGTTCCCATCATCCTCATCGCCGTTGCCATTGCCACCAAGGGATCGTTGATGGTGTACTGCTTCGCGTACAGGAAGTACCCCTCGGTGCACGTCTTCTTCATCGACCACCGCAACGACATTGCCGTCAACACCTTTGGTCTGATCATGGCCGTTGTGGGCCAGAGATTCGTCTGGTACTTGGATCCGATTGGTGCCATCTTGATCGCCCTCCTCATTCTGTTCTCTTGGGTCACCAACGCCTTCGAGCAGGTGTGGTTGCTGGTTGGAAAGGCGGCGCCGCGGGACTTTGTTTCCAAGCTGGTGTACATGTCGATGAATCACGATTCCCGCATCGTCAAGGTCGACACGGTAAGTCAAGATACCCTTCCAAGTGATGGAGCGACCTCTGACTCTGTACAGTGCCGGGCGTACCATGCAGGTCAGCGATACTATGTCGAGGTCGACATTGTCATGAACGAGGACACTCCCCTGAGAATCTCGCATGACGTTGCGCAGGGTTTGCAGAGAAAGTTCGAAGGTGAGTCCACAGCTCCTGCTCTCAGTCGACACAGAGCATCCACAGAGCATCCCGACTGACACTTGACAGGCCTCGGAGACGTTGAGCGCGCCTTTGTCCACGTCGACTACGAGGACGAGCACGACATCAACGAGGAGCACAAGCCACTCTTCGAGAAGAAAGAGAAGAAGCTGCCACAGGAGAAGAGGTCGCTCAAGGACATCCTGCTCAGGACCAAGAAGGAGACAGCCAAGGCGCAGGTTTCCGCCACGAGCTCGTAGGATAGACAGGAAAAAGACATGATACCCCGGGTCTAAGTTGGGTCGGTTGGGTTACGGCGGCGGCGTTTCGGGAATTTGGCGCCATCTTGCCAGGAAGCAGAATACAACGCCATTACGAGAAGGCCATATAATAGAGAGGCATCAATAGCCGATGTGAAACTGGATGTAACAGAGTGACAAGTGACACCCATAGATGAGACGCGTCTTGGCGATGTTGGAAAAGCGGACATGAATCATGGCGATGAAGTCGTGTCGAGGAAGTGGAGGTGAACCGACGCGGACGTGCCTCGGTGAGCTTGAGGTGACGGGAGTGAGGTGGCCCGTGCACCACGGAAGTGGAGCTACTCTGTTCCGGCGCATCCCAAAATTTCCCGTCATGGCGGATTGCTTGCACCACCAGACACGACGCCACGCGATTGACGACGACGAAGCCGGTTGGACCACCTGCACAGCGACAATTGAGCAATCCGAAGCCAAAGAAGCCAGAACCTACCACGAGATCCGATTCAAAGCCAGGTCCCCGGACCACCGACCACCAGCCCGCCCTCCGAAGGCCTACCACCACACAAGATGCAGCCCACCAAGGCCCTCCAGATCCTGCGCTACAGGCATCTGCGACTGACGACCAAGGACGTCAACAAGGGCTTCTACAAGGGAAACAGAGTCGGTGCCATGGGTAGGCACACCAAGTGGGGTGGCTACAAGGTCGACTATTCCAGGGTGCGGACATATGTCGTGCCAGACCTCGTGAAGGACTCGTCATTCAAGGTAGGTCAAGCTTGAGGCTGCACGCGAAGAGAATCACGTCGTGGCCTTTTCCCTTGTGTGCGTTTGATACAACGCTGACTTTGCGCACAGCTCACGCCGTTCGTCACCGAGGCCAAGATGCTGATTCGCGGCGAGTTCGATTCCCACGACGGCCCCAGGGATCCGGCCACGTACATCAAGAAGTGGAAGACCATGAACGGAACGGATTGAGGTGCTTCTGCGGCAGCTGATTGGCATTGTCGGCATGACAACACGGGCCTCGACTCGAGAGCATACCCCGAGCTGCGGCCGGGAGGGAACGACCAAGTGGAAAGACGCGGCGAAAAGACGCGGCGAAAAGACGCGGCGGCTTTGAGATGTTGTATCAACATGTATATTACGGAGGGAATCATACCCACGAGACGGAGCAATTCACGAGATTCAACTGCATTCAATGTGGATCGTCGGCATGGGACAGACATGGCGAGGAGTTTTTGGGTCTTGGAGTCGAGTCACGGACACGTCATCTGGGCCAGGCGAACCGAGAGGATGCGAGATGCAGGCTTTTGGATGCGATGACGGATACGACACGGAGCTTTTCAAAGGACTCGCCCGGGGCGGTGACGGCCTCGGCCTTTACCAACCGGCGGTGTGTCTCTCGTCCCGCAAATGCGAAGCCAGTTCCCCGACGGCCAATTTGAAAATACCTCACACGTCTGCAGTTCCACTTGAAGGAACGAAGGGAAAGGAGCAGTGGATATCTGCCCAAACCACCACGGCTTTGGGCTGCTGTCTGCTGACAACCCCGCTCGACATATTTCACGCCGAGAGTTTTGGCCCGGAGACTGGCTAGATGCGGTTGGTTTGATGGCTGCACCAGAGCAAGTAGAGGTCACGTTGCCCCGCAGAACCGGCCGGCCAAGAACTTGAACCAAAGGATCCCGGTGGCTCTTCAAGCGCTTTACCGCCCGTCCGACATCAGATGGCAGTGAAGGGGCACCAAAATGTGGATGCAGTGGTGGTGGTTGGTGGTGACACAGCATGATCCCGGCCACGTGGTTACTGGGAGCAGAACTTTGACCAGAGGCCCGGTGTCTTGGAGTCGGGTTCCCCCCAGAGCCCGGTTGGGCTTGGTGTTATGGGGTTCAGGAACATATGGGCATCATCTGAGCATCACATCCATGAAGACCACTCCTCCTGCTTTCTAGTTCCGAGGGGGCGGTGACGGCGTCCAGGTTTCTCTGGGGCAAGCACACTGCGATCTGGTACTTCGGTTCTGGAGCCATGCCAGTGGTGGATGTCCCGACCGCCGGCCAAGTTAGGGCGGGCCGGCTGTGCCACTGTACAGGGGGTCGCTTCGGACAACCTTCAGCAGACTGACCCCCCCTTGCCCCCCTGGTACGACACCACCAACCGTCGACTCGGACTTCAGGTAGGTGGACTGGGTTTCCCCCGCCATGGCGGGCACTCTCGGTTGCCTGTTGGTGGTCCCCTCCACGATTTCCGGTTCATGTCACATCAACAGACAACGGTCAACCTCTCCCTCGGGACGCTTTGGCGCATCCAACATTGCCAGTATGGCCTCGTCTCCTTCGGCCCGGGGCTTTGCTGCGCCGCCGTCGCCAACATCCTCCCACTCGCCGCCACATACTACCAGGTCGTCCAGTCAGTCGCCAACGGTGTCGTCGCCTCCCACAAGTACCTGGTCCCTGGTGGCGCCGCTTGCAGGGCCGCCTGCGGGTGGCAACATTCAGATCGTACGAGCTCTTGCACCTCACCCCGACGATCCCCTGAACTTCAACTAACCTGCCAGGACGCCGACCATGATGATGGTTTTGTGTCATCAGAAGAGGCCGAAGAGTAGGTAAACGCACCAGCCACTCTCCAACTTCAAATCGGCATCCGGGTCGGCTAATCATCAACATCACGCCGATTAGTACGAGATCAACCTATTCCCTCTCAAATAGCATCCTTGCGTTTCGCAAGATCCACGGCAGAACATTTCATAACTTTCGGACCGGGACAGAATACTGGTATGTTGTCTCGTGCCACTCAAAGCACCTCATTAACACTTCTCAGGGGCCCTAATGATGAGACGCAAAATGATCACCTCGACATCAAGTGAGATTCATCCCATTCTATTCACATTCCCCCTACCGCACCGCAAACCCTCATGCATCCCTCCTCTCGCCCAAGCCCTGCAACTTATTCACACCACCCAGCCACCAGATGCTGTTAATGGTCATGGACAACCGTCTTTTCCGTGCCCCCATCGGCAAAAATCCCCAGAGAGTCCTCGACGTCGGCACAGGGACCGGTATCTGGGCAATCGATTTTGCAGACCAGTTTCCCAGCGCTGAAGTCATTGGCACCGACCTATCACCCATCCAGCCCGTCTGGGTACCTCCCAACTGTCGCTTCGAGCTCGACGACGCCCAATTGCCCTGGTCATTTCCCGACAACCACTTTGACTTTATTCACATGCGCCTCCTGATGGGTTCCATCAAGGACTGGCCATTTCTCTACAGCGAGGTCATGCGCTGCCTCAAGCCCGGCGGCTGGCTCGAGCATATGGATTACGACCCTCACGTCTACTGCGACGATAACTCTTTCTCCCCCACCTCGGCCTGGCGGGAGTACGGCTCCTTCTTCACCAGTGCGGGCGACAAGACCGGCCGGACCTTTAGGATCATCATCGACCAGGCCAACATGGGCTGGATGCGCGACGCGGGGTTTGAAAATGTTGACGAGCGCCGTCTCAAGCTGCCCATGGGCGCCTGGCCTGCCAATCCAAAGTTGAAGGAGGTCGGTCGCTACAATCTCGCTGCCACGGAGCAGGGCCTAGAAGGCTTCATGCTCTACATTTTTACCAACATCCACGGCTGGGACTTGATCCGGACCCAAACATATATCGCCGCTGTGCGCAGCGAGCTGAAGAAACGGTCAAATCACGCCTACTATCTTGCGTACATCTTCATTCACCCGTTGCACCATCATCAGACATACTTACCATGTGTCCAGATCTTCCGTATTCGGCCAAAAGCCCGATAATGGCTTGTCATGATAGTAGACTGGGAGCGCCGACATTTGCAGCTTCACTGGGAGCATGAAGTATGCACATACCATTTCAGCATGAAAAGGTGACAGAACCAGCTCCCGAGATCACCACACGACGAGAGGATGGCATCTCGTCCGGCCACGAACAGTCGTCGCCCAGTTCGGCCCACCTGACTTCATGCCCTCGAACACTGCGAACGATGGAGGCTTCTCTCACGAATTAAGCTCTCACGAATCAGGTACACGCAAGCCGTCCGTTCAGCCTGCCTATTTTCCGACACCCCTTTCCCCCTACGCACACCCTTCAGCGCGCCGTCGAGTTGATGGAAATCTTTGTCTCCATCACAATTCCCCTCCCGTCGTTATTGCTCTCCGAGAAAAAGGTCCTGTTCGGATCTGCCGAGGCGTGCGCGTATATTCCCGTCTTCACACTCCCAGATGGGCTTGGGCCCATGTCGTCTAGCGCCAGCTCCTCGGTACTGATGCTCTTCATCTTGGTCCTCCTGCTCTCCGTCGTCGACTTGAAGGCGCCGGCGCGGATGGCAGCCGACTCGGAGCCGTATCGCAGGTACGTTGTGCGGTCTTTGCCTGCCGACGAGAGGCCGAAGCCGGGGATGAGGCGGGCGACAAGGGGTCGAAGTGTTGGCAGCGTGGACGCGATGATGGACACGTTGACCTCGATGCAGGACCAGATGGCGGCGCCGATATTCTCCCAGGATGGGTCGGTGCTGATGACGCCGGCTTTGAGGGTGAACATGCGGTAGATCGAAATAATGCATACACTGGAGGGAACAATCGTCAGCGAGAAGAAGCTTGGCTCGGAAATGGGGGCAGACTCACAAGAAACCGAGACAGAAGATGCCCAGCACAATGATCCTCTGCTTCATCCGCAGCTGCAGCTTCAGCACCGAAGGAATGGGAACGGCAAAGATAACAATGTCTGTGGCCATACTCATGCCTGAAGAGAAGTACCAGACGGGGAGGGTCTCGAGGCACTTGGTCGCCATGCTGGGCACGATAACACCGATGGGTAGGCAGGCAACGCCGAGGAGGCTGGCTTGTAGGACGGCCCAGAAACAGACAAAGATGATCAGCCAGAAGCAGATGCGCTGCATGATGGCGTCTTGGAAGATTCGTCGGTACTGGAAGAGGAATCCCAGCTTCACGACGTTCATGCCCATGTTGTAAGACAAAATAGCCACCATGAGGAACTAGGAGACAAGTCGTTAGTCCACATGCAAGCCGAACAACACGACTCCCCCATTCTGGGCGTACATACCTTGAGCTGCTCGAATCCTTCCTCGGGCAAGACATTCTCGCTGTGTCTTCCCATGCCATACTTTACTTCAAAGCACATGGCCAGCGAGTTGATGGCCGAGAAGACCTGTCAACCCCGTCAGCAAAGAAATCAAAAGGAATGTTTGGAAGAACGTACCGTCGCCACCAGCATGCTCCAGTCATCCTTCCCCACTGAACCTAAGAGGAATGCCCGAGTGTAGAACCTGCCTGCCACGAAAACGGCCGAGGCGGACACGAAACCAATGGCGATGCCGCTGACCAGATGTCCATTGGACTCGGTGCGGATGATCGTCGGCGCATCAGCCATTGTGTCGATACGTCAGAACAACTGATGTGAAGAAAATCTCCGTGACAAAGTGATTGCAAAGACAGTTTGGCACGGCACGGCAACATACCATGACACTCGTCATCCAGATTGCCTGACCACTTCCTTGTATATGAAAACCGGGCCTAGGCCTCAGTTACCAAATGCAGCAGCTCGCAGGACCAGTCGGCAACAGCGCCAGACACAAACCCCTTCTCATTTCACATCTTCCATGCCGAGTCCGAGTCCTCGGCTGAAGTCTGTGGCAGCCGGGCTCACGGGTGGACGCCCTGGTTCAACCCCCTCCTCCTAAAACCCTGACTCGCTCCTGCATGTGTCTATGGCATACCCCTATTCTGTCAAGCCAGATGAGGCAATGACCTGCAGTCGTCTCTTTTCCACATGCAGTAGCCATCTTGCTTTGGGCTTCAGGACGGGCGGCCGGGCTTTGAGCATCCTGGCTGCTTACGAACAGGATCCTGCCATGCCCTGGCAGTTTAGCGCCAACGGGCATTTTTTGGACTGTTTCCTGGTGTCTTGCGCGGGGGTGAAGAGCCAGGGCGTATAAGCGACCCCCTTGCCGCGAGTCATTTCTTTGCATATTCGCCATGGGTAGCCTTCGGTGCAACTCCTCGCGGCGGAAGTCCACAAAGAGTTGAGAAGAACAGTCTTGCAGAGTAGAAGCGAGGTCAAAAGAAGGACGGGCATGTCGGACACGGGACTTCTCTCCAGGCTCTTCACTCCGGCGATTGCGACCTTCCTGATGCCCGCTTCTCCGCTCACCAAGACTGGAGAGCGGGATGAGGTCCGAGGGTGAGTCTGGGCCCCCCAACCCCAGGTCCCCTCTCGACAGCAACTGCGGGTTGTGGATGACCTTGGCAAAGGGAGATGTGCCGAACTTGGCACTAGACAAGACTTAGTCCCCGGGGAACACTGTCGGAAGACTCCGTCCCGTGTTGCTCCACCAGTGTGGCAGCGAATCATGGGGACGAAGGACACAGCTCCGCGGTGGAGAGTCGGGGAGGACCCCGGGGCGCTCGGCCGTTCAATGTCACGTCTGCAGAATTCGAGCCAGGGGACCGCTGAGAAACTCGGTTCTGCAAGGGTGCTGGCTGACAACAGGGGACTCTGTCAATGTCCGAGGATCCTGCATGCTGTACGACCCAGGTGGCAGGGCATGGTCGGGGGATACGGTGAATCCAGGAACTGGCCAGTGGTGCCGCACGAATGAGAAGAATGCCGGGCATGAAAGGGATACGGCCTCATGGGAAGAAAATGTGATGAGCCACGCGGCCGACCCTGGCCAGCACGAGGGCTCAGGGGGAGGCCTCGTGCAGCCGAGATGGCTGTCTTGCGGAATAGTCGGGTGGAACGTCGGCAGCTGGGAGATGTGCGCATGCAGGAGATAGAATGCAGGCACACATCACTGCAGAATACTTGCCATCCGTCTCCTTGGGTCGTTGTTGTCTCGTCTTGGCTTTTGGGATGAACAGACCGAGGTGAGAGGTAGAAAGGGTGAGGTTACACTTGGTCATCTCGTGTTCCATGTTGCGTCCCCTCCGCCCCCCATGCTCCGCGTACAAGCACAGCACTTTTACCGTGCCCAGTAACATTACCCGGCTAGCTCTTTAGGCCATGTACGTCGGTTAGACCGCACCCGCAGAGAGAGGGTCCAGCCCGGTTGATCCATCATGGCTCATGCCCACCATGTCCACCACGCCCGCCATGCTCTTCCTTGCAGTTGGTGCCAGGACAACCGCATGCATCCGAGTCCTCCATGCTTTCAGTCTCCTTCCTCCCCGGGCCTTCCTCCCGGGGCCTGGGCATAAGCCATACCATGTAGGACGTTCATTAGCCTCCTCTCAAAAGCTTCCTAATACATCAATAATCAACCCCGATCAGGCGATATTGAGGACATCCTTGCTATCACCGTGGCCCTCCGGGCATGGCGAGCCCGTGCGGCTGCGGAATAAAAGCATCACGCCCCGTCTCGCCCCTAGTGGTTGTTCCTGGCATCCCGTCTCACACCTCCTGGCTTCCTCTGCTTTGACCATCGGGATCATCCGCTAAGCTCAGCTCATCCCAGACCCAGACGTCACCATGAAGTTCCTGCAGTCACTCGGGGTCGTCGCCGTGCTCTCGGGCACCGTCGTTGCCCAGCAAGAGTCGTATGACTACGTTAGTGCCCATGCCATCCCATCTTTCAGGTCTGATCACCGACTGACCGTGCCCTCTGCAGATCGTCGTTGGCGGTGGTACCGCTGGTACCGCACTGGCAACGCGCCTGAGCCTGGGTCTGCCCAAGTCCAAGATCCTGCTGATCGAGGCGGGCCCTGCCGCTCCCGAGGACCTGAGGATCAACATTCCCGGGTTCCGTGGCTCTCTTCTCGGCTCCGAGCTCGACTGGAACTTCACCACGACGGGACAGTCGAGCCTCGCGGGACGCTCTGTCCCCGTCAACCGCGGCAGGGTTCTGGGCGGTTCATCGGCCATGAACTATTTGTGCTACGACCGCGCCTCGTCCCCCGAGTACGAGTCCTGGCGCGAGCTAGGAAATGCCGGATGGGGCTGGAACACCATGATCGATGCCATGACAAAGTCGGAGAACTTTACCGGCTCCGACAATGACAGGCACGGTTACACGGGACCGATCCGCAACTACTACAACCGCGTCATCTACCCCGTCCTCAACGCCTGGCAGCCTGCTGCTCGCAAGCTGGGCATCAATGTCAACGACAATGCCAGCATGGGTGGTGCTCCCATCGGCATCGGTTTCCAGCCCACCAACATTGACACCACCAAGAACACCCGCTCCTACTCGGCTAGCAGCTACCTGCCCCTGGCTGGCAGCAACCTCGTTGTCAAGACCAACACCATCGTCGCCAAGGTGAACCTGGTCAAGCTCAGGGGTGGCGCCTACCAGGCTGCCGGCGTTACGCTCTCCAGCGGCCAGGTCATCACCGCCAAGAAGGAAGTCGTCGTGTCTGCCGGGTCGGTCCAAAGCCCTGGACTTCTCGAGCTCTCGGGTATCGGCCAGCCTGCCGTGCTCAAGGCCGCCGGCATCTCGACCCTCATCAACCTCCCCGGTGTCGGCGAGAACTACCAGGATCACATCCGTCTGTCCAACACCTACCAGCTCAAGGAGGACATTGACTCGTTCGACAACCTCATCTTCGACAACGCCGGCGCCAATGCTACCGGCGAGGTCCAGAAGTGGCTCAGCGGCGAGCGCTCGCTCTACGAGTACACCACCGCTGCCTACGGCTTCCTTAATTGGAAGCAGCTCGGTCTCGACGCCAAGATGAAGGCCCTTGCCAGCACCGTCTTTGGCAGCAGCAAGAACGTCGTCGACGCCAAGAAGCTCCAGTTCCTCAACAACGACAAGGTTCCCACAGTTGAGCTCATTTACGAGGCCAACTACGTCGGTGCCCTTGGCTACACCGGCGGAAAGTTCATCACCCTCATCGCCACTGTCATGCACCCCTTCTCCAGGGGCAGCGTGCACATCGACCCCAAGAGCCCTCGCGGCGCCCCCATCATTGACCCCAAGTACCTGAGCAACGAGTACGACCACCGCGCGCTCGTCGAGGCGGCCAAGTTCTCCCGTCGCGTCGCCAACACCGAGCCTATCCGCTCGGCCTGGACTTCCGAGACGGAGCCCGGTGCGGATGTCCAGACTGACGCTCAGTGGCTCGACTTTGCCGTCAAGACCATGGGTAGCTTCTACCACCCTGTCGGCACCTGCTCCATGCTGCCCCTTAAGAACGGCGGTGTGGTTGACGCCGAGCTCCTTGTCTACGGTACCACCAACCTGCGCGTCGTCGACAACAGCATCATCCCCATCATCCCCTCGGCTCACATCCAGACCGCTGCGTACGGTATCGCCGAGGTGGCTGCGGCCAAGATCATTGCCTGTGCGTGAGTTGCGCAGGAGAGAGTAGGGGCAGGGTCTGATTTCGTGCATAGCTTACGTGTATTCTTTCGGACCGGTCTGTAGACGAGGTGTTGGAGATGAGGTCTTTGCAGCGTTAGACTTTGACCACGAATAGAATTGACGTTTGTCATGACTTGCAAATGCTTCAAGATGATGAGCCATTTTTGGTGTTTTCGAAGGGGGTAAATTTTTGAGTGGTTCCATCCGCTCGAAGGCAGTCTCCGAGGGAAGCATGACTCTTGTTGGTAGGAGATCATACAAAATGCCTTTCTTTGGTGTCCAAGGTTCCCGAGCGATGGATGGACGGACTATCTTTGATTATGAGAGAGATTTCTGGTCTTCAGTCGGAAAGAAGCATCTTGAAAGAGAGCTGCACTACCTACTTGAAGGCTTATTCATGTTGCCAGAAAGCCGAAGACACGATCTGCCGTTCCTTCTTCAGGTATTTACTCAGTAGGGACTTCTCAAGGCATATTGCCGACAGGCTTCAGCGCTGTGCAGTCCAGGCTATGGAAGATGTGTCATCGATGGCTTCCGATAGCATTGACTTTCAGCCTTCAAATTTTGAACCTGACAAGCACCTTATCTAGGTGCCCATTTAGGTACCCAGGCAGGTAAAAAGGGAAGACCGATGACAACAGTCATTGAGCGGGACAGGTTTCGAGGAGGGTGAAGTAGCAGGCTTCCATCAAGAGAGCATGCACGGTACCATGATCACAGACGCTGCCTTAACATGGTTGAGATACGGCAAGCCTGCAGAAGGGATGAACTCTCACTGAAGTCCACGCAGCTAAAAAGGTTTTGTGAACTCGGAGGTTTGTCAAGGCGCCATGCGCTCCCTTGGTGCGATATCTGATGCTTTGGGTCGCCCGCTCAAGATGGCTCGCCCTTCCACTCCCTCAAAGCTCCTATCTACCTCACCATGTACCTAGAAGGACTGATCGTCACAATCAACCCGACCTCTATCAACCGCGAGGTCTGCAATAGGGCCCAGGAATCCATCCCGCAAAGATAACTGACCCGTGGTACGGGTTGGTGATGTCCTGATGCGTGCGATTCGAGATGCACGGACCTAGTCGTTGACCCCGCGGCTCATCAAGACCGTGTTGGTGGTGACGAGTACTTCCCCTGGGGGACCGGCGAGATAATTGCGCTCCTTGAGCCTAGGTAGTAGAAGGGAGGGTCGTCCTGAGGAGTGGCTGTGGTCAGTGTTGGGTCGTGATGAGGTCTGGTGACGAAGATGAGGATGGAAAGAGAGCAGTTTCGTCACAGATCCTGCTTCTATCACGCACGTCTGATGAGGACTTGAGCGGTGGTTTTACACATATCCAGTCGCGTAGCCCTGACTGTTGCCTACATGTACGAGGTGGCTGCGAGGAGGCTGCGATAGAGGTCAAGCCTCCTCGCGCCTGATACACACGGCTGAACCCACAGTCCTTTCTACGTCCCGTAGCAACCCGGGCGAATATGAGGTCCAGAACAATGCATTATGTTGGACGGCACGGGTAATATCCCGCATGGCTTCCCCGCACTCGTCCAAGTCCAACCGAGAAGTCTCCTCGTCTACACTCCTTCGATCGTCTGAATGTTGCCGAGGTTTGTCTCTGGGTTTGAATCAAACCTCTTCACAGATGAACTTCGCCGCCAGATAAGAGGAGAGTCTCGTGCTTGAGACGCGATCAGAATCGGCCTGGTTATCATGTCTGGGATTGCTTAATCTGCGCGGGCCCCTGTGCCCGTGCCGTCCCAATGCAGCCGGGGTAGACAAACAGGATCCATGTCGGGATCCGGGTCGGGGTCGGGGTCCCGCTTCCTCCCAGGGTATCTTCGTGCAGTCGTATTCAGGCAAAAGGCAGCTTACCAGCAAAAAGCCCAACAATTGGGAAGCAGTCATCCACGGCACAGCGGCCGAGGTTTGAGTCTGCTTGTCGACGGGTATGATCTCTGCCTAGTACACCATGTATCTCCAACTGGGTGCCGAGATCCGGATACAGCACGTGAGACCGATATCTCTTGACAAAGTCGATTGCTGGGATTCGCCCGCGGGCCACTCCCGGGCCCAGTGGCAGGTCAAGTGGGCGCGAGACCGTTGCCATACTCGACTTGGCGATGCGAGGCGGGCTGCAGTCACGGGGGGTGGTTTCCAAATGGAGAGGGAGCCTAATCCCGGAAGGGGGCTGGCGACCGATGGGCACGTTGAGGAGTGAGGGGAATGGGCAGAAGGGTGGTGGTGGTGTTGCATCCTAGGCGTTGGAGGGCTGATGAGAAAGAGGGGAGGAGAGGGGAGATGATAACCGCCAACAGGGGTTCGGCGAAAGGAGGGGAGAAAGGAAGCGAGGTCACGCCGGTCAGTGGTCACCGGTGGCTGGATTGGATGCGTGCAGCCAGCCAGGTGTTCATGTGAGTTTGCGCGTATCGTGTGCCACCTCATTTCTTCCACATGTGAATTATTGAAGCCCTGGATTCCTCCTCAACAGATGAAGCTCTGCTGTCTGAAGGAACTGAAGGATGAAGGATCTTGCACAACACGACACTGCAGTGGACACGACCCCCCTTATACTCCCCTAGGTCTTACAGTGCAGCAGATCATTCGTTTCCCCAGACTGGGAATGTGTCTAGCGTCCAAGGAATCGAGCCAAAACCCGGCCAGCGTGAGCCGAGGCCACTTTTCAATCTCCTGTCCCGCTGTTCCCTCGAGGCCGAACCCCTGTCCCTTCTGCCCTGTGGCCCACTGCCACTGGGCAACTGTGCTGGCCCATGTCCAGTTTTGTTCCTCCGAGTGCCCTTTCGAGGTGGGCCAGATGCGATAAAGTAAGGGGGCACACCACTCCCCTCTTGTCTCGAGTCGTCTCGTCTCGTCTTTGCTCGTCTCTGCCACTTTTAAGATTCGCCGAGTCTGTCAAAAACACCAACCGTCGATGGACCCGTCGTGACAGCTGCAGCCAAAAAGAAGCAACGACCCAGCTATGCCTTCTTCGGACAAGAGCGACCGCTCCGTCGGCGACGGCAAGACGGGCGTCGACCTCGAGCTTCGACTACGCGAGACGGAATCGTCGCGACAAGACGCCGCTCTCGACCCGACCGTTGGCGATGGCCACGATAGCGTCGCCGAGGGCCAGGTCACGGACTACAAGACGTATAAGCGCCGCTGGCTCGGCCTTGTGGTGCTGACACTGCTCAACATTATCGTGAGCTGGGATGTGAGTTTCCTTCTCCGAGTCCTTCTTCTCCTCATCCAATCTTCCTGTGCCTCCTATCCTTGGGTCCTGTCCCGACCATCACCACCACCACCAAGACATGTCGTCGCGATCGTTCCCCGTTCCACCCGCGAGCCTCGTCTCTCGGCCGAGTCCATCCCCTTGGGCGCACCGGCACGCAGCCTGATCGCGAACAATCGCGGGGCGGACGAATCGTCTTACACCCCCGCCCGGCACCCACCCGTCCCTGCATTCCCGTCCTCACCTCAGCTCAGCTCCCGCTTCAAGTATCTGACTGACCATCCCAGTGGCTCACCTTTGCCCCCGTCGCGTCCTCGGCCGCCGCCTACTACAAAACCTCCGAAACAAACATCAACTGGCTCTCCACCGCCTTCCTCTTCTCTTTCGTCGCCATCGCACCCCTCGTCATCCGCGTCCTCCACTGGGGTCCCAAGCCCTCCATCATGGCCGCCGCGGCCCTCATCATCGTCGGCAACTGGGTGCGCTACGGCGGCTCCCACTCCTCCAGCAAAGACGGTGGCATCTATGGCGTCGTCATGTTTGGCCAGATCCTCACCGGTCTCGCGCAACCTTTTGTCTTGGCAGCGCCGACTCGCTACTCGGACCTCTGGTTCACCAACCGCGGCCGCGTCGCCGCCACGGCCCTCACCAGCCTTGCCAACCCCTTTGGCGCCGCTCTTGGCCAGCTCATCGTCCCCTTCATCGTCACAAAGCCAGAGGAAATGTCCCAGGGCGTCCTCTACGTCTCTATCATCGCCACAGTCTTCGCCCTTCCCGCCTTCTTCATCCCCGCCGCCCCTCCTACACCCGCGGCGCCCTCCTCCCAGACCGAGAAGCTCTCCCTCCGCGCTTCGCTTCGCATCGCCTCCACCTCCCTCGAGCTCTACCTCATCCTCATCCCCTTCGCCTTTTACGTCGGCTTCTTCAACTCCGCCTCCTCCCTCCTCAACCAGATGCTCAGGCCCTACGGCATCTCCGACGACGAAGCCGGCATCGGTGGCGCCCTCCTCATCGTAGTCGGCCTCGTCACCGCCGCAGTCACCTCCCCCATCCTCGACCGGACCAAAAAGTTCCTCCTCGCCATCAAAGTCGCCGTCCCCATTATTGCCATCTGCTACCTCGCCTTCGTCTGGATGCCCGAGACCCGCGGCATCGCAGGTCCCTACGTCGTCCTCTCCCTCCTCGGCGCCTCCAGCTTCAGTCTCGTCCCCGTCGCTCTCGAGTACCTCATCGAGCTGAGCCACCCCATCAGTCCAGAGGTCACCAGCGTCGTCGCCTGGGCCGGCGGTCAGCTTCTTGGTGGCTGCTTCATCCTCATCTCCGACGCACTCCAGGCCGGGGACGACGCCAGTCCCCCGCGCCACATGAAGAACGCGCTCATCTTCCAGGCCGTCCTGGCTCTCGTCATCATGCCCCTGCCCCTGTGTCTCGGCCTCTTTGGTCGCAAGGAGCAGGCCTCGATGCGCAGGATCAGGTCTGACGAGGAAGGCATGCGCCGGGCATGATTTCCGGGGCATATGCCCCTGAGATGTTATAGGAGTTGGTAGTATGTTGATAGCGTTTCTCGTAATGTCGCCATTCATGATTAGGATTAAGATGAAGTAATGTACCCCCGTTGCAGTTGTCATCACCTCCTCCCCGTGATGCCCTCCCACTCCCGTCGCAACAGCTCCATCTCTCCCCAAGCCTTGGCCCCAGTCTCCTCAAACTCCTCTCGCGACTCGGCCGTCGTGTCCCCGGCGTACCATCGCCGTCCAGTGATCCTCCGCATCACCCTCGGTCCCTCCTCCTTCTCCAGCTCCGCCCGGCTCACAGCGCTGCCGTCCCACCCCCACCCCTCGACCTCGGTCTTCTTGACATACGCATTGCCCCAGACATCAGTACTCGAGCCCCATTTGACCTTGTTCGCCTCTTGTGTCTCGAGGTCGTCCCCGAGCGCGACCCACACCGACGCCGTCGCGCCAAGATAGCCCGTCACCGGGTGCCATGTCGATCCAATCCACCTCGTCACAAACATGCCCAACCTGTAGAGCCATGACAGCAACCACGTCAGCGGGAAGAGGGTGCTGTGCACGACGCCTGGGTGTGTGAGGTATATTTCGGGCGCATGGGGCTTGGCCTTGCGTGTTTCGGGGTCTTCAATCGTGAGGAAAGAGCTCGCGCCCTGCTTTTGCGACGCCGGGAGGTTGTATGTAAGGGCGAGGAGATCGGTGAGCCGCTTGGAGCTCTCGTAGGGGCCCAAGGACTTGAGGCCCTGGGGGTCGTCGAGCGAAAAGTCGTGCGCCGAAGGCTCGATGCTGCTCGTCCAGATGATGCGGCCGGGGGCTTCGGAGGGGGAGGCGCGGCTGAGGAGAGGGAGGAGCTCGTGAACGAGGAGGTAGTGGCCAAAGACGTTGGAGCAGAAGACCTCGCCGAGGACGTGGGAGGAGGACTGCAGAGGGAAAGTCAGCAATCGCTAAAGCAAGGCGACATGATCGGGCAGTAGACATACCTTGCCGTCCTTGGACTTGTAAGATGTGGTACGGCCAACCTCGGCGACCTTGAAAGTCGGATAGGTGCACCCTTGGATAAGGCCCTGGCTCAAGAACTGTTTGATCAGGCCGAACCAGTTGACGTGTGTCCACCCGCCAAAACCGGCATTCAGGATAATGGCATCAAGCTTCGGGATGGTGTATTCTGTTCCAGTCTTGTCGGTCGGATCACCCACGGTGCCCTTGACGAGCTGGTCGGCAACGCCATAAATGCTATCGGGGCTGCACAGGTCGACCTGGACAGCAAGCAGGTGCACGCGGTCGATAGTATCCTGAGGGTCGTACGAGGACTCGTGTGACTCCTTGGCGGACAACGACCCCGCGCGGGCGGCGAGGGCTTCGGAGGCAGCGGCTTTGTGGAGGTGTTTTCGGAGGACTTCGATGGTCTCTTGGGACTTGCGAACGCTGCGGGCTGTCGGGATGAGGATGAGGTGGGAGGTGAGGGAGCGTTTCGCGAGGAACTCGTCGATCAGGCGCTCGCCAGCTCCGAGGCCGATGCCGCTGTAGTCCAAGTCAAGTCAGCATGTGACGGGGCGGTCAGGGTCAAGGGACGATGGCGCACCTGTTTGCGCCTGTGATGAGCACGAAGAGCTGCTCATGGCTGGCAGCCTTGTCCCAGGGAGCTGCCGGCATGTCGAGGGCGGCTATCTGGTGGAATTGCGTTCGGTAGTCGTGCTGAAGGTCAAGACACAGGAATTTTGCGAGCAGGATGTCTGCGCTGAGGAATCGTGGTGATGCACCTGCATTGGATCGGGAACCAAACTTTGGCGGTGCCCCTGGCCGTAAAACACAGTGCTGACGGGGTGCAGCAGACCAATCATGTCCTCCCCCACCAGCTCCGCGGGACCCCTGGACTGAACGGATGCCGCGGCGGGACTACCAACCGTAGCCGAACTGACCAAACAATGCCCCTGTCCATCGTGCCCAGCTCCACGCCACACGATGAGATTGCTCATCGTATTCGGGTTGGTAGGCCGCGGAAGCTCCCTTCCCGGATGGGACGATGCTTATTTTCGAGATGCCCTCTTCTTCACCTCCAGGGACAATCAGACACTGGGGCTTCATGTTAGAGTTTGTTGCTCGCTCAAGTCCACCGACGATCCAATTCAGCAGGCACGCGACGGGCGCTACTTTGGAATATGACAGCTTGAGCCGCTTACTTCAAACCTACATCATCATGTCGGCCATCTCTCGACGCAGACCGTCACTGTGTCTGCTGTCAGTCATGCTGTATCCGCAGTAACGCAAAGACCGTCAGATGTCTCTGGGCCAAAAGGAAGAAACACAACCGTCAATTGATTAAGTTTGGGCGATGAATGTCATCGCTGGGCGTTTTACTCCGGCCAGTGACGCCTAACCTCTACTGATGCTGTCATCATTCATCCCTCTAGGCGTCATCAGTCTAGAGACCCCTTCCAATTCGAATTAATAAAACCAGTAGTCAACGCCTAACTAATTCCATTGAGCCTCTAGGCAGTTCCAAGCCTTAATTCTCCACATCAGAACCATGGCCAAAAACACCAGGTCAAGCGACTGGCAGAATCGCCCCCCATATCTTCCCCCTGCCAAACTCGACAAGCTCGACAAGGAGAAGTCTGGCCGCGACTCTCCCTTTTCCAAAAAGATCGAGGGAACCTGCCACTGCGGTCGCGTGCGGTACTGGCTTTCGAGCGACAAGCCCCTGTCCTCCAAATACTGCCACTGCAGCGATTGCCAGACATTACATGGCGCCCCTTTCCAATGGGCAGCTATCTTTGAGAAGAACGACATGGCCTTCGAGCATGGCGTCCAGGACTTGGCCTTCTACGATTCGGGAAAGAAAGCCGCCGCTCATGCCCTACCCTGCAAGGTCAGCTGCGCCAACTGCGGCAGCCGCATCATGGACGAGGGGCGCAACATGGTGCTCCTGTTCCCACCGCTGCTCAAGTTCAAGGGCGACGAAGAGCTGAAGAAGAACTTTGCGCCGCAGATGCACATCTTTTACCCGCAGAGGGTTCTCGATATCCCGGATGGAACGCCAAAGTGGGCTGGGCTGAACGACAAGAGCGAAGAGGTTCCCGAGACGAGATGAGCCGGGGGGAGGGCAGGAAGCACAACTGGGCGCGCCTACGGCGACTTCTGCCATCATTTCGAGAACAACTCGACGCGTATTGAGATTTTCATTGGATCAGATTTGGTCTATTAGTAGCGTATGGTGTTTGGAGAATCTTGACGGGGTGCTAATACCTGTGTCTTGAAAACACCCTCCCAAACCAGTACCTCGCCACAGCCCCCTCAACGAGGTGGCGTACGCCTCAATAGTTTCTATGCGAAATGGCTTGATTCTAAGCATGTTGGCCATCCGCCCTTCAGCCACGAGGTTGCCTAATTTTTTTATTACTTAAAAGCTGCAGTTTGCCAATGTCAACTTGACAAAAGTTTCAACCTGAAAGACACAGGCCCCTAGGGATAAACAACACACAAACTTCAGAACTTAATTTATTCAAGTCTAAAC